>JABBWL010000015.1:0-707516 GCA_016758765.1 Suillus cothurnatus | reverse complement strand
GCACATGGATTGTTCAGCCCTGTAAGTGAAAGAAAAAAATGTCAGTACTCAAGCACATCCATCCCCTCATTCCCTCAAGGTCTAGATTTGTGTTGACAAAGATGCAGTCATAGTGTGGGTGCTCCTTTCTCCATGCTGGACATGCATGAATGTGCTCGTGGTGCATGCCACCAATGCCACTAAGATTGCTGGGGGCAAAAAACCTTGAACACTGAATTAAAAACACTGATTCTTTCATCATATTGTGGACAATTCACGAGAGGAATTTGCAATGGATCACAGGGGTCATTTGGATTGAGTTGCACAAAAGAAGTGGCACAACATGTTTGGGAGCTGGGGAATTGACAACTCAAATGCTAATGCAGACACCGTGTGAGTGCGGTTGCACAAGGACAGGCAAGTGAGCGAGATGGAAAGAGCTAGGTAAGAGGATCAATCTCAGTCTTGTAACATGGACTGAGATGTTCCAATGTCGGTACTGAGTATTTAAGCACTCTCTTGGTAGCGGGTAGAATAGAATATAAAAATGAAAGTAAAACATAACATTCGGCTGGTGTCAGACTGCACTTGTACCTTATCCCTCAGCTTCCTCAACTCCCTGAGTCTATTGGATGTTTGGACTCCAACAGAGATATGGTGATCCCAGTGTTGGATGACAGTTTCCAGCAATTCAACAACCATATGCAAAAGTGCTGGATGACTGAAACAGCTCATCTAGGATCGGGTTGGGAGATATAGTGATCCCAGTGCTGGATGACAGTGTCCATAAATTCAACAACCATATCTAAAAGTGCTGTCTCATCTAAGATGGAGTTGCAAGATATGGTGATCCCAGTAGTGTCCAGTAATGCAACAACCATATTCAAAAGTGCTGTCTTATCTAAGGTGGGGTTGGGAGTTACAGTGATCCCAGCACTGGGTAGTGGTGTCCAGCAATTAAAAAGCCATATGAAAAGCACTGGAGATGGGGTTAGAGATATGGTGATTCCAGTGCCAGATGATGGTGTCCAGCAATTCAACAACCATATCAACAAGCACTGGAGATGGGGTCGGGAGATATGGTGATCTCAGTGCTGGATGATGGTGTTCAGCAATGCAAAACCATATGACAGTCACTGGAGATAGGGTCCAGAGATATGGTGATCCCAGTGCTGGATGATGGTGTCCAGCAATTCAACAAACATATGAAAAGCACTGGAGATGGGATCGGGAGATATAGTGATCTCAGCGCTGGATGATGGTGTTCAGCAATTCAACAACCATGTCAAATGTGTTGGAGATGGCGTTGGGAGATATGGTGATCCCAGCACCAGATGATGGTGTCCAGCAATTCAACAACCATATAAACAAGCACTGGAGATGGGGTCAGGAGATATGGTGATCCCAGTGCCAGATAATGGTGTCCAGCAATTCAACAACTATATCAAATATGTTGGAGATGGTGTCGGGAGATATGATGATCCAGTGCCGGATGATGGTGTCCAGCAATTCAACAACCATGTCAAATGTGTTGGAGATGGGGTCGGGGAGATATGGTGATCCCAGCGCCGGATGACGGTGTTCAGCAATTCAACAATCATCTGAAAAGCACTGGAGATGGAATCAGGAGATATGGTGATCCCAGTGCCGGATGTTGGTGTCCAGCAATTCAACAACCATGTCAAATGTGTTGAAGATGGTGTCGGGAGATATGATGATCCCAGCACCAGATAATGGTGTCCAGCAATTCAACAACCATATCAACAAGCACTGGAGATGGAGTTGGAGATATGGTGATCCCAGTGCTGGATGTTGGCATCCAGCAATTCAACAATGATATGAAAAGCACTGGAGATGGTGTCAGGAGATATGGTGATCCCAGTGCCGGATGTTGGTGTCCAGCAATTCAACAACCATGTCAAATGTGTTGAAGATGGCATTGGAGATATGGTGATCTCAGTGCCAGATGACGGTGTCCAGCAATTCAACAATCATCTGAAAAGCACTGGAGATGGGATCAGGAGATATGGTGATCCCAGTGCCAGATGATGGTGTTCAGCAATTCAACAATGATATGAAAAGCACTGGAGATGGTGTCAGGAGATATGGTGATCCCAGTGCCGGATGATGGTTGTCAGGAGATATGGTGATCCCAGTGCCGGATGATGGTGTCCAGCAATTCAACAACCATGTCAAATGTGTTGGAGATGGTGTCGGGAGGATTATGGTGATCCCAGCGCCAGATGATGGTGTTCAGCAATTCAACAACCATATCAACAAGCACTGGAGATGGGGTTGGGAGATATGGTGATCCCAGTGCCAGATGATGGTGTCCAGCAATTCAACAACCAATCAACAGGCACTGGAGTTGGGGTCGGGAGATATGGTGATCCCAGCACTGGATGACAGTGTCCAGCAATTCAAAATCATCTGAAAAGCACTGGACATGGGATCAGGAGATATAGTAATCTCAGCACCAGATGACGGTGTTCAGCAATTCAACAACCATGTCAAATATGTTGGAGATGGCATTGGAAGATATGGTGATCCCAGCGCCACATGATGGTTTCCAGCAATTTAACCACCAATCAATGGGCACTGGAGATGGGGTGGGGAGATATGGTGATCTCAGCACTGCATGATGGTGTTCAGCAATTCAACAACCATGTCAAATGTGTTGGAGATGGCATTGGGAGATATGGTGGTCCCTGTGCTGGATGACGGTGTCCAGAAATTCCACAAACATATGAAAAGCACTGGAGATGGGATCAGGAGATATGATGATCCCAGTGCCAGATGATGGTGTTCAGCAATTCAACCACCAATGTCAAATGTGTTGGAGATGGGTCAGGAGATATGGTGATCCCAGTGCTGGATGACAGTGTCCAGCAATTCAACAACCATATCAACAAGCACTGGAGATGGGGTGGGGAGATATGGTGATCCCAGTGTCGGATGATGGTGTCCAGCAATTCAACAACCATGTCAAATATGTTGGAGATGGTGTCGGGAGATATGATGATCCCAGCACCAGATAATGGTGTCCAGCAATTCAACAACCATATCAACAAGCACTGTTGATGGAGTCGGGAGATATGGTGATCCCAGTGCCAGATAATGGTGTCCAGCAATTCAACAATCATATGAAAAGCACTGGAGATGGTGTCAGGAGATATGGTGATCCCAGTGCCGGATGATGGTGTCCAGCAATTCAACAACCATGTCAAATGTGTTGGAGATGGGGTCGGAAGATATGGTGATCCCAGTGCCAGATGACGGTGTTTAGAAATTCAACAATCATCTGAAAAGCACTGGAGGTGGGATCAGGAGATATGGTGATCCCGGTGCTGGATGATGGTGTTCAGCAATTAACAATTATGTCAAATATGTTGGAGATGGTGTTGGGAGATATGATGATCCCAGCACCAGATAATGGTGTCCAGCAATTCAACAACCATGTCAAATATGTTGGAGATGGTGTCGGGAGATATGATGATCCCAGCACCAGATAATGGTGTCCAGCAATTCAACAACCATATCAACAAGCACTGGAGATGGAGTTGGAGATATGGTGATCCCAGTGCTGGATGTTGGTGTCCAGCAATTCAACAACCATGTCAAATGTGTTGAAGATGGCATTGGGAGATATGGTGATCTCAGCGCTGGATGACGGTGTTCAGCAATGCAACAACCATATGACAGTCACTGGAGATGGGGTCTGGAGATATGGTGATCCCTGTGCCGGATGACAGTGTTCAGCAATTCCACAATCATCTGAAAAGCACTGGAGATGTGGTCGGGAGATATGGTGATCCAAGTGCCGGATGTGGGTATCCATACATTCAACAACCATATCACAAAGCACTTGAGATGGGATCAGGAGATATAGTGATCCCAGTGCCAGATGACAGTGTCCAGCAATTCAATAACTGTATGCACAGGACTGGAGATGGGATCATGATATATGGTGATCTCAGTGCTGGATGATGGTGTCCAGCAATTCATCAACCATATCTACAAGCACTGGAGATGGGGTTAGGAGATATGGTCATCTCAGCGCTGGATGACAATGTTCAGTAATTCAACAATCATATCAAAAGCACTGGAGATGGGATCATGAGATATGGTGATCCCAGTGCCACATGATGGTGTCCAGCTACAACAGATAATTATAATACTGAGTACACTGAATGACTTCACATTGATTATGTGAAGGACACTTATCATCCTGCAAATCACAAGGATAAATTTGTGCAGATGACATGCTGGCTTGAGCAGATGGAGAAGATTATGCACCATGACAAGTATGTCAACTGGTGATGTGTGGGTCTTGAGGTTCTTTGCTGATAGCCAAACCTTATCGCCGACTTTCCAAGGTGTATACTTTACTCCATGAGATCGTTCTGCCATTTGCTGCATAGCAATGTTGTGACAGGCGACAGCTTCTTCTCGAGCTTTCTGCAGAAGCCTCATGCATTCCTCAGCTGCTGGAACCGACAATGATGCTAGGGTATGAGGTAGCGATCTTGGGTTATATCCCATCATAAGATAGAATGGTGAGGTGTTACGAGAATCATGCGTCCTGTGGTTGTGGACGAATTCTGCAAGAGGGAGGTGTTCAACCCATGTTTCAGGGTTGGTTTGGCAATAGATCGCAAATACGTTTCCAGTTCTTGGTTAAGACGTTCGGTCTGTCCATCAGTCTGCGGATGGTAAGTGGTAGAGGGTGCAATGGTGTAATCAAGGAGCTTAGCAAGAGCCTTCGAGAATTTAGAGACGAACTGAGGGCCACCATCGGAGATAATTTTGTCGTAAAGACCAAATAATCGATAAACATGCTTGAAGAAAAGCTTAGCTACCCCTTCTGAAGTGATTGTTTTCTGGCATGGAGTAATAATTACCCCCTTCATAAGGCTGTGGTCGACCACAACCATAATAGAATCAAAACCACCAGAAGGAGGAAGATCAGTGATGAGATCGACCGATAAAGAGGCGAAGGGGACAGTCGCGTCGGACGGGATAGGGACAAGGGGAGGGGTCACCGGGTGGGTATCAGCTTTCATTTGTTGACAAAGGGAGCAACCCTCAATGTATTTCCGGACATAGGCGCCAAGACCGGGCCACCAAAAGTCATGTTTAACAAGTTCTTCGGTTTTAAAATGGCCAGGATGACCTGCAGTGGGGTGGTCATGGAGATGCCGGAGTAGGTCGTGGCGAGTAGCAGGGAGACATAGGCATGATCTTTGTAATACAGGATCCCGTCAATAATCTTCCAGTCAGACAATGCGGATTTCATAGGGGGAAGACAAAGGCCGTTCAGGGGTCAGATGCAGTGGAGAAGATGGGGTCCATGGAGGGGTCATCCGTAGAGAGGGCGTCGCACAGTGAGTCGTCAAGAAGTTGGACAAACATAGTATCGGGGAGGAGGGTGACGTCTGCGTTATCAGAATCTGTGGGGAGATGATCTGGTCTGTGAGATAACGCATCAGGGGCAGCTAACTTAGTTCCAGGTATGTGATGGAGTTCAATATCAAACATGGAAAGAATCAGCTGCCACCGTGCTTGACAGCGAGTTAACTTCTGTGCAGTGCGGAAATAGAGCAGGTTCTTGTGATCAGTGAATATGATGACCGGGTGTGGGTTTCCTTCAAGGTAATGACGCCATTTAGTGAGTGCCCAAATGACAGCGAGTAGTTCCCTATTGAAGATCTGGTAGTTTTGTTCTGCTGGGTTTAAGGACTGGGACAGGTAACCACACGGATGGTACTGTCCATTATCATCAGTCTGAAGGAGTACAGCTCCGGTTGCCACAAGAGAAGCATCAGTTGCTACAGCAAATTGGCGAGTGGGATCAGGGTTCCAAAGGACTGGTTGATGAAGGAAGCAGTCTTTCAGGGCCAGGAACGAATCGTTACACGCATCAGTCCATAAGAACTGGACATCTTTCTTTGTGAGGTCTATTAGAGGGCGTGCGAGGTCAGAGTAGTGCGAGATAAAATTCTGGTAGAAGTTGCAGAATCCAAGAAAGGACTGAGTCTCTTTCACCATGGTGGGGACAGGCCAGTCCCTAATTCCATCAAGTTTAGCGGGGTCCATGGTGATGTGGCCTGGTTTGATGATCATGCCAAGATATTCCACCTCTTTGGCATCAAACGTACACTTCTCCGGTTTCAAAAATAACTGTTCCCAACAGATTATCTCCAATATTCTCCTAGTTCGCTTTTGATGTTCATCAAGCGTCTTCGAAAAGATGAGAATGTCGTCCATATAGATTACTAGCCATCCTTCGTTAATCTCCTGCTGAAAGGTTCGATTCATGTACACTTGGAATGTGGCTGGCGAGTTACAGAGGCCGAAAAACATGACATTAGGTTCGAATAATCCAAATTCCGTAGTGAAAGCTGCTTTCCAGCGGTCGTCAGGGTGGATCCGGATATTATTATAGCCAGATCGGACATCCATCTTGGTAAAGTACTTGGCGTCATGTAATCGAGCGATCAGCATGAGAGGGAGAGGAAGTGGATAAGAGTTCTTTATCATCCAATCGTTGATGTACCGGTAGTCTTGACAGGGGCGAAGTTCTCCACTCTTTTTGCCAACAAAGAAGAACCCGCTTGCTTGGGGGGACTTTGACTCGGAGATAAAACCTTTCTTCTTATTCTCATCGATAAATGCCTTGACCGCTGACCATTCCTTTTCAGATAATGGGTAAATTTTAGACGTCTTCAGAATGAAGCCAGGTTTCATCTCAATACGATGATCAATTCCAGGTTGATCAGGAGGGAGCCAATTGAGACTGTCTTTAGCGAAAATGTCACGGAAATCATGGAGATAGCTGGGTACCAGTTCTTCGAATGATTTCTTTTTCTGTTCTACCTCGCTATGTGCTCCGGCGATGGCAAACTGCTGAGCTTTATTACTGAATTTCATTTCGTTCTTAGAAGTACCATCTTTGGTGAGGGGGGAATCGAGGGAAACATTCTCAATAAGGCGCATCTCCGTTCCATCTTCCGAGTATTCAATAAGGACATCTTCATCCCGTAGCTGATAGGTGGTGATATCGGTTACCATGGGTTCGTAATTTCCCCAAATATCTTCTTTAGTATCGAAGATGGGGGCTGTTTCTTCTGGAACTGTCATCTCTTCATCGGGGATCTCTTCGATGGATGCAGAGGGGTAAGTCGTGGAGTCAATACGTTCAGGTGTCACTGGTTCGACTTTTGTTGGAACTGTGGAGTCAACACATTCAGGTTTCACTGACTTCTTGAGCTGGGAATGCTCATACTTCGGTTTCTTCTGAAAGAGGAGGGGTAACCCATTCTTCTTTCGTTCACTATCGACATCTTCCTTGATTAAATCGGATTTGGGAGTCCTGGGCAAAGAGAGCATTCCTGCCTTCCATCGGATTATAGGATCCATAGCCCGTAACCACAGGATTCCAAGCAAAGTCTGATCGCACTTACCAAGGCGCGTGACATTAAACTTGCCAATCATGGCACAATCATCAATTTTCACAGTTAGTACGCAGTAATGCGTAATCGGACTGCCTTTGGTTAGGCTTCCATCGGTGGTGGTTACTTTGAAGGGTTTAGAGAGTCGGTGGGTTCGGATCTTATGGAGTTTAATGAAGTCCTCGGAGATAAAGGTTCCTGCCACTCCCAAATCGACAATGGCAGTAGTTTTGACGGTTTTCAGACGAGTTTTGGAAATAAGAGTCATCGGAACATGTAGTTCCTTTTGTTCTCCAATAGCCTGTACAAGTCTCACTGTTACATTGGAAGATACTGACGTCGTACCAGTCTTCCACATCAAAAATCCTCCGCAAGGCGGTGGTTCTCCATTTCCTCGTCTTCTTCCTTGATCTTCTCTTGCCTAACTGGGACCTTCTTCTTCTTCTTCTTCTTCTTCTTCTCAGGGCAGCTATTGGCACGGTGGCCTCGCTTCTTGCATATGAAGCACAGGCCTTTAGCCATGCAATCGGCACGTTCTTCTTCATCGAGATGGTCTACATCCATCGCATCTTCGTCCTTCTTCTTAGGTTGGGGGCGGTAGTTGCGGTATTGGTTAGCGCTGGTGAGGGCGATGGTAGTCTTACCACGATTAATATTGCTATCAATCTTAGTGACGGCGGTAATATACTTGTCAAAATCGGTAGGGATTTCTCCCATGAGATGAATGGCGCGCACGAAGTCGTCGTTCAGGCCTAAGTTGAACATATGGATAAGGACATGTGATTCCTTGACGTTGGCTACCGCTACAAGTGAGCGGAACTTGGCGACGTAGGACGTGAGACTTCTCCCGAGCTGTTTAAGCTTCTAGATCTTGTTGAGTGTGACTATACTCGCATCGGCAGGGATAAACATCTCCTGGAATTCTTTTTCAAAGTCGGCCCAAGTTCCATACTTGGCTGTTCTTCCTTCGCATAGTTGATAAAAGGTATCCGACCAGGATGAGGCCGTTCCTTCCGTCATATAGGCAAGGGCGGTGACTACCTTTTTCTCATCGGTGGAGTAAACCATGGCGTTAACAGTGAAGTATGCTTTTACGGAATGCAGCCAACATGAGGCTTTTCTAATGTTACCGTCAAAGGCAACTGGGGCTCCAGTGCGGAGTTCAACCTCTTTAGTTGCGTGAGACATTCTAAGACTAGGGTGGGCTGATAGCTGTCGGGGAGGTCTTTCTTCTGGGAATTCATCTGAAGAGGAAGTTGAGGTAGAACTCGAACTATCTTCGATATCAGTGGGGATCAGGCGGGGTTCAGTGATAGCCGACTTGGGAGCCGTGTGAAATTCTTCTTCCGGGGTATCCGGTTCTTCTGGTTCTGGATCTGGCTGGGTAGGATCTCTTTCCCACCAGAATGTTCTCTGCCAAGAGCTCATCTTGAACTGGTATCAATAAGGGGCGTCACAGATGGTGATGGTCAGATAATGACTTTAATCTTTTGTTACAAACTGGGATAGGTTCTAACAACCTAGACTCAAAAGAGAGCCTTTGTGGTTGAGTCTGGTCTAACTACACAACGACAATGAAGTCTGCTTGTGAAGTTAATAACTAACAACAAGGTACGACCTTGGAGTTAGGTTCAAAGGTTCAGACTGACGAAGAGGAGTGCTCTAAGTCAGAGATTGGTTTGGACAACTAAGCTTGGAGGGCTTAGACAAAGGAAGTCGAGTATCAGGTGAAACCCAGTAAGATTAAAGTAAAGAACTACATAGTACAAGGTGCGTATTTATAAGGAATCCTAGGAGAGGTTTAGGGCCAGTACGAAGACAAAGGATGACCACCTGATTAAGTATGTATGCGCAAAGAAAGGTAAGCAATCCGAGAAAAGAAACATCAGTCATCTAGCGACAGTGGTAGTAAGCAATCGTGATGTAATACAATGGTGGAAGAACAAGAGAAAATGAATAGGGGCTAAGCGTACTGTAACATGTATACTGCAATAACCAAGTGGCTATTGCATTAGCCTCAACCAGGAAGTTCCAATCTCACACAAAACATATAGACTTATGGTACCATTTCATCTGTTCTCATGTGAAGAACAGAACATTCAAGCTCCTTTACTATCCCACAGACAACAACATTGTGGACGCCTTCACAAAGGCATTAGCTCACCTCAGACTGCAGAAACTATGTACCCATATGGGACTGGCATGCACTTGAGGGGGAGTGTTGAACTCCGAGTGATCCGAGACAGATGTTGAGGAAGCCGATGGATCTGATGAGATAGGTACAAGCAGGAGAACAAAGTCCAAGCACATGATGCAGTGTGGCCAATAGGCTGCACCCTGCTGACATCAGCCTATGCCCTGCAATATATATATGTCAGAAAACTTCCTCTTCTCATTCTATACTTACCTCATATAAGACAAGTGTCTGTTTGATGCACACATCTCAGTTGTTCTTGAAACTGAGATGTGAGTAGCTAAAACATCTATGTTAGCATTAACTGACCAAAACCATAGCTTACCTTTGTAAAGGTATTATGCACGTCAATATATTGAGTTGTTCTTGAAACTGAGATCTTACCTTTGTAAAGCTCACCCTCCCTTTGTTCGCTTGGCCCGTCATCACAACATTTATCATCTTCTAGCAGTTTTTATCCTAATACCTGTAATTACATAGAATTATCTGAATTACATTGTTTTATGAAATTTATGTGATTTTTGCCCCAGGAGGTTTTTCCTGATGACCTATGGTGCCATTCACTTATGTGCCACTACTTTTGTGCAAAATTTCTAGCATTATGAGAAAAAGTCCCAGGAACTTTCTGTCTTGTAAAAATGCTTAGATTGATGATAGGAATAAATTCTCAAGAGTGATTGTCCATCGGATGAAATCTGAGCTGGATAAAATTTTGGCCATGGCTCAAATTGGCAGTGGGGCCAAGATACCTGCAAAATTGGGGTAAAACAAGTCACAAAGTCCCAAAATTCCCTCATGTTTATGCTAATGCAATACTGAATACTAAATTTCCAAGCAAATTGTTCATGAGTGTGCACTTTGTCAGCTTCCTATAAACCAGAAAAACTTGTTAGACTAGTAAATTCAGCCCTTTTGTAACCACTCCACATTCTGGATACTCGAATTTAATCTGTACATTCCCTGTATTCCAATAAGACTTGAGTTGTGAACTAAAACTGAACAGTAACTCAGGTAGTGTAAGGATTTATCATCCTTTAAGCACCAACCAACACCACAGAATAGAGCCCTACCTTAGATCAGCATGTGACTTACAATATCAATAAGCCTTATGTCTCACACCCGAACTACATTTTCAGCTACTTACCCTATTAGAACATTTTAGTTTGTGTTATTGGAAGATCGACCAGGGACGGTCGATATTCAAGGTGGGGAGGTGATGTAAGGATTGATCATCCTTTAAGCACCGACCAACACTACAGAATAGAGCCCTACCTTAGATCAGCACGTGACTTACAATACGAATAAGCCTTATGTCTCGCACCCGAACTACACTCCTTTCCTCTTCCCTTTCACTATCTGACTGTGTGTC
The DNA here is from genome assembly GCA_016758765.1 of Suillus cothurnatus. Lineage (NCBI taxonomy): Eukaryota > Fungi > Basidiomycota > Agaricomycetes > Boletales > Suillaceae > Suillus > Suillus cothurnatus. The sequence goes on along the minus strand of JABBWL010000015.1, from coordinate 696,523 downwards.
CACAAGCACACTATATCCATTCCTTCACCTTATCTTTCCCTTCACACAATCTTCACACTCCTTCAGGACTAGTCAGAAAACCGTTCAAACCATATATATACTATGCATGTACACACATATCAGCAGCAGAAATCCATTGTTGATCTCCCACTCCAAGTACAACTTAAGACAGAAAGAGAGAAAGAGACAGCTGCATTTGTCATCATCATACTCGCTCATCATACTTACTTCTTGTCACAACCAAGCCCAGTCTATGGAACTCAATCAATTCCTGTTTGAACTCACTATCAGCCCTACAGTAGACTTTCTATATTTGGACTGGGGTTAGGGTTGTGCTGGGTCGACCTTCAATTTGGCGGTTGCCCCAGAGTAGTGGCGCATAAGTGAATTGCACCATAGGTGGGACAGAACTTTCGATTTTCCGACTTCCGAAGGCCGACCCCCCAAGTTCCTCGGCTCCCCTTCGGCTCGGCTCCCCTTCCCATGACCAATTTTCAATAATTGTGAGCCACATCATAACACGTGACCATTACGATGCTCTTCGACATCATATGATACACTCTGAGTCAAGCTACATGTCCTTTCGCGTTGCACCACACAATCCCAAATGTAGCATCATGCCACCCTGGACTGTCATCCGATCATCCGATCAATCTCTGCATTCCAAACAAGAACAAGGTTTTGTCTCCATTGGTCCGTCAAAATAACATAGTTACAAAGTTACGCTTTTTTCTAGTTTTGGCCCGGATCTTCAAGCTTCAAGTTGCAGTACCAGCGCGGTTGACTGTGCCACTCACGAGTCTTGCATCAATCGCAGACTCAATCCACCATGTCACTTGAACCATCCAACGTATCGGAAATATCAAGCCACGTTGAAGATCTGCTCAAAGACCTGAACTCGGGTATAAAAAGTGGCCATAAAAGAAAGATCAGGTAACTTCAAATCGTCAAATCATCATACGTTCTCTCACTACCAGACCAGTCATGGTCCAATTTCACTATACTTACATGCAGCTCGGTGGTTTCCTCTTGCGACCGATCCATTTACTTCGCTTGAGGATGTCTTATATGAAGGCATAGAAGCCGAATTTTCTGAATTGCGGGAAGATGCCGAAGATCAATCCGAAGAACCTTTGAATAAGTCAGTCTGCACCTAAACTATCCAACCGTTACACTGATATTTTATCTGTGTAGACGTCACAAGGAGTTGTGCGTAAAGCACTACAAAGAATTCATCAAGCTTGTACCGACCCTCAGTGACCTTATATCAGGATTTGAGAAATTTCCGTCGGCCATGGACAATTTCATTCATGCGGTGACACAATCTTTGCACGTTATTCATATTTTCTTTGTCTTACAAATAAACAGCTTTCGTCTGCCTCAAATGACGCGCGATCTGATGATACCGGAAGCCTGATGCGAGAAGGGTTGGTATACATGCTCAAGACGCCCGAAACTGACCAGTTCAATCCCCCTCTGCTCAAGCAGCACGGGAAAATTGCTCGTGGATGGAACCATCCTCAGACCGCACGACTACTGTGCCCAATGCGGATGCTAGACATATTTGACAATGATCCCCTGTTAGTCATGCTAATGTTATTCATTCGCTGACATGTAACCAGCCATAGGTCCTTTATGAATAAGGTAAAGGAGGGCCAAATCAAGATTACGGCTGCAAAACTTCCCTTATTTTTGTACGATGAGTCTATGTTGGATCCCACAAGGAAAAGTCAAGGCTGTCTTCGGGGATACTACCTCAAGCGCGTATGTTCTTCTTTCTTATTACTGTCCTTTGAATGATTTTTTATGACCCGAGCAGGTCTTTCGTCACATATTCACTGGACCGTCCAGTGCCATTTCTGCAAATACTCACAAAGGTACCAAGGCTCCAAAGGGTAGAATTCATGGCATGATATCGCCACTGCCACGAGCAATCGCATACGCAGCTGTACAGGTAAGCCTTGTACAAGATTCACGCGCTTAAATTGACCATCGACGTCAGGCATATTTCCAACTTAGTTCTGCGACACAATGGACTCAGCAAATTGAGAGTCTTGATCTTGTCCTTTTCTATGATCGAGTGGTCGATATGTTCGAAGGAAATACTAATAAGCAATGGGTGGACGAAACACTTAACCATTGGAAGCTGTAAGACCGTCAATATCCTCTTGTCAGGTTATACGCTAATACATATTCGGAATAGAGAGACCCCTGGACTTGTGCAGCGTGGGCGCTCCAGGGCTAGGGTAGAACTCTATACATTTGACAGCGAGGACGACATGGACGGTTTTTTTGATTCTGATGAGCGTTCTCCTAATAGCGGGGACTCAGAACAGAACTCGCAAGGTGCGACGGAGAGCAATGACAATTCAGTCAACATGTCTGGTATTTATTTTCTCTCGCATTCAACTCATGCACATAGCTAATTTACATCCTGGTCTGGCGGTGCCAGACAATAATGAGTTGCCACACCACGCAGCTTCGAGGACAGCGGCTCGGCCAACACACGCATCGCGCCAGAAAAGAAGACGCCACTGACTCCAATTCAATCTTGTATTATTATGTGCACATACTTACATTTCACATTACAATGTTCATTTGTTATAGCAATAACTGTAATCCTACGGTGTACTAGTATTGTATCATGTATGACGTCATACCAAACCAGTTTGTAATATACCCACGCCAGACTTCGTATGAACACTGACAAACTTGACATCGACGCGCACTGTCCTCTTGAGCTCATCAGGGCAGCTCATTCTAGGTCCGACTAGCTGGATATGTTCCAATATGCCATAGTTGGGCGCAGGTGGGTCCACCCAGTACAACCAGCCCCATTTCACCTAGAGTTCTGGTCGGCCGCTGTACAACATCAATTACCAGCTACCCTAGATTCGTGCTTGAAGATGCATTCTGGACCAGAATAGGCATGTCCATTTTGATCCTCGAGTTCTCCGCTGTTAACTAGTACTATTGCAATAGATTCTGATGGCGCTGTTCCTTGCCGATACTGACAAATCACCTGTTCAATCTTCTCGATCTTCGTCGGACTGTCTACTATGTGCCAAACTACATTCTAAGTGTCATGGTACGGCATACCAATCTGTTACTGGAACACCTGACTTCCAGTAGGAACGGCGTTTTAGCTCAAGTCATCTCCGCTGCCCACTCGAGCCTCGGGTGTTGAGTTTTATTGGAATTATATGCAATGTAGGAAGTTGCAAGCTCTGAACCTTCTGACCCTGACGCTTTTTTTTTATTCGATCTGTCCGATACCTCCTCTTGGAGTCACCATGACGTACCATAACTACTTGGACCATTGAATGTGCCGGCGACTCGGACATCAATGCCGGCGAACTGTAACATAGTTGCTGTAAGGACGTTCCATTGACCTATTGTGTCACACTCCCTCTCACATACACGTTGAAGATTTAGCGTATGGCCCTCTTCAATGATGTACACTACGTTCTTGCGTCTTCAACACAAGCAGGACGACACAAGAAACTTTCAGCCCTGCTAGATCTCCACGGTGCAACGAGTGCACCACCACATACTCATATTATTGCACTTGCTGGATCGCACATTCAGCGTGAATACGAGGGATCTCTGCATGTAGTTTCGGACATGTGGGTACAACGGAGCGTAGTCCTTGGAAAACTTCAACCGTGAGTCTCCTCTACCTTTCACTCCAGTACGAAGGCATTGACGGTCAATGTCAGTGAGCGGTACTATTCACCTGATCCAATCATGATTTTTTCAGGTGTTGTTGCGTGTGCCACTGATGTGAGTGAACTGTCCTTTGATCGCATTATATGACATTGATGTTGATTCCAAGCTCTCCCAATGGGACCTTGAAGTTCTGTCAGCCGGCATCACCTCATTAGGGGGGCAGTGGCGAACAGCCCTTACCCGAGATGTGACCCATCTCTTCGCATTGCATAAACAGAGCGATAAGGTACTTACTCTCTCTGTTTCATTTGCTATAGGATCATTGTTCACTGCGCTAACCCTTATGGCGTAGTACCAAACTGCAATGTATTTTGCACCATATACCGACATGTCCATCCTTACACCACATTGGTTCGACGATTCAGTTCAACTCGGGTGTCGTGTCCCTGAGATTCCTTATTTATGGCCTGATCCTGAGGTCTTGGCTTGGAGACATGGTGTACTATAGGTTACGATGGGCTACAATTGCAGAGGCGAGCAAGGTGACACTATCGGGTAGTAATGAATCAGTATCGCAGAATACCAGTAAAATATCACAGCCGTGATTTTCGCTGCTTGATTGAATGATCGAAACATACCAGATTAAGTCCTGTTCACCGTGACGTACCTCGTTTAGTTTAGTTTCATTTCGGAGATCCTATGACTACTACGTATATGTCCACAAGCATTCCCATTAATCCCTATTACCTTGACAGGCAATAACGAGCGCTCGATTCCCCCAATCGTGTCCCTGGCAGTACTAGCATATGACATATGCACTGACACGGATCATCATGTTATTCTTCTAATAATATTCTACTGCACTACATGCACCAGCAATTCCGCATCACCCAAAACATGAACGTGTTAGATACTGCCACACCACCAGCACCTGGCAAATTATCCCCCAGTGCTCTGATCCCTCCAAAAAATCCTGCATCAGTGCTCAACAAGCTGAAGACATCTCCTGGAGGTTTTTATGCTGGAACACCTAGGCTTGCTTACCGTGCCGAGTATTTCACAGGTGGAAGGGATGGTAACATCCTCATCACCAAGGGTCTGGACCATGACGAAGAGTTCATCATCCGCGGGGTATTCGAGATCAGTCGTAAAAATTTCTTTTTCACACCAGATGGCGACTTCAATCCCGCAAATGTCTTCCATGGCCGCTTAGCAGACTTAAAATTGAGCTGTCGACTCACTGCAGGTCGTAGCAAGGCCTTCAAGTTCTCATCAAGAGATTTCCCTACTGTCGTCAACAATCTCAGTGCCTTCGAGAACTTAGTTCCGAAGGAAAGATACTATGAGACCGTTAGTGTTATTCAGGACGCTATCGGCCATGGCAGATCAATCAAGTTGACTCACAATCTCTTTGAAGTAAGTGATTCGTCAATCCTCTTTAATGATACTGATTACTATCATACATAGGCCAATGACGAAGCTCAAGGTGGTACTAGTGACGAAGATGGTAATGGCTCAACCGCTATCAGTGAGTTAGAAACGATCTTTCACTGTTGTACGAGCCTAAGTATCTGCTTTAGCCCACCCAGACAGCCTAGGCTCCGAATTTGATATTGTGACTTGGCCAGTTGCCGACCGGTGTAAGGGCCATCTGCAAGATGTCGCATCAAAGCATAATATTTGCCCATTACCAGCATATGATCAGAACCACGTTCTTATCCCACCACTTCAGTATGAAGCGAAACTTAAGGGTGCGCTGGTTGAAGTTCATATGGCATTTTACCATCACCGCGTGAAGAAATCAAGGCGAGACATATTTGAAGCTGTTTTACGAGAACTCATCGTCCTATCCCCGCCTGCGCCCATGCCAAGCAGCCGCTTCAAACGTCGACGCCTCGATGATGGACCCTGCACTGAACGACGCAACAAGTGAAATAACTGGCGCTTGACCTTAAATTGTAGTATGTATTTACTCTGATCATTGACTATTTGTACATTGATCACTTTCTACAGTATTATCGCGCAGCCTGGTGTATGGCATTTGCTTCATATTGATCGATAATCGTACCTCTACCAAGTTTGCCCTGTACTGTATGAATTGCCACTGTTATAACAGTATATTTTACCGACCTCACGTCTGTTCCCTGGATGAACTTTGGATGGCATCATTTCAGTTAAGCTGACATGGAAACCTCATGCAATCACAGCACGCGATACCGATTACCACCAACTGTTGGCGAGAGACCTACGTAATTCTAATGTCAACCCCGAACTTCGCACACCATCATGGTACAGCAAACTTTATAATTTTTTATGATGCCCGCGCATCGAGCGAGTTACTGAAGGGTCCAACTGTATATGGCAAGGATCGGAAGGAGCTTGACAACTTTTTTTTGTTATTAGAACGTGAAAAAATGGATATCAAGACTCACCTCTGTCACGAGAGCCTAGAGAACCACATTTCGCTATGTATACCGACAACCCAGACGCATGGAATCCATCCTTCGATGACGGGGCTGAAGCTCCCCTTATAGCTGCTGAACCCGTCGAGGCACGTGAAGACGACACCACGTCTAGTATATGTATAAGCATACCTGAAAACTACACACCCGATACTCCACATAGCCATGATGTTGAGCAATGCCTTGGTGGCCGGGGGCATGGCCAAGGCCTTCCTGCGTACTCTTGCGGGTGCTACATTCGCACAAAAGTTGACCCTGGACTTGTGCTCATAGACTTGCGTGAACAATATCATGAACCTGAGAGACTTGAACAGGTACAGTCGCCACCTAGAGATCGTCTACACTCGATCCTAATGGTTATTGTTCCAGGATATCAATAATTGGATCACACAGGTTGAAGGCCATAGCGGAATTGGGTCCCTGAAGCGTAAGAAGCCCAAGTCCAAGTCAACCTTTGAGTTAGGAGATATAACGGTAAGCTGGACTCTTTTCACATCGATTGTTAGTAATGACTATTGAATTTTCTAGACACCACACGGCTTTGGGCAAAACCTGACCAATGTCGAACGCGCTAAATCGATGCCAGCACTTGAAACGCCAAAGCGTAGGAAGTTGGGAAAGGCCTTCGAATTGACTCAGACTCGTGAAACCTTAGTAGTTGATGTGGTAAAACACATCGAAGCTGCCATTGACAGGCAAACAGAGGTGCTGTCCAAGATTTGTCGCGTTCTGGAGAGCAGCACCAAGTAAACTTACCAATTATGACACGGCCTTCAGCTGTAAACCTGTACTACTATGTATGTTCAAGAGCACTGTTTGACGTACGATCATGTACTAGTAGACCGATGAAATGCCATTGAAAATCATGATGGTACTACGTGCGATGTACACCATGACATAGACAGAAATCCGGCGGACAATTCGGAGTGAGTCATCTGGTATGAACACTCAGGATGGTCACGTCCTCGCACTCCAAGTTGGCACTAACACAAAGTTCCGAAACAATCAAGTTCCAGGGAACACTAACGACACGGCGCACCATTCGATCTGTTTGGCAATTGGTCATGAACTATCCACAAGGGGATAGTTCATGACCAATTGCCAAACAGATCGAATGGTGCGCCGTGTCGTTAGTGTTCCCTGGAACTTGATTGTTTCGGAACTTTGTGTTAGTGCCAACTTGGAGTGCGAAACACTCATGCCAGATGACTCACCCCTTGTGGATAGTTCATGACCAATTGCCAAACAGATCGAATGGTGCGCCGTGTCATTTCTATGATCACCGTCCTAACGTTAGTGATCTGTACAATTTTTCAGTGAGTTCCGAGTTGCCTGCATTCCATCGCTCCAAATTCTACCTGGAGCCTTGGCTTATTGACACATCGAAGCTCCGCACTTGGATATCTTCTTTCGTCCCTCACTGAAGTTGGTTTAGCTCAACCTGACCCTGTTCAAGTTTGTGTTCTTGCAGTCATGGTGCCGGTACGCTCGGAACTACAGTAGTGCAGGGTTGGCATGCCACATATGACTCTGTTTGTTCGAGCTCCACGAGGTCACCGGCGCCCCACAGTACAACTGTAAGTCTATCCACTTCGGTCGTAGACTCAGAATCAGGACTGACCATTAGGTCATCATGGCTTATCAGTACATGGCATTACAACCAACCAAATTAGAGTTGCGGGTCTGATCTATAATTCCGCTCTCATCCAGGAATGCAAAGCCTTAATGACCGTTAGAAACCCAATTCGTTTTTTACAGATTCACATGTAAATGAAAGGGTGTGGCATCTGAATCGGACCAAATGCCTGTCCTCGGTTTGGTGGGTAATATTTGCTTTTGTGACGCCAAGTCTTCTCCCTGGAGGACTATATATAACGCAGGTCAGTGAACTTTTCTAGTTTTAACTATGTCCCGTGTCACAATCACCTCCATTCGATAGTTCGTGCGATATTTTGCAACGCGCACCTTGTGTGGTTCCTGCGATCTGGAATGGTCAGGATGGCTCGAGAAAAATGGTCACCATTTTATCTGTATGTTCTTGAGCCTGCATTACTTACAAAAACAGAACGTTCACTGAACTACTTAGTATTATAGTTTGCTGGTTCTGATTCCCGGTTCGTATGGTAATTTCTGTGGAATATAAGATGTACTGACTCGTACTTCATCAGGGAAACACGATGGCGGCGACACAATTGCGAGGTACGGAGAAAATATCAATGGAAGCATACTGTATTGTCGAAGGTTTGAGCTCACTGAGATCTGTTATGGTATGGGCAGTGTCTGAAAAGCTGTATGGCTGTAACCGTATACGGTTGAGGTCAGTTATTAATTAGTTTATTCAAATTCATGTATTAGTATATCGTCTGTTATTCAATCTGCTGCCTCCTGTGACAGATTTGAACCGTCTGTTAGTACCTGCATACAGTACCCGTCCTACTTGCGGTGATATTAGCCAGTGACCCTTACTGTACAGGGTCGCGAGCGGGTAGATATGGGCTAGTGTTTGAACTTTGCGTACCCTGAATGCCCGGCTCCAAGTTGAGACTGGGTATACTTGTGCCGATCTCAAAAAAATACATTTTAGCCGATTTCAGCGATTGCACTGGTAGGATATGCATAGAAGTTTATTGACATTCATTACCCACACCAGGGACCCCCAGGAAGCACAAATGGTTACAATACTTGTAGTAGTATGTATGACTACCGAGTGATGCAAGCAGAACAAGACTTGGAGGAGGTTGCATAGAAGTTCATAACCTATGCAAGGGACCGCCAGGAAGTACAAACGTTGCAGGATTGGTACTAGTATATATTGAGTATGACGCAAACAAGGGTTCGCCGAGCGACACAAGCACAGTAAGGCTTGTAGGAATATGCATCAAAGTTCATCACCCATGCAAAAGTTTACCGAGTGGTACAAGCATAACAAGGCTTGTAGGAACATGCATCAAAGTTCATCGCCCATGCAAAGGTTTACCGAGTGATACAAGCATGACAAGGCTTGTAGGAACATGCATCGAAGTTTATCACCCATGCAAGGGACCACCAGGAAGCACAAATATTGCAAGATTTATAGTAGTATGTACCGAATTTTGACGCAAACAAGGGTCTACCAAGCGACACAAACACAACAAGGCTTGTACAAGTATCCATCAAATTCATCACCCATGCAAGGGACCACCAGGAAGCACAATTGTTACAATAGTTGTAGTAGCATGTATTTATCATCGCCCAAACAAGGGTCTACCGAGTAGTACAAATGTAACAAGGCTGGTAAGAGTATACATAAAACCTCGCTGCATGCTCGGACTTATATGTTAACTGACAAACCCAACACAAGTCTGTTATGTGATTGTGGAGATGGTAGCAATTTCACACCTTGTACTAGCTCCTACTGGCCAGTTATATGGTATGCACGGATTTGATTTTTTTGTAGATGTAGTGCCCCGTCTCATTTATGCGACTATATTCCTGGCTTTTTATATTCATGACTCGCTTGACGTAAGGTCCTCTATGCGTGCTCAGAGGTGTCTATACGTCTTGGAACGCTCTACCATCCCGTTGGCAGTGGTTGTTGCACGTCATTGCGCGCTTTGTTTTTCTGTCTGCCATCCTACTTTGCACTTTCGCAATCACTTCCTGCAGTCCATCTCGGTTCGTACATTTTATTCCAATCCTTGCCCATTCCAATTCCTCTTCGTACTCGTACAATCCCCGATTTATCCCCTCTCCATCGTATGTACATGCTTATAACACATGGACAGGCTCAGATAACCAGTGTCGCAGTACTTCGATCACTCATGTGAAATTTGCAGGTTAAGATCATGTTCAAAGTTGAGTATTTGATAATGCTATGCTCTATGCTGAATTTCCTCCCATTGCAGAAGTACTAGCGGCACGAATTGACCACGGCAATCAACTCAGCAATCGGCTAAGATCTGCGCTTGAATGACAGCGTCAGTACGAAAGCAGAAACCACTCGCAGTGACTCTCACTAATCGTCAGCTCTTCCCTATCCCGACAATCCTTCAGTACACATTCCGTTTTTCTGTGGGAAGGTATAAAGAGTGAGTCAAATTTGAATCATGCACGCGAACGACATGCTCACACAGGCTTGAATGCAGCAGGCGGCCCCGATGCAGTTGGTGCCACTCCGGCATGATCGCTCCTCAAATAGAGCTGGTGCTGCGTTGACAGAATTAATTGCTGTCAGAGCGACGACGACAGCGAAGAAGGAAAAACGCATGTTTGGGATTGGGATAGATGCGAAGGTGATATAGGATTGGTCCGAGGGACTCTTGAATGACTTTGGGACGGTAGGATGATGACCCGTCCTTAAGAACCTTGCTCTGGGAATGAAGATAGCAGAACTATTCGACAACCCTGACTGGTATAAGTTAACATCACGAATAGATTTTGGTTGCGTGGACGAGGCATTGTGCTGTATGGCGCTGATCTCTGCAATACCATGCCAATGCGACATATATGAAACATACACAAGGACGACACACAAAGGTCACGCGTTTGAATACACACTGGGATGTTTCATGTCTTTCGACATGCACGATGGTTTGAGAAGGTAGCCGACTCTGCGGACCTGTCGGCATTAATGGGTCAAACTCCTATGGCATGATCAGAGCTGCCGAAATTTGTATCGTAAGCGGCCCTCCGTTCTTCATTGTTTTTTTTAGCCAGGGTTCGATTCCAGCACTCCGGATACAGCACCTAGAATTTGAAACGCTTGAATCACGGAAATATCGGGGATTTGCGATCATCGTGGAGAAAATGAGCCGTCGGGTCTAGCAGAGCTACGGAATTGTCATCCAGGACTTGGAAACTGCCGCCAGCCAGTATGGTGGTTCCTCGCATAATGTTGGGAGTATGACGGTGTTTCCATTCTCACAAAGTCTGAATAGTGCAACAACAATTTCAAAAATTGTGACAACTCTTGCAATCGCAAGTTCAGAAAGCACTGAGCATGGCTTTCCTATCATGATGGACCGTAACATATCATGGTGTTGCTCGTGCCGTCCACGGTGTCCATGCTCATAGTCTTCTTCGTCAGTCGCTCGAAATTTTAAACGGTACCTGAATGACCTACTTACACGACATCTCTCATTTCGTTGTAGTCCTTTTTTCCGGCAAAGTTCAACAGCCTAAACGCTGTCTTTGAAACTGTTTTCAATCACAACCACGTGCTCTCCGGCCGTCCGGCTTTGGAGTTCACAAGGATGACTGCAAGCGAAGAGGTTGCGTAGAACTCCGAGTGTTCAAGTTGGGTCACGTATGTTGTCTAGTGCATTATTAGTTTCGTTTCAGTCAAAAATGTAACCGAGTTATGATAAGAAATACAAACGATACGCTCGTCTTTGGGTGATGTAATGATAGAGTATAACATTACAAGCACGGATCCGTGTCAACTAAGTTCGTTGACAGCTTGAATGTCACAACAAACTCGAACTCTGGAAATAGAAGTGTAGTGTTGACGGTACATAGAGAATTCATATGTCTTTGGTGGGAAGCTCAAGCACCGAGGCATGTTGAAGAATAGAACTTTGCGAGCCATTGAAAATTGTCGCGGAGCACGAATTGCAATTGGCAGTCTATTACTGAGCTAGACGAAGGGCAGTGACCAGGACTCACGCATTCATTACGGGTACATGAGAAAATTACGAGGACATGCACAGATATTGATTTAGATTAATAGCCTGAGTTCAGTCGGTGCCGTTTTACCACCCGAGGCGAAAATAGAGAGGTGAAGGTGTCATGTGGTTTCACATCACATAACTATGTAGTAAGAACTTCGTCAGTCTAAGCTCCTTGGACATACCTGATGAAATTCTACCTGATGAACAAAAAACCACTAGTAGATCGTTCTAGAGAAGGAAGAGGAATGAGGGAAATGTTTATCAAACAGGATGGCTATTACTCAGATAGGAGGCGTTATCCCCAACACGGAAATTAATTTTTTAAGAGACAGCCACAACAGAATATTTGTAGAACACTAGTAGGCCAATCGTCAAAAATAACCCAGGACAACGTTCAAATACCATGGTGTGACAAACCAGGTTAATTGTTCTGTCATGGACTGATGGAGTTTCGCCAGGCAGAACCGGTTATGCTCGTCAGTTTTGCCGGATCTGCCAGCACCGGGCAGATGTAAACTATATAATCCTCAGTCGATCATGATCGCCGTCTCTCAGAGTTTCGGCTCTGGCTGATAAGTTGAATTTGTACTCGCCTCAGCACACCTACGTCGGCTGAAACCTTGCATTGTAGCAGCGTGTTGGTTCAATTTCACACTTCAATGGTTATCCCGGGTACAGCTTAGGCAGCTGACTCCAGTAAAACAATGACTGTGCTAGGTAACATTTACAGCACTAGTGATCAATCTCAGAGGATTGTTCCAGAAAATCGCGACAGACTTTCGCCCGAATTCACGTACTGATCACGTGTGCTACTGACTTGCATGATCGATTTTTCTTGAATTCGACCTTACTCTTCCTGCACTACAGCTCGAGTGAGTTAGCACTGGCCTACATATAATCACATTCTAAACCAGATCTCAGCATCGATAACATAAAAATATCGTTCAGTGACTGATAAGGCTTCCGAGTCGTCGATTGACTAGTACTAAACATGGGCAAGGTTAAGATGACAAAGGATAGTCTAAGTGGCGGTGACCCGTATGTATAAGGCGTTAACAAGCGGAGAACCGGAGTCGAAGACGGCTCACTTTAGGCCACCGAACTAACCAGGATGGAAAACCTCAAGGCCCAGCCTGAAACATCTTTGGTCGGCCTCATCAATGCACCTAACCAACATTAGGCAAATCAGTCCCAACATTCGCTCGAGTTTATCATCTTCATCCCATCATCCAAGCTCGAAATTAGGCGATTGCCCGATTTAGCGTCTCTTCTGGTTTTGTTTATGATCAATACATTCAGCGATGCTGTGCTTCAATGTTGCTTCGGCAAAACTGACGAAGCCTTAGTTATTTTTAGACAATTAACAATATTTTTATTTCAGTCCTTCCAATCAGTGGCAACCTTCTCGCCCAAATTTTGTCTGGCCCGGTAGAAGAACTTAAGGCGCAAACAGACCAACTCGAATCTTGAAGCTTAAGCGTCGGACAAATCGAAGATACTGAACACCAGTGTCAGAACTCCTTGATACGATGAAATTCCACCGCACCTGAGGAGTTCGATACGACGAACAAACATGCCGAAAAGTTCAGAGGGTACGTACTCAATAGTTTTATTCACTTTCTTTCGTCGCAATACTCCAGCACCTACAAATTGCACAATCTTCTTTTACATCATTGGGAGGTTATCCCCTTTCTCTTTCGTCCGAAATCCTATATATTTACGTGACTGGTAGCAGGTGCCGGAGTCATACAGTGTGGCCCCCGTCATGATTACGAGATACGGGTGAGGTTAAGGACGGTAAGAAAACGCATAGCTTTAGACAAGTCAATCGATCCGAGCAACTTTATTTCTGGGCTATTTCGCCTTCACATCCAGCTTGCAGCTACTGTTTGTTATGTTGCTCCTACGTGGGGGTCTGGACAATGCTGCTTCTGTTCTCTATGAGCTGGAGATCTTCGAACAGTAATTATCGTTTTGTTCTTGGAAATTTCAAAATTCGGATCAATGCCTCAAGGATCGTTACTGTCGATGCTTGAGTACGGCAGAAGGAACTAGTGGCATCATCCGAACCGGCACAGATTCGACCGGGATTCTATCGGCAACAGCTGTGACTAGCCAGGGTGGGATCACCTTCACGCAAAGGGGCCTACATATGCTCGGTACATATCAGTATCACCAATCAGAGGGAGTAAGATGCAAGTGACCCCTTTGACTGTATAAAAGCAACACATCTTGGACCAGAGACTGCATCGTCTTTCTCAACCTGCAACTCATGGCTAGTCCAATTGTTTCCAATGTGCCTTCCATGTCCAAACCCCAACCACTACGCCAAGACGCTGATGCCGAGTCATCCGCAGACGCAACTAGTTCAATCGACATAGAACATGTCCCGGTTGACGACGACCCCCGTCAGTGGAGTCCTGCTAGAAAAGTCCGTGTGTCATACCATGCACTCTGTGACTGACCTGACGCTATACCATCTGTAGACCACAACTTTGTGCATTGTGTCACTGGCTACAATGGTGTCTGCATTAGCTTCTAACATCCAAAATCGTTTGTCACATGTCTTTTCACACCAAGTAGTTTGATATTGACATAGTCTCGCAGCCTCGAACTCATTAATAGAGATAGATCTACATGCGACAAGCAGCCAGATTAGCTGGACATTGGCTGCGTTCCTAATCATACAGGGGAACTTTCCTCTATTATGGAGCGCCGCAAGCGAAATTAAAGGCCGTAAGGTTGGTCCAGGTGCTCCACTTCTTGATCTGCATGATGAATATGGACTCGCTTATCGCAGCCTGTCTATCTGGTGGCTTCAGCTTTGTTCGTGGTAGGAAGCGCTGCCTTGGCACTTTCAAAGACCATCGAGGTAATGATTGGCATGCGAGCACTTCAAGCTGCGGGGTGAGCACTCATCCAACGAAGCTTGAGCACTGACTGATCATCGACTCCCTCTCCTGCAGGTCATGCGCTGCCATGGCTATTTCGGCCGCGACACTGGCTGATATCTACGACACTCACGAGCGAGGGACCACGATGGGCATCTTCTTTGCTGCACCTCTCTTAGGACCCGCCCTGGGCCCTATACTTGGCGGGTCGTTGTCACAAGCCTTTGACTGGCGTGCCAGTTTCTACTTCATGCTTATCTGTGCAACATTCGTATTCTTGTCCTTCCTCATCTTGTTCAAGGATACATACCGACGTGAACGAAGTCTCACCTATCGCTCCGCTTTACAGCGACTTCTTACCTCCAAAGAGCGCGTGTGGAGTCCAAATAAATCCATAATCGTCGAGCATGAGTCCAGCAAGGACCAAACATCCGTCAAGGACGCTGAGAAGCAGATCCAACCACCGGATGTTCCAGACCATATCTCAGTGGTGACTTCTACACCAGGGCTGAACGATGTCAAACTATCATTCAAGGATATCAACCCCTTTCCACCATGCTTTCGAATTCTGTCGCGCAAGAACAACGTTTTAATTCTCATCGCTAATGGTGAGTGAAGGGTTGTTATTATGCAAATGATGTAGTGACTCAACTTCGGAATAAGGACTCATCTTTGGATTTACCTATTGTCTTTCATATACGTGCTCTCGCACTCTTGCCAATGCATATGGTTATGGCGCATTTAGCACTGGCTTGGTCTTACTCTGCTTGGGCGTAGGTGAGACGATCTTCACACCCTAGATTGTGGCAGATCAGTGACTAATTTCTTATAAAGGAAGTATTGCTGGGAGTGTGCTCAGCGGGCGTTGGTCTGATCGGGTGCTTGCAAAGATGATTGAAGCGAACGAAGGAAAGTGGCACGCAGAAGTGAATATTTTCTATACTCCCGCATTAGGACTGTTGATTGACATCTTCCGAAGATGCGTTTAGAGAGCTCGAAATTGGCGATGCTGTGGCTACCTCCATGTGTTGTCGGATATGCTTGGGTGTGCGAAAAGCATGTCCATATCGCCGTCGTTTGCGTCATGCTCCTACTTATTGGATTTTCCTCCATGTTAGTGGATCGATTATTCACACTCGTAGCTGCTCTAACATATACTTCTAGATGGATATATACTAGCACATTGGCATACCTCGTTGATGCCAACCCGGGTCGCTCATGTCCAGCGGTGGCGACTAACAGCTCGATCCGAGGAACCCTGGCTTTTGTTTCCATTTTGATCGCTGTACCACTCCAAGTGAGTTTTCTTGATACCTGTTGTAAATGTAAATCACAGAATCTGACGTTAACTCCCAGGATGCTTTAGGAGATGGGGGATTGTATTCGGCGTGGGCTGGCGTCTTGGTCGCGATGGAATTGCTGGTTGTATTGGTACTGCACAAGGGAGCATCATGGCGCATGGAGAGTGAGGAGCGTGAATTGAATATTAAATGAATCAGCATCTACACTTATATGTATAATACGATCTACAGGGGGTCTGACGTTCTAGCTAAAGGTATAATATCGAGTCTCAAATGTATAACTTAGATTACATGTATCTTTATTTACTTTGTACGGATTTCTGTATGATATAGAGGATTGCAAAAATGTCTCAGTGCCAATAATAGTGACAGGATCGAGATGGAACCTGAAGTGAACCATTACATTTCGGACTGTGCTGAATGCTTATGTTGAAATACGATACCGTACCAGACCATTCTCCATTACAAAAGAGGGTGCCATTGGTCAACGCACGGAATCTCAGGCCTCAGTACTCAGTGAGCTCGGACTGTAATCACAAAACTAACAGTGAAAGACCTGATCCCCCAATGATTTTAGATAGAAGCAGTCAGATACCCTGCGTCCAAAAAAAAAATCATGGACTGTTGTATGTCGAAACGTGCAAACCCCGCCCAATGATATAGATCAGGATGATTAATGACCAACTAAAACGTATACCTCCCTGGACATATTTTCCTTCTTGACGGCTTTCTGCGATAGTCTTTTCCCCTTGTTCTTCCTTCGCCCCTCTACTTCTAGTCCCACACGAAGTCCCTTACCTGTTTCTTAAACCACGTTTTCTCCTTGCGCGGAAGGGATTGTGCCCCATGCACATGAAGCACCGTAAGCGGACGCATGCCGTCCATCTCCTCCCCATCCTTCCCTAAATTCTCCCGTCCCGCAATCTCCCTCCTCCCACTGACCATTGCCTTCAGTATTACCAGAGGGAACTCCATGACGAAATCACCCTTCGCAATGAGTTTGAGCGTAGTGACACGGGGCCACAGGGAACAGCTACGGTGAGCGAAAGGTGCACCGAGGAGATACAGGATGGTCTTGATGCATGAGGAGTGGCTGTTCGTGATGGTCACAGTATCACCATTCCACGGGCGTGTTTTAGGTGTCCACCGTATGCCAAATTTGGCAGCGCACCTATCTAACTCCAGTGAATTTGAGGAGGGTAGCGATATACCGCGAAGTTCATGGATAGCATCGCATTCCTGGAGAACGATGCTTTGAAAATCGCCATCGAACCCAGCTAATGCGTCTCGGATGCATGTGCGCAGGATCAATTTCTCTGCCCGGATTGTGATGTCGTGGGTTTCTGCTATGGCAGGGCCAAAACGCAGGTTGTCGAGAATGAGGCAAGGAATCTGCCGTGGAATTGCCTGCAAGGCTCGGGTAAGTGATAGGGATCCCCATGCATAGCCGTCATAATTCGGACAGCCATAGATGGTCATGACCTCGATATGTCGCATGTTATTCCTCAACCACTGATGGTCGAGGTTACAAACTACAATCTTGTCTATATAAAGGGTCCTAAGGGCGGGACACTCCAGTTTGAAACACGAATGCCAGCGAAAGTAATAATCCTGACGTCTAATATCTGTCAATCGTAAACAGTCGAGCTGGGGCGCATCTCCTGTCAATGTGTTGAGACTGTCATTTATTATGAAGCTCTTGAGTCGTTGAAGATGTGGTGAAATGAGGGGTAAGAGAGGACAGCTGCTTAGGGGATCCTGCCCGGTTATCAAATGGATTGGGTAACTCCCCGCCTTCTTCAGCTGGAAGGTCACCCGCTGGTCCTCCAGGGGTAGTGCTCTAGAGCAAGCTATCCGAGTCCACAGCTCTGGCGTAGAAGACACAATGTTCCGCCAGTGTCTGCACACCAATGCCATGGTGTGATGGAACGACATGCCTCCTGCCAGCACTTGCTCATTTTCGGGGTTGGCCATCATATCATCTTCGACCATACTTTCAAGTACAATCTTGAAGATGCTGCAGATTGTCTCTGTGGGAAGTGATTGAAAAGAGCACCGTATCATTTTCTGTTTTCGCGCCATCGCCCACTGGTAGCAGTAATTAATGAGATGAGGACAAAAACGTGAAACATTGAAACATGAACCTACCACTTCTGAACCGACCAAGGGTTACTCTGAGTCTCAGGGGCTGCCAAGGGGCAAAACCTATGCCACATAAACATGATTAAACTTGACAAAACCGAGCGCGTATGTGATACACGCCCAAATAAAGCCAAATACTCGTGGTGTCACAGTACTGGTGCACATGCAGTCAAAAATCGACTTAGACACTTACCTATGACAGCGAGACAGCGCGTGTAAGAGGCCGAGAGCTGCAATGTGTGAAAAATGTAAAAACCCAAGATCTGAGTGACATTGAAGACCAGCGAGGTATTGCTATAGATCAAAATTACAAACTCGTTGCTGGACGCCGTTCAAATGAACGACGCAGGTCTATCTTCAGCTGATGAGTCTTGCAGGAACCAACGTAACAATACTATGCCCACTTCTTGACCTATCGTTGTGACGCAATCTTGACAAGGGCTCTAAGCGCACCTCCTCCCCGCAATACTATGCGGTCCGCCTTGTCTTCACCCATTGTTGCATGCACGACTAGCCGCGCGACCACTTCGCCCTGTAGTACAATGGTTATAATTACTTTTTCACAGATTGCAATGCAAACGACTCACCAACTCTACTAAGAGCGCGACCACAATCAGCCTTTTGAAGAACCGGTCAGATTGGATCATTCAACTTTAACACCGTAATAGATCTCACCAAATAACGATCCACGTTATCCGTTCCATTGCATTGTTGTTCAAGTGATCATGTATAGCATCGAGCTGAAAACAAAAACAATTTACTATTAGTTACTTCTCAAGTCGAATTGCAATGAAAAACCCACAAATTCACTCGCCATTCCGAGTTTCTCGTTCAGTACTTGTACGCGCTCTCCAATTTCCATATATTCCCGTACAGCTTCATACAGCCCTCCCAGACTTGCCTCGCTCCAGAACAACTCTGGAACGTCCAATACATTGCTCACGAGATTTACGTCGCGTCTGAGCTTGAACAGCTTGCCTGTGAGCCTCATCGCATCACGACGTTTGAGGTTGATGGCGCCAGAGGATGCGAGCTGCCTTGGTATCGATACGGTGCTAGGGGATGAAAGGACGGAAGAGGCGACAGACTCGTAGTGTGCGAGGAGCGTAGACTGGGCAAGGGCATGCGCAACAGACAGTTTGAGCAGATGGGAAGGTGACTTGAAAGCTACGGTGTTTTAGCAAAGCTTACAAGGCACCATTTGAAAAACGCACTGAAGAAATCATGGTATATGCGTGGGTATGAAATCGTTGGGTCATGCTAGACAGCGTCAGATAGAAGTGGTAGAAATCACAGGACTGGGACGTACCGCAAAATGACATTCCTCAATCTCCCAGTCATCTTCTTTCATCGGTCGTTTCAAAATACTTGCATTACTGATATCCTCGACAATAGCCCGCTCTTGACCTTCTTCGAGTCCAAAGAAGACAGCAACGCCATAAGCAAAAAAGACCACTTCCGCGATACGGTCTTCTTCCTCCACCTCGGCTTGCTCGTGTCGCTCGCCCTCCGCCCTCTCCTTCGTTTCCTGACTTCTCTCGTTCGCATCGTACCGTTCACCCTCACCCTCTTCGGCATACTCTGCTTCCTCAGCTTCAGATTCCAATTCAGGACGAGGCGGGGGTCGGTGAGATTCCGCATGGGATCCGGATGTCATGTATCCATCCGAAGTTCGCGGTACGTCTTCCTGAGGGATAAAATACGAACCCTGATAGCCATTTTCTCAGCTTCAGCAAGGCGTTTCTGGAGAGACTTGGCTTCCTTTACAGGGGCTGCGGAGGAACGGATACTGGTGTTAGGCCCATAGCCAGGAAGGAGCGGCAGGTGGTACATCTATAAGTCACCAGTCAGGGCGGATTACATGAGGAAGATTAGGACCATTGACAGGCAAATGAGAAACACGAGACTCACAACATACATCGCCTCGTCAAACACTCTTGGTGTGACATTATGCTCCCTCTTCAAAAAGCTCGCGAGCAACTTCATCCTCAGTTCCTCAGCAATACAATACGCTGTAATCCTCTTGTATCCTGCTCGCTTTCTCTGTTCCTTGCTCATGCGCTCGCCAGCTGACTTGTATTCACGAATTACGCCGGTATCGGTCTCGTAACCGAGTATATCATCGGAAACAGTTGTTGGTAGAGGCTTTGTTTGTGGTGCAGAGGGTAGAAGGACGAGCTTCTGTGTTGTCTTGGAAGAACGTTGAGCTTTCTGGCCGGTAGTGGTGAGCCCCGAAACAGAAGAACGTCGAGCTGCTGGCGCCCGTGATGTAATAAGACCATGCGTTGGACGAGGACGGTAACGTGCTGTTGGTGGAAGACTAGGTGTACGTAGTGGGCGGGAACTGGACATGGTTGTTCAGGTCAATTTATGTAAAGCTTCCCCACTCGGCGGGATCCGTGTGTTGAACCAGCCTGAGCTCTGCTATCATTGAAACTTGACAAGCATTCACAAAGCCCAACAGTTTCTCTTATTTCAACGCGTACCCCATGCTTTCCTATACAGAATGCATATATGCAGGCTCATTAATGCGCTCACTTATTGACGCTATGACGAAAACTTAACTGGGGCTCAAGTAACCGGTGGCGGGTATGCGAAATTGAGTGCAAGTGGTGAAGAGTGGTACTAGTACGTATTCACCAGTGATGCTTTCATTTACTCCATCAATAGAATCAATCTCGCGTCCGCCTCAGGCTAGGCCTGTATTTTTCCTGCCGTCTATGGCGCTGGAGGAACATTCCTGTTCCACTCTGAATCTGCGTACAGAGATCTTGGAGAATGAGGTGGGTCCTTGTCAAAAACGGTGGTATCCATGTGCTGTGCATTGTACAAATGCTTGTCATTAATATTGTATTATAGAGTACTTATGTGCCACCTATTTAATGGGAGCTTGTTGCGTACAACTTGGGACAGTAGATACCACCTTCAAGTTTCTCATCACAAAGCCGAGGAATCTATCATCATCCACAACGTCCATTGGGGCATACCTAACTCTCTTCGGAACATATGGGTTTCCAATCTGCTCCAGACGAACTTCCTCTCCTTCGTAGTTCACCCAGAATGCTTTGAACTTCATTCCATGCGAAGATATTAGGAAATCGAGTTTTTCACCCGTGTCTCGTGTCTTCCGCTGGCAAAATGACGTCAGACGACGGTAGCAATTTGGCCTATTAGTGTCTGGCCAAGGCGCTTGGGGATGCTCGCAGGCAATGACACCCACCCAGGGTAACTGGGAGAGGTCATCTCCTGCCTGCATCCCGCTGAGCAGGGAGTGGTGTGAAAGACCTATTACAGATAACGGCGTATGACCTCCTATTATACAGGGACCTAGAATTGACCTTGGAGGAATATGAGGGAACAGTATCCGAGTTAAAGATATCTACTTACGCCCATAAGCGCCCGACTTTTGGGTATGAGAGAAAATGTGGCAGGATGTTGCGTATCCATATATCGCGTGTGTGGAGGTCATTCACCACTTTCTGTAATTGAACGATACGTGGTGGATAGGTTTCTCGAATAGTGATGTCTACAATATGGTCGGGACGTGATTTCATACAGTAGATCCTTGTATTCGAGTTCATGGCAGGGAGTCTGAGCAATGTGCACTGTTATTCGGATCAAGCGCTAGCGCTGACGAGTCGTTGGCCACAAGAGGAAACCAACATTACGCCAACTTCTTTCTTCCATTCCATAACAGCCAGTTGACTCGTGGTTTAATTCCCCTTTGTTATCCTGTGTTCCCTGCAGAGAAGATTAAGTACGGAAGGTAAATGAAATGCGCAGCCGAAACAGTTAGGAGGTGCTCGGCTTCATTCGAACATGCCAATGGAAGCATGCGACGTATCCATTTGATACCGATATGTAGTATACAGCCCTGAGAAATTGCTAAAACTGTTAAGGTGTGAGTCAAGTGTGAGTCAGGTTCCATCTACCAGGGCCCCTTCACTACCGTCCTGTATACTAGGGGAAAGGCACCCTAGATCCATAGCGGTCATTCTCTTTTTCCCCTTTGTGTCCTCTGCATAATTCTCGTAAAAGTTTGTCTCATCTCTCCTTGACTTCCCAACCTCTTCCTCGTAGTCGCCATCCCCGTCGATGCCTTCACCCCGTCGACCAGGACCATCCCAGAAGTGGAAAGCTTGGCTGTGCACTCCATAGGAAGTCGGAACAACTTCCAGTAAGTCACCTCTCGCAATTTCAATTGCGGGTATCTCGCTCGCAGGCAACCCGATCAGATACGCGAGAAGACATCGGATGACAGAAGAGTGTCCGATAATCAAGAGGTCTTCTTTTTCACGTTCCAGTTCAATCAAAATGGGTTCCAGGCGGACTAAACCAAAACGGATTTTTAGAACAAAAATAACACAGATAGATATACAAGAGGAAGTAGTATTACCAGATAAATCGTGATAACTCTCAGCTCTGGGAGCGCGGAACGCGTATGGATCCTTGACGAATCTTGCCCACTCCTGAGGGTAAAACTTCTTCGCTTGATCGGGAGTGAGGCCGTCCCAAACACCAGGGTTGATCTCGCACATCTGCGTCTTCTCGATCACCTTGACTTTCAAAGACGAGGCAGCGGTAACCTTTGTTTCTGTCAGCCCCCCAGATGCGTCTGTTGTTACCACATTCCGTGCAACCGCAGACTGTGGTAGTGGGGTGAGATGAGAGGCAGCGAGTGTGAGTTGTTGCGGAATTGAAGCGGAGGGTGTCGGGGTCAAGAATGGCCAAGCGGTGTGGTGAGCACGACGCCGAGTTGAGGTCCAAATCTGGTAAGCTCTGTTTGAAAATCAACCCGTACGATAAGAATCGAAGGCCACATACAACTAGGCGTCTGTCATTAGGGTCAAACCCTTGCTGCTCGAGCGATTTGGCACGTCGTTCAACAACGAACTCTTTCAGCCGCTCAGAGTATTCCCACCCTGCAGGAGAAAGATCCGAGTCGGCTTTGTAAGAATGTTCAATGAGTGATTGTCCGGACTGTCAGAATATGAATCAAGTAGCAGCTATGTTATACTTTGTTACCTACCCGAGCAAAGTAAATCACGCGGGGTCTGTTGTGGATATTCATGAGGAAGAAGACAATTCGCGACTGCTCATGAGATCAGTCATCCGGAAACAACGACTTTAGATCTTCACCCACCTGTAAATAACCACGGATGTTCTGTACGGGAATTGATCAGGTCAACCGAAATTGAAGTGCATTGGGACATACATTGACCATGATCTTCTCGCCTACCTAATTTCAGCCATGCAGGTAAGCCAACAAATGAAACAGGATTCGTATACATAGGACACACATTTATTATACGGATAAATGGCCAAGTTGTTTCTTCAACCGTCTCATATGATTTCTCGCGATCACGGATTCGTCCATAGTAATCTTCCACTGCCTTGTCTGGATCCCAGCCGCGATACTACACTGGATTCAGCAAAAAGGTAAGTAAGAAGGTGAGGGAACTCACATCAGGAGAGGATATTTTGACGTTCCGGATGTTAGTCTCTATAATCTCTTTGTTATCGCACACAGACTCTACACCGAAGAAAAATAAGCGATTATTGTATAATGGACCTAGTGGGACATACCAAGGATGATTACATGAATTCCTTGCTTGTCGTACTTCTCTGCCAAGGCTTGCCGCGTAGTTCGCGATCCATTGTTGGCATCATAAATCACGACCTGTCCACCGGACTCAAAGAAATTCTCGATGAGCTTTTCGCAGCCATCCGACACCATCTTGCGTAATGCCATGGTCTCTGGGCTCTTCTCACCTGTTGCCGGTAGCAATCATTCACATAGGATTCAGAAGAGTGGAAGTGTGCGCACCTAACGTGAAGTAATCTGGCGGAAGTTTCTTGGCACCACCAAGTGTCTTCCGTCGATAGTCACCCAGAGATACGACCTGAGTCTTCACTCCCATCCATCTGAGATAACGTTCTAGTGCGCGAGAAATGTGCGTTTTTCCACGAGCGGGTAAGCCAACTGTTAAGATGAGGATCTTTCCAGCGTGAAACAACAAGCCAGAAGCTGTTGTGTAGAGAGGTGCTACCATGCTTCGGTGTTTCAGCTACTTGAGTTGGATATGTGTACCACAGCCTGACGCCGGCTTTCAAAGTTGCTGACATGAGGAACATGTACAGCTTATCTTATCTCCCACGGCAACTAGGTTTTTTTTGAGATTATCACCGAAACCCTCATATTATTTCTTCCAGCTTACTATGTGAAGTACATACTATTATTGTGCCAAAAAGGAGGATGCTCCGGATGAGCATAATTATTTCCCATTAGCCGACTTGAACGACTGACCTCGTCATTACTAGTGACGCGCTCTACCAACTGAGCTAAACGGGATATACTGACTTAATGCACCCATATAGCCATATCCACTTGGCTCTTCTGCTAATGGTATAAACCTTACACGAATGAATACAGTTGTTCCTCCTATCCCAGAGTTTACTGCGCGACTCCTCTCACTGCTGCTGCATACTGTAGCGTTGCTTGCCACCAAACCACCATCCCAAGCCCTAGCAGACCATGAAACGTACCCCACAAGACCTCAGGTGTAAGATTCACCCTATAATATGGTTGTTGGAATCACCGTAGGACAACAAGCAAAATAACACGCACGACTCAAAGAAGGGACCTAGGGTGTGAGGAATGAACCTTGGAGTTTGTAACAGAATTGTTGATACCACGCTATGGTAGACGCAGAATCCTATTGCGAGTGCACGTTTTCCAGGCAAAAATTCTGGTTGTGAAATGTTATTCGCTTTCATATTTATTGAGGCAGCGTGCGGATGATACCTGGTAAAGGATACGCCAGGAAAGCGGTAATGCAGGATCCAGTTACCAACGCGGCATACAGCTGTGTAATGTTAACGGCTATACAGGAAATTAATCTCGAAATAAGCGAACCTTCAACATGACTACCGTGGTGTTGTTCATCTGCAGAAAGGGAAGACTCTGAGGGGACCAGAACGCCTGGAGGGCCAGCGGCGCCTCCAACGCGATATGCAGCAAGAATACAGCAGATCTAGCGAATGTTGAGTGTATCTTTGGTATAATGAAACTTGACTTACAGCGGGCTACGTGCAGCGACCACAGACATGATGGATCTGGACTGTGAAGAGACACTAGTCCTGTGAAGGAACCGAGTTATTATGTAAGCAGAGCTGGCTTATCTGCTCGGTGCCTGAGAAAAGTATAGAGAGTTTTAAAACACACATGGTTAAAAGTTTACAAACCCACGACCGATGCGGGTCTTTCCGAAAGATTTTCGTGGTCAATCACCTTGTTTTAATTTAACAAGGTGGCCGATCAAAGAAATAGTCTCCAGACTCGCATAGCCTGCCTTCAAAAGGACAATATTCCCCTCACCAAAGGAATAGTCGCACACCTGACTTAGAAGTAGTTTGACTGCTGTTCCGGCCGTTAGTCCACTCAAGTCCACCTTTGTTTAGAAAAATAACTATACATATTTTGACAAAAAGAAATCAAATGAAATACTTGGCGTAGACAAACAGTCTGCCCTTCATTCATCAGCATCGTCTGCGTCGTCCCCTTCCGCAACGGCACCTAATGATGATTGGCGGAAGGTCGAATAAGCTTCAATGGCATCGAGATCCTGTTCTAGATCTATGTGCTCCCCTCCGGCTGCATCCCCAGCAATGGCACGCAGTCTCAGCACTTCTCTCCTCAAATTCTCGATTTCGCTATCTCGACGCTCTATCCGACCCTTGAGCGTTCTAATAAAATCGTTCCCGCACCTGAGCAGTTGCAGCTTGCTGACACCTTTATTTGGGCCATCACCACCAGCTTTTGGTGGCCCTCTAGGGGGTAAAGCACCCGGAAGGATCGGTTCATCAGGGAAGTTTTCATCAGAGGGTAGCGGAACTGGTGGGAGCAGAACGCGCAAATCGTCGTATGCAGTCTTCAGAGAATCACGGCGTTTTTGTTCGGCATCCTTGTGCGACTTGCGATTAAGGACAGGAGGTGAGAGCGCAGAAGAGCCTGCATTTATAGATGATGGCGTGCCGGCTGCTAACACGAATAAAAGTTCACACTAAACATTTCAAAGACATTTGGAACAACAGCGCACCTGGTAAAATCAGCTTAGGCCCAGGACTGATGAGCGGCAGTGGGCCCTTCTTGGTTCCTTTGGTTGGTGCACCGCTATCAGGCATTTTCCTTGCCCTGACAGGTTCCTTTACTTTATCAGCTTTCTGAACCGTGGGTGCTGCGGCAGTAGTGAGGCTACTGCTAATACCCAGACGGCCAAGATTCATTATGCTTGCGGGAGTGACCGGAGTCATTGGCGATGTCGCTTCACGAGTGCTCGGTGCTGCAGAATTGGGAGGGGATTGGCGAGGTCCGGGAGGCGCGGGGGGCGGCATCGACAAGTCGACAGGTGACGGCGAATCCGTCTCCATCATGGTACTATCCCTACGGGATTTTGTGGAACGCAGAAGAGGGGTATTCGTCGCGCTCTTGGCATGCCTTATGGATTGTTTCACTGCTGGCACTGGAGAATTCATGGAGGGTCCCCGCTTTCGCACCGCACGCGCCGCATCTTCTGCACTTGGTGATATCGTGCGCTTGTTTGGGGGACGTTGGTTATGGTATGCCTCAAGCCAGGGGCTCGTCAATGGAGAAATGTCAATGTCAATGTCTGGAGGTGAGGGAAGCGGCATGGGAGGGCTCGTGTGACGAAAGACTATGTTGGCAGGCGCAGAGCTGGAACCTGGATGACGCATGTCGCGAAGGTATTGTGGGGAGACAGAAGTGTCATGGGGAGAGGGAAGGGAAACAGGGTCAAGCGCATGGGATGAGTACACGTCCTGAGGATTGGGGTATTGTGAACCAATACGGCTGAGGAAATCTGGGTTAGGCAAGGGGCGGAGCTCCGTAGAAGACACTACGATTCTGATGAGGGGTGAATATTGAAGAAAACCAAATGAATCTCACTTGGAGTCGGAAGGCCACTAAACGATGCAATCTGATCCCTTGCGGGTTCGATGTTGGTATCGTGCGTATTCAGGGCTGACTGCGAACTGATAAGGGCAAGCTGACAAAGATTATACTTCAGCACGATGTTCAAATCACACTATTGTGCATCTGCACCGGACAAGGTGGGAGAGCACGGAACAGGGGTGCTAACTCACCTGCTGCTGAAAAATTTGATTCTGAATCTGATTTTGAAGTTGCTGCAGCTGATGCAGCTGAGTGAGCTTGTACTGTTGTTCAAAAATGACCTGGGGTGTGAGATTTGTGGAGCTGGGCAGGGACGGAAGTGACGTGCTGTCCATGCCCTGCATAGACATGAGATTGCTCATAGTCATAAGATCTAATTGTGGATTGAAAGGAGGAGGGTTGGCTGTTCCGGTGAAGTTGAGCATCCCAGAATTCGAGCGTTGTCCATGCACAGCAGCTGCATTCATAACTTCGTTCTGCTGAGAGTCGTGGCCTCGTTGTTGGTCAGAGGAAGATTCCGGAAACAGAAAGGCCATGAAGTCCTTCTGGAGGTGGTTATCTTGACCGCGACTTGGGTCCATTTTCCAGCCTGATACCAGTGTGATACCAAAGACCGAAGAGTTTTCAGGATCGTCTGCTGTCACAGAAGGGCAAGCAACAAAGCGGCGGATTTAGGAACAACCGTCCTCTTTCCAGGAGCAAGAAGGCAAAGAACAAAAATGGAAAATCTAATCTTTCAATCACACAACCCCCCATCAAGTCTAGTTAACCCCTCCACCTATGTAACTAGGGGTTCGCTGTGCGAACTTACGACCTTGCTCCGTTGTTTTTCACATTCGCACGGCAGTCGTCATTGATTATTTTGCGACAGTCTGTTGTATTAACTTTAGTGATTCGTTATCAATTTTCGTGTCCGATGTGAAACGGTCGATTCCTGTCACATGATTGACAAAACGTGGCACTTTTTCCTCGAGGGACATCATCACTCGAGGAAAAAGAGCCACGTGGTTTTGATCATGTGATTTTCTAACTATGGTCTTAACTGCAGACGACACTCTTGCAACTCAATTTCCATCATTATGCATTCTACAGTTTTTGAATTGCTCAAAACTTCAGATTGTCAATGTGCTTTCATTTTTAGTGCGTTTTTATATATATGGGTGTATTAAATGTCAATGTTTGCTTATTAAATGGTAGTAGAACACCAATCGCGAGGCCACTCTCATGTTTACATTGAATCAGGGGTCAAAATGAATAATGCTCTTGAATCTGGTGATTATGGTACGATATTCACGCAGTCACCTTCTATTATCGCCACAAGTGCTTTGTACAGTGATGAAGCCGAACTTGACCGTAAGTTTGTCATTTTCTGAAGTGATTAGAAATTACTTACATATTTATAGGTATCGCCAATCTGATTTGCAATGACTGTGCTACATCAGTCATATATGCAGAGTCACTTGCATTGGCGCAAGACTTGGTAGAATATGCTTTCACAGGAAAAATGAAGACCTGATGTGTTGTCAAAGCTATGTCGAAGTTAGCGCGAAGTCTCGGGGTATGCACGTGATGACTGTGATGATGTCATTCTTCCAAGTTACACTAGTTGAGAGATTTGAAATTGATATTGTTCTCGCTGTCTGTTTCTACGTCTGATTGTCATTTTGTTTTTAATCTAATGTAAGTAGTCTATCTGGTATTATCCTTTAGTTTATTTCACAGGTTATGCTTCTCAGCGTTTTTGATGTCTTCAATCAATTCTCGCCCCCATTCTGAAGAAGTGGCGCGCATTATGCAGTTAGCGGAGAGTCTTACAGTGAAGGAGATCCTTAATCAAGCAGGTCATGGCGTCTTTTCTACGACCCAACAACGCAAACGGGCAGACCTTTTGCATGCCATAGAAGCATCACCTACCCTTCAGAAAGTAGTGGAAGATGCTTTCCAGCGCAAACAAGAAGCTCGTGCTGAACAACAGGACAATCATATCAAGCGAGCACGTATCTGTGCTTCTACTCCTTCCCTGGATTTGCCACCCAACTCTCCTTATGATTCCTTTCTGGTTGACCCTGATGAAGCGGTCAAAGTCAAATGTTTGGCCAATTTTATCGATCGTACAAGCAACACTGAAATGCACAAGGTCGTTTGTTTTGTTTGTGCTGGCGAATTCTTTATGTCCGAAACATCATTGGTCGACCTCAGATATCTCCCCAACCGACATCTTCTTGTCCCGCAATGTTATCATCCAGCACATGAAACAATTCATTCAATGTTGTTGTATTCTCCATCTGTTACCCACCATTCAGATTTCTCTGACGGTTATATTTGTTCATTGTGCATGCATGATCTACGTCACAACCAAATTCCATCACATGCACTGGCCAATGGTCTCTGGATTGGCGAAGTTCCTCCTGAACTTAGCATCCTCAGTCTCGCGGAACGCATCCTCATCGGTCTTTATTATCCTTCAGCTTTTGTGATCAAGCTGTACCCTCAAAAGAAGGGTGCGAGGCACTGGGATACGTCTGCATTGAATAGTGGCATTCGCGGTAATGTGTCTACGTATCGGTTGAATACGCAAGACATCTCTGCCATGATTGAAGGCCATTTTCTACCCCTGACACCCAGATATTCTTCCTGCGACGATTGGTGTCTCCATCATCGGACCCAGTAATTTGCCTGTTCGAAGTCTACCTACTCTTCTCAGTGTCAATCGGCGACGTGCTTCAAGTTGCTCTTCAGTTCTTGCAAAGGCACAATCATCTTTACCACGACATCATAATTTCTGACTGAAACTCTCCGTCAATTACCAGACAATGGTATACCTTCGCAATTGTTGTCAGTGATCAAATTCTCTGGTGATATGGATGTACTAGAACAAGAAAGAGAAGGGTATGTGATTGATGATGATGATGCCGATGGTGCGCTGTTTTATTATCGACATAGATCCCTTGATTTATTTCTTCATAGTTAATCCTTGTTTTGATACTCACGCCAGTGTACAAGACATGCTGCAGGATGATGTTGAATCTACAACGGCTTGTTAGTGTTCGAGTCACTTGAGATTTCTGATGTTGATTTGTTTCTATCACTAGTGGAATCCAAATGTGTTCCCCTCTTCAAGCGCATGGTGTTATCGATTCTGAAGTAACAGATTTATCGAACTGAGGATGTACTAGCCCATGCACTGGCCAATACTTCGACATGCACAGAAGAGACCTATGCAGTCAAACATGGGTCTACTTTCATCAATGAATATCCCGTCAGTAATACAGCTGGAGAATACACTAGTGGAGGTCCTGATAACCCTAATCATCTTCTAGGAGCTTTCCCAGTGTCTTTTTCCATATGGCATGGGAGGTTTTGAGGTCAACCGTCCTCGAGCGATTTCATACGAAAACCAAGCCAAATGGGCGATGAGGTATGGGGATAAGAGATTTAGAAAGGACTTTCATTTTATGTTCCAAATCTTCGGTGTTATTCAAAAGCGTCAAGTATGTCGAGCTGCTGTTCTTCAAGTTCATAAAAAGGCATTTCACGAGAACGAACAGTCCTTTCGATGTTTGACTGCACACGATTTAGCAGTAGCAAGCATGGAGGAATCCAAGCACCAATCTCATTCAAATCCTGTGGTCCGATCTCTCAAACAACATGTCAATGCAGTACGGACCAAAGTTACTGGAACCGATGAATCTCGCACGAAGATTCGTGCCTTAATATGGGGTATGACCATGATGAAGAATCCTCCATCACTGTGGATCACAATTAATCCTAGTGATACACACGATCCCATTGCTCAAGTACTCATCGGGGAAGATATCAACCTCGATGCTTTTGACACGGGTAGTGGTCCCGATTCTGTTCATCGCGCTCTTAACATTGCCGGCGATCCATACGGAGCATCACAATTCTTTCACTGCATTATCCGTGCCATCCTTGAAGAGATTTTCGGTATCACGATAACTAGTAAAGGCAAGATCAATCGGCAAGAAGGTATCTTTGGTGTTGTAGAAGGTTATATTGGTACTGTCGAGGCACAAGGACGTGGGACGCTTCATTTACACCTTATTGTTTGGCTGCAAGGTACACGATTTGTTTATTATCGATTTTTGGCTGATCTTGTCTGAATCAGGTGCTCCATCCTCCGGCAAAATGAAAGAGATGTTGCAATCTCACGCATTTCGTGAACGTGTCGCCAAATACATCGCCTCAAACATTCGAGGAAATCATGATGACATCACAGAACAAACTTTATCCATCATTCCACGTGAAAGAGCTGTATCATATACGCGACCTCCTGATCCTCGACAGCCTCGGTTTACACTTTGTTGTAAACAGCTTGAAAAGCAGTTAGTTCGAGCAGTTCAAATTCATAAGTGCGGCCCTGGATGTTTAAAGAGTCGTCAAGGCCGCCTGTATTGTAAACGCCGAGCACCTTTTCCTGTTGCCGAAGAAGCTTGGATCGATGTCAATGGCGAATGGGGCCCACGACGTCTCTATCCATTCATGAACAACTGGAATCCGTGGATTCTGTTAGCTGCACGTGCAAACCATGATTGCAAGTTGATCACAAATGGCGGAGATACGAAACATATCAGTTGGTATATATCAACTTATGCAGCTAAACGCCAGCAACATTCATCTAACGCATCGGCCTTACTCGCGAAGTCGATCGCTTACCATAGACAAAGGGAAGCTCGCAATTCTGATGTAGAGCAACTTAATCGTCGTCTTATCCAACGCTGTGCCAATTGCCTTAGCCGTGAGCAAGAGTTTAGTGCACCTGAAGTCATGTCGTATATTATGGGGTGGGGAGATCGCTATATCTCTCATCATTTTGAGACGATACATTGGAGTTCGGTGGTTTCCCTTCTGAAGAAGACATTTCCTCAATTGCGAGAACACCGGTGAGTCTTCAATTTGCCATAAGGACTATCAAATCACTAAAATCAGTGTATCTCAGATCTCACATCGTGCAACACACATCTGAGGGTGAAATAGTTAATATTAGTGACCGTGATCCTCAGGTCTGTAGATTCTTGGAAGTAGACTGATTGTTGACTAATAGTTGACTTGATGCAGCCAGAATACGCCGTTCTTGAAATGCATCAAGGCTGCATTCGCTTACAAGATCAAATTCGAGAATATATTGATCGTCCAGATGAACTCGAAAGCTTGAACTATCTCGAGTATTTTCTCAACACATATGATCACCGTGTCAAACACGAAGAAGCGGAGACTGTACCTAAAAGGAACAACACCCATTGCTATTTGTCGTATAAAGAAAATAGCTGTCATACAGGACACGTCCGTGTTCTCCGCCAAGAAAATCACGATATTATTCCTCACATTCCTGGGCGATGGTTTCCTCGCTCTGACGATCGTGATTGTCACCCCCTCTACTGTGCTTCAATTCTTGCCCTTCTCACACCCTGGAGAGATATTGTTGAGCTAAAACATCCTGATGAAAGTTTCGATCTCGCTTTGGGAAGATTTTTGGCCAACACGTCTTCAAGAATGCGCGATATAATCGAGAATATCCAGTACTTCCATGAGTGCTCTGACAAAGCCAAAGATCATGATTTTGTCGAGCAATCAAGCCATCATGAATCAGCATCTTTCGGCCGATTTGATGAAGACGTACTAGGTGAAGAAGAAAGCGAGTGCACAGATCAAGGAACACCAAACTCTATATCTGAGGATGATATCACACGAGCCGCCAGCGGATCTTATCCAGCACGCGAAATGGTGTATGCTGATGTCGCCATGAATATTGCGGAGGATTATGGTTTCTTTTCCCAATGTGCGGAACAAAACTTAGCTGTTTCTGACCTGGTGAAAATTGTGACTGATGATCAATGGGCACAATATCTCGAATGGGATAATCTCATCAGCCACGCATCTGAATGTCATGAAGAGTCGCCGTCAGAATCTACCGCAGATCAAGGTGGGGTAGGTTCTCTGACGGAGATCAAGTCCAGTGTCACAGATACGAAATCGTCTGTAACTATGTCTTCAAAGTCGCCATTGTCACCTTCAGGCGTACCAGAGTATCTTAACGAAAAACAACGATTGGCATTTAGTATTATTCAGAGATATCTAGGTGAGTCTAGTGTTCCTAATTAAAAGCAGATGATGTAGTGATTACCGTTCACTAGATGATACACTATGTGGACGTGAACCATCTCAATTGCTTATGCAAATTCATGGACAAGGAGGGACAGGGAAAACCAAATTACTGCACGCTATAACAGAACTGTTTGCTTCCAGGGGTTGTTCTCATGCTTTGGCAAAAACAGCGTTGTCTGGAGTCGCTGCTTCTCAAATTGGTGGTTCTACTCTGCATTCATGGGCTACCATCCCTGCAAACCTAAAGGGATTACCTACATCCGATTCATGGATCTATCACCCAAGTGTGGAGACGATGAAACGGAGAGAGAGAAATATGCGAGACAAAAGTCTTCTAGTCGTGGATGAAAGCAGCATGCTTACAACCAATCTCTTATCCCTTGTATCACAAGTTACAGGAGCATTTCGAGAGGCTTCTGGTATCCGAAACGCCTCAAGTACGAATCCTTTTGGAGGACTTGGTGTTATCATCATCATCGATTTTCATCAATTTCCTCCTGTCGGCAGTGCTACACACGCACTCTATTATCCTGCTCCTACGACTACCAAATGTCAATTAGGCAGAAACCTTTACCTTCAATTTTCGACGGTAGTCAAGCTCGATCAACAAATGCGAATCACCGATCCTGTATGGCACAATATACTACAGCGCTCAAGAGAAGGAGCCTGTACTGCGGAAGACTTGACCATCATACATTCTTTGGTCCTCTCTAATGATCAATGTGACGTGCCAGATTTTTCTGTCGCACCATGGAATGATGCTATTCTGATTACTCCGCGGAATAGTGTGCAGACGTACTGGAACAACCGCGCAGTTGTGAAGCACTGCATCTCGACGAAGAATACATTGTACATTTGCAATGCAGAGGATTCTTCCCATGGATGTGGTCTCAATATGGAACAACGATTCCAAACAGCCAAGCTGTCCTTGAAGCAGACCGAACAAACACCTACCATTTTGCGTCTTTCTATCGGGATGCGTGTCATGGTGACTCGAAATTTGGCCACAAGCGTGAACTTGTGCAATGGTTCACGAGGAAGAGTGGTAGATATAGCCTTGGATAGCAGAGAACCTCAATTCACTGCAGCGACTTCTCAAAAATCAGAAGTAAATCTGCATTATCCTCCAGTCCTTGTTATTGTCGAACTTGACTTTTGCGACTTTCCCTGTTTGCCTGGTCTCAAACTGCGTCAAGTACCTTTATCACCCATTCAAGTCAAATTTTCCGTAGGATCACATCCAACTACTCGTATAACTCGGCGGCAATTGCCTCTCATTCCTGCCTATGCCTTTACCGATTATAAGGCTCAAGGTCAGACTATTGATTATATATTGGTTGATATAGGGAAAACTACGTGTTTTAGTCTGTCACCTTTCAATGCGTATGTCGCTCTGTCACGCAGTAGAGGAAGGCAGACTATCCGATTGTTGAGAGAATTCGAGGAAAGCCTTTTCACCCGTCATCCTTCGGAGTTTTTGAGAGAAGAAGACTATCGAATCGAGCAGCTTGCAAAAGAAACCAGAGAAAGGATTATGGACATTATTTGAATGTCAGCTATGTATCGTTCTATCTCACAAATTGAATATGATGTGCTTTTAACATGCATGTCCTCTGTGTGATACAACAGGAATAAATCGGCGATTCAAAATATAAAACTCCGTTAGTGTATTGTTTGACGATACCCCTTTTCTTGCTTCCACCATAAAAACGATGTCCTTCGACGCTCAAGCTTATCATGATCAGATTGCGTCCCAATCTAGTTTTGTTGCATCTACTTCATTCTGTGATCGTGTATCTTGGCAACATTCTACTAATGGTTTAATAATCGTGGACCGCGAGGAGCAAACTCCTTTTGTAGGAGTTATTGCTGGAAGGGTATCTCCCTTCAACTTAAAATGTGGCACGAGCGGCAACTATCTCAAAAAAGGCTTGCTTGAGAAAGCCAAATATCAGCTTCACCTTATTCGTCCCACAGACAAGATTCTGGGACATGACTTCGATGCCGCTATTCATAATCTCGATGAGATGCAGAAAGTGGCAGGTACAACAGGTGACCACAGGAATATGATCATCCGTGATGTAACTGGTGAAATGCTTCGTATGGTCGCTAACGTTTTTGAACCAAGGGTGAGGAACTTAATTTTATCTGAAATAGTGATTATATTTTGGTATAGAACACTCGTATTCCGGACTCGCCTCACAGTCGACGAGTTCCAAATGCTCCTTTGATGGATGACACAACAGAGCATTGGCCTATGCCAACAGAGTACGAAGACGACTTTGCTCACGTGAAATACACCCATCGGGCTATTCCTCTTCCTGTTTTCGAAGATGACAAAGCCGTTTCACCATTGAATATTAACAGGACTTTGGACGGAGCTTTGGCAGAAGTTCATTTTTGTGTCCATCACTGGCATTTGTCGGGATATGACACTTTTCAGGCGAAAATCGAAAAGGTCAATATTATCAAGCGCAGCGCTAGTATTCCTGCCAAGCATCATCTAGTTCACCACGAGGTCAATGATGAAGAGCCTCCTACCAAAAGAACAGAGATTGCTTCTGTGGCGAGAAGTTCCAAGGACTGAGTTTATATTGACCGAGTTAATCTATTGTATTTGTACTGTGTGTTTTGGTTTGAATTGACGCAATGTTGTATTGGACTGTTTATGTTCGTGGGAGTAAAACACCGAATGAGGTACAAGTCACTTGACTCGCATATTCCGTGCCCAGCAACAAGACCTTGCTTCGCAAGGTAATTACATTTTATTACTACCGTACTGCCTCGCGTTCTTTGTCGACGCGACTGACCTTGCACTTCCCCTAGTTTGTCATCACTAGGCCAACACTAGGCTCCTGAATACCATGTCTACACGAGACCGTCGTCACGCGCGTATCACCTCCTACCATGGAGCAAAGCGTAACCTTCTTGGAAACCAAGCCGGAAATGTGCCACCTGCATGGCGGGACAGCAAGGACAAGCAGAAAGAACGAGGAAGCAAGATTCTTCTCAGTAGGCTCCCTGTAGACGTTGGAGAAACAGAAGTCGAAGTGCGTGGTTATCCCAATGTCCACCTGAAAGGCACAGGACCACAAGCTACTGTTCATAGGAACTGTTCAAGAAGACCATAGGTCCTTTGAAAGAGTGTTTCGTAATATACAATACACAAGGGCGCTCGAAAGGGATGGCGGTCTTAACATTTCAGCGCCCAGAAGATGCAGCTGCAGCTCGTGAAAAATATCATGGTAAACTCATCGATGGCAGTAAGTTATTTAAATTCAACTCTCTTATCCATTCTGCCCGTTTATATTGATTTTGTTCCTAGGACGCCCAATTAAGATCGAAATAATCGTTGATTCGGATGATGCCGCGGTGTCTACACAACTTACACCTACATCTGTAGTTCCTTCGCTACTAGGACGCATCGGGAAATTGGCTGGATCTCCTAAGAGTGTCCCCCTTGCTTCTCAAAGTCAAGCACTGAACACAAACATTTCGACCGTGTAAGACATTCTTTGTTTACTGGTTTCCTGAATTTATTGACCGAATATGACTTTTCAGCCCCTCTCAAAAAATCGTAGTATCACCGCGCACTGTCCAGACTGCTGGAACGAAGGCCGTATCAAGGCGCCGCAAGAAGAAGGGCCCACGACGCATAAATAAGTCAAATGCTTCACTTGCTGAACTCGACCAGGATATGGAGGAATACAAAGCTGCCGCTAGCGGTCATAAAGGGAGCGGTGGCCAGTAGTTCATGCGTCTTTCCGGGCGAGCATATTACAATTCATCCACCTATATTGTATAACACGCTATTCGTTTGAGAGCAGGACTATAATTTAATTGGTGTCCTCAGGGTAGCTCGAAGTCTGGATTTTTTTGCGCAAGACTTTTTGGAATACTGAACACCCATTTGAAAATCAACCCAACAATCATATCCGGCTACATAACTCTACTTGCCCTGTGTTCCTGCGTGGAGCAGAATTCGGATAGATCCCGTACTGTGGCATCTTCTAGTCCCAATTTTGTTGGGTATTACGAGTGCGGTCTAGACACATACCCTTTATAAATGGGTCGGGAAGATGCGTTATACTAGTTTGACACACTTCCTTGAACGTAACCCGTTTTTATATTCATCTGTAAAAGTGGCGAAGAATATGATATGATATGTTTTTCTCGTAAAGGTCGAACCGCCTCGGAGGCACATGCATCTGCTATTGGGTTTTCCGACAGGAGGCTATGTAGTACCCCCGCCCCCACCCCCGTCCCCCAATATGTGTTGCCTATAAGTAACATTAATGTGTCCTTGCACAGCATACCGGGAGGTCCCGTTACAATACAATGCACCTGCGGTACTTACAAGTAGCAAAAATCCAGCCACAGCGCAGCGAGATGTCGCATTTCCAACCTAGCCATCTACCCTGAGAAAACTCATGTGAGCCGGGTGGACACATCCTTGGATAGTAATATATGTAATCAAAAATAAAAATTAAGGAGGCTGTATCACATTGAAACCGAGATCTTTGGTTGGTCTATTAATCTTGCATTCGGATAAATGTTGTGATCCCAAGATGGGTGAGAGCATACTCGGCAGCAACGCCCGGCACTTCGCTGGCAGCGCCGGGCACTAAGGACAGAAACAACAGGCGGGGATGTTGCCGTATTATCACCACTTGCCCCTAAACTCAAATCAATTCATAATCTGTCAAGAAACGCCAGTGCCACAATAAGTGATTGTCGATAGAGGAGAGTCAAATGCAAAAGCGGTCGGAACTGGTAACGAGATAATTCAATTCCCATCACGTTGTCCCGAAGTGTTGCAACCCTTTGCCAATACCATATGGCGGAGCTGTCGTTATGCAATAGATTGCATATTCTGGGGTCAATAACGTTCTGTCGAAGTCAAAACAAAAAGTGAGCCGGGCGTTGTCTAATAAGGACCCTTTATCACCAGTAAGAGTTTTAAAGAGTTTAACAGGCCAAGGAACCAGTGACCTCTATCGCATAAATTTCCTGCTCGATCGGCGACAGGGAGGGGCTACTCCAGACTGCTGCAAACATGCTGCAAACATATTGTTTCGCAGGGTGTCAATGAGAGTAAACAGTATTTATTCTGAAAAAGGTTTCACCTACACTATTGTGTCTGAAAATCGGCAAATTCTTCTACAACATGACAGCTGCACGTTAGCCTCGAGGCTGTGATTGACATCCTTTATCTGTCTATTGAATTTAGTGAAGTCGACTCACGTTTTCATGAAGTCCACGTTCATTCACGTGTATTGCTCCACTATGACGAAAACAGAGATGCTTAGGTATTAGGCCTCGTTGTGCCCCATAGGGAAACACATCATCGCGGAGTGATGGATTCTCCAAGCACACGCCATAGGCGTGTGTCAGTGCGTGATTTACGGTGGTAAAGAAGACCTGTTGGAACCTACAAAGTAGGACAGATCTAGGGCTAGTGCGTAAATTATCGACCGTCTTAATAATTCAATTAAAAGGTACGAAGGTTGAGGCTCGACAACTACGGCATACCGCAATAACGCCGTGAGGCGCATCCGTTTGTCGTGGAGGATGCGCGGGAGAGACTCGGGATCTGGAAGACTATTTTCTTTGTTCTTCGGGGCTTGAATAGTTTCTAACGGCGAGTCCCCGGGTGCGGCCAGCCGCAAGGATATTTTTACTGGCTGAAGTTACTATCAAGAATCCAGATGGTCTGTTGGAAAAATCAGCACCATTCAGGGGATACTGATTTCATCTGATTGCGATGGATAAGAGTATTATAACCAATCATAGTCCACAATAGAGCAAGGCGGGAGCGCAGTTCCTGGAATGTTCCCATATCAGCGTCAGACCAAAAACGTGCAAGGATGCACAGCAGCTGCCACATCAGGCTGTGCGGTCGAGCTCAAGAGGGGAAATGACTTTTATCTTTTGTTCGGGTCACTGGCCTGGCGGCCCTGGCGCAGGCCGGTGGCCAGGATCGTATAGAATGATCAAATTTCTAGGGACTTCCAAGGAAGCGTGGAAGGTTCCGTGATTGATATGGTTGCGGTGTGGAAGAATCAACGATGATTTGTTTGTGGGTGCTTATCCTTTTGCCGTAAGTGTACAACAAGCAATGAGAATTACTTTAAAACACGACTCCGCTGCGCTTTTCTTTTATACCTCTCCCCCTACGCCATGCCCCTCTCAACAACAGTTCGTTTGGTTCCCCACCACCAACCAATGTTTCTGGCGCATAAGCGACAGCGTCGCACCGCTACTACTGTACTTGCTGGCGATTTCGATCTTCGGCCTCCCCGGGATGTCCTTACTAGCTTACTCAATGGCGTAGCACCTTACAAGGAGGTTGAGAAAGAAGAAGAAACGCGTAGAACAAAAAAGAAAGAAAAGAGGGAACGTCTAAAGGAGAAACAAAGAACAAAAGCTACCTCAAAGGTTCCAGAGAAACCTATCAAAGTGGAGAGTGCCACTGCACCTCCCCCTGCGCTCATCGCAACCAGCCAATCAATCAGCGCCCCCGTTATGCAGCCCTCCTCTTTCTGGCGCGCCCACGGGACGAGTTACCGACCTACTATACACATTGCGACCATGCAGCGCTCTGTATCCGTTACACCGCCCCCAATGGCGTCTTCCCCACAGTCTACCCCCGAACCATCAATTTCTTCGGCCACATCTCGCACATCATCAAAGCGCCCCCGCACGCCTGCGGATGACTACCCCGATTCTGAGACCTTGAGTCACTACAGAAGCGCCCCACAACCGCGAAAGAAAAGAATTGCTGTGAAGAAAGGCTGGAAGGGTTGGGTGGAGGGTTCGCCACCGCCATCCGAGAAGCTCATCAATCTAGACGCAGTTCCTGTGCTACAGGAGAGACGCACACGTAGTGGCAAAAGTTTCGACGCAATAGGTGTTGGAAAAGATGGTTGGGTATAAATGGTCCGATATTTCACCCGCCTTACTTGCCGCTGTAAAATGTGATCTGATGGGCTTTCAACAGCTCCTTCTACACAGCATCATACCCCCGCCCTTCTCATCGCGATGCCCTTCGGAATCACAGTGATACCAGCACACGGGTCGGAAGGATTTCGTCCCAACTGAAACCTACCCCCTTTCGTATACTCCCGTCACCATATTATCTTCCACTCAACTGGTTTCCTACATCTCTATCCCGCTCATCTCAATAACTATAGTTACAGTATATGCACACATATATCAATTTTGGTCCTAGTTCTGTATTTGTTGTACCCCCTCCCGATTTAACATTGAATCTTGTCTTGGTTGGCTGTTTTAGTGTCCGCTTTCTCTATCTACTGGTCATTCTGGGTCCTCTTTGCTAAATAGGTGTATGTATGGTGACCGATTTTGATGTCGGCCGATGAACGGAAATCCTAATAATCGGGGTTTTGCTTTCACAGTATGCAGTTCATGAGCAAATTTGTATCCACATGCTTCATGATCTAAGGAACGCCAATGCACTGCTCGGTTTGAACCGGGTCTCCCTGCGATCATGTTCCGTCAATGTAATCATCATCGTGACAATGATTAATCTTGCCGAGATGCCGGAGGCTTTAGAATTCAATAAAGCCAAATAACTATGTTCTTTCCATCATGACTCTCCATGTTGTGTATGTACTTTGGTAATTCTTTTGTCACGAACGAGTAACACACAACTGAATGATCACGACAGCTAGTCCAATAGGTCAACTTTTCTTATAGGTATTACGAATCTCGCTTGTCCTGCAACCCAATTGTCTCAGGTTGGAGCGTGGCCCACTTCTTTCCATTTTCCCGGACCAAATCCCGGTCGGAAGCCATCATTTTGCTGCTGACTGAATTCACATTAGCGGCTAGCTCAAAATTATGTCTGCCATATTATTTCCTGCACTTCCATCCGCACCGTCATGGTTCCCCGGACACATGAATCGATTCACGAAGCAGCTTCCAGCGCTACTATCCCGTACAGATGTTGTCCTGGAGCTCAGAGATTCTCGTCTGCCTCTTACTAGCATCAACAATAATCTAGAAGGTAAGCTTATCTCCTCCGGTGTATTCATTGCTCGCTTCCGGTGCGTAGCCGTTTTGAGAAAGAAAAACTTCATCTTGGTCTAGTTCCATCCTATAATTGCTTCCGCTGTCACCTATGTGACCATTATCTTATCCAGTCCTTACCCTGTTATGGAGTCAACCTATTTTATGACGGATAGCATCTTTCGGCCCTGACAAAATCTATTTTTGACAGGTGCTATCAACAAATGGAGGGCCGAACGGGGACACCATTCCACCCACGTCACTCCCCTTCCCCTCACTACATCTAGGAATTCGTCCCTAGGATATGGTGGCCCAATCTGCGAGCGCATCGTGGTCTTAAACAAGCGCGACTTCGTCCCTGAATGGGGCGTTGAGGTAATTCCTCGCCTCCTCGGTTCATTGTGCTGGTTCATTCCCTTTTAAATACAGCCCTTCAAGAGAGCCATGAAGGCAAAATTTCCTGATCAAACGGTGCATTTTGCTTCTTGTAATAAACCGCGAGATATAAGATCCCTGAGCGAGATGCTCGTAAGTATGTCGCCGATTTCTTCGACATGTGTACCGTGTTTTTCTTGGCGCCATGGAACTGACGAACAATTTAGATATAGCCAAGAGAAACCCTCATGCAACTGAAATGAATGTCCTGGTGATTGGCATGCCTAATGTTGGCAAATCAACATTATTAAATTCCCTTCGCAATATGGGTATCCCAGGTCGTGAGTTTAACTCTACATTGGTTCCCAAATAGGCTGAGCACATGTACCTAGGGACGCCAAAGGCACTGCAAACATCTGCACAGCCTGGCCATACGCGCGCTATCTCGACCCGTCTTAAGCTGTCAGAAGACCCGCTCGTATATTCATATGACTCGCCCGGTGTGATGCTACCATTTCTTGGGAGAGGCGATCGGGGTGCAGAGCGAGGAGTCAAGCTTGCTCTCATAGGTAAAAAGAATTTTATCACCGGTGCACTTTTGGCTGAAATAAATTTTACCGCAGCCGGCATCAAAGAGAGTTTATATGACATCGAAGCGCTTGTTGCATACTTGCTGTATAGACTGAACGTGTTGAATCCTATTTGTGTGTCTACTCAGCTGTACTATCACTGCCTTACGATTCTGACATGATTGATATATAGCCCCAGCATACTTGACGCTCCTCCCGCCTGGTTCACGTCCATTTACGGATGCGGAAGGTTTTTTGGAGCAACTTGCGATACGGCTTAATATGCTGTTACGAGGGGGCGAGAAGGACACCGTGAGAGCAGCAAAATGGTTCGTAGAATGGTGGCGCAACGAAGGTGGTCTCGTATCTGCTTCTGTCCCAGAAAATCTTGCGACGGGGTCGGACGGAACTCATGCACCGTTACTGCGACGTGGATGGGGTTTCGATTTCGAATGGACAGTGGACGCATCTATGAATTCCGCCGGCGATTTTGAATCGGCGGTGCAGATGAAAATGGAAGAGTGCATAGATGAATCGATGAGGGCTGCGAGGGAGGACGAGCGGTCAGGAGTCGGGATTAGTACAACCCAAGAGAGGAAACGTAGCTGGCAGGAAAAGCAGTCCATGCGCGCTGCGAAATCCAAGGCGAAATTTGCTGCACGTAAAGCTGCATAATCATATCCACGGTGTTTTTCTACAGCACCCCACATTTCTTACGGTTTATTTGTAGTCATCTATTACGTTTGGTTGCGCCCAATTACTCTAATATCTAACGGATCCAATGTGCCCTGTGAAATTTCGCTAGCAGACACGTTTGCCGCGGTGATCCGTGTGGTTCGGGGTGCAAAACTGGACATACAACGAAAGCGATATTATATACACATGTACGACCACGACGTGACAGGTACAAATGATGTGTATTTTAAAAGTCCAGATAATCTTTCCCCGTTCCCCAGCTCTGCGCACCTGCGCCCGTCGCGCCATATGGGTCCTCTGGCACGTTACCCTCAGTAGTCTTGAAGGAGAACTCTCGCTTGAACTTTGCTTCGAGCGAGGATATTGTGGCGATGAGTTTCGTGCAGGCTTGCTCGAGGACAGCTTGCGGCGTCATGGTCCCATCCGTCTGGATTTTCAATAGGAAATAGGGATGCAGTGGATGAGGTACTTTGTATCCGGCAAAGAGCACTTGAGGCATCGAAAGTACTTGTCTGGAAGACGATTCACACACTCCAGGAGGTAGAACACGGGTACTTAGTAGAGACGTACGCGCGAATCATGTTACCCAACGTGTGGTCTTGTTTCACGATCTTGAAAGTGGCTGCATTGGGTATTTTGGTGTCTTCTGTGACTTCAACGCTGTGACCCATCTGTCAAGTGTCTACCCTTGAAATACAATTGCTGAAACGCACGGTTTCTCGCCGTCTTCGAGGACAAAAAGCTCAAATCTGTTTGGTGCGTTCATAACGGCTGCAAGGAAACAGCGTGGATACTTGTATAAGCTCGCAATGGCGAGGAAGGGACACGGTGGTTACGA
The DNA here is from genome assembly GCA_016758765.1 of Suillus cothurnatus. Taxonomy (NCBI): domain Eukaryota; kingdom Fungi; phylum Basidiomycota; class Agaricomycetes; order Boletales; family Suillaceae; genus Suillus; species Suillus cothurnatus. Next base: position 652,804 of record JABBWL010000015.1, on the reverse strand, counting down.
ACATCGTTCAATTCAACACAGTGCGCGATGACAATTATCACGTAGCGCCCAGCTTTTTCTCCTATACTCGCACCTACTGTTACTTTTTTGGCCAGTAAACTAGTGAAGATCTGCGGTAGAGGTCGTCAGATCCTCGAAACAAGCAAATAGCGAGCAAAAAGTTTCAGAAAAACAAATTGAGTTCATAAGAAAGATTTCTCTTTGACTTTCACCGACAATAAATAATGCCAAAGGCCATCATTTGCGCACTAATCGATGATAAAACTCACCTCAAAATATGCTACAAGGCCCTGAAAAGATTGAAGCCGTGGACGTGCTACAAGTAGGGGTTTATCGCAAAGCCGGCTTTTGAAACTCCGCTATAACCGCCGCCAGTTCTGCATCGAGAAACTTAGAGGCAAGGTCACCGACATCAACACTCGCGCCTCAAGGTCAGTTTATGCTCGTTGATTACGCCCCGTATATCCAGCAGGAGATTCTACGCGACCGAAGCTGTAGGATGGAGGTGTTGTGATGCTGAGAGATAATATCTTGCTGCTGGATGGATGGGGCTCGACTTGGATGCATCAGATTATTGATATTGGATGCTTGGTTTTGCAGAAAATGCCGACCCACCTCTCGAAGACTCGCAAGCACCGTGGCCACGTCTCGGCCGGTCACGGTCGCGTTGGAAAGCACCGTAAACATCCTGGAGGTCGCGGTCTCGCTGGTGGTCAGCACCACCACCGGTGTGTTTGATTTGGTATCAGGCTCTTTGCGGCGAATTAAATTTGATCACCCTCAGCACCAACTTCGATAAGTACCATCCCGGTTACTTCGGTAAAGTTGGTATGCGCCACTACCATTTGACCCGCAACGCACAATGGCGGCCTATCATTAACGTTGATAAACTATGGACGCTCGTACCTGAAGCAGAAAAGCAAGGGTTGACGGAGGACTCTGAGGTTGTTCCTGTCATTGACACCCTCCAACATGGCTACGGAAAGGTGCTTGGCAATGGACAGTAAGTTTTGATATATTCTAACCTTACATAAATTCTGACTTTGAGGCAGACTGCCCAAACTTCCTTTTATCGTCAAGGCACGTTTTGTCTCGCAGAAAGCAGAGTATGTTGGATGAACTCCCTTATTCGTGAGAATATACTCACACAGTACACAGGGCTAAAATTAAAGAGGCTGGCGGTGTTGTGTCGCTAGTGGCATAGGCTCTGAGTCCCATTATCATCGCTTTTTTTTCTTTTACATATCACACCATGATATTATGACATGCTGCAATCAGAACGCCCATGCCTGAAACATGATAATTGATCGTGAACCGTGAACTGTTGTGAAGATGGAAACAAGGGATAGACCTTCATGAGACCGACGGACTAATTTAGGATGTCACTGGTCGGCAGGAACATCGACTTCGACTTCTTCCCACAGTATAAGTCTGGAGTTCCCTGAGTTAATACTAATATCTGCTGCGCTTCTGCCCCTCATACTAAACCCACGAGGATGGCTTCCATCTCTACTTGGTGTAAGAATCAAAACCTGCTCTTCATTTTCTTTCACTGTTAATCACACAACGACTTGTAGATCACAATCAGTATTCAACTTGGAATCGCACTCGTCGTCTGCACGCTACTCCTTTCCTAGCTCGCACTGATACCCACACATCTCGTACTGCTACCTCCATGGCTCGCACAAATACACAAGATGCCGTCATTATCAATATGGATGATAACTCATCCAAGAAAGAGAAGAAACAGGAGACCCTCTTTGGGCCTAACATTGGTGTTGTCGGCTCCACGCCCCAGTGGGCTCAATCCATAGGACAAAAGGCTCCCGCAGATAATGTTTCTTCAAACATCATCCAGAACTGGATTACAAGGAGCAAAGAGGTATCTCAAACATCGTTCTGATGTCCTGTCTTATGTATTGACCCATGGACAGCCTTCACAACCAACGACTACTCTCCAGGCATTGGTTAATCTCAAGCGGCCGACGCTCCGCTTATGTCCTTTGACTATCTCATCGGGAGACGATTCAGACCATGTTGATTCTCACCATAATCATGGTTTGGAATTCGAATACGATTGCGACGCAGCCAAGTGCCGTATAAACGTCAGTGTGGTGCTACCTGCAGACCATCCCTATGCAGAAACCATAGATAGCACAGGCTACTCGTGCATCTCCGTTTTTGAATCAGTCGTTGACGGTGGTTTTGGTAAAGTACTGCATCTAGATGAAGGTGCAACTCTCGAATTAGGAAGGTTTGAACACAAGCATACCGAAGCAGAGACCGCCTCTTCCCAGATTACCGGAGTCCCCGAGTTGTCCCGAGCAGCGGATAGCGTCGACACTTCCGCTCCTACTAGCAGTAGGAATGACCGTGTCCGGAAACGTTTTACTGGATTCAATTTCCGGAAGCGTTCCGCTCACACGTCTATAACGGGACCTGCTCTTGCTGTCGTTGATGCAGAAACACCTGCACCCACAGTCGAGGGAAGTGAAGAGAAAAGGGACAAAGAGGAGATGAAGGATGGCGTTCGAGTTACCATCCGGTTATCAGCGCTAGACGAGGACGGTACCGACCTGTCTGTAGTCAACGAGCAAATAACATACCTCCATGTCGTCCGTTTTGGCGCTGCGCCCGATGATGAAACGGAAGACTCCAGGCCTTGGGTCGTCAAAGTTGTGAAACGTGAAGCCACAGTGCGTTTTGTATCTGGTCATTTTATGCCTTTTCATCTCATGATTGTAGATCGGACCTCACACGTTCCACTTGCACGAGATTTATGGTCTTTCCTCTCAGTCTACCTCATCCTCTCACCCACAGGCGGCTTCTCCCGAACCGGACGCACATACTTACCCGCCCGCCTCTGCATCCGCAGCCCCTATGCACGAGGATGAGCCTTCATCTGAGTGTTTACTATGCCTTTCTTCCCCACGTGAGGTCATTCTACTCCCTTGCCGCCACCTCGTCGCATGCAAGGAATGTGCCATAAATATGGTCGAATTCGGTGCAGGCGGCAACATCATCCACTCTGAAGAAGCCGCAGCCGCAACCACTGCCGGTGAGGCATCAGCCACAGAAGCCCCAGCTTCAATACCCGCAGCTCCAGTACCCGCCACGATCGCTCAGAACATACGGAGAAAGCGAAAGGCAAAAGGCTGGTTCTGTCCTGTCTGCCGTCGACGTAAGCCACATTCATGTACTTGCGTCTTGCCTGACATATCTTGTTCATATCCAGCTTACACCTCGCTTTTACGGATTTCAACGTCACCTCCGACGAAAGACATATCCGACGATGATCACCGTGTGTCCGTCGATGAGCACGACCATGAGAATGATGAACACGACCATGAGCGTGAGGACGAACACGACGATCAGCCTCTAGCAACCCTGCCGCCGGCACCTGGCAGTATGTTCAATAGCATTCGCTCAGGCCTGATGCGTCTGAGCGTGGCACGTTCTGACGGCGGCCATGCCGCCGAGGCACCAGAAAATGAGCACCCCGCGGAGGTACCCGCGTCAATCGTTTAGAGTCACGCAGTTCGTCCAGTGTTGTATGTGATATGTAAACTGATCTAGTACTTCATATGGGTTAGGCTGTGCTTGTATTTGGCTGGTTGTCCCCGAACATTCATGTTATTTTGTTTTCGCTGATTACTCGTATAGTTTATGTGTAGTTTCATTTCATTCTAGGATCTTTCTTGTACCGATACCGCACTTTAAATTATCGGATGTAAAATGGCATGAACTGTACACGACTCGTCTAATATTCTCGCGCCTAGTTAAATAAAAACAGGGGTGATATAGTGTGTAAGTCTGGCCGCGTCACACCGCAAACCTCTCCAGAAACGCTCCAGTCCCAGCAACAGGTGACTGTAAAGCATCTAACGCCCACTCCTCCCTCAACCACCTACACACCATCCTAAAACTAGACACCGACCCCTTCTCCTGCACAAGCAGGATCGCGCACGTAAACCCGCTCCCTAACGACGGCTTCCCAAACCCATATCGAAACGTAGGCGACATCGGTCCTGAAGCATGATATATAGGCAATCGCGGACTTGCAGGGGTGGGGGACTGTGGCTGTCCATGCGAAGACGAGGAGGACGATGAGGAGAACTCGACACGGAACCGAACTTGTTTCTGCACAACTGATCCTGATATCGTGTCGATAATGTCATTCATACGACATCGGAGAACCCCGTGCCCATCCGTTTCCTCAAGGCCGACGATAACACCAAACTGCTCGAGAATGCGAACGGCCTCGTTGCGCGTGGCATACATCGTGTCCGTCGAACAGAGTACGTAAGTGTGTGCCTTCCAGTTGAAGAGGTTGGAGAACCAGCCTTTGACTTCGCCGACAGGGGAGGCGAGGATAGAGGGCATAATGGGTGAGGAGATCTGGAGTGGTGAGCCGAGGATGGAACGTTTGGATAGCTGGACTTGTGGATGCAGATCAAGCGCGGGGGCTGATAAAGTGTTAATATTTGAAAGACAACAGGAGAAAGAAAAACCCTCACGTCGTGCCTTTTTGTCCTTTTCTTTCATGACCTCACGAGGACCATAGATACTGTTGCGCAACTCACGACCGACGCGTCCTTCGTTGAGCCTACCACCAAACAGTCCACCACGTGCCTGTATGATATCGTTGCCCTCCACGAAAGGCTGTCGAAAGCTATAATCGTCGTGGTTCTCCTTATTAGCCCCGCGGGAGAATTGGTGATAGTGATGATCGACCGCAGGGCCATTCAATGGGGCATACCCATGACGGTTAACAAATGTCTCGCTGTATCCTGAAGTCGGAGAATGGAAAGCCTGCTGCTGATTGTGCTCCTGCGCCACAGTGTGCCACGCAGAAAGAACGTTCACCCAATCCGGATCAGAGCCCGTCGCAGGTTGCATATCGACTTCTATCGAGTTCGCCGATACTTGTTCATTCGCAACAGCGGAGACTGGAACAGGTGCTCGGATAATACAAGGGTTGAGGGCGGAGTGTGCAGGAGCGCCAGGAAAGCGGGACCCCACTGGCGGTGTACTTGGAACGGTCAAGGGCTGGAACAATTGCTGGTTGTGAGCGTGATAACTATGCTGATCCTGATTTGCTCTAGGATAGAGAAGGGAGACGGTTGATGCACGCGTCCTGTATTGGGGCTCGGGGTGGACATTCACAGGATCAGCGATGGCGTGACTAACTCTCATGCTCCTATGACGTGTAGGAGCCTCACGGGCTGGGGAGGACATAGGTCGGACGCGAGGTGGCCTGGGTCCAATCGGGGACGGAGGTCGGGCTCGTGGAGGTCCATCAAATAAAGGAGACGCCAGACTAGGTTGCTGGGGCGATGGTGTGCGAGACGGAGGTAGGGGCGTGTCCCGAATACTCTGCAAACGTAGAGGATACGCATCTGCGTCGACACTTCTCTTTGGAGGGGGGGACATGTACTGCTTTGTAATAACCTTCATGCCGGGAGACACAGGCGTTTTCGCCTACATCGAGAATAATACCATAATCTTTTAAAGTTTGCTCGCGATAGTGTTGCAACAGGAAATAGAATGCCTTCGCTAATGTACCTTCGCCTGGCGGGCTCAAGAGGTCGGCTTTGATCGTTTCGATGTCGCCATGTCTCCCCCAGATGACGCGAAGAGATTCCAAAAGATCAGGGTCAATACGGGCCGCTGACGGGAGGGGAAGAGCTAATTCAACTACAGATGGAGCTGGAACATAGACAATCCCAGGGGTTGGTTTGTTGAACCAGGGGTGGGCCATGATCTCGGGAATCTAAGGGTATTTGGTGATGTTGGAAAGAGTAAAGAATTGCCACTTACCGTGATTCGACGGTTGACGTCTACTACCAGCATGCGAGTTAAGAGGTCTTTCGCCTGATGATCGATATAGGCTGGAACGTCGTACTTGCCAGCCTTGACTTTGGAAAGAAGGATCCTGACATTCTTGTCGTCGAATGGGAGCCTGCCAGTGAGTAACGCGAAGAGGATGACGCCGCAGCTCCAGATATCGGTGGCATTTCCTCTATATTTCAGGCCGTTGACAATCTCCGGGCTTGCGTAGTGAGGGCTTCCACAACTAGTCTCGAGCTGTAGAGCAGGAGGAGCAAAGGCGGCCATTCCCCAATCGGCCAGTTTAATGAGCGGCGGTTTTAGTGAGTGAATCAAGATATTTTCGGGTTTAAGATCACGGTGAATGATAGAGAAAGTGTGGGCGTAATTAAGTCCATAGACGATTTGCTTGAAAAATGAGAGAGCCTCTAGAGGGGGGAGCCTTCCGCGGTTGACAAGGAAGTCAAAGAGCTCGCCACCCTCTACGTACTCGAGGACGAGGTAAAGTTCTTTCTCGCCTTCGAACACATCGTAGATACGTAGGATGTTTGGGTGGTTCATGAGCTTCATCATGATGATTTCTCTGTCAATACCCAACCGTTGCTTTTCTGATTTTGCCTGCTGTGTGGCAAGGGAAGCACGGGAGTTGACTACTGGTTGAAGGGGAAGGATTTTGACGGCGGCGAGTTGGCCGGTACGGCGGTGCTTTGCAATGCGGACACGACCACTTGCACCTTTGCCGACGCACTCGCCGATGATCCACTGACCGATATACCTTGGATCTTCAGGAAACTCGAAGGCGCCGTGACCTGCGGCAGCCTTTTCTTTCTGCCAGCGAGTTCCTAGATGAGCGGTATACTTGATGGGAGGAGCACGAGGGGGCTGGTCGACTATGGACGTCATTATGATAGGTATCTATGTGTTTGATTAAAAGTTAATATGTTTTAAGATATACAGATGAATAATGCCCCGAGTAGAGAAGTAGAATGAAGTACAGCGTGTAGTGTGTGGACGACGAGAGGAAGCAAGCTACAAGGCTGCGTCGATCTTGAGAAGGTGATGCGTGGGAATGTCCTTAATATAGTTTAATCCCTGTAATGCTCGTTGTATTAGTGGTCTAGAGTCATAGCAAGTCAGTGCAAGCTGAAGTGGAGGCCGTGCACTGGCATGACAGCGGGCTGATGATAATTTTGGTACTCAGAGAGCGCTTGTTTTGTTTCAAATTGTTGCACTGGTTACGACAGTGGCGTGCTGACGGTTTTGGAACGGGCCTTCCACACCGCTTCAAAGTTTAGCTAACATACGCACTGCGTCCGCTATAGCAAGGCTTTCTTGACTCTACGAATGAACCCAGGAGTCTAACAAAATCTGATAACAGATTCTTGAGGACGACCTGGTTACGACATCGACAATGCACCGATATCTAGTTGCATTACAACTGGCTCTCTGTTTCTTGCCTCTCGTCTTCAGTTACACTTGGTCCTTCACTACCACACCCCAGCAATGTGCCACCTTATCCATACAGATATCTGGCTCTGGCTCTCCTCCATACAACATTTTAGTTATTCCATACGGTCCAACGCCTCTCCCGAATAACACAGAGGTCCGCACCATCGTATATCAACAGTTTGATGGTAGTTCCACCACTACCAGCTTCCAGCTCAAATACCCGTCCACATCCCAGTTCGTCGCCGTAGTGAGTTTCCTTAATTGCGACACGCCTCGTGTATAAGCTTACTAGTATGTAGGTCAGCGATAGCACTGGTTTTGGATCTGGCGGGACTAGCGTTGCTGCTTCAGTGATGAGCAGTAGTGATAGCAGCTGCTTTAACCCAAATGTAACCGTCATGCCAGATTTCCCATTCAATATATACCCCACCAACCAGGTCGTCCAATGCAACGCAAGTAGATTGTGGTGGGATCCTACTCAAGTCGAAGGGTACGCTTTTCTCTTCCTTATGCCAGCCTCCTTCAAATAACATATCCCAACAGTACTCCATCCTTCCAGGGTGTCATTCCTGGTGGACAATCATTTTCAATTCCCGAAGGCCAGATAACACAGGTATCTAACGAGGGCACTGGGTTTAGTTGGATACCCTCTGTGCGCGAAGGCTCCACGCTTATCATAGTTGCCGGTGACGACCGTGGGCTTGGTACAGGAGGAAGCGGGTTGTATACGGTCTCGCAAGGCATATATCCAAACAGTTCATGTTTGACCACCACCTCGCCCTCATCCACCATTGGTTCCCCTGCAGGTGGCACATACCCAACTAACGCCAGCGGTGCAGAAACCACCGGTAACACTAGCAGCAGCAGGTAGGCCATTTTGTTCGCCACCTGGACGGCTATTTTTAATCATGTCCACCACAGCAAAACTAATGTGGGCGCAATAGTTGGTAAGTTCATTTCATATCCGATCCTTCAATATCCGTCTCATGCACTGTAGGCGGCGTTATCGGCGGCCTTGCTGCACTCGTTATCCTTGCGCTCGCAGGGTTTTACTTTATTCGTCGTAAAACCGCCACCAAAGTCACCAAGGAACGTCCCGTCGACCTCCTCCAAGGTGATCCGGAAGATGATCGTGATCCATCATCCAATGATCTCGGGAATTATTACCGTCCTGAACCCTTCCTCGCCACCGAGCCAACAGAAACATCTTCTATGTATGGACGTGAGGAGGGCAGAGCTGGCACAGTCACGTCAGGTTCACGTTACGGTACTTCCAATCGCAGACAGTCCGCACTTGAGAGTTTCAGCGATATGCGGTCTGCGACGTCTGACTATGAAATGGGTATCACTGGTGGTACTACCATCCCAAACAGCTCCCGCAAATCTCCCATGCCAAGACTGCTCCGGCCTGTTAACGTTATTCAACACGACGACGGAGGCGCTGCAGATGAGCAGGCCGAGGGCCAGCCAGACACCGTTGAGCTTCCTCCTGCGTATACTAATATTCGAAAACCAAATACAAATTGAATTATTCCCTTTAACAATTCAACTACTCACATTCCTAACGGCTTTCCTTCTCTTTCGTTCACACTTGGACTTTACATAGACTGAAATCTGTCGTTCATAATTCTGTGCATGTCTCTTGTTTGCATTCTCCTACGTGCTTATCTTCCCATCCAAAATTACATCACCTACATGCATCATGTCTTATCAGCTATCGTCGCGATGTCGCCAGCTCCACTCGGACTCTCAGGGACTTTATCATCGTGGCTTCATCCTCACGTGCACGGGTGTACGTTGTAATATCATACCATGTAGCTTCATTGTCCACGATTATTTCACAATGGATGTGGAATCAAATCTTATATAAGTAAGCCACTGGCTTGCAGGGAGTTCCCAGAATCTACATAAATACTGTCCGGTTAAGCGGACGACAGTCTTCACTAAGTTACAATGTGGGCGGCCGGTATATCCATATAGGATGAGTTATTGTAGTGAAACGGGCCATCGGTGTAACTTCGTACACTTCGCGACATTATTAGCGACAATATTTGTATTTGTTCTCATTACATCATAACCTATTCGTGTACACCGTGAATGGGGATTCTTGACTTTACAATATACTGGAGTAACACAAATCAGACACCAGCTTCCTTGGAGCAGACAATTGAAGTCTTTCGACGGATCTTCAATATGACTTGCATGATTACGAACAAGATGCAGCCGCCAGAAGCGACGCTCTAGACAGCGTGTTAGCCAAAAACTAAAAGTGCAGCTTGACATGGTTCACTCACCCCAGCAAATATAACAGCCTTCCACCATATGTAATGTGACGTCAGGAAAGCCCCACAAATCGGTGGACCTGAGCTGGGCGTGAGTGATAGTTGAGAAAAGTAGATGGCGCACGTGCCCACGAGTGATCCAATGCCTATGTCAAGACTCAGCGTGCTACCAAATCCAGACCCACAAACTTACTGGATATTGCAAATGTCATTCCTATCCGTGCGCTTGTGCAGTGTCAGAGGAAAACAAAGGCAGACGAGTCAAGTGGTTACCCGATATGTGAGGTTTCAGGAGTTAGATACGATATCAATGGACCCATCATTGCTACAACTGGAGTTGAAAGTTGGTGAGTGTCAGAGAAACGTCAAGAACCTACGCACGCCATCCGGAAAAGAATCCATAGCTTATAGCTATCAAAGTTGCACTGGCCACCGAGTGCAAGCGAACCATTGCAAATAGTACAGCGGAGGATATTAATGAAGAGCTGATGACCGTGTTTGGGATGCCCACGTAGGCAGAGATAACGCCTCCAGTAAGTCTTCCGATGAAAGAACCAGAATGAAGGATTGTGAGCTGTCGGGGGTGATAAGCAGTTCTTGATTGTTTAAGTAGTCTGACACACGCACTGAATAAAATGAAAATCCTTGGCCTAGACCATGCAGGGTGGAATCTAACTGGAGATAAAAAGTTTCGAAGAAGAATCCGACTTCATAAGCAGCCATCCTAAGAAGTGAAAGCAATTTTAATGTTCATATCATCGAGTACTGCAAAGCTTACGCACCCTACACAAGCACAGATGAAAGCACCATCTCTCGACGAGTCTTGCAAAACGCGCATATAGCTTATGGTCTTTGGTTTCGGTGGGAGCCTTGTTCGCATCAGGAGATTTGCGATGAAAAGCAGGCAACCATTCATGCCCGCACTGACACGGACACCATTTGCAAAACCAAGTCTTCCATTGATAAGATTGTTGAGCATGACGGGATGCAAGATTGCACCCAGTGACCCCCCCGCAGCGACAGTTCCCATCGCAACAGCTCTGCGTTGCTGGAAGTGATGTGATATTACGGCGATGGATGGAACATTCGTAAGGCCTGCTGCAATACCGAAACCGATACCTTGTGAAAGGAAGATCTACATACATGGCAATACGGTCAGTGAAGCCACGCATAAACAGAAATGAGACTTGCTTGATAATATTCATCTGGTTTCGCTAAGGACAACATAAAAAGGAAGAAACATTGGAGGAGACAGCCGATTTTCATCACAGGGTAGCTGAAATGGTATGATCAGGGACGTCTTTATGCGGATTTCTTGCACACATACAATGCGCCCCGGTCAACCATCCGTCCTGACATGATACCAACCGATAATATCAAGAATGCGTTCATACTTCCTATCCAGCTGCACCGCGGCAGAAGTCAGAAACACTAGCAGCCAAGAAACGACCTAGGTAGATCTAGAGCTTACTGACGCGATTGCGGATGGTGTGAAATTGGTGAGGTATATTTGAGTGTAAAAGTCTGCATATCATGATTGTCAGTTTGTGCACGTAAGATAATCCACCAATATGCTCGCCCTGGAAGACACCGTAAGCGCTGATATATCTAGAACGTGTTAGTATATGCCCATGAATGCTGAGTCGAATTTACCCAAAGCCACAGAATTGGATCAAGAAACTTAACAGCCGCGGTTGATGGTAAGTATGCAGCGACCGATAAGTAGACAGAAGCACTTACGCGCCCAGCACTGTGGCCCAAGCGGTGAAACCACCTTCGGGAAAACCTGGCGCATCCGAGGGGTCGACAAAGCTAGGATTTTCAATGCTTTTGACGGGTTGTGAGGCGCTTTCCGGAGCCTGCTTTGCAGTTTCATCACTGGAGAAAGGTGTGGACATGGAAAATGAAGGCCAATCAAGTAATGGATGGGGCATACATATTATCCTATAATGGTGTTTAAAGCTGAAATTGAGCAACCAGCCCCGAGGGCTTGACATAATAGTGGCGCTGTGTACTTACTTCCACCATTCCTAGCCCCTGACCCTAGACTCGTGACTCACGAGTCCTGAGCCTCGTTCCATGTAGTATATAAATGGGGATGCTGGTTGACTCCGTGTTAACGGCTAGTGTTAAAATAACTCGGAGAACACAGCCCATATCATATTCCCATTTTACCCAATTATTGTCGTGTAGATGCGGGATAAAATCGTGTACGATAGGAGGTATGTATAGCGCAACGTTGTGACAGGGCAACTCGACTTGAATACCCCTCATAATGAATAGATGACTACGATCTGTGAAATATATTGAACATCTACGCTCAAAAGTCAGAAAATGCTCGTACCGCCTCTATCAACTCTCCATCTGTCTCTCGAGGTTCCGCAGCAGACGCAGTGCATCATCCGTGGCCCTCAACTCGCCATCAACATACTCAAATCTCTGTCGGATCCTCCTTTCTATATCCTGAGCATGTTCCAAATTCCTTGCAAGGACGAACCCTCTAAGCACATTCGTATAAAGCCCAATATCCAGAACGAACGGCGCTCGGTCCGCATGATTACCACTCGCGGCGACCCGAATCTGCGATCCACCATCATCCTCAAGCCGTTCGATTATAGAAATTGCTATAGTCGGATCCCCATACTCAGCAAACCCTCTTGCCACAATACTCCACTGCACGATCCCAGGACTCAACCCCAGCCTCACCATATCCCTCAAGACAGCTGCAGCCCGCTCCGGCCGGCCGCGCTTCGCATGCAACTTTACAAAGGGCGAAAAATGAGCCGCGTCGACTGTGCACTTTGGGAGCTGCACCAATGATGGGACAACTTTGGAGTCGGGGGGAGAAATAGGCTTCTGGGATGCGCTGGAATCTGCGACGGCGAGGAGATATTTGTACATGCGCTCGTGGTCGTTTTCTGGCGTTGACCAAACGAGAGCTTCCCAGACGAGGGCAGTGTGGTAGGGCGTCGGCCATAGTTTCTCTGAGATATCGTATTGGCGATTTAGCATGTGTTTTGGAAGCGATGTTCTTTGGGAAAGCCGAGCACGGCGCTTGGATATTAACCTCATGGTTTTCAAAATAGTTCTGCGAGGGACGCCGATCATGTGGAAATGATATGCGAAAACCACAAGGACGAGTTGGGGCTCATTGCGGGACCGGTGGTAGAGCATCTCTGCCATGACCCATAGGGACTTGGCTTTGTGTGAGTGCTGAAACGCTTTTTTCCGCAAAGCGAGTAAGGCGCGAGTACGCCCGGTAGTATGGTAGGCATTCATGAAGTCAGAAAGGGAGTAAGAAGTGGGAGGGTTCGTCGAGATGATGGCGCGTCGCAGATAACGCAGATGGGAAGCCAGTGCAAGGGTATTGGTGTGGGAACAAGTGCGCTTATCCCAAACGTCTGGGACGCTGTAAGGATTGCTAGATATTCGTTCACGTAATTCGTGAACGCTGGCTGTAAATGCTTCATCTGGGGAATGCTCTAGAAGGAATCTAAACGTAAAGTCTGTGACTTGACGCTCGCGTGTTGCAGCAACGCGTGCAAGCTGAAGGGCGTGCTCCCCTCGGCCAGCCAGCACTTGATTTCTGATGACGAGACTGTAGATGCTCGCCCATTGTTCTGGAGTAACTTCCACGTGGCCGGTTTTCGAGAGACGATCTACCACTGTTTCTAGTTGTAAAATATACCTTTCAGTCGTGGCAGGACTTGCATAGCGGGTAAGGGTGCTCAACACTTGCGACTGTGCATCACCAGCGATATAACCCTTTGATGCCATGATGAGACCAAACCGCATGATGAGTGAGATGTTAAGGTAGTTCGATCCACGAAAGAGTTGCTGGCGGATATCCTTGAATGAGCTCCACTGTTCTATTGCAGTAGGCACCAACGAAAGCCATGCTGAAAATGCTTCCCCTCGATTTTTGAGGCCTTTCGTCTGAAGAATAGCTCTCGCTGCCCGTTCGTAAATGGCGTGCGGTTGAATGGGTATCTTGATATCCACCATCTCTTTCCTCAACGATTCCGCAACTGCGTAATCCCCTGTGCGTATTAGATTAACGAGGGTGCTAGAAGAAGTCTGTGGCGTGTATGCGGATGAACACTGAGACACTGCCAAGGTATACTCGGGAGTCATCTCCTCAAAAACCGATGTATCAGGTGCTTGACGTGGAAGAGGCATGTGTTCGACCTCGATGGATGATGGTGACTGTGTCGAAATAGCGAGAGACGCATTGAGTCTGTTACGTGCTTGAGACCAAACTTTTGGTGGAAGAAAATCTAGGCGTAAGCGTACACGGCTAGTATGCAGCCAAGGTGATTGGCCAAGTATCCATGTTGCCATGCAAAGTGCAGCACTGACTGTCTTTTCACCTAGTGAAGTACGAAAATCATGAGCTGATCCTGGTGGCAAGAGTAAAACCTTCCTGTTCCTGAAAAGGAAAGTGTTTTCGGATCGGTTATGACCAATTTAGCTACATAGTACAACTTGACTACAATGTCCTTCTCTGGTTTCCAAGATGCACCTGCTGCTCCCTGATACGGTATTGAAGTGCGTTAGCATACATCAAGGCAAGGGTTCTTAATGTGATATATACTCATGGGCGTGCGTGAATTTGACGTGGAACTCCATGTCACGGTTTCCCCGAGCTTCACAAATATCAAAAATAGACTCGGATAAGTGTGCACTCTCTAGATCTTTCTCAAGACCTCATTCGGCCTGTCGACACTCGCCCGTTATCGCATTAAAATGCAGACTCTCTTCCGAAACATGGTTCTTCCTTTATCAATCATGGTACATCGCAGATCTATCATTATTGTCACGGTAGTAATCGTCGTGGTATGTCAAAGCATATCCCGTACCGCACCTCACCCTCACCCTCCCGTATAGTCGTGTGTATGTTATTTTATGACTACTAGTCTTGAAGACGGCTACTCGTCTTCCGATGATTTGTCCACAGGACAATCGATGGGCGAGACCCTACTCGATTTGGCTTCTCCAACAGGGAGCAAATCATTACATTCCTTTGACAATGCCATTTCACACGACCCTTTCACTCCTCGTCGAGCTAATGCTACGTTGGTGGTTCTGGCGCGTAACACTGATATCGACGGTGTGGTATGGAGTGTAGAACAGTTGGAAGCCAAATTCAATCGCAAGTTCAATTATCCCTGGGTGTTTTTGAACGACGAACCCTTTTCTTATCAGTTCAAAAGGTATACCGTGTCACTATTATGTAGTGCCGTTGGTTTATTATGCATTTTCAGGCGTGTTGAAGTGTTGACTAACGCGAATGTATCATTTGGGCTGATCCCTCGCGAAACCTGGGTGCAGCCCCCCTGGATAGATGAAGAACGAGCTCGGAAGGGACGCAATACGCTAACACGAGAAGGCGTAATTCATGGTGGTAAGCTCATTGATCAGATCGTCTTCAATATCTTACCATTGACATCACAGACAGTGTTTCGTGCGTATCTCCGTACAACCCATTCAGGCCTCGCCTCATTCTTGACCATTAGTTACCGTAATATGTGTCGGTTCAACTCAGGGGTGGGTGCTCCGTGCTGCGGGTTTAGGGGGATGCTGACCTCTTTGTGTAGTTCTTTTTTCCACCATGAGCTCTTAACGCCATACAAGTGGTACTGGAGAGTAGAGCCAGTTGTTCGACAAACTTGGTAAATTAAGTACTGACCCATTCTGTAGACCCGACGTGAGATTTTACTGTGACCTTGAATATGACCCTTTTGTATTCATGGAAGATCATGGCAAAATTTATGGTGAGAAATTTTCAGCACAGTGTTCGAGCTGCTCAATCTATATCTACGGCAAGGTTTCACCATTTCAATGCCAGGTAAATTGACATTCCTGCTGTATCTTTTGCAGCCTGAACCGCGCTCTGAGCAGAATGGGAACCAACTATACCCTCGCTGTGGTCTGTAGTGAAAGGTAAGCACTTAAACATGTCGCTGTGTAGGGTGAACCTATTTTCCAGAATTCATCTCGGACCACCCCGAATACGTGTCACCAAACAACTCAATGGATTTTATATCTGATGATGCGGGCGATACTTACAATATGTGTCACTGTGAGAATCGTTCAATATCATGTTGGAAAAAGGTCACTGACGTTTGTCACTCAGTTTGGTCAAATTTTGAAATCGCCGATATGGATTTCTGGAGGGGCGAAGCTTACACAAAATTTTTCAACCATCTCGAGAATACAGGAGGGTTTTATTATGAGGCAATTTTAAGATTTCTTATCTTTTGCTCTTGTCGTCTGACCGTAGACAGAGATGGGGAGATGCACCTGTTCATAGCATCGCCGCAGCCTTATTTACACGCAAGGATCAACTACACTTCTTTAAAGATATAGGTCAGTTTCGGCCATATCGTTTCGTAGTCATGACCGATCCGTTCGAAGGTTATAAACACGCTGAATTCGTTCACTGTCCCAAGGGTAGACAGTGGCAGGAAGGACACTGTTCATGCAATCCAAACGACAGCTTCGGTGCGATAATACGTCACGATTTGAATCTTGACGATACTGAACATATGGCCCAGATTTCGCGCAAAATTCGTGCCTGAGCCATTTCATGCGGTTGGATGATTGAATGTTTGGTTGACTGAAGGCAGATGCCACGATGTATTTCTACCATGCGCTACTTCTAGAGGACAATTTATTGAAGTTGTTTTGATTATTAACTGTCTCGTAGGCCGTGTTGTTACTCGGTCTCCTTAGTAGCCTCTGCTTTCTCAAGCTCGATGAAATGTGCATCCTACGACGGGTTGTTTTCGCCTGCAGGATACATCTAGGCCTAGGTAATCCTTTTAGAGGGAAATGCCTGAGGACGAGACGGAACAACTGTGTTCGAGTTTAATATTTGCCTAGGGACCCCTTGCGCCGGAGGACTCGAGCACGACTGACGGTCATAATGAACTTCAGCCCATCAGAAAATAATTAGTGTACACTTAAGAGACAAAGATGAAAACTACGTAAAGAGACAACAAAGTTGCGTCAAACACGCGAACGAATATAACTAACATATCCTACATCACGCTAGCTGGGCAAACTCCCCGTCATTCCGAGGCCCTGTATCCCCTTCCAGCGGAGTGCTGGACGATACCTCAGTCGCAATCGTCCCCTGACCCGTGGTACCTAAGTTAGTTGGAGGGATGGATGTCCGACCGTTCTTCGCCAGTTCACTCCTCACACCATCAAGCATACGCTTGAGGTTAACGCGCTCATTCACAAGGGCCATTCGGGCGCTCTCAAGACCCTTCCTTTCTTCTTCCAAAACCTCCTCCAACTCCTCGAATTGAGACATTTTAAGCTCGAGTTTGGTGAGCGTGAGTTTGATGAGCGACGAGAGGGTCGAGCGGATATGTACGTCTTCAGCGTCTGCTAGGTTCTGAGCAGCTTTTGCAGAAGACTTGAGAGCAAGCTGGGCGGCGCGTACGACATGCGACTGGGGTAATTTGGACTGTAGCTTCGCCCGTTTTGTGGTGTCGGCGGATACATCTTCTGCCCCTTCTGTATTTGATAGAGCGTTGGTCTCCAGTTCAGCGTTCGCTGCCGTAGATGCATCGGGAGCATCCTCGTCCATGGCAATGTCACCTTCCGCACCCTTTTTGTCACCAGACTCTCCTTTCTCGTCAAGTGTATTCTCCGTGCCTTCCCTTGGGGCGCCGTCTGTCAAAGCGTGCATGGCTGTCTTTGCCGCTTCAGCGGCGACCCCTGAACCAACAACACCAGAAAGGAAGGCGACCACGCTCATTACAGGGTTATCTGCCTGTTCGAAAGGGATCCGCCCGAACCTTAATGGACCCGTGTCGCCTTCCGAGGCTATGTACGGGTCTTCAATTGGCAGAGCCAAGAATTTCCTGATACACTGCTGAGACGTACGCGTCCCCACATGGTCTTCGATTGCGCTCCAGTCATCGTCGAACATCTCAATACCTTCCAGTAACAGGAGTACTTCCTGGTCTGTCCAGTCGTCGTCGGTCCCGCCATGGCTTACACCAGGCGGACTAGACGTGAGCTTTACAAAGTCCCCGCTAAACATCGTCGACGGGAAACGCCCGTCAAGATAGCACGGGCCACACAGCTCGAAGTCTTTCACTTTCAACGAGTGATACCGCAGTGCGGTGCAATCTGTCCCACATGTGTCGCATTGGTACGACATGTTTCCTTTCGACGACACACCATTCGCAAGCGCATTCGCTTCGGTAGAAGTTACCGCGCGTGATGCTTTAGATGTCGTCTGGTAGATCGAATTCCGCAGCTCAAGTGATGCCAAACCGGAGCCGCTGTGTTGCGGTATTGGCTTCGGGGCGCCGTTCATTGCTGCAGCTGGATGCGTGATAGTAGGGCGAGTCCCAGGGTGCAATGACTGCATGCCCCGAGGCGTATCGAGGATCACGCGGAAATGACCGGTGAAAGGTGGTGCAAGCGCGGCTGGTCGCGCTTCTGGGTCGATCTTAAGAGTACTTGGTCATTACAAAGTGCCCAGATGACATTTCTGCCATTCGCACCTGATAGTTGATCAAACCCCACTGCTCCAGGAATGCATGCACGCGCATTATCGCGCACACGTCGCCTGCCAAGTTTCTCCGGCATGCGGTGACAGTCAAGTACTCCGTCGGCCGGAGACGATACGTGTTAATCATAAAGTCGCGGTAATCTTTGTATATGGAAGGCGTTTTGGAGCGGTTTCTTGAGTTGAAAAACTCTGGGAGCGCGCGTCGTTCCACAGGGTGAATCTTGGACATGTCGAACCATGCAGAGTAGGATGGAATAACAACATCATGTGTCTGCGCAGCGAGGTACTTTCTTGCCTGGTCCTCCAGTCGCAAGCGAGTAGCCTCTAGTTGTGCAGGGTCTTCATCATCATTGTCGTCTCCGGACTCCGCTTCTTCATCAGCTGCTTCCCCCATTGATACGTCGCCGGCATCTTCATCTCCGTCTCCCTCTTTTAGCACCCTAATCACACCCGAGCCATTCTCTGCTGACGTAGGTTCGCCAGTGTCAGGTGGAAGGTTGCCAATATCCCCGCCTTGAATTGGGTCAAGTTCGCTGCGCTTTCCCGGAGCGGACTCAGGTTCTACGGGCGAAGCGCCTTGATTTTTCTGAGGAACTGTGAGCTTGATTCGTTTCGCCTCTGATGTCGACGACGGCGAGCCCGTGCGTTTTGGTGAGTCCATCGCGGTCAAGTAGCCGTTCAAATGTATGGTTAGAAAGAAACCAGTGTGCCAAACAGTTGCAAATAACCGTGGTGGCTTGAAAATTTGAACCTGTACTTGAAGCTAATTGCTCAGGAAGAGTAACGTCGCCTCCGAGTCTACCAAGTTCAACCAATTATTCTCCTAACAATTATGTAGTAGATTTTGTTGTCACCGCGAGTCAGGTGCTTTGCGTGGTATTTTAACATCTTGGGAGTACTGCCACCGATCCTCAAGCCGACAAGCAGCAGGATGGGCCCGTCGCATCCTATTGCACTACTGAACCTGAATCTGTACTCTTTGAAAACCTGTCGCGGTATCAGAGAAGCACAAATTTCATTTCTGCATGCCGGATGAAAGAAATATAAGTACGTGACTTGCGCATTATACTGATTGTCCATCAGGATTGTCTTCATCACCGTGACTATCATCAATGGCAAAGTGGCGGGCCACCGACCTCGCATTAGGCACACTTTCTGCAATACTACTTATCTCGAGTCGCGTCAGCGGAAAGAACAGGGGTGCCATCTGAGTGATGATTGCCGAGCGACGAGAACAACTTGGGTCAATTTTCTTCGCCTCCTCCATTACTGTATGCTTCAATGCCCGGAGACTGACTCAGTTGCTTTTTTCCAGGGAACCGATAAGTAATAAAAGGCTTTGATTCATGTACAGCAAGTACCCGAAAGACGAACCCGAAAAGATGCCACAGGTTCTCGATTTTGTGTAGGTTGCCTTGATATTCGCCGACATTTACTTTCCTGGCTGGAAGTACGCAGAAGCTGAACTCAATTTCGTGTTTCGCTGTACGCATTGGGTCATCTTCATCCGTATTGCCTCTAGCGACTGTCTTTATTTCCTGTATACAACACGATGATGCTTATAATTTGACAACCAAGATGAAGACTGCACATAATCCAACAATGCAATTCTAGTCATTGAACGATCGTGAATAGGTCTCTGACAGACTGGCCGTGTCGAGTATTGTGAGTCACGTTCTTCCGCTCATGTTTTGCAGCTTACGTTACCTGACTGACGCGTGCGTAAGTCTAATTCCGCTATTAGTACAACAGGTCGATGCCAGTGTACATAAATAGTGCCGCAGTTTTCTTCAAGTCATCTATCTTTCGACGACGGCACCGTCAGAAGGTTCCAGCATTTTAACCTAACTATATTTAAGTGGACGGTATCATGACATCCACGACATTGAAGTATGCCTCTCCCCAGCAACATTAATATTTCGTTGGATCCCAGCCTCTACGGGCTGGATCCCGCTGCACTTGAATTCTTCCAGCAGCAAACAGGTATCACCAACGAGGATGACCTGAAGCACCACATCCTCGCTGTTCAAGCAAAGGCTTTCGCGGTGAGTGATGGCTTCCGTCGACGTAGGTCGAATTTTATGCGACTTATGTAGGTGGCGCCGTACCCCTGTATTTATAGCTTTGGATTCACAAGGTATGTCGTACTTGTGGAATTGATACTCTATGATTGACATGTATTCCAGACTCAGAATTTCGAGACACCCGAAGTACCAAAGCGTGCTTCAGTTTGGTCGTGATTGCACAAACCCACTGTTCTTGGATCTTGGATGTTGCTGTAAGTGCACTCGGTTTATTGTGATAGACGATCGTTATGAACTCGCCTCGTCATAGTTGGCAATGATGCACGCAAGGCAGTCGCAGATGGTTGGCCAGTCACCCAAATGATCTCTACCGATCTCAGGCAAGGTACGCTCCGCCATAGTCACTTCCCTGCGCAAAAAGAGAGAGATGGACATTTAGACTGAGACTTTATAACAGAACTTTGGGACCTCGGACATGTCCTTTTCCGGTCTACGCCAACATCTTTCCCCTCGCATTTCATTGCAGGTGACTGCCTTGATCCAGCTTTTTTATCATGCGAGTCTAGGCCTACATCACAGTCACTACCTGATTTGTCCTCGCTTGCCACATTAAACGACTTGCATGGCAAACTCAGTGCCGTTCATGCATCATCCATATTTCACTTATTTTCTGCAGAGCAACAGGCATCGCTCGTCCGTGCCGTAGCTTCTTTGCTGTCTCCTGTTCCAGGGAGCATTGTATTTGGAGCACATGTCGGACTTCCGAAGCAGGGCACCGTACGGGAGGAAATGCTTGGTATGGCAGTGGAGATGTATTGTTATGATCCTGAGAGCTGGAATAAACTCTGGGAAGATGCAGGTCCCTTCAAGATGGAGACCGTCCTGAAAGAGGTGATTGCTCCAAACGGTGAGATTGGGTGGATGATGGTCTGGAGTGCGACAATGAGCACGAAATCCACCGTATGAATCGTAGAATAAACTTGGTCAAATGAATATGGATCACGTGACATTTCATCAGCCTGAGCGCGTTTTGAGGCTCCTTCAGCTGTTTAAAGTTGTAGACCAATGCGTCGTGCCTCAGTCTGGATTTTCTTAGCTTACCTGTGTACGCCATCCTTTGCTCTATATCAGGAGGAACTTTATAGGGAAGATCTCCGCATACAACCACTCAGAGATGGGCGAGTATCGACAACGTTTTCTTTTGTAACTGTTCTAGAGGGTGCCGTTCCACGAAATCCGAAGGCCTTGGGACAACTAGATGAGTGTGAGTCTGTCATCGTTATTCATTACTCCTGAACTACACAAGCTGCGCAGCCCAGCACTACGCCCTGTTCCCACTGACTCTTGGTCAAATCCTACGCGAGTACGCGATCACCGAGCTGCACCTGACTCTTAACGCTGGAAAATGGAATTATGACAATTGGGGACATCCTCATGAGGCTGGGGTTGGCACTGGAGCTGAGCTATGGGCTTGGATGGGCGCTAGTGAGGTAACAACGTGTGTATGCTCAACGAATAGCTGTGATCATGTTCACTTATTCAATCTGTCAGAGTGGATGATCGATGGTCTGGTCTTAGAAACGCTCTTTCAGGACTCTTTTGCGCTTCTCTTGGATCGCTAGATTCCAGACGAACATTGTCACCGACGGTCGCCTTCCCTTTATCCGGATCTGCTCCTACTTTTGCCCCGCATGAACTTCGGCACGCTACACTTCCTTCAGAGAACGTTTGCACGGAGAATCTAACGCCATTCTTGAAGCTACTTCCGTGCAAGAGCCATGCTGGGCTTGCTGCACTTCTTAATCCTCAGAAGGTGTTTGACGCGGACTGGCATGGCATGGGAATTCATGTGATATGGAAGGAAGACATTGGTGTAGAATTAAAACTGACCCTACAAGCGGTATTCAATCCAGTGCGAACTAGCGCAGGGAAGAGACGAGGCGAGCTAGCAACTGATTTGTCATATAACCCTTACTGACGATGTTGACAGACTGGAACCTTCAGTCATTGTTCGATCGCTCCATTGAACGATCATGCCCAGTAGCAAGCTCCAGTTCTATCACTGTTGTTCTACCGGAAGAGACGGACTACCAAATCATTCCTGATTATCCTGCCCATGTCGATGGTTTAGCCATTTTCGACTTACCCTCCTGTGCGTCGTACAGGTATTGCCCTGCAACAATTTTGAGCTAATAGCGTGTCAAAGCATCTAATTTCACATTTCCGTCCAACATTGCCATGAACTGGCCGAGTGAGCATAGCTTCCAGTATCGTAAGTCCATCTATGTCCGTACAACCAACTCACTGATGATTTATCAACGCAGCACTGCCACCATTAACACCGGTCACCCCGCTCAGCGTGAAACGAACAATTCATGGTACAACGCAAACACGAGGCGTTCTATCTGTTTTTGTGACCAATAATTCTCCTCAGGAGATATCGGCAGGTTATCTGGAGATGATGCCTGCACTCCTCACGCTGTGGATGCATACTCTGAAAGTCGAAATAAACGCACAGATACGGAGTATGACTTACGGCCATAAGAAGATTGTCTTTACTGATTATCTTGCGTATTTAGACGACCTACTTTCAGGACTTAAGTATCATCCACCTTCGCTACAATCTAATGACCGCCTCTCTCCCTCGATGTTGCAAGCTGTGCTCACAATTCCACCACAGACCACGCTCAAAATTTCCATGGAGGTCAACAAAGCTTTTCTGAAATACACTGAACATCCTCCCGATGCGATGCGAGGCTGGGATCTACCAGGAGCCGTGTTTTTTCCGCTCCCTCAATCGTCTCGCGACAATTGGGAGAGGATTTATACCCCGACACTCCTTGTCGACCTTCCCACCCCAGACTTCAGCATGCCCTATAATGTCATTATCCTTAGCTGTACGCTCATGACATTGATTTTCGGAAGCATCTTTAATTTGCTGACGCGCAAGTGGGTTGTGGTGGAGATTCAAGAGTAGTTGGGGTGACCGATGTAATCCCATTGTACTGATTTAGTGCTCGTACAACCTGCTGTCCTTTCTGGGTCACTCGATGTCTTAATCCTCACACATACCTATCGAGGGAATTGATCCATATATGTTCCGGTGGTATCTGCCTCAGTGCCTGCAGTTCTTGACTGGCCGTAGTATGTCCCACCACAAGGGTCTATTCAAATTATTCAAACTTCCGCAGTGATCCTTGCCATCCGTCGGAAGTGAGTATAATCTGAGCCGTATGGCGATTTGCCCGCGGTAATACTTATAGTCCCTGCCGAAAATCACCGGGTTTGAAATTGACTGAGCATCCTGTGTATATGATAAGGCTGCAAATGAACAGAGTGGTGTGCTGGCTCACGACGTCTTCATTTCCAACGCCCTCGCAAGCATGATCGTCACTGGTTTGTCATTAGAAACCCTTTCAATATTAGTGAGTTCGGTGGTTGCACTGCACGCATTGCAGCTCTTCTTGGACTTCCGTCGACTATTGGCAAGCATTAAGTGGGTTAACCAGCTTTATCGAATTATTTATATAAAATTAATCATCCTGCATAGTCATCTTCCAGAATACAGAACAATTATTAGTCCCTCATCTGCGCTCACCCCCCTGTTGCCCCGGATCCCCTTATTAACCTTAGGTCATGATCATTCTTGGTTGTCGAAGCATGGCCGTACGTCGAATATTTGTTGTTTCGGTCCATTTACCTTGGTTAACGTAAATTTCGGAAGCCTTTGCAGAGAGGGGCCTCGACATAATTTCCACCGTAAGTTGCTTGCAACGCTAGCTCAAGTGTATGAGAGGCCAATGGTTTTAGGCGGCATGCTGGCCGAAAGCAACGGGATCGATGTTAATAGCAGACGTCACTGTGATTAAGGTATGTCCGTCCGTTCCGGTCTTAAGCCTGACAAATTGATCAATTGTGTTAAAGGACATTGTTTGGTCTCGCGGACAACACTTCCCGAAACCTCTTGGCCAATACAACATATTAACATTCTTTGGCAAAAATATCATTGCTTTTGAAGGTAACGAATGGAAGCGTTACCGCAAGATCGTCGCACCTAGGTTTTCAGAAGTTAGTAACTGATTTCCATGCGCACAATAGAGCTTCCTAACTCATAACTTGAAGAGGAACAATAGACTGGTCTGGGATGCCACGACAAAGATCATGCTTGACCTTTTTGATACAGTGTGGGCTGGACAAGAAGAAGTGGTTGTTAATCACACCGTAGATTTGACGTCACCAGTGAGAGCTCTTCAGGCCACCTCCGCGCTACTTTATTTCATTTGGATGACCAGATTGCCCTGTTCGTGATCGGGGCTGCAGGTGAGTATGATTGGCATTATCGATAAATAGCTGTCGATACAGTGCACTCGTTATAGGCTTTGGTTGTCTTATATCTTGGAAAGAGGACACCGTGGTCCCAATCGGACACCAACTGACTTTCAAAGATGCTCTCCGCACAGTGATACGGGACCTCACCATTCCATCATTAGTACCGAGATGGGCTATGGGGTTCACTGAACGTTTCAGGCGTGCAAGGCTTGCCTTCGACGAATTGCATGTATGTACCATAGTTGTGGCTGACTCCACTTGACATTTTTACTAACCCTCTTTCGTAGCGATATTTTACAGAAATGATTCATGAGAGGCATGGATCCAAGGACCAAGATAATGACGACATATTGTCTGGTTTGTTGTCAGCAAACGATGATAAGAATTTGTCAAAGGGTGAAGTAAAGCTGAGCGACAGCGAATTAATTGGTAAACCACAATTTTAGACTCTGTAGCAGACATGGCGACATTACCCAACAGGCAATATCTTCATAATTTTGGTTGCGGGACACGAGGTATTACATCCCTTTGACACTTTTGCCTCACGCTGACAATTCACAGTCATCAGCCCATGCACTTTCTTTTGCATTCGCACTATTGGCTTTACATCCCGATAAACAAGAAGAGTTGTACCAACACATCAAGTGCGTACTGCCTGATGGAAGAATTCCTGTATGGACCCCTGAATTATACAATCAGCCAGGCTCATAATGTTTTTGACAGACTTATGATGATATGCCGTCATTGACCTACTCTTCTGCGTCAGTTTTCCTCAAAGATGATGGGGTTATGGGCTGACATGGTGACAGCGTGTTCAACGAAGCACTGCGGATGTTCCCCCCTGTACGTTGGTGGGAGTGAATACTTCTGAACGATTGTGTTAACTTCAGGTACATGTTTGCACTGTGCCAAAGTAAGTGCCGAAGACACGACCTTCACCCTCACAGATATGAACGGGACGCTGAAGACAGTCGTTGTGCCTAAAGGATTGGATCTTGCGCTAGAAGTAGCTGGGCTTCACTACAACCGTAAGATACTCGTCAGGTGCAAAGAGATGCAATAATAACCTGGCGCATGATTGCAGCTAAGTACTGGGAAGATCCATTCACGTTCAAACCCGAACGGTTCTTGGGTGATTGGAACCGAGATGCATTCCTCGCCTTCAGTGGTGGTAAGTGTCCTGATGTCTTGCTCAGAACGAATTTGAAGATGTCCACACCGATGAAGGTTATAGAGGATGTGTAGGAAGAAAGTGAGCATATTGCCATTATTCTTGTTCATCCATTTGAATTTGCTTAGGTTCTCAGAAACCGAAGGAGCAGCTGTTCTCACCATTTTGATTTCGCAATTTATTATTTCGATCAAGGACGAGCCGCAATTTGCTAGCGAAACGTACGAGCAGCGCAAGGCGAGAGTACTTGATGCACGAGCTATGCTCACTCTGGCGTACGTTGAGTTTCTGCTCCCGTAAGATGAAATATTGATGGCTGTTTAGACCAATCCACCTTCCCCTGGTATTCAGACGGAGGGCTTAAAATACACCGATTTCGATATGCGTGCAAGTGTAATATACACTTGGCTTGACTTTGACGTATCTTATGACTACATTACATGTTTACTTTGACATCTCCAAGATGATTCTCCCCGCTACTTTTCCTTCCTTGAGCGCGTCATAGACCCTGTAAAACATGTCAGCTATGTGTGCTTACTATCGCAAACTACTCACTCCGTGAGCTCAGAGAGGCCCTTACACTCATACCTCACTACTGCCTTGCCTCTCGATGCGATCTCCAGAGCCTCGACGGCATCCTGACGATTGCCAACATATGAACCAATGATGTTGATGCTCTGCAACAATATTTGAACAAACCAAACTTAAATCCTTCTTCGCAAAACCTACCTTGAATACGGTAAAAAAGATGGATGCCTCAAGCTTTGCTTCGCCCGGTAGCCCTACTGCCATCAGCGTTCCTCCAGCTCGAAGATAATCAACAGCTTGTGTATAACCAGATCCACTTGCAGTGGTGACGACAGCACAGTGTGCTCCCTCGCCATCACAAGCTTCTCGCACAGCCTGGACAATGTCTTTTGCCTCCCTGAAATCAATCCATTTTTCAGCGCCAAGCTCCAAACACAGATTCTTCTTCTCGAGGCCCGTATCTGAAAGCGACGTTATCAGTCTCCCCTCCAGTATGAATAAGGCAAAATACCTATCGCCACGACACGGAAGCCCATAGCCACCGCGTATTGAACCGCTACTCAAGAAATCAATGGTCTGATCATCAATATCAACTGCAGCAGTGGGACAAACCCAAGTGTCCGAGGCCACCGCCTGCACCAGGCAAGACAACCCATTCGCCAATCTTTGCACGGCTGTATTTAAGGGCTCTATATACGGTAACTCCCTTGATGCAGCATGTGAGTAAATTACAATGAATGAGAAAGGCTATAACCTTACCGCACAAAGTATCGAGGCCGCGGCGTTGCTGTCTAGGTTTGGTGGAATAGGGGTAACATGATGTACATAGGAGACCTAACCAAGTCAGCGACAAACTTGGAATACCTCGAAGTTGACATACTGTGTACTGTGCGAATGTGCCATCAACGGTGAAACCGCTTAATCGAGCTTTAGGACAGTCTGAATGTAAAATTAAGTATCATCTTCAAACGATCAACCGTTTGACTCACTTTGCTCTCGTCCATTGCGGCATTGCTCGCAGTTCAGGCAAGAGTACGCAAGCCACTTGATGCCGACGCGATCACCAATCTTGACAGGACATTCGCCGGTGTTTTCCCCAATGGCAACGACCTCCCCTACACCTTCGTGCCCACCAACAAGAGGTGTATTGGCGTGAAGTGGCCAATCATCTTTGCTGGCATGCAAATCCGTATGGCAGACTCCAGTGCAGGATAATTTGACGAGGCATTCGCCCGGGGCAAGCTCAGAAGGTTGCTTGACTGGATGATCCTTCCTTATTTCAAGGGCAGCTCCGTGATACGGCACGACTGCGGCAGTTTGTGTCTTTGGAATGTTCGACATGAATGATAAAGGTTGTAAGATGAATGGTGAATGTGCGGTGGGAGAGGGCTCTTTGACATTTTTATATAGAGGGGTTCACCGCAAGACTGAACTGGATTCAAACTAGCATATCGAAATTCGAAGTTGATTGTCACATGATCCGAGTCGTTATCGCTGGCATATGGCATCAATTGGATCACGCCCAGGTAAGCCTAGAGCTCGAACGTTGCTGAGCGCTGGACCCTGGTACCTTGACAATCGCGACTTCGACTGGCCTAGAATCCCTAAGTACATCATCATTGCGTTAGGCGGTGCAAACAAAATATCATAACGGCGAATGCTAACTCCACAACACTGCTCAGGATGTGGGTTACTTATTCGCGATCCAATTCATGCACCCAACAAGGAGCATATATAAGGAGAGTCCAGTTATCGACGACGTGAGCGCGTGTCAATCGGTGAGCTTACTCTCTTGAGTCTCGTGCATGTGACACTTGGACATCCACAACATTTGGTTTACCTACGGAGCTCGGACCGCAAAGGACTGGACATATCTTATAGCTTGCACGATCCGAGTTGATCAGTTTCTTTCAGTGATCACGATAAAGTTTTACATCGTGCCTATTCATGGGAGCTCAGAATCCATATCTACATCTCCTAGCTGTTGGCTCCAACGCTCACAGTCAGCTTGTCAACGGTTCTGATGACGATTGACACTTTCAAAGAGGGCACGCTTCCTCCCAATACGTTCGAGATTTTGCAGCTTGCGACCGGGCAGACCACACTCTCACATTGTTGGGGTTTGGTGATGGAAAAAGGAAGCTTTGAGGGTGTGAAGAACGTAAAGGGAAACTTGGTCCTGGATACATGAGACAGTTGATAGGATCCATGCCGATCAGCATGCCCTTGTACAAAAATCATGCTTCCTAAGGATATACCTGTTGTCTCATCGCTGCCACTTGGAAGACATCACTTCACCATATCATGTTTTGGGATTACTTTCCCGACTGTGCGCTGGAAAGTTGAAATGGCACCAGTTGAATGTTGTTACAAACACAATATTGAGCTATGTTATATTCTAAGTGAGTTCGAGGCACGAGAACGTACGTAGAATGAGGTCTACGCGGCGGCACAGCTTTTCGAGTTTCCCACCCTTCTTGCTTCGTACTATCACTTAGTACTTGCAAGTTCTCTACCGCTAGTCTACACTCGCGTTTCGTCGCATTTTGGCAGGGCGGTTTAATATTAATCAAAATCTAACATGCCAAGGATACGCAACGATCCCAACTTCAACGTGTGCCCAGATTATGCTTCGGATGTCTTTGCTAATTCTCGGGCCCAATTAGTCAATGATAATACCAATGAGGCGCAGGCAATACAGCTACTCAAAGATATCTGGGAAGCTAATAACAACAGCGACAAGGTTGCGTGGCAACGTCAAGTAGCGGAGGATAGAGAAGAGCGCGCGCATCATGAACCAGGCGTCCTTGTCATAGTAATGCAATAAAATGCTGTAATTGCAGCGTTAGGTGTGATGCATTCTTACTACAATTGTAGGCCGCTAACACTGATGCATCAGCAGCAATGTAGAGCAATGCATGACGATGCACTCATGATGCATGCATTTGATGCACCATCCATTGATACATTTGTGATGCCGCATCATGCATCATGCCCTAGCCGCCCCCTGCCGCCACCTTTGCAACCGCTTTTCCATATTAGAGCGTCGGGCCCGCCGCTGATGATGCATGCATTTGATGCATTATATGCATTATACCCTACCCGCCCCCTGCCGCCACCCTACCCGCCCCCTGGCCGCCACCCTACCCTACCCTACCCTACCCTACCCTACCCTCTGCCTTTGCGGTGCCTTTGCAGTAGCCTCGACATATACTAAGTCAGGATTCCAGCGTCGGGCCTGCACTTATCTTCGTAGTATACCTATGCACCAGCAGTTGAATTCTGCCCCGTATTCTGGTCACAACTCACGTATCCGAAATTTGTTGAAAATGCAGATCGGGCCGCAGCATTGATTATAACATTGTCACTGTCGTCAAAAACATGTCAGAATTTGACTCCGTCTGACTCAACTTCGGTCACATGATCACTGGTTGAATTTTGTGAAGTCAGAACGATTCACTTCGGTCACATGATCACTGGTTGAAATTTGCTAAGTCAGAACGAATGACTGAAGACTAAGAGGCACCGGGTCAACATTAACATAGTTCAATTCAACTCGTATGTAGGACGTGTTCTTAAGGACTCAACGAACATATTATGCACAAGATGATAGATTAATTCACGGGGCAACGAGAGAGATGCTCATACTAGGGAGAACAAGTAGTCAACGTCTCAAAGACGTCAGTATCAAGATGATGCTAGATGTTATTGTATTGTAAAAGTATCAATGGCATGGGGACAATCAAGCCTTAGCTCGCTTTTTCCTGATGAACGTTAGTCACCTATGAATGAAATTCAAAAGTAAGAAAGTAATGTACTTGGGAGCGCTGGGGACGTCATTCAATGCAGGTCGTTTCGACGCAGACGATGCTTCTAAGTCAGTGTTTTCCTTGCCAGCAAGGAATGAGACGCCATCAGTGCCAATTGCATCTGCAAGCTCATTTCGTCTAGACTTGATCGGAACACGTTTGGTGCGCACTGCAGAGTCCACCTTATCAACGTTGGCGGGCCCAATGACTTCGAACATGGGAGTGTCGTTGGACGAGGGCTTGGTTGTCGCAGCGCTGGGCTCGGAATCACCAGGGGTAGATTGTGCAGCGGCAGCCTCGGTCTGGTTGGCCACAGACTTTGCATTGACTCGGAGACGTTTCTTCGCAGGTTTTGGGACAGGTTTTCCACGAGTAGGACCTGTACTACTACCCTTGGCACCTGGCAGCAAGTCCTTGTTTGCCTCAGCAGGGAGCGGCGCTGAAATAATGGGAAGTGAGTCGTTATCGGACTCAACAGTTAAGCTGCTGCGCTCTGCAGAAACAGGAGATAGAAGATCTGAGAGCCGCCACCCGCCTTGAGGAATGTTTGTTACTCCGCCTACTCCATCAAAATTCCAGTTTGCACCCTGCGAGTCGTGTGATGCGTCAGTGAGTGAAAAGGTAGGGGTGATGTCCTCAAAGCCAGTGTAGCTGGCTGTCTGCGCTGCCTGCATTTGGAGTGAGGATCCCTGCGACTGCAATGATGCATGAGTTGGGGGGATGACGGCCTGGAATGATGCATTAGTCTGAGGGATGACGGGCTGGAAGGATGCATGAGTCTGAGGGATGATGGCCTGGAAGGATGCATCAGTCTGACTGGTGCCCAGCGAGTCGTGAGCAGCCATGTTGTAGGCCAGATGGGCTTCAGTCCCGTATTGTGTACCGTAGGCCAGATGAGCAAGAGAGTGGTAGGCTAGATGAGGTTGGGTATTATAGGCCAGATGGGACTGCATCCCATACAGGGCATGATTGTCATAGGTGTACGGTCCATGATTATGGCCCACCATGTCGTACTAAAATATTATTAATAAGATAGTGTGAAGTAAAAGGCTTAAGGTACTTACCGAAGTGTCCATCGCCCCCATCAATGCATCAGGCGCAATTGATGCATGATTCAAGGCAAGCCCGGGCCCAGACTGCGCAGCTGATGCATCAGGTGTGATTGATGCATGGCCCAATAAAGCAGGCCCAGGCTGCGCAGCTGATGCATCATGCAACGGGTTCGGAAAGAAGGCTGTTGGTGCACCACACTGATGCATTAGTCACCGAATGTATTAAAGACCGAACAACTCACCACCAGCGTCCAGAGTCCCCATCCCAGCCCCCTCACCTTCACGCCTGCATGACTGAGCCTCTTCCCCTTGGTGACTCGAAGACTCTTCTACATTGTGCTCGTCGACCTCGTCTTCATCACCCTCCTCGCCCTCCTCACCCTCCTTGGCCTCGCAGTGATCGGCCTCGCTCATTGCACTCAAGTCAGGCTTGCGCTTGTGTGCAGCTAGATGCGCATTTGATGAGTGACCCCAAAACTAAGAAAGACAACTTACGGAATATCTTTTCAGCGTACTGCTGGAACGCCCCCAGGAAATCTCTGTCGGCCGTCTCGTACATCTCAGCAAACGATTTTCCTTGAGGTGTTTCTGAAGGATGACATCTTGTGCTCGTAAGTTGCTGTGCATCTGGAGCAATTCATAAACTCACGATAAAGTCGTCATGTCCCAGTTGTTCCTTGGATCGGGGCCAGCGAACATGAATGACACAACAAACCGAGTTTTCTGCTTCACGAGCTGTGCAAAGCGTTTGCAAATTACAGGTAGGTCATCGATACCTCTGCCAATGGTATTAGCATTTGAATAAACTGGTAGAAATAAACTGAACGTACTGCATGATTATTTTCGCATCCATCTCGTCATCGACTTCGTCGTCCAGATCAAGAAAGTGGTTGCCAGATTTTGCAGCCCTCTTGACAGCTCGCAGCTGTTCCTCGTACTTTGAACGAATGTCGGCCTTGATGTCCTCGGTTTCGTCTTCGAGCAACTCCTTTGAGAACTTTCGGCCGAGCGCCATGCGTTTCCCAGAAGTTGTCACGTTGCCAGCCTCTGCCTCAGCCATGACCAATGGCTTGACACGTTCATTATAGTACATTTCCGAATAGATCTCAGCCTCGGATTTAGTGCGTCTCTTCGGCTTCAGAGCATCGTCAAAAACT
The DNA here is from genome assembly GCA_016758765.1 of Suillus cothurnatus. Taxonomy (NCBI): domain Eukaryota; kingdom Fungi; phylum Basidiomycota; class Agaricomycetes; order Boletales; family Suillaceae; genus Suillus; species Suillus cothurnatus. Next base: position 620,638 of record JABBWL010000015.1, on the reverse strand, counting down.
GTAGACTTTTTCTTCAGGCTGCGATTTTTTTTGGAACCATTGGTGCGCCAGCGAAACCAGGTCCTGAGTTGCTAATAGGAGTACTGGTTAGTACAGTTTCATGTCAGTACTACGCTCCAAAGAGACTTACCACCTTGCGCCCCTTCTTTGCTTTTTCAATAGCGACTTCTTGCTCTGGCGAAAGCGGGAAATCGATAGGGATATTGGGAAAGACGACAGCTCGTTCTGGGTACTTGGTGAACCAGCCGATATCCAGCGCAGGCCAGAATTGAGCGTAGTCCCCCTCCTTCGCGTATTTCATATAATCTGGTAATTGTTCTTGAAGCCAGAGCGTCTGTTCTTTCGAGGCCCACGTAGCTGCCGGCATCTGTAACACGTGAGCAACCTCGTAAACTGTTGTTGCGATGTCATACCGTTAATAAAATGAAATCTTAGTGCGAACGTATGGTGTTAGCTTTCTCTGCTCGAATGATGCAGAAGTCTTATGTATCCCTGGAGGCGCACACTGACCATTGCATGCACGGACTTTTTTTTTTCATTTGTTGCCTTGGGAGGCCAGAATCGAGTGTGGAGGATCCAATCTAGACAATCCAAATCAGACAGCGGAAGAATTCAAGTGGGCAGAAGCAAGTGTGCGGATCCAGTGCAGACAGTTTGTGTATTATAGTAGGCGCTACTAGTAGTACATGGAGAATTCAAACGTCAAGATTGGTTTGTGAGATTCTAAATATATACTGCGCATTCTGCTGCGCTACTTTCCTTTGTCGTGCTTCTCCAGTGTTGGTGTCTCCTTGATAATACCCTCCTGTGCGGCGAAAGATGCCAACACGAGCTCGAATGGGATATATGGGATCCAATCTGTAGACGTAGTTCGTTTGGCTTCGAACCAGCCCTTGATATTCTAGAATGTAGTAGCAGTTTGCGCACAAGACTCTAGTTTGATTTTGAAGTACTCACATGTTTGTGTTCCTCTATGTTCTGACCCTCTGGCCAAAGTGCAAAGAACGCGTCAAAGAACGATGGCCAGAACTCTTCAAGGTCGTTGTCGTCGTGGCAATATGAGTGCATGGCACTGTTGTCTTCCAGATACGCGAGCTGTTTGCTTGACCAGTATGGTTGGTCTGTCGCTGACTGTGAAATCAGTGTGATTATTGAAGGATTAAATCATTTACCTTTTGGCTTGGCGTTGTCACGGTTATCCTCCAGACACTGTTCCGGCGGCATATCTGTCGCTGAGTGTGAAATCAGGGCGATGGTTGAAAGGCTAAATTGTTTACCTGAACGTCCCGGCCTTGCCAGCTGTTCGTTTGACTGCATGGTTCGTGTTGCTGACAGTGAAATCAAGTCGATGGTTGAACGTTGAACTGTGATATCAAGGTGATGGTTGAACGTTGAAAGGATAAGGTGTTAAACACTTCTATTTTGAAACTCCGCGACGGATGATGTGTGAGGCGGTATTCAAACATGAATTGTCTATGAGATCGCATTGGTAGTGTGTAGCATAGGTTAGAAGACATGAGACTTGTGGTAAAGATACCTGCTGTACTCCTACGCATGTCGCACCATTTTTGACATGGTCAATTTGTGGTTCCTACTAGATAAAGTGTTGTGTTGTAGTAAATCTCGTGTGAATACTATGAAGTCACTGCCGCAATACAGAGAACAAGGTCTGCTGAAGTGCTAAACATTCACTAAACATCAAATAACGTCGAATCTCAAAGTCAAACTTGTGGGCAATCATACCTGCAGCATTCCCGAACATACTGCACCGTCTTTGACTCGCCCGATTGGACATTTGCCACTGCAACAGAGTTACTATGTTATAAATCTCGTGTAAATACTAATTACTAGCCTTGCCAGTGAATCTTAGACTGCAGCTACTTACTTTACCTCAGACACCCACGATATCATGGGTCGGTCACGACTGCACCATACTCCCGAAGAGAAACTGGAAGCAGCTCGCCGCTATCGAAAAAGATATTACGACAGGTCAGTTGTCCGTTTCAAGAGTCGTTGTATTTACTACTATAACTTATCGTGCATGTTCAGGAATCATGATGTCATTAGCGCCAACCACAAAGCGAAGTATCGGGCTCGACAACATGAACGGTAAGCTTAAGGATGTCTCTCAGATATGCAAGTACTTAGGTCATATCTCTGTAGTTCAAACGCAATAATTCCTCAGGAAACGACAGACCTGCCAGCGGAAGGTCTAACACCGACTCGGATGATTCGCAGGTAATACAAACCCCATGCATGTTTTCTTCTTAATGATGTTAATGTTCTGCAGTCAGCGCCGTCATTGCAATGATCGCATGATAGATGCCGAGGCCACATTGACTCGCCTCATCAACGGTTCCTCTACAAAACTTCTCGACCGCCTTGTTCAACAATTCAGGGCCGCAGACACGGGGCCTTGGTTTCAGTCCCTCAAGACTTTGCTAGAAAATGCAGCCAAACTGAGAGAAGAGGTTCAGAAGTATCATTGCACGACTCTCCAACAGTATGGTGTAGGGAAGCAGTTGCGTCAGGTGGAGCTAACTGCGGGAAGGGTGACCAGCTTTACCAAAGTATCAGAGGACGTTCTCATGCACGCTATGTCTGACCCGCACAACTTACTTGATTGCTACAGGCGAGGTGAACTACTATATCAGAAAACTCCCGATATCACTACATTGTAGACTTGCCATGTCCTTACATCCAACGGCGGCAATGACAATTGACAGAAATTGATTGTATTACATACAGAACACTAATACACATTGTCAAAAAAGCGTGGTCACATTCGAGAGTCTCAAGTAAGCCATTCCGCTTCTTCAAGATTGATTGCGTCAAGCATGCGAATCAATGCATCGTTCCGGGACCTCGCACGAGTGTAGGTCGAGTGACTGACGCTGATCACATGGGGAGATGTACGACTCCTGAGATAGTGTAAGAGAAAGAAGCTGCTATAATCAGAAAATGAGACGCACCATGAACTAAACACACCGACCCGACAACCACAGGTAACGAGGTAAAATGGGCCGTCAGCTGCTGTGTGCGGAACATCGAAGGCGAAACCCTCATAGTGATGTTGGAACCTTTCCTCCCCATTGACCATGATACTGGTAATTGGGAGGTCGGGTAATGTTTGTGTGTTTTGGGAAGGGGCAGGGGACTGAGTTGGAGTGGTGGAAGGGGGTGGGGGTGGAGCCAGAGTAGCAGAAGGGATCGGTGGGACAGTCTGCTCAGTGCGGATAGTGGAAGGGGGTAGGAGTAGAGTTGGAGTAGCAGAAGGGATCGGTGGAGGAGTCTGCTCTGTGGGAGGGACCGAAACCAAGGTGCTACTGGAGGTCGGCTGGGTCTGTGCGGTGAGAAAGGTAGTGGCAGATGACGTAGACGAACTAGAGTTGGCTGGATCAGTGCTATCGATAATGACTTGGACGAGATTATGAGCATCGTCGGTAGAGAGCGTTAGCGTTGATAGAAGTTGCAAGACGACATCTATAAACCGTGAGCAACTGGCAGAAGAAAACAAGCAGGCAAGACACATACCCAGCACAACACTACTTTCCTGGTTTGTGATGCTGTGGGATACCATGGTCAAAGAGGACGACGAGGTTAAACGTTGGACTTGACTCACCTAGATGAACATTACCTTTAAGTCGTCTCAAAGAACGAAGCCCGTAGCGTGCGGGAATAAGCCGTGATCACCCAAGAAGTTATTATGTAAGCCGATGTCCATTCGTGATGCATGCGTGATGCACGCATTCTTCAATGATAGTCAGTGCATTACCTTAATGTCGTTCAGGGATCCCCAGTGGGTCACAAATAGACCAAGGCTCACCGACGATGCTCAGGAACACAGGTAAGTGAAGAATAGCTTAACACCTGTGATGTACCACTCAATAATAATAAATAATTTGTAGCGTGACAACTCTAAGAACGTATTACTGGGGTGTACACATCCTAGTAGTACTTCGTTTGACGAGCATGAGCGCTTCGTCTGCCTCGGGGCCATCGTCTTCACCCTCCCACCAAGTCATACACTGTACAGAGGAACTCCACCAAACCTTACGGGCGCTAACCAGAAAACACAAGAAGAAACCAACTCTCAACTCATACTCACAGGCTTCTTCCAAGCGGTCAGTCCCACAGCGACAGCACACCCAGTATTGTGTTTACAATGACGGTTCTATCACCTACGCACGGAGATACATAGAACCCCCCAAGAATGCGGAACTGTCTCAGCCGCTTGCACGGGAACCTTCGCCTGCTTTCATACCTGATCCTCTCGACGATTTTTCAACTTATGGACTATCGGACGTCGATATCACACCCTCATTGGATGATAGGCTGCCTCAGAAAAGACGACGTACAGCCGGAGTGAGTTTAACTGTTCGATAACCCCATAGAATTACTCACGCAATTTAGGATCATCCATTACTCATGTGGATCGAGCATCGCTCTCTATTCCTTGAGGAGCTGTTGCGGATGGAAGGTCGAGGTGGCCTCCAGGAAGTTCCTTGTTCCGACTGCGGTGGTTCTTCCCCCGAATTCAAGTGTGAAGATTGTTTTGGAATCGATCTTCGATGTTCGTCTTGCATCACGGCCGCTCATCAGCGTCATCCTTTGCATAGGCTCCAGGTTAGTGTAGTGTTTCTTTATTATACAAGGCAATATCTGACCAACCTACATAGAAATGGAATGGTAATTATTTCAAATGTGCGACCCTGAAGAGCCTCGGTCTGCGAATCCAATTGGGCCATACGTTTGGCCAGAAATGCCCAAATCCTCGGCGTGCCTTCAACGATAACTTCGTTGTCATGGACTCCTACGGCATTCATGAAGTGTTATTGGATTTCTGTGACTGTGTGGAGGCGGAATCTCACACACAACAACTACTTCGCATCGCATGGTTTCCTTCAACAACTGCTGACCCAAAAACTGCTGCCACCTTTCGCCTCCTCGAAGAGTTTCATTTGCTGTCTTTCGAGTCGAAGGTCTCAGCATACGAGTTCTATAGTGCGCTTGTGCGCAGAACCAACAACACCGGCTTGGCACCCGTTAAGGTTGGTAATTCAAATTTTTGTGCTTACAACGTGACTTAACTGATTCTTTAGGACCGATATGAATCGTTCATGAGAATGATCCGCGAGTGGCGGCATCTGAAGATGCTCAAGCGTTCAGGGAGAGGGCATCACCCTAATGGAGTGGACGCCACAGAAGAAGGTGATTGCGCCGTCCTGTGCCCTGCCTGTCCGCATCCAGGTAAGAACTTACCTGACGATTGGGAGAAAGTTCCTCGTGCGAAAAGGTGAGATAGCAACACTGCAGTCAGTTGTCGTCTGATGTTTTATTTAGCTGGATCTATGCTTTGTTCCTGGCTATCGATGCGAACTTCCGTTTGAAACGCAAAATTGTTTCAAGCAATACAACGGACCCAAGTCTAAGTTGCGGATGGGCTTACTTTGTTGAGGAGGGCGCATACAAGGAGTTACTCGCAGAGAAAGTTGATGTCCTACAAGAGGTGAGGCTACTTTGTGATTGTTATATCGGTCCTCATCAATTTCCTCTAGAAATCTACGTGCTCCAGTCACAATGCCGTCAATATGGCGGATATGAAGACCAGTCGGGGGTTAGCCGCTACAGGTCTTGGGACTATCGACTGTGCGCGTCATAATTTGAAGCGTCCCAACGCTGTCGGAGATCTGCAGAAGGGAGAAAAGTAAGTCTACTTGTTCGCTGATATTTACATGCACTGAATGTTGATAGATACGTCAATATGGACTACTTGTTTTTTTCAACGCTTCGTCACACTTCCTTACAGACTCTAAACGTTTCGTACGATATCGCCTGCCAGTGGCATAAGAAACTCTGGCAGCGTATGACGGCATTTCCTATTTCGATGCACTTCGATTTCGTATCGAAGGTTATCGACTTCTTTGTCCCTAAATTTCATCTCCCAGCTCATATCGAAAAATGTCAGACCACCTTCTCATTCAATTTCAAGCGAGGCGTTGGTCGCACAGACGGAGAAGCTCCTGAGCGTGGTTGGGCCAACATTAACCCTGTGGCATCCAGCACGAAGGAAATGGGCCCCGGTGCGAGGCGCGATACCTTAGATGATTTTTTCGGTGACTGGAATTGGAAGAAAGTGGTGGGACTCGGTACGTGTATATGTTCTGCTGTGAGTCTAGTCTCACCTGGATAATTAGGTACGATCATGCTACGCAAGATGAAAGAAGCATTGCCGGAGCGCACAAATCAACAAATCACACTCAACGACTTGGAAGAAGGGTTAAAAGAGGATTACGGAGGGGTTCTAGATCAGTGGCGGATGCAAGTAGAGGCCTGGGAAGACGACCCACGTCAGCCCAACCCATTTGAGCGCAATGCAGACAGTGCGTGATCCTTTTGGTTGAAATGATGCAAGTGTCTCATTCGTTGTAATCCTAGTCATCACACTGGCTTCTGTTCGCCTGGCGCTCGCGAAGGAAGATGAAGCGGAGATTCAGAGTGGTTCTTGCCTCGCACTGCACGAGGACTGTTCTCCCAGCGTGTTGATCAGCTCGGGGCTGGAGCTGGAGGAGCAACAGTATGTTTTTCCCTCACATACTTGCTCGTGGCGTCATTCAATTTCTCCCAGGCGACGTTTGAGAGCTGACAAGGCTGCGTGTGGCTTACATGCCACAGATACTCAGCAAGGCAAGTTGGTCGAGCAGAGTAACTCACTACAACGCAGGATCGAAGCCTGGGTAAAGATCCAAGCACTTTACATGCCCAACATTTCTGCCTTGCGACTCTCCGATCAAGCAACCTCTACGAACATGACCTCTGTACCTAGTTCTGAAACGTTCAAGTTGTGGTTACCGTCGCAAATAGGCAGATCGGCACCTTGTGATGAGCGTTTGCAACGGACGGAATGGAGATTAAGATATGCACAAGGTCACGACGCTCTCCGCTCTTTGTGCTCCAGTCTCCGTGCGCAGACTGCGGTTCTCAAATATAAAGATCGCAATCTTCGAGGGCAAGGAGCTAATACCCGGGCCCGCAACACCCTCAAGACGATTGACGCAAGGATCGAGGCTGCCGCTAGCAGATACGAAGGTGCACACAAGGCTCTAGTGATTCTGGGTGGACTCTTGGCCGAGACTGGCTGGCAGTCATCACTGCGGCCTTTGAATCGGCAGGACATTCGCTCAATGTCTGACTTACTTTGGGGGGAATCAGAGGGCAGACGCAAATTGTCGTGGATATGGAACATGCGTGGTGCCGGAGGAAGTGAAAAGGATGATACCGGGGGTTTAGAAGGTATGCACGATACAACAAAATCATTCTTACTCACTGACAGTGCTGCAGACATGCGGATCAAGTGGTGCAAGGCAAGGGCTCGCGCAATGCGTTGGGGAGAAGAAGTCGAACTGCTGCAAGAAGAGATGCGACGCATATTGGCATTTTTGATGTGGGAGGCAGCGTGCTGGGACAAAAGGCAAGATAGTGTCATTCCAACCAGCTTGGAACATCAGGATGGGTGCGTAGCATATGCAAAGCGTCAGGCTTTTTTACGCCGAGAACTAGCGGCTTCATTTGAAGCACGTTGGGCGGAGACCCTGGCCCAGCCTGACAATATCAACGACATAGATTGAATGTAGAAGTAATTACATGTTGGCAATATACTGCGTGCTATCTACAACGCGCCGTAAGGGCTGGAGGGAGGAATTGCAACGGTACTGAGGGGCGGGATGCATCGCGGGAAAATGTTGAAGGGCGGGTAGCGGGGAATGCATCAATGGTGGGCGGGAATGCATCAACAGTGGCGGGAATGCATCAGCGAGGGGAATGCATCACACTGGATACAACGAGGGGAATGCATCAGCGAAGGGAATGCATCAGCGAGGGGAATGCATGAATAAGAGAGAGGAATGCATGACACGGCATACAACGAGGGGAATGCATCAGCGAGGGGAATGCATCAACGAGGGGAATGCATCACACGGCATACAGTGGTACTGCAGGGGAGGAGAGAGCGCTACAATTGTAGCAAGAATGCATCACAGGTCCGCTACAGTTACAACAAATGATGCATTACAACGACACGAACCTGTGCATGAACAAATGGAAGAGGAAGAACGAGAGAGGCTCGAACAATTACGAGCGGAAGAGGAAGAGACCGCGCGCAAGGAAGATAGAAAGAAGAACAAACACAAATTCATGCCAATTCTTCCGACAGGAATCCCTGATGAACCGGCCATCATGCCATGCTCATATGCGCTTAGGAAACTGGACAAGGGAGAATACGTCGAACTATGGTACTTTACCAACGACGGACTCGATGAGGCCAATCTCAAGAAGACAGTAGATGATGACGCTATGATAATGTCGACGTTAGCGGACAGTTCGACGGCCTGGGTCTCAGCAGCGTCTACGCGCAATGCTCGAGCCGTAATCAACGACGAAGACTTACCGTTCGAGGAATTCTGTCAGGCCTGCCCTCGCATGCTTACAGCAATGGAACAAGCGGATTGGCCGGAAGACAGAGTCAGAATGATGGCGAAGTTTTGGAGGAACATTCAAGTTCACAAGTATCAATCCTTGCGAAGCTCGATAGCGCAGAAAGCCTTGCTCGTATATCAAGCAGAGCAACGCAAACGCTGGCACGTCGCAATCAAAACGTCAGTCGGTCCATACGATTTAGCCCTCGTTAACGAGAAGGTTCTCGAGGAAACGAGGGAGAAAGTATATTGGGAGGAACGCGATAAGAAAGATAACGCTAGGAACTACAAGGTCAGTTTATTCCTCTGAAATAGTTAGGGCACGAATATATGCTAACTGGTTTTTTCTTAAATTTTCGATCATTTTGCATTGATACCGTTCGATGCTTTGCCACATGCTACACATCACCCGCTACACCTTTACATGCACCATACCTCATGCCTCATGCCACATGCCACGCCGTTGAACGTAGTCCGATCAACGAGATAGCGTGTCGCACAAGACGCGCGTCATGAGAGACGCACGCAAGCGTTCAGCCTCACCTGAGCACGTCAGTAGGGGAAAAAGACCGAGGCAGGATTTTCGCACAAGCACAAGCAGAGGCGCCCTCTCGGCTTGTGCGGTATGCCTCGGGCGAAACCCGCACAAGATCATCGAATGCAAAGCAGCTCGAACGTGGGACAATGCCTGGGACACCATATGCTCGAGAGTCAGCAGAGTTCTCACCATGCGCGATGGGAAACCCATATGCAGCGACTGGCAGCGCGTCATCGGTTGCGCCGAGGTCACTCACGACCAAAGGCATTTTTGCTCGGGATGTGGAGGGTCATCTCACGGAGCTCAAGCGTGTCCTCGAGCGGAGAAAGCTCAAGGCTCTCACGCCATATAATCCAGAAGCTTGGGAGAAGGAGCTTGATGCGGCCGGTCTTCTTAACAGATATCCGCACATCCCTGAAGGACTACGTCGAGGATTTCACCTGGATATACCTAATGTTAGATGCACGCAAGTGCCGGATAACAAAGAATCTATTGTTACATATCAACAAGAGTTCGATTTCATTGTACAAACTGAGATTAAGAAAGGAAGATATATCGGTCCCTTCAAGGCAGATGAACTGGAACGTCTCATCGGCCCCTTCCAATCCTCCCCTTTTTCAATTATACCCAAACCAGGACGCCCAGGACGTTATCGCGTTATTCAAAATTACTCTTTTCCCCACATCACTTCAGCAAAATTCCCAAATGCGTCAATCAACTCCTACATCAATCCAGACAATTTCCCTAGCACTTGGGGAATGTTTCACGTTCTCGCTCTTACAATCAGCCATTTGCCACCAGGATCGCAATTTGCCATTAGAGATGTATCGGAAGCATACCGTATGATTCCCATTCACGCATCGCAATGGCCAGGAGCCGTTGTTCGGATCTCGGACGAATTATTTTGCATTGATACATGCATGTGCTTCGGATTACGACCATCAGCTGGAGCTTACGGAAGCCTTGCGGACGCGGGCCTTGATCTTTTTCGCGCAAATGGCATTGGACCGGCATCAAGATGGGTCGATGATCACTTATTTTTCGCATTCTTAGAGAACATATTGCGGCTTACAATGAACAGAGGAAACTATGGCACCAAGAGATCATTAAGGAGGGGCAACATCAAGACAAAGGAAGAATATGGTTTGGTGGGCACGTGTTTGAGGACGGGACCCTGGAGGAATTTGATGAGGATTGCCGATTCGACATCAAAGATTTATCCGGAGCATCACCGAGATCAGAAGAGGACGCTCGTTTTTCATGCAACGTATCGGACATCGACAAAGTTTCTAAAATCCTTGATATCCCTTGGGAATATCTCAAGGACAAGTCATTTGCATACATTAATCCGTATATCGGTTTCATGTGGGACCTTGCAAAGAATGAGGTATTTTTGGCAGACGAGAAGAAGGATAAGTACCTACAGGCAATCAGAGTCTGGCAGGAACGTGTCATGCACACTCTCATTGACGTTCAACAGCTATATGGAAAACTTCTTCATGCCACACTCGTCGCTCCAATGGGTCGCGCGTATCTTACGTCCCTGGAAGCCATGCTGCGACTCGCTGCGGATAAGCCTTTTCTCCCACGACGGCCAGTTAAAAGTCTTACGATGGAGCTTAATTGGTGGAAAACGGTGCTCGAGAGACCGTTTGTCGGACGAGCAATCCCCAAACCACTCAAATTACACGATCCGAAAGCATATTCAGATGCGAGCTCGGGCATTGGAATTGCTATCGTCATTGGGAACAGATGGAGAGCTTGGAGATTGCGAAAAGGATGGCAGACACTCGACGGTGCCAAGGACATCGGGTGGGCAGAGGCAATCGGCTTCGAGCTCCTTGCTCTCTACCTTATGCAGATGGGAGGATCAGAACGACATTTCAGAGTATACGGAGACAATCAAGGAGTCATCGAGGGCTGGAGGAACGGGCGTAGCAGGAACTCGGCAGTCAATTCTGTCTTCAGAAGACTCTTATCCTTTATCGACGATTCCCCAGGATCTTATTCTTTTCACCCCACATACGTGCAAAGCAAATGCAATCCAGCAGATGATCCATCCAGAGGAATCTACAGTAACGCAGAACTCATGCTTCCGACCTTTCCCATCCCAACAGCGCTTCAACCGTTCATCTCGGACCCATTCGTCGTCTCAACAAACCCAGCGGAATATGAGACAAGCAGAACCTGTGCGGACGTCAGCAATAGAACTCCTGTCAGCTATACAAATAGTCGTTCCAACGCACAAGAGAGCGATACCGCAGATTCACTCTATCACATCCACAAACTCCAACAGCGGACCTGTTAATAAAACACAATTCCAAGCCATACTCCCTGTAGAAAAAACCGGCCATACCTCAGCCTTATAGACAAGGTTTAATCCCTTCGTCGTCACAATTGAGACCCCACTGTCTAGCTTGGGATCGACTAAGACAGTGGTTCCCGATAGAATCGAGGGCAGCGAATACGCTAGATGGGAATTCGTTAGCGATATCCGAAGAAGATTTTCAAAGGGTACTGACAGTGATGAACATGTCGTGGGCTCTGAGCACGAGAGAATGTTACGGAGCGGGTTTGTTGGTGTTTCACGTCTTTTGTGACGAGAGGAAGGTACCCGAGGAGCAACGTTGTCCCGTTGACACACGGACGATGTTGAACTTCATATCAAGTTGTGCGGGCTCGTACTCTGGAAAAACGTTAGCAAATTACGTGTATGCTATCAAGGCATGGCATACCTTGCACGGGCAACCATGGAGGATCCAGCAAGACGAGTTGAAAGCGGCGTTAGATGGAGCATCGGAATATACGCCTGAAACATCCAAGCATCAGAAGCGCGAACCCTTTTCGACAGATCTTATCCTAAAGATCCGGACTTACCTCGACCTGTCGAAACCGTTGGACGCGGCAGTTTATGCATGCCTGACCACATCATTTTATGGTTTATGTCGTCTAGGAGAAATCACAGTTAGGGCCTTGAAAGCTTTCGATCTGGAAAAGCATGTCAAACGATCCAACGTTAAGATGGACGTTAAAGATAGGAATGATCTACTAGTCACTGAGATTTTTCTTCTGCGGACCAAAACCTCGAACATAGGCCAGAGCGTGTTCTGGGCGCAACAAGACAATTTAACCGATCCCAAATCAGCGTTACTCAATCACTTTGAGGTCAACAATCCAGAACCGAATGCGCACCTTTTCACATGGAAGCACGTCAAAGGAATGAGACCTCTAATGCGAACGGAATTCTGGAAAAAGGTCAGCAGCATAGTGAAAAGGGAAAGTTTAGGAAACTTGAAGGGTCACGGTTTGCGCATAGGAGGGACCTTGGAATATCTGTTGCGAGGAATTCCGTTTGACGTGGTCAAATCTATGGGGAGATGGTCAAGCGAAGCCTTCACGAGCTATTTGTGCAAGCACGCACTCATATTAGCGCCCTACTTGCAGAATTCTCCGGCACTAGAACCTTTCACTCGATATACCATGCCCCCAGTGTATTAACAAGGTATGTCAATACGTCGCCCTTCTCCTTCGAAGTGGGAGTCCATGCCGTGCCTGACGCGTCGCTGGGCTCCTTCACATAGGGAATCACGGCTCACCCTGGACTCTCAACAGGTTCGAAACGATGTTTCGGGTCGCGAACCCTTCGGGTTTGAGCCCAAATAGCTACAAGCATCAGCTGTTACTATTGTGTATCAATCAGATATATGCGGCAGTCAATAAATCTGATTGTTTTTAGTGATTACCTCGAAAACTGTTAGCAACGCATAGATTGAAACACGATGTGCGCGGGACAGAAAAGACAGCCGACTATATTGGAGATGCAGAGTAGGCATAGGTAAATGATCATCGATGATTCATGTACACAGACCTACCCATGTAGTTATGAATTTGCCGGACCTGCTATTGGGATCGCATGAACCAGTCCGAGATGGATCAACAACGGTCAGTTAATATGGAACGCATGAACTTATTTGTCAGCGTAGGTCCATGGACTCGGTAATACATACCAGCGGATCGGAATCACGTGCTCGAAATTCTCCTTGTTTTATTGTCCATTGATCACCACGGACTGTGCGACCACGAGTGCCTGCAACCGAATACCAGATCTGTTACATTCATTCGTACCATGTCGACCGACCCATATCATGAGGTCCAGCGGGAGGTCCAAATTTCGCTCCAGACAGCGTCGTCACTACGCTCTTCGTTCCTGCGAATCCGCAGCCTCGCTCGGGAAGGGAGTGAAGAACTTGTGTTAGCGCGAAACGAAGTGAGGTTTTCCTAGACACACCCTTCGAACGAAAAGCTGATATGAGAGTGCAGTTGAAAACCACACTTGCTGCTCTGTACACAGACTTGGAGGATTTAGAAGAGAGCGTCAAGTAAGCTGGGATGATGGTCCGCAGTTCAAGGAACTTATTCCTTTCAGGATAGTAGAGGACACAGGTCCTAGATATTTTGGACTGGATGATGCAGAGGTCTCTGAACGGCGGAAATATGTGGTCCACGTACGTCGTGAAATCGAGGTTCGTCACAAGTTGCTCGAGGCATGCACACCCTAACTAAGATGACCAACCTAAGGACAGGGTATGAGGGCCGACGTTGAAGGACGAATTGTCAGTATTTGTTTCTGCTAGACATACCGTTTCTGACGGTTCATCAGCTGCCGTCTGGAGGGAAGTCACCATCCACTCCCCTTCCTCAGTCACAATCATCGTTACCCAGTGGTTCACGGTCTCCTTTACAATCAGTGCCTGGCTCACAGTCAGGAGAGACTGATGATGAACAGGCAAAATGGGCTCATGAAGAACAACAAGTATGTTTTCATGCATTCATCTCATAAGAGGGGAGGACCGACAGTAAAATGCGCGAAAGTTATTACTTCAGGAGCAAGATCGTGCCATGGATTCAATATCAGGAACCTTAAATACTCTAGCTCAACAAGCAGGCCTGATGGGGCATGAGATTAGCGAGCATGTTGAGTGAGTTGTGTCATTCGCTGTCGCTAGTTCACGCTAATATCTTGGACTAGAATGCTTGACGATCTTGAGGCAAATGTTGACCGCACGGATTCCAAACTATCAAATGCGATGCGAAGGATGAAGAAATTTGTACGAGATACAGAAGGCAAGTTTGAGTTAGTGATGTAGTCGTCATAACATACTGACATTCTAGGAGTAGAAACGAAGTCGGGATGGTGTATAACTATCCTTATAATTGTGTTGATTACTTTATTGTTGGCGGTAATTCTCGTGTAAGAGCTGTGGAATTTCTTTACGATACCTTAGCCCCATCCATCTGAACACTGCAGCATGCTTGCCCGCGTGAGCGCAACACACATGCGTGTGCTTAGTACGAAGTTGGCTAAAGGTTCTATCAGTAAGAAGGTGAGGTTATGTGCAGTTTGAACGACGTTTCCAGGTATGTGAAACCACTTTCAAGTTTGAAATTATTGAGCTGTGATTTTCCTTTTTACTCAACTGTCTATGGATACCCCATGTCCGTTTTGACACATGCTCCGGGCGCCCTCGACACGCTGGGCAATCTCCGTCCCAGATGACGGAGATTTTATTCTATGCAAGAGACCACTGAGTTAGGAGTCGTCATCGTCACATTAGCCCACGATGCATAAGCGAGTTTTCTCATGTCCCCGTCTCACTTTCACCTGAAAACTAATGCTTAAATATTCACGCCGAATGAATAAATAGTTACTATGCCCACTCAGTCACGAGTACGAGACGAGGGCCATGCCCGGTTATTTGCGTCTCTTTCCAAATCTCGATGCCGAGCGAGCTTGAATGGAGTTTTACTCGGCCAGCGGTGTCCTGTATAACATTGTCGGCCACCCTATTTCTCTCCCGTCTGTTACTGCCTGGCTTCTACCACACGTATTCGCGCAGTTTCTCGTCCCGGTTCCCCACTTATAATATACCGATCTGGTGGTTCCATAGTTCACATGACATAGATGTGAATCATCTTGCTGGCTAACGCAGGCTAATCCCCGTATAAACTATAATTCCAATTTGTAAACGCTGCGAAGAACCGTCTTATTCTTATTACCGAGAAACATTTTTTTCGGGCCCTGACTCTTCATCCAACAATACCACTCGTAATAGGAATGACAGAGACCGAACAATAGAAAATAACTGGATATTCCTTCTCATCAACTGCGGAGTATTGACCTCCCGCTCAAGTGACGACTCAATATAATGCATTGCGGGTGAGCTCGGGACTGTCTGCATCTGTTGAACAAGTTAATAACAAAACAGTAGTTTGAGTATCAACTTATTCGAAATTTGGCACTGCCTAAGTAGAAAGGGGATCATATGATATTCCTCGGTTGCGAATCAACAATTTCCAGACGGAAGACTCTATACAGAAAAACCTGTCAGCGCGCTGGATCTCATCAAAAATGTCTTTCGACTTCTTTCAAGTTGGTGTTTGCTCATACACTAGAACTATGGCACAGCTGTACCCGACCTCATACACCACATCCAATCAAAGGGTCCAACGATAACAACTTGTCTCATCTAAGAGATAGGATTCGTTTCTCATACGCAGAATGTATGACTGCAGCCAGACTGCTACGCACCTAAAGTTCATGTAGCACCACGCGCTTCTTTAACCTCCTTGTCTACCGCATCTGCCAAATCACCTAAAGTTTCGAACCTCCATGTCCACATGCCTCGCTCCTTTAAATCGGGTTTGGTCCCGATAGTATTCTTCTCATAGCGCGAAATCCACACACTGTTAAGATTGTGAAGATTTGCGGGCTCTATATCATGCAAAAGCGAGTTTGCTACTACAAGTACCTCGCGTGCCTCCACATCCCAGGGTGGGCTGGGATGCGGTAAGAGGGAGTGAGGCGCAGACGAGACTTGCTGGAGTGCAAGTTCCAGCACCCGCAAGTCTGGTTTATATGCATTAAGTTGCTGAGCGGTGAGGATGAGTGAGAAAGGGGAGTCGGGGGTATCTGTCGGGTATCTGCTCTTGCAAGCTTCATGTGTTTTAGATTTCAGCAACTCATGTGTGCCGCCGAAACTTCTGTTGTCCACGTTGGAGAGAACCACTAGCGCAAAGTGCTCCTTCAGTCTGTGGAGGGCTTGGACGGTGTCTTCAAATGGCTGCCACGAGGGTATGGAGGCTCCGAAGCACTCAGCATCCGAGTCGCTTGTTGGTAGCGTTGAGGAAGCTAGTAGATCAAAGTCCTATGGAGTGATCGCTGAACTGGATGATCCAATCCCCTCACCTTCATCCGTGACTTCAGCTAGTCCGCCGTGACCAAGACTCGTGTTAGCTTGACCACTGAGCCGCACCCAAACGAGATCGAGGATTTTCGAGTAAGTTACACTTGGATCTTTCATTTGAAGATCTAGCTCCGCAGCAGCATATTTCTCCAACACCTCTTCCCTCGGAGTGTCCTTTGGGAACAGCGGCTTTAGACTATTATATACTCCGGATTCCCAGTCGATGAGGGTCCCATAAACATCAAAGACCAAGACTTTATGAGATGTCAATTCGAACTTAGGTGGCATCTGACGCAGAAAGTGGTGAGTCGCGTGCCGTAGAATCGAAGTGATATGATTGGACAATCTAGTAGTCTCTCACAGTTTCAGGTGGTCAAACAAACTAAGTTCTGAATTCACGCACCAATGCTACCGATGATCTCAAACGCGGACCCCTCGGCTATTTGTAAGTACTATACATCTAACTTATATTCATTACCATATTCCCCAACACATGTGGCCCATGGGGCGCCGCGTCTTGAAGATTTCCTTTGTTTGTCACGGTAGCGGGATACAACTTGATGGAGAAATTCTCTCTCATACAATGAGGACTAAACCAGCTCTCGCCACGTTTGCATGACTCGGAGGTCGTGTGCTGGAAATTGGACGCGTCAGAAATAAGATAGGTAAGCAGTCAAAGTTTGGAAATTGGGGTTAAGCCTGGCTGGCCTGACGATTCTGTTTTCAGGTGGTTGTATATTTTTGCCACAAGTCCCGAAAAACACCGTGGTCAACCTGTCGCCCTCTGTCACCACGATCTCGTCATATCACTGTCGGCCATGGCAGTTTTGGCAACGTAAACTAATCAATAATTTGCCTATGTCATTTTGATCACATCCATTCTCGGCTTTTTGCCAGGATTTCGGTGTCCATAAGATCCTTCGGATGAATCTGGCACCTTTAATTCACGTTCCTGGACTTTTTAACGACTCGTTTGCACTTGCGTGTCAGTCGAAAAGTTGCACCATCCTGTGCGGATTATAGCTTATCGTCTAGCATAACCTGACCAAGTCCATCAGCCCACAAGTTGCAGGACAGTGATGAAGTTTGCACGGTGAGTCGATATTCGGACTTCTATCCTCCTGCTTGTGCTCATTTCATGCGATTTCCTCAGTTACCTCAACGATACACAAGTCAGTCTGCTAATTCAGACCAATCAATCTTATATTGGTGATGCGTGTACTGAATGATATCTTGTTGCAGACTCCCGAGTGGAAAAGGGCATACATGTGCGTCCCAGCTCTGCGCGCGCAGATATTTTTTGCGTGTGCTGATTGATCACCTCCACTAACGTTATTCTCAATACGGTTTTCTTTCAGTGATTATCGTTGCCTAAAGAAGTGCATCGGTGCAATCCGTGCAGACCATATTGCCAGGCAGAACTCCACTGGAACCACCGATGTTGATCAAGTTCATAAGCAAGCCAGAGAATATGAAGAGCACATCGGTATGTTGGTTATTCCGAATACATTCTCACCGACTTATTTCACTTCAACGTACTATTTAGAGCTGTCGCTCTTTCCACGACCTGATGCTCCAACTGAAGTGGTTTCAACTGTTGCCGCAACTCAAATCCAACGAAGGAATAGCTGGATGCGTGAGCAGTTTCAGTATCGTCTGCTAAGTTCTTTTTAACCAAGGGTTTTGACAGGTCCATCGCTTGGAATTTCGATGCATAGCTTTCCGCCCCCACCTCATCTCACAGGCTCGTCATCACTGGCTTCTTCGCAAGAAACCCCCTTACCTCCGAAGACTACGCACTTGCCATCCATATTTCCCTTCTTTCGTGATGCAAGGTCAGTTCAGACGTTTTCAGTTTGTTGTGTAGAGACCTCACTTGACCAGCAGGTTCTCCGGCTCCTGCTGCCTTACACACGCTTCTTCCTCTACTACCACCACTTCATGCAAAATTTTTCGAGCTGTTAGATTCTGAACTGGAGAAAGTCGACTCTTTTTATGCCGAACGAGAGAAGGAAATGCGAGATCGCGGCAAGCTCCTCAAAGAGCAGCTTAACGAACTTGGGCTTCATCGCAAGAAGTACTATGTCAGTCTATTGTTCAGCATATATGCGCTTCCTTCTGTTGTTTTTGAGACATCCTAACTCCACCCGTATGCAGGAATCTAATCCGAATACCACAGTGCCGGGCCGGACTGCACGATTTCACCTACGCCTGGCAGCGGTTTTACTTGCCCTAACCCAATATCATACAGACAAGAGTGATAATCAACCAGAGCTAGTAGCTTCTGAGTTGCATCGTGGAGGTATGTATCTGTCATTATTGCAGTCGAAAGGGGCAACGAAGCGGACCGTTGATCTTAGTGCCTGCGGAAACAGGACAATCGATCACCACGGGAGATGGAGGAACTTCTGAACGTAAAACCTTGTCGCCGTTTCCTGCGTCTAGCGCAGGTGATTTAACTCGAGTTGGATCACTCAAGAGCAATCGTTCAACTCCACCTACAAAAGCGAATGGCAATATCCCGCTGAAGAACGACAGCGTGCCCTTCACAAACCTACAGGAGTACCGGAATGCGAAGAAACGCCTCAAGAAAGCTGTCGTGGAGTACTACCGGTATGTCCCGTTTACGTCGCCTGTTCTCGGGACTGCTGTTCTGCTTTCTTGTGGCGAGGAAAGATCGACACTAGATTCATTGTATTGACAACGTGGATCCCTCGTGCCAGCCTTTTTATATTTTCTTTCTCCAATGATCACATATCGGCGGAAGCTGACTTGTTCCCTTGTCCAGTGGGCTCGAGGCACTGAATAATTACCGTGTATGTGACTGATCTCATCATCCTGATTATCTCAATCATTCACGCTGCCATCGGCATTTGCATGCTACGCCCGTTATCACCACTGAACTGTTACACGATTGCACGCCTCTCACTCACTTATCGCCCTGCGTATCGATCATCGATGATCTCAAATCAAATAGATATTGAATCTCACTGGTTTCCGCAAAGCCGTCAAGAAGTATGAGAAGATTACACAGGTGCCTGCTCAAGCAGCTTATATGCAGGAGAGAGTAAGACTTTTCTGATACTTTCATAACATCATTAAATTACACCATGGTCAGGTTGAGCCCTCGGCTTTTGCTTCGGGTGCAATGGTCAGTTCAATGCTTAAAGAGATGGAAGAACTCTTTGCCGAAAGATTCGGTATGTCGCTTAGTCCCAGCTTTTCTCTTTCTAAATGTTATCACAGAACGTGGTGACAAGAAGAAAGCGATAACTCATCTTCGTGTTGGTGCAACCCAGAAATCCCATCATTTCAGCACGTTTCGCACGGGCATGTGGCTCGGGTCATCTATACCAGCGATGATCATCGGTTTCATAGCATGTACGTTGTGTTTCCCTGATGCTGACGACCACAGGAATGTTCATGTTGCCTATAGGTCTACGTCACGGTCTCACTACCTCATTGCCTTCATGGAATATCATACTTTTTATCTACTCTATTTTGTTAATCCCTATGTTACTTGCGTTGCTCGTCGGTTTGAACCTCATCGTATGGGCCAGGGAAAGGATCAACTATGTGTTCATATTTGGTGCGCATAACTTGCCTTGTTTATCTCCCACATGCTGACCTTCTTTCGAAGAACTTGATTTACGATCTCGACTTGATCATCGCGAATATTTTGAGGTTTGAGGCTTTGGCATTCTGTGAGGTTCATTGATACATTTTCACATTAGCTTCCTGCTTTCCTATTATGTGCACTAGCATACTGCTTCATGTTTTCTTTCATTCAAGTCGGTCCTCCACTCATCTGGCCGCTTGTGTGGCTTGCCCTTGTGATTATCGTCGTGTTCATTCCCATTCCGGCAAGGTCACGTTATCTATGTCTACAATTCGAGCTGATATGTTTTTGAAAATATATAGAACATCCTCCGGGGTCATTCGCGATGGTGGCTTATCAAGAGTGTTGCAAGACTAGGTATTAGCGGTTTGTGGGGCGTTGAAGTACGTTCGTATCATGTGACGCATGACATGTAACTGACGCGATTGACAGTTCACAGATTTCTGGCTTGGGTTAGTGACTACAATTCCGTGCGATTGTATCCTTCATCTCAGCGTTCGCAGCGATCAGTTTTGCAGTCTTGTCTATAGTTTATCGAACTTCTACTTTGTTGGGTGTTTCTACTCCCGATACTTTCCTTATGTTCCTTCCCATACCAACGGGTCGTCTATCTCGGAGTCGTCACCGCAACAAAACACTTACATGGCAGTCGTCCCGCGTTTCTTTTCCTCCTCTCAGATGTCTAGTCTGGTGCCAAGAGACAAAGCCCTCACATCTGCGTACGACCCCACAGTTCAAGATGCGTGGAACGCTTGTGGACCGCAATCACATTGGGGTCCTTACTTCGCACTTGCTATGTTACCGTTCCTAGTGCGTTTCATGCAGAGCATCAGACGTTACAGGGATTCCAAGTTACCTAGTCATCTCATCAACGTAAGTCTTCACTATCAAATGGAAGCACTCAAAACCAACTTACGTTGAATGTACAGGCCGGCAAGTACGGGATGGGTATAGTGTACTACTTATGTTATTACCTTTGGAGACGCGACGGTAGGTTGCTTTCTCGTGTCCCCACTCTCATCTGATCTTTTTAAGGAAAAACTGACGGCGGTGCTTCTTTGATCCTATGGTGTTTGTCGGCAGTTGTCTATTCACTTTATGGGTGTGCATGGGTGAGTTGACAAACAGTCAAGGGTGGATGCACTGTCAACTTCACTCAGGACTTTGCGATGGACTGGTCTATCTGCAAACCCCATGCCAAATATCCCCTCCTTAGGCGAGAGTTGGTGTACACATCCCAGATTCCGGTGCGCTCTACCTTTTACTAAATAAAACGTTCCGAATCTTATTCTATTCAGCTGTACTATGTTGCTCTGGTGAGCAG
The DNA here is from genome assembly GCA_016758765.1 of Suillus cothurnatus. Taxonomy (NCBI): domain Eukaryota; kingdom Fungi; phylum Basidiomycota; class Agaricomycetes; order Boletales; family Suillaceae; genus Suillus; species Suillus cothurnatus. The sequence goes on along the minus strand of JABBWL010000015.1, from coordinate 599,439 downwards.
AACATATATCTGTGACTCCCTTCATTCTAGACAATCTGCTATAGGTCACGAACCTTCTTATTCGGTTTCTCTGGGTCTTCATACCCGGTTCGCCATCCTTTACTACCTGGTCGTTCATATCTGGCCTAATGGAGATGCTAAGAAGAGTTGTGTGGAATTTCTGTCAGTGTCTCTATTTAAATTTCTTTCTATGTAACTCGCTAACCCTCGATGCCTGACAGACCGTCTCGAGAATGAGCATCTTGGTAATATGGATCAATACCGAATCACGCGCGAGGTTCCATTGCCATATTCGTTCGACAATCCTCAACAAGAGGACGATGATGACGAGGAGGAGAATGCTTAGGTTGGACCTGAAATAACATGCAAGAAAGCTGAGCAAAGACATTACTCCTTAGGCACCAATCATACCAATCTAGACATGCACGATCCACTAGTAATAGAGTTGTCACGATATGGTAACTACTTTATGGCAGACATGTGACACTTTACAGCCATTTGCATAGCGCTAGACCTAAGCCAAAAAATACATTCGGCAACAAGTCGAACCATGAACCTTTCAATTTCCGACACTCAATCTCAATTAAAGGATACATATCCAAGGAAAGAAAGCAGATTGCTCTGCAGTGACACGCCCTACTGCCGAACACGACGAAGATGACCGCGTTGCTTTCAAGTTGTGGGGGAACATTTCCTGCTGGAGCACCTTGTATTCGAATGTCATTGCAACCTTTCGCCATGAGTTTGCCTGGGCTCCTATCGGGAAGCGTGCGCGACGGTGGGATTTTTTCATACGTGGCAAAATGTACTTCTGCAGAAGCTATCTCGTCAATATCTCGATATTTTGTTAGGTATTTGATTCTACTAGCAGTATCACTCCATGACACCAAGAGCCCAACTGAGAAGTACATACCCTACGTAGCCTGTCAGATGTAGAAATTCAAACAGTCTGGATATTTAGTTTTTGCGTTTTGGCCTAGCGGTATGCAAATGGCTGTAAGGCGTTAGTTAGTACGTGTTGTATGTGTCATGGCGCCAGCTTCAATCAACTACATATTGAAATTTCGAAAACGTTACAGCTGTTTTTGCGCACAAATATAAATGACAACAGGTACAATCAAATCACCAATCCAATGACGCATTTGCACTGCATGAACTTTGTCCCTCAGCGCACGTAGACCCACTTTTTGATAGACTGATTCCAACACCGGCAATTTCGATCCCTTCTCCACCACCACGTGAAGAAAGCTCGGCCGAAGCTTGTTTGACCATCCATTTACTTGTTCCAATGACAGCATCCAAACTGTCTGAATCGGGGAGGAGCACGAGGAGATCGTTACCTTCTTGCTTCACGTCAAATGGCATGATGGAAAAATCTTCGTCGTTTAAACATTTACCATCTTTAAGACGAAAGTTCCGTTTGTGCAAAGGACCTTGAAAACGGACACACTTCAGAAGACTAGTAGAAAGTCGATAAGACATGGCACTTGCATGAGACATAGAGATTGCCATCCAGGTCGTCGCCAACGATTCCGTGATCGAGCACGAAAGCTCGCTTGTGTGGACACATCTGCAAAATTAATTTCAAGATATGTTCAGAAAGGGTACGAAATGGACTGTACCTGTTGCGTGGCAAAGTAGCCCCGTCTGGGGATGTGAAATATAGCCAATTGTGAGTCGCCATGCTTGACAGCAGCAGACCTGAAAAGGTGGAGGTCTTGGTATCAAACAAAGCAACAGACGAATGTGTAAGAACCCACGTGATGGCGTCATCGGTTGGCATAAGATCGTAGACAGTGGCCAACTTTCGCCACTCCCACTCAGATTTAGCAGTGACAATGTCTGATTCACCAAATTTGACGGGAGGCAATCGTTTTGGCCAATCTGCTGGACGTTCCTGCCCTCGCTCTGCGATGACTTCCATCTGAGGGCGGCGTTCATCCTGTACGTGAGCCATTAGTACCATTGCATGTGCTCCCTAGACGTGAGGCTCCACTAACTGTGTTGACGAACTGACGGAACTGACGTCTCCTTGCAGGATCACCAACCACAGCTTTCCATTCATCTGCATAAGATCCGATAAGCTCGCCCATTTCCTTTTCCAGATCCGCACAGATGCCAAGCTCGTCATCAAGAAGAATCGATTTGAGTCGCTGCGTAAGATAATATCAGCAAGATAAGATTATGCGATGCTCATGCCACAGACCTCAATCCCACCATCAAACTGTTCCACCCATCTCGCAGTTCTCATGAGCTTGTCCGCAGTGTGGATATAGTACATTAGAAAACGATCAAGGATCTGGACAACCTTTGATGGAGGAACATCTTTAGCAAACAGTGTTGCATGTCTCGGATTTGATCCACCATTTCCGGCGAGGAAAACTGATGTAGATTAAAGTTCGTTGGTTTATAATGCAACGGAGAGCACGTACTGTTCCATCCTTTGTCAGTTGCGATTAAGCCGAAGTCTTTGGACTGCGCTTCGGCACACTCTCGAACGCAACCGCTCACACCGCCCTTGAACTTGTGAGGCGAACGAATGCCCTTATACCGTTCTTCAAGATGAATAGCCACTGTACATCTCATTCAGTTCCTGAAGCTCAACATACGCAGCATTGCACGAACTTCCAACAGAATCGCCGATTCCGTAACGGCACCATGTGGTACCAACGCAAGACTTCACAGTCCGCAAGGCCTTTCCTGAATCATGGATGATCAACATAACAAACTTGGATTGACTAGGTTCTATCACACCATAAGCATGTCCACTTTCGAACCCTGCAGCGACAAGTTCCTCCCAAATGTCTGGGAGATCTTGCTTATGAGCCCCAAAGAGGTCGATGCGCTGTCTGGTACCGTAAATCTCAAATTTTCACATATAACACCTGCACAATATGATGCACTCACCCTCCTGTAATCTTGGTGTACAACTTGTCTGCCAGTATAGTGTGTAGTGAGTGCGTGGAAAACATGCAGCAACAACTACACCCTACATTTATTTGCGACTTGTCCGAGAACAATGAGTTTGTCTGGCGTAATCTGAAAATATTCGTGAATTTCTACCCACAAACAAAAAAAAAAGTACCGACTTCTCCTCCAGGAACTCGAGGAACAACAGAAAATGTACCTGACAGCAAAATTAGAAGGAGATATAGACGTGAGCATATTCGTGAATGAACGAGGACTCACCGTTCCTTTGAATGTTAGCAAGGAATTTATCGTTGGTGTCTTGGTTGGCGTGGTGTACAGGTGCAAGCACGAGCTCGTTATACAATGACGACAGGATGGAACCTAGTAGGCAGGCTGAGCATTGCACAGATAAACGCTATATTATTCCCTACCGATAGCCGGCTTGCATATCTCACATCCAAGTGAATCTTTCTTCACGCCGGCAGCCTCCATGATCTCTGGGAATGTTTTCAACTTGCGTATCCTGACGAACGCGGTAAATTGGTTTTTCGGGGTAGAAAGTCGTAGACACACTTTACGATGCTGAAGAGTTCTTGCCGAGCCATACCAAAGTGGGGACAAAGTTGGTTCGACACATCATGTCCTGCTTTCTTCATCTCTGCCTACAAGTTCCCAGGTCATTGAGGATGTTTGTGATGAAGAGAAAATTAATGTACCTTGAATATGTTTGTGGCTAAAGGCATACACCCACCACATCCAGTACCGATTTTTGTCTTTGCCTTGAGGTCTGGCAAAGCGGTAATACCTGCTTTCACGGATTCGCTAATTGCGCTCTTTGTGACATCCTACAATCAAATTAGGATGATATTTGTGATACAGAGGACAGGATACTTGCGTGGCAACTACATATCCGGGTATCATCGTCGAGGTCGGCGCCGTCGTCCGGGCCTTTGGAGCCCGATCCCATAATGAACTTGGAAGGTGGCTCCTCTAGCTCTTTCTACCTTTCAGCATCAGCGGGGTTGCCAGGGAAGAAGGCCTTTGCTAGGTTCACCTTCTTTTTGACCAGGGCCACGAGTTTCACGTAGTCGGATGTATCACCAACCATCATACCACCCAATAGGTACTTGCCGTCGGCAGTGAAGATGTACCTACACTTCCGTGAGCGTTATATAACAAACTACTGTCTTCACAACTCACTTCTTATAGACATACGAGAATGGATCACGATAAGTCAAGCACTCAATAGGACCATCTAGTGCGGCCTGACGGCTTCCGCGCTTCGTCCCCGTAGTGACAGTGTTGATTGCAACTTCGCCTTCCTTCACTATGTTGCTCCCCGAAGGACTTATCTGCTGTGCAATAGGTTTCGTATCGATGGCTTTCTCGGTTGTGTCTCGAGTAAGAGGCTCTGCAACTGCCGCCTTACTGGCGAGGACACCCCGTGCACTGCGCTTGTCGGCAAAGTAATCACCGAAGGAGGCAACCTAATATTGAGTGATGAAGAGTAGTGATAGGTGAAGAGTGTCATAACTTACATCGACTCCCATCAGTTTCAACTTTGTCGAGAGGTCGGGCATATTCTGGCAATTTTATAGTGGTAAATAAATGGCACAAAAGCAAGAATGGTTGCCTACCATCACCCTTGGTTTGAAGCTACCGAGGTCAGTCTCAACTTGGGTGAAATTGAATGATAGGATGTCAGCCATCTCCACTAATGACATTATCAGTAGCAGATAAGTGAATGCAGGTGCTCTCACCCCCAGGTGCAACGAGGCCATAAGTATTGCCCTTCCAGCTCGCGCACTCGCCGATTGCATAGACGTCTTGGACGCTGGTCTGTAACAGGTCGTCGATAACTATACCTCCCTTCTCAACGCATTCCAGGCCCGCCTGGCGGGCCAAGTCGTCTCGAGGGGTTATACCAATAGCATGAATGACCATCTCAGCTTCAAGACATTGATCATCTGACAGATTGAGGCCAGTTAAGATTCCATCTGAAGTGATTATATCTTTGACAGTCGTCCCAGTGAAGACTCGCACGCCCATTGCTTCAATCCGTCGAAGGACAATTTCTCCACCTTCATTGTCGAGTTGGCGAGATAGCGGGAAGTTTTGACGGTTGATAATCACGACTTCTGATATTGTCTTACTGTCTCACGAATTTCCAGTAAGAGTTGGTGTGGACGGAAGAGGGTCACGTACAGATCAAACACCGCTTTCGCAGCCTCCAGTCCGATGAGACCGCCTCCAACGACAACAGCCTAAGTGAAGAAAATGAGTCCACCGCATGGGCATGTCTTGGATTGCACGATACTTACTCGGCCACCTTTAACGTGTTCCTGTTCAGAATATGACAATATTTCGTCGAGATCAGAGATATTTCTATAAACGAATATTCCTCGAGCTCGCTCAGCCCTGACTGGGGAAACATATGACGGGAGAGTGCTTTCGGAGCCAGTAGCAAGGACGCAGTAATCATAACTTATCTTGCGCCCTTTGCTAGTCGTGACAGAATGCGCCACGGTATCTAAGGAGGTAGCCCGTTCTCCGGTGTGGAAAAGAAAACGCTCCGGGTCTTGTTGTGCATACCACTCCACTGTTGGAAGTGAACAATGTGAAAACGGTCACGGTAAGCGAATACACGTCAGGGTATTATCAAGTACGCTACCTTGGTTCAGATAGAGTTTCTCGACAGAGCGGTGTTGGAAATAGTCCGTGAGTGCGACACGATTGTACGCCAAATGGAATTCTATCGATCGAGAGGTCAGTCCATATTTCATCTCACTATGAAACCACAGTAGATGAGATAATTTCGCTTACCTTCGCCGCATGTCACCAAGCGGTACCGTTTAGCTACATCCAAGGTGAGAATCTTTTCGATAAACGCTTTACACAAAGTATAATTAACATCCGACCATCTTATCCTATCTCTGGTTTCGACTTACCTATCCCCACCATCCCCAGACCGACCACAAAAATCGTCTTTCGTGGACCCTGATTCATGAAGATACTATGCTGACGTGTATCTCGATTTTCCGGGGGGGCCATTTTGGCGGGTAATTCTGCAGACCGACAACACGCTGATCACGGTGTTAGTGAGGAGCTTAGTGCCAGGACAGGTGAACTCGGAAGTTCGACGAGCTTTGATTTTATAATAAGATATGTCACATATCGGTGAGCTAGTAGGTGCTAGGTCTCATGCGCCGGATCTGTGGAGAGAATAGACTGTCTATAAACGTCTGGCGTAGCACGAGACTACTCCAATCTCATGCCACATGATGATATTGGCTGCAAGAACTTCAACCGAGTGAAAGTGACTGTCACAATAAAAGATAAGGAGCTTATATCTGAAAATCCAAATGTTTGGAAAGACCACAAAAAGGATGTTGACAAGTTCATGATAACTTGTTGTCGTTGTCCCTGTCATCGTTATCAAAGTTCGGACCTGAGCTCGAAACCCTAAGCGTAAAAAGGACGGATACCGTGGCGTCACTAATGAAAAGTTCCTCAGGCTAGACTCTGCTCTGCTCGAGCCTGGTCATCTTCATTTCAGCTTACATCATCTTGTGATCAGTCTCTGAAAGGAATCGTTGTTTTTACTACGACCAGGGTCAAATGTTGTTTGGATGACACTGACATCTGGGATACCACGACTGCTAGTCATCACCAAGCAGTATTCTCCCCCACATACTTCCCTTCAAGCCCTTAACTTCAACTTTGTCAGTTCGATATTTTCCTCGTCACGTCTTCGACGTGTTGTTTTTTGTGCATTAGCTCTCCTTTATGAACACTTCGTAACAAACGCAGAGTTGATTAAAATACGATATTCAATCCTCCGAGCAGGTTAGGAGTGGGCCTGCAACACGCTCGATGCAAACATTTGTTGACAGCTTCTGCACGCCCAGCCACCACAAATAGCAGTAAGCAGGCTCACCGCAATGTCAACCTTGAACTTGATGGCATGAACTTGACATTTCTAGATGGCATCACGAGAGGACGAGCTTTTGACGACCAAGCGGTGCAGAATATTGCTATCCATGCGTCCGCGTCACTGGGAATTGGCACTCGTGATCGTTGTTCTGGCAGGACAGATGGAGTGCCGAGGTCGATAGATGAAACTGTAGCCTCCCGTCATACGGGTTTGGCCTTGGTTACCTCGCAGTCCGTGCCCGTTCCATCGTGATTCTACTTACACTACTGTGTACCATCGAGAAGTATCAAGCCTGGTATGCATTGGAGCGGTGTATCCGCGACTGTGTGCCTGCGCGCCGCGAGCAAGGTAATGTGGTAAAGAGCACTACACTACGTGGCTGACTAAGCTATCTTACTCACGCCGTGAAGTTATCGCAGCGCTACCATGTCTCTCAAAATTCAGTGGCACAACTTGCAGGCAACGGACACCAGCATTGCGATTCTCAACGTTATGCCACACATTGTGAAGCACTCAGCAACCAGCGCTCCGAATAACCATACCATCCACGCTAAAGCCATCGTGCACACTTGTTAATTGCCCTTCGACTAGGACTAACCGGAGCTGTGTCTGTGGCCACGGTATACTATATTCAAAATTATATACCGCACTTGTGAATAACGAGTGATTCATTTGTTCCACGCCACCTCTCCCATGTTCTCATCTCGCAATTCAGTACTCTTCTAACTCTCAAGCAAAGCTCCCCAATTCTATAGCATACGTACTCAGAACGAAGTTTAACTGTCACGTCAGCAACAGGAAGCGCCATGCCAAGTAACGAAGGAGACGTTATCGAAGAAAATAAGAAGGGTGGGAGCCAGCGTGCGGAATACACAGTTGAGGATTGCATACTGCTTGGCGATGGCTGGATGTTGAGCAGAGTAAACGTTTGGGGTCCTTTCATTGAGGGTGTTCCCTCGGTTTGAACTTGTGAGAACAATGAATTAATGACAGGCAGTACTTACATGGCGGATTTTGGAACCGCTGCAAATTGACAACGTCGTCGAAAGACATTGTATCGCCTTCTGTAAATGAAGCTTCGGTCATACAAATGTCAATTTGTTGATCACCTCAGTTGGCATGGTCACTGCTCAGGCTGTGGAGCTCTTATCTTTCGAATATTGATCTCCCTACCACAGTACTATACCGTGTAAGTAATAGATCATCATAATTATTAGGTGAAATACGGTTTCTGGTACCCCTGTTATCTTTAATCCCCGGGCCTAAACAAACAAAGTAGTATATTGACATTCTCGAGGCACACCGAAAAGACCCCAGACTCTTCCCTATAGGCTATTAGATGTTCGGTTTTACTTAATGAAGTCCGGTAACCCGCATGACCATTCAGGCCTAGGTCTCATGTGTCTTTCTTCGCCCGTCTCTCGTGAACTCTTTACCATGTTAGTTTGTGTCTGGTTCGTCATTATCTTTCCTTCGTTAATGTCTCTCATTACCAATCTATTGACGTGGCAATTCAGATGTCGTGCGAATAGTAACAATCATGATGTATTCATGTAGCACATCAATAATTGTATTCAATTGCTGATGTATACGTAAGAATGTCATGAACATATATAAATATAGATTTCAAGTTGATGGATGTGAGCTTCGCCGTTTCGCGGCCGCGGACAACCACTAGCACAAGACCGCTCATGGGTGACAGCTCAGAAAGCGAGTCTTCAATCGCCGGAGAAGGACGAGAAGTAACGAACTGACAGATGAGTGGATTTTGCGAAATGTAACCACGAACGACTTGGAAACCTGTTTGTGACCAGTGACAGGTTAGTCTGAGTGTTTTGTTGTGGGTTGAGTTGACCGAGGTTTAGCCCGGGGTGGCGCATACTAGCGGCTATTAGTAAAACCCTCTTGAAAAACCATGATAGTCCATACAACTCACGAGAAACGAATGAGTGGAACGGTGTCGCGAAGGAAAGCAGCCTGGAGCCCAGGCCCCAGATATTCGTTATTGCACTTTTCGAGGTGAGGGGTACCTTGATAACAGGGTACTACAAACTCGCAGCATCAGACTGAAATGATCCGTAGTCGTAACATGTCACAATTAGTTGCCATCTTTGCTGGCGTTTGCCGTAAGTACTATGTCTGTTGGTCAAATGTCTTGGCTTGCCGCCAGTGGTTTAAGATAAACCTATCTAAGGACGCTCGTGAGTCGCACTCCGTTCAAGATTCTCCGTATTTGATTGACTGCGTTCATGCCTACTCAGACACCTTCTGGCACCAGGGCTTGGTACGCCAGCTTGCGTTACCCAGTAATCAACCCCGTCAATCGCAAATGCTCCACGGTCCCTATTTTCTCGCTGAACAACCAGTACTCCCGCAATTTCCATCTGTACGTTTCTTTGAACAGTGTATGAAGGGTCATATCTTACTAGTAGCCATGCAGGTCGTGGCTTGGATTCTTTGTCGCCTTGTGAATGATAATTTACTATCAGACGTTTCGTACATGTCAATCGCTGAATGTGACTCATTTATACAGCTTATCGTGGTTTGCATTCTCCCCTCTCATTCCAGATGTCATCAAGACTGATTTGAAGCTTACATCTGAGCAAGTCGGTACATAATTCCGAGACCATGCACTGTCAGCTATGATAAATACTGTTCAGGGAATTCAAATATTGTTTCGCTGTGCTCCACCCTCATTATACGAATGATATCAGGTCCACTCGTCGATCGTGAGTCCACATCGACACCCTAGCACTTCATATATCTGATTCCGTTCATATTGTAGGATATGGGCCTCGCAAAGTGATGGCTGGCCTTCTCATTATGGGAGCGATTCCTTCTGGCCTTGCTGGAACCATATCAACTGCGAACGGTCTCTACATTGTCCGTTTCTTCATTGGGATTCTCGGTGCCACATTTGTCTCTTGCCAAGCTTGGAACACTGCTTTCTTCGACAAGAATGTCGTCGGTAGAGGTGCAATCCTGTTCAAAAATCTTACGTGTTGAGTATTCTGATATAGTCGAATTCACAGCGAATGCCATAGGCGCAGGCTGGGGAAATTCGGGCGGCGGCTTCACATTCATCATAATGATCGCTCTCTTCAATCGATTGCTTGCTGACGGTATGAGCCCGCATGTCGCCTGGAGGGTGGCATTTGCAATCGTTCCTGTCCCCATTCTTCTTTCTGTTGCTACTGCCACTCTAATATTTGGCACTGATCACCCCGCGGGCAGATGGAGTGATCGTCATAAGGCTGTCACTGCGCTTCCTGAGTCAGACAATCAAACGAGCATCAACAACAACAATGATACCGAAAATAAATCTGGTGATGATTTCGAAACTGGAGATGAGAAGGTCATTAAGACTGCTATAAGTCAGTACTTATCATTCTTTTGGATCTTTCTTGTTTACTCAACCGAATGTTATAGACTCGGACTTGCCAGTTTCAGAATTGGACACAGCTATCAACAAGCCACTTTCCCTGAACATGGCGAACGAAGTCATCTTAAACCCGCTGACCTGGCTGCCTTCATTGGCCTATATGACTACTTTTGGCTACGAACTTGCTATTGATGCTAACCTGGCTACCGTTCTGTATACACTATTCAAGTCCCCCACATTTGGGCAGACCAAAGCTGGCTATGTGAATCTCCTTGAACAATTGCTGGACCCATGTGATAACAGATTAATCAGATTGCAGGCATCTACGGTCTCCTTAACGTGTTCTCCCGGTGGCTTGGTGAGTCACTTTCTTTGTAAGCTAAACTCCTCATATCCACCACCTCATTGCAGGCGGTTATTTCGGAGACCTCATATATGTCAGATTTGGTGTAAGTGCCATTGACGTTGTGCGCGAAATTGGTTCGAAGAGACTCTGCAGGTGCCTGGCAAGAAGTACCTGACCATCGCTTGTGGAGTCGTTCAAGGACTTTTTTCGGTTGGTCTTGGCCTTTACATTGATAGCCACCCTCATCCATCTCGTGAGTTTGGACCCCAATCTATCACTGATAGTCTGACAGCAACAATACTAGTCGCGGTCATTATTGTGATTTTTGTCATCCTCGCGCTCTTCAATGAGGTCGCCAATGGGGTCAACTTCTCCCTTGTTCCACATTGCAACCCCAGTCCGTGTTCAATGTACAGAATTGCCTATTTTCATGACTGACCCGGTTCCGTCACAAGACTCTAATGGATTTATGGTTAGTAATATATCGTTTGATGTGTGGCGACGGCAGAAATATTCAAGCTTTTCTAGACCGGAATTGTAGGCGGCATGGGAAATCTTGGAGGGGTACTTTTCGCGATTATCTTCCGCTTCGCACCATCTCCTTCTGGCAAGGCCTTTTGGATTTCTGGTGTGATCGCCGTTGTAAGTAAAAGGGCTGTTTTGTGTAATGAGTGCTGAGATGACGTTTCAGGGCGTGAACCTCTTACTCTGTATTATCCGTGTACCACAGTTTTGAACAAGATAAGATAAGATTTCTTCAAAGAAGTGTTTTTGCCTATTCGTATTCGCGTCTAAATGTGTTACAAATTGCGTCTTGGCTGATGTATTATGAACATATCCCTGTACAGTCTTATATAATAGTAAGAATGATAGCTAAGTTCTTACAATTTTCCAGTCAATCAGAGGAAGGTTTCAAGCATTAATGTAACAGTGGGCTTAGGCTAAGCAGGAGTATCGACTCACAGCGTACTAGCTTTGAGCGAAACGTGCTAGTCAAAAAGGCTTGTATAATTATTCCCGCTAAAGCGGTAGTGGGTCTTGTAATTAGGCTCCAGTAACCAGCCTGACGTATGCCAAGTATACTTAGCTACCACGGATGCTCCAGTGGCATAGCTAGGCTGGTCGATTTTGGCGGAGAGATTTGGCAGGAGAAGCACGGGATTTGAAAATTGCATTTAGCGATTGTGCCAATTTGGGTAGTCGAGGCCAGTCTCTGTAAAGGGGCTCTATGCACTTGTATGAGTAGAAATCTACTATAAGAGAATGCATTCTCAGGGTCGCTAATAAAAGGAAAAAATCTATAAAGCTCTCATCTCGGTAAAAGGACGTACCACGGGAACTTTCTTTCATCAAACGAGTAGAATAGGAATATATATATGGATGTGAAAAAAAGACGAAGGTCGGCTCGTACAGTGCGATATCACTATCTCCTCCCTTCATGCCTTCGGTTTGTCGGACTCCAACACGTAGCGGGCTCCGAGTGCCGCGAGCGACCCTGCGCATTAATATTATATTCTATATGATTGACGATTCGATACTACCGTTGTGTAGTGTGGACGATAAGAATAAAAGGGGTAACAAGGACCCCAAGCACCTACTCGTTCAGGCAATTGCCTGCTAAGTCACGGAACTAAATCAAGTATCCGAGCATACTAAGGTAATTGATTTTACCTGAAAGGACCATGACAGCCATGGGATGGTTTACTCTTATACACTTAGGAGTTGACTAGTATCTTTGAGGTGATGATGACGACCCAATATCCGGCTGCTACCCAACAATTATCAAGGTCTTCAAGTTCATCCCCCAACAACTTACCTAGCGCATTCGATCACGTTGCTACCACTCCATCTACTGCTTCCACATCCTTAGCAGGCTCCCCAGGTCTCGTCTTCCAGAAAATTCAGGATGGTCTACCTATACCGTTCTTTCCCTCATCTCTAGACGGGCCCGAAAGGAATGGTCCCCAACTTCCACAGTGCCTTCCACAACTGCCAATCAATGCTACCCCGACGGAAGTAGCTGAACAGGTAGTGCTTGAGATTTCAGCGCACACGTTAATTTGACATTTGCATTCACCAGGATCTCGAGACGCCAGATAACTGGGTCAATCGTGTAAGGACGGCAAATCAACGATAATCTGCGTGATCTTTGACGAGATCCTCTGCACTCAGAATCCAGAACTCGTACGGTTGACGGGGAAACACCCGTTTAACTCTGAAGCGCGACTCGGTGTCCTATTTGAGTGTGTAGGTATCTTGTTTCCGACAACATGCACGGGACTGAGAGCGTCTTTGCAGGGATTCTTGACCCCAGCTCACTTGCATTTCGTCCGGAATCATGGTGCAGTACCACAGGTCAACCGCGACATGGCTGCTAACTGGACGATCCGCATACATGGTCTGGTGGAGCGAGAGGTTACGTTTACTCTGCAAGAACTTCAAGAAAAGTTCCCCGTTGTTACCCTTCCTATAACTCTTGTATGCGCCGGAAACAGGCGGAAAGAACAGAATGTCGTCCGCAAGACACTTGGCTTCAGTTGGGGGGCAGCGGGAGGTGAGGTTCGGCTCGTGCTGATTGGAAGTTCTCACCAAATCAATATCAAGTATCAACAGCCCTTTGGACGGGCGTGTATCTAGCCGATGTGTTGGATCACGTAAGACCAATTCGTAGACAAGCCAAATACGTTGTCTTTGAAGGCGGAGACAACCTCCCGAACGGACCCTATGGAACATCACAGCAACTATCATGGGCCTCCAATAAGGACAGGGGCATGCTCATTTGTAATTCGAATCACTTACAGTGTTACGTTTCCTCCTGACATCCTACATTAGCTTGGGCAATGAACGGTTTGCCGTTAGAGCCAGACCATGGTTTTCCTGTGCGCATCGTTGTGCCGGGTCAGATTGGCGGACGATCTGTTAAGGTAGAGTGCTGTCCAAGAACAAGAAGCCCGTAGCCTATTAAATACCCCCTTAGTGGCTGAGACGCATCGAAATAAGTGATCATGAAAGCCAGCACCACGTATGCCAGTTCTCGTACAACTTGAATCAGCATGAACTGATGATTTTGTTCACGCAGCTGCACTTTTGGGTATACGTGGAACACTTTATCATTGAGGATGAGTCGCACTAACGTTGTATAGGACAATAAAATGCTGCCAACGCAGGTTATGCCTGACCAAGCTCGCGCAGAAAAACATTGGTGGTATGACCCAAGGTTAGCCTCAGTGCCCTGACGTTCATTAGCAAGTGTACTCACCAGACCGGGGATATCTCAGATATATCATCACGTTGGTTTAATTTTGTTCGCTTATGTGCCACATCATGAACAAAAGTCCCTAGCGAGCTCAATGTCAATAGCGTCATCGCGAAACCGGATCATAATGAGAAGCTCTATATTGACAAAATACCGGATGAAAATGGCACAATCGCATCATATCCTATCCGGGGATATGCGTATGCAGGTGGAGGCCGCAGGGTGACTCGTGTCGAAATTTCGCTTGACCAAGGGGAGACATGGACATTGGGCAACATGTACGTCTACATACTTCAGAATCGACGCCTCGTTGATACTGTGTCAAAAAGTGAGTATCCCGAGGACCGATTCAGGGAAGTGTGTCACCAAGACCCATTTTATGGAACTCTTGATGCTACAGAGCGTGATACTTCCTTGTGAGCAGCAAGCATTATCGCTGCAATGAAAAATGTTCAGATCCCATGTAGTTGTTGGTGCTTCTGGTCTTTTGATGTTTCTTATGACGTTCTAGCGAGCTGTGATGCGTTGATGGTTAGAGCTATGGACCAAGGCCTCGCACTCCAACAAAGAGACATGTAAGGCAGGATCAGATCGTACCGTGTGGGTCCATTAATATCAACTGTCAACAGGTATTGGCATGCACTTGGCATGATGAATAACTGGTACGTCTTGATAATACGATATTTTGGACCCTGCTGCAAGCTGCTGGCAGGTGGTTTCGCGTTGTCGTTCATAGAACCGTCAACGATGACGGGAAGATCGTCTTGCAATTTGAGCATCCAACGCTGGCAGGGACAGCGCATGGAGGATGGATGGAGGTGATGCTTAATTTCTGGTTCCAGTAAGAAAATGCTGATGGTGACAAAACAGCGCATGAAAGTGGCTGGCGAGGATATTACAAAGCCTGTCTTCGGCGAAAAGGGACTGGGTCTCGCACCACGTGCTCCAAAGCTTGAATCGGATGAGGTCTGCTTGACCAAGCCCGACATAAACCGGAAAATCACCCTGAAAGAGTTCAAGGAGCAAGATAGACAGCAACCATGGTTTGTCGTCAACGGCGAGGTTTACGATGGAACTCCATTTCTCAAAGACCATCCGGGAGGTGGTGACTCTATATTGCTTGTGGCCGGTGAAGACGCGTCCGAAGACTTCTTAGCCATACATTCTGCTGAAGGCAAACGTAAATTGGCTGAAGTAAGTCCTCGTGGCTTGCCTGCGGAACGTTGGTTTATGACTCTTCATAGCATCATGTTGGAACCCTCATAACCAGTTTGACTGAAGAAAGGCCCATTACAGCGCAATCAGATAAAACCTTTCTAGAACGCAGCCGGTGGAAGGACGTCAAATTGTATAATGTGAAGCAGATCAACCACGATTGTTACCTGTATCGTTTCGCCTTGCCGAAAGAAGACCAATTGCTCGGTCTGCCAGTCGGACAACATATTTTCGTCCGCTTACGCCGGCAGGATACCGGGGAAATGGTACAGAGAGCATATACCCCGGTATCGCAACAAGGCGCAGTAGGCTTCATCGACCTTCTCATCAAGTGCATATTCTCCACTAGGACATGCTCTTCGCAGCTTGACTGACTTCTTCAATAGATTGTATCTCCCTTCCAAGTTAGTCCCCACTGGAGGGAAGATGACCACCGCCTTCCATCAACTACGTATCGGAGATAGCGTAGAACTCAAAGGGCCGTTAGGGTCCTTCATCTGGGATGGGCCAAACACTGCATTGTGGAAGGGGATAAGGAAGACCGTCAAGGAAGTCGGTATGATTTGCGGTGGAAGCGGTACGACTCCGAATGTAACATTGTCAATGTGCGATACTAAATGGAAATATGAAGGGATAACGTCGATCCTCCAGGTGCTTCGCAATATCCTTCAAAACGCGGAAAGCGAGACCCGTGTGTGGGTGATCAGTGCGAATAAAACAGAGCATGATATTCTCTGTAGGGAAGAACTTGACAGACTCTTCGCATTGCATGGCAGGGAGCGTTTCAAGCTGCACTACACACTTAGCGTCGCTCCTGAGGAGTGGCCGTACAGCGTTGGGCGAATAAATGATGTGTTACTGTCTGAGCACATGCCTCAGCACTCGGAGCATGGACTCATCCTAGCATGTGGTCCTGAAGCTATGATAACACATTCCATCAAACCCGGCTTGCAGAATATGGGATGGGATATAGAGAGATCCTTGATAACGTTCTGAAGATAACAATTGTAATAAGTATGGATGATTGTAATATGATAAACCACCTGAAAAGTCTTCGCGTATAGGGCGTGCATGGGTGACAAGAGCCATCCCTGGTCATTTTTCGTCGGCTCAGGGGAATATTGCATATAGAGATAACGAGGTTGATGTACAGTTGCCCATAGTTTTGAAGGAGAATTTGAAGCAGTAGATCGTACCAGCGTTCTTGGAAGTCCACATCGCATCTGTTCGCAAAGGTTTGCAAACTTGAAGAGGAGTTTTGTCAGAAGTTGATCGTCATCGCGTTCATCAAACCGGACCGAGCACTGAGTGCTGAGTGCCGCTTGTACGATGAAGCAGCACCGCTGGAGCAGGAGCCAGCGGCCTAAGCCCAGAGTAAGGCAGACAAGTTGTGATGATGATGAATGATGATGCCTACCAACATGGTAAAACCGTAGCCTGCGTGCTGACTAAGCTGCGGAAAGAGTCCGTCTCTTGATTTACGACTAAAAAATATTTGGCTATGGTACAATTATTTTCGCCTTATTGAAAACGACTACTGTATTGAATTCGCACTTTTCTTAGCCCATCGGGCGACCGCAGGTAACCGCTTGTATCCTGCAATTCTGCGAAAGAGACTTGACAGAGATCTAATCACAAACTCCCATTATATCCATCCAGCACCCGCTCACTTATAGATCTGGTCCCGCACCTGCCACGTATTGTCATACCAACCCACTTTCTCGAGCACGAGATATTCCACCACATTATGGGGCTTCGCAGATTTAGCTTCTAGAGGCTGGCCCTGCTTGGTGAACACCTCGAATTCCTGGGGGAGCGTCGGTCCATAAACGATTTACGCATGCTGGAAGGATACTCACCTGTGTGGTCTCAAACTTGACTAGTGCATGTATCACCAGTCGGTTGCCGCGCTTTGGGGGTTCCTTCGCGATATAAACCTCACCGGAACGGATAGATACGATGGTAGCTCCTGGTGATATTGCAGGTGCACGGAATACTAGATTGTCATGAATCCAAAGAACAAATTGGAGAGCGTAATTTTGATACTTACAGCTTTTCTTTTGGAATAGGGCTTTGTCTGAGACGTCGCTTAGAACCTCCATTGCCAAACCTGGCTAGGTTTACGAGTGCGAACAATCTTGTTCACCTTAGTGGCATAGTCGGCTGTTGTCAGTGCTTCAGGGTGACTTCATCCTTGCTATTGATATAATTAATATAATGCGGGTCAGGGAAAAATATACGCACTCCGCTATGGCACGGCCTATGGCGAGGTAAGTTATCCATTGCAGTGCGTCGCATTGGTGCTAGCCAGGATGTTGAAGAATATGAAGTTACGTTGCCCAGTTGACGCCATGTGCGAGGTAGGAATAAGTGACTAAATCGAAAATCGCAATCTACTCCAGTAAAAGCTCGAGCTTTGGCGATAGTATACATGCTGCGTAAGATGCAAAGGAGGCTCAGAGGGACAAAAAGCATAAAACCATTTGACGCGAACCTAAACGTGTTCTTCAACCAATTGGAGAAATTGTGCTGTTTCGCATGCCAGAACGCGCCTGGGTTCGTGAAAAGCATACGCAGTGAAGTATCGCGTGGTACTTCTACGTCTGAATGGGTGATAGACTGAGCTTGAGTAATACTTCTACAAGAAGTATACACACCGAGAGTCACTAACTTAGTACCCCACATATCCATGGTTGGAAACAGGTTCGACGTGTTTGCCATGTTCATCATGCCTTCTATCTGTTTGAGGTTTGCCTCCGTACTGTCTGGAGCAGGGGGAGCCTTTTTCGATTTCTTGTCATTCTTGGTCGCAGATTTTTTCGAGACATTAGACGAGGTTGTAGCAGACACTTGCCCACTCGTGGTAGAAGCCTTGGACGTTGAAGGAGGAGCCGTTCGGGTAGCAGATTTTAAGGCCGAGAACGAGCGTTGTGGAGAGAGTAAACAGCTCCTCTTCAATTGAGACCCAAGGGAGACACGCGCCACCTTCACCGTCGCCATCACCATCGCCCCTGTAGTTGCAACTTGTTGTGCAATACAGCGAGCTCGAGCAAAGACTTTAAATTTCCGAGTCGATGTCAATTTCTCAAAAAGGATTTCACCGGAATCATGCGTGCGAACAAACCCGGCAGCCGGGGACGCGTGTGCTCAAGCCGGGGAAAACAGATATAAAAGGTTCGCTTCGCCGGTTAAAAATTCCATCCAATTCTACCCGACTCACCTTTGCTTTGAACAATCATCATGCCTGTAAGACATCTCAACTAATCGTCTCTTGCCGTAAGCTTATTCCCTCTTCACAGCGTTCTTCGCGTTCCTCTCGTCCAGCTGCTAAGCCTGCAGCTCCTCAGCAGTCTCGCGGTGCTCATACAGCCGCGATGCCTCCTGCTGCAGCTCACGGTAACCCAGCACACGCCCCAGCACCACCTGTTCCCGCTCAGACATCTAGCGGTCCCGGGCTGATGGCGCAGATGGCTGCAACTGCCGGTTCCGTCGCTGTTGGATCTACTATCGGTCATGGTATCTCCTCTATGCTGTTCGGCTCCAGCTCATCTGCAGCACCCGCGGAGTCAGCAGCGCCTGTACAACAGCAACAAGCATACCAGACAACTGGCGTTGCTTGTGAAGTTCAAGCTAAGGAGTTTACCAAGTGCTTGGACAAGGCAGACCTGCAAAGTTGCTCATGGTACCTTGATCAGTTGAAGGCTGTACGCATCTACCTAATTAAATGTAGTTCTGTGACTGATTCTGTTTTCAGTGCCAAGCTGCCGCTGCTCCCTATTAATTTAGCGGAATTTGACGGTATATACTGTTGGCGAATTCTGTCACGTCGCTTGGCCTTCGTCTCATCCCACGTAATCAGATATACAATCCACACATTCAAACTTGATGATCCAATCGACAAATACAAATTGTCACCTGAGATAATTGAGACACGAGGGTATCGCCCACTGAATAAAATCAGTATTAAAGTCATCATGTCACCAGTCGGTGCCCTCTTATCAATCAATCCTCTGGGTACAGTCATTCAAACCATACAAAATAAGTACATTCTAATGTGTATCGACCAAGATGTCATTTCTGGTATCGTGCAGTGTGGGTAACTGCTCATGGCTTCACTTTGTAATCATACCCCAGCCAGATTCTTCAACATCGCGAATTCATTCTCACCCGTTGCCTGACACAACCCGTAGAATTGTGACGAGGGGTCAGAAAGTAAGACAGCAGGACTGTAGGTCTTAGTTAGCTTTCTACACCCATATTACACTTCGCGATGACTTACTCATCAAACTCGACGATTTTGCCTTGGTCGAGGAGCATGACCTAGTAGTCTATGAGTAATGCACAAACCAGATTAACTGAATTTATTACTCTATCATAGTCGATGACAGTGCGCAGTCGGTGCGCGATGGTAAGAATAGTGCTGTTTGCAAATTCTCTGTTGGGCGTGATCAATCTCTTGTGACGGGGTTATCAATGTCACAAACGAACTCTCTGATCGTCTTTCCAATGAGCTCGTCAGTCGCGTAATCAACGCTAAAGTTAGGTTAGTTGAAATCACGATTTGCGTCATACGATCAACATTACCTTGCTGTTGCCTACGACGTAGCCTTGAGAAATGAAGCGCGAATCAAGGACAACAAAACGTACCTCGTCCATGACCAAAACTTTCGACCGCTTCAGAATTGCTCGAGCCATGCATAGAAGCTGCTTCTCGCTAGAAAAATGAAAAATCGTGAGCAAGGAAATTTGGTGGCGTTGAAAGGGCGCTAACCCCGTAGAGAAGTTCTCCCCTCCTTCCGATACTGGCGACTCTAGGTTTCGGAAAACATTAACATTGACCTCGACACCTTCAATTTCGACAACATCATCGGCAGTATCAGACGGAATTAAATGCACGCGTCGAAGAGCCTCGAACTAAAGAACAATCAGTATACCATCCTTCGTGGTCAAACAATGTAAATGTAAACCGACAATTTCTGCGTCTTCGTACTCGTCGAATACATCCAGCGTGGTTCGCAAAGTGCCGCTAAGGATGGTAGGGTCCTCTGTTCGGTGTAAGTATGATGACCGTCACTTGGCAGGACACGCACGAGGAATGATGGTGAGCTTGCTGCGAAGGTCCGAAAGTCCCATTTTGGAAATATCTAGATCGTCGATAGTGATGGAACCTTCTGTTGCCTCCACGAAGCGGAAGAAAGAGAGTGCAAGGGTGCTCTTTCCAGAACCCGTGCGGCCTAGGATGCCTACCTAAGGAAAAAAACTCAGTTACTGGCAGAGGTGTCCGCGAATATCTAGTACCTTCTCTCCAGGATGGACCTCGAAGTTCAAGTTGTGAAGAACATCGGGCAACTCAGGCTATGGGAAAGATTATGAGCTGACGAGGTTCCCACTGAAACACGGCTTACTGCATAACGGACGATCAAGTTTTCGCACTTGATAGAACCTCGGTCTGGCCAAGAAGCTGGCGGACGTGGTTCGATGAATTCAGGAGGCTCGCGCTTAAGCTCCGAATATTCCTTGACACGCTCCAGTGCGACCTGTTACATGTCTATCAATAATACTGCACGTCATATACTATATCAAGGTACTAGCCATGGATTGTTCAAGGCCGACGAACCGTCGCACCTGAGTTCGAGATTAACAAGAAATTTAGACAGACACCAGTGTCACTTACCAGAACTAAAAGCTGTAGGCAATGTCAGTATATCATTCTGTAGTTCTTGATAAGCAGTCACATACTGTAAACTGCATGCCTGCAGCAAATGAAAGAGCGAATCCAGCGAGTGCGGCTGAGATGGTCGGGGTGGAAACGGCGATAAGACCTATCACACCAACGATGGTAGCGGACAAGAAATCGAACCGGGTGGAGAGCCAGCGATTGACTAAAGACATCAGTCAATGTCAGCTACTCTCGACAATCAAACAATCGCTCGACATACCACCCCATTGCCAATAGTACGGGTTTATATTCTAATGGACGTTGATCAGATTTAGTGAAAGCGAGTTCTGTTTGACTCACCGTATCGGCGCAGCGAAGCATGTCTCGCAAAAACTTTGATGAAGCACCGAAAGCTCGAAGGATAGGCGCTCCAGCAATGGTTTCACCAAAGATCGAATAAAGAGGAGACCGTGCCACAGAGTCTTAAGGTTACCAAAGTCAATCGACCGCTTGTGAATATGAAGAACACTTACCCAAGCGCCGCATATCTCTAGCAGCTTGTCCGTAGTTCTAGGCACTTGAGTATCTCGTAAAAGCAAATAACAAAAAAGTACCTTTGCAACTAAACGCATGTTCAACGATCAGCGCTGATGCGATGGATTAAGAAAAATGTTGCAGACCATCATAATAAACAAAGCCCAGGAGAATGATAGCAAGGATGGATGGAACACCGCCTGCCAGAGTAACAGATACAACTGTAACTATGAAAGACAATGCGAATACGATACTTCGACCAAAATGATCCGCGAGTCGACTGTCAATGCCTATAATGTCATGTGTCATTGTGTAAGCAAAGATGGCGTGATCTTAGAAAACGGACCTTCAAAGTCTTTCCCAAATCGATTCAGGAGTCTCCCCCGTGACACAGTATCATGGAACCGGATCTGCGCAAATAACACAGTTTCCAGAAGTCCTATCACGAGTGACATCAGTAAGTGGTCAAGATAATATCTCGATCTCGACCCACGTTGGTATAAAACGGTCGACGCGTGGATGGAACCGTTATCTGAGTGGGAAATGATTCAGTCGAAGCTCAGGAGTGGATATAGTTTACATACATAGTACGAAATATCTATAGGTTGAAAACAAGACACCTGAAGAATGATTAGCACCGTGTGATACAAGTCAACTGATTCAAACCTGTAAGAGTTATCTGCAAGGACATAAGTCACGATGAAGGATAATACTGTAGAGCTGTGCTTACTGCAGCATAAATGACAATGTAATACACCGGTCCTTTAGCCTCGGCCTCTTCTGTGCTCGACCCCGACCATATTCTGCGGATGCCAATGTCAGCCATGCGACAGTAAACTGCTAACATTATGAACATACTTGAGCCACCAGTTCTCTGCAACAGGGCAGAGAGCACCCAACACGAGAATGGCCAAGAACCATGCCCAGTACCCGTAGGCGCCAAACGACTTCACATAGAGCTCCCAGACATCACGATTAACGCGCCCTACAGCGCGCTTCTCGTCTTCCACAACTTTCCTAGGTACTTTCCGCCCCACAATTACTTGCGGCTCATTGACCACAGTGGAGCTCGTCTCGGATATTGGGTCAGGTTCCGCATCATCTTCCACGGGCGTGGCAACAGGAGAATGGCCTGCAGACACTGATGGACTCTTCGAAGTGCTTGCCGTATCCCGCTTCTTGCCAGCGTCACCCATGGTCTGCACTAATGTCCCCTTCACAGGAGATGCTTCAAAGGCTTCACGTTCACCAGCGAATAGAAGATGACCGTTATCAAGAGCGACAACATATGAAGCACCAGTCAAGCAAAGTTGGACATGGTGTGACACAAGGATCACCGTTCGCCCATGCATCAACTCTCCTTTAATGCACTTAGAGTAGATGTGATGAGCCGTGTGAGCATCAACTGCACTCAAAGGTTGGCATTTGGAAACGCGGCGCTTAGAACGGACGTACCAGCAGACAGAACATCGTCGAGTAACAGTATGGATGCTCGGGAGTAAACAGCCCGAGCCAAGGAAACTTATGAGAAATTCAATGTGCGTGGCAAGTCGAATTTCAGTTCACTGACCTCGAGCTTTTTGTCCACCGGACAAGTTCACCTACCAGTTCAACCTCGATCAGTATGCATGATGCTGAGTGGTAAGACGCTACATACGCCACGTTCGCCAATTTCGGATTGGTCTCCGTCTTCAAGGATCCTGAGATCGCTTATGAGCGCGCAGACCTAAGGATGCAGTCAGTCAAGCTTTTATTGTCTATAAAGCGCGGCCGACCTCTAATGTCTTATGATACCGCTCTTCGTCAAGCGGTAGACCGAACAGGATATTGTCTAAAGATTGCGATAAGCATACCTGAAATGGTTCGACGGTTGTGGCTCACCTTGAATAGATGCATTTCGCAGCCAGGCAGCCTTGAAGTGTCAAATTCATCAATTCATGACATAACTCACCACCACTGCGACTCACCTGTGGTACGTAGGCGCAAACGCCAGGCACTATCCACTCTTCCTGTGCGACCTTCTGATCGGCGAAAGAGGCAAGAGCATCTGGTGGTGAACGTGGACAAATGACCTGCCCAGTGAGGACGTCCGCCTCGCCGAGTAAAGCTGCATTGCCGTGACATTCAGCAGTATTCCAGAATTCGCTCCGTAAGACTTACCCAATAACAACAAGGTCTTTCCACTGCCCAGCTTACCACAAACGAGTGAAAGTTGTCCTTCAGGGAATTTCAGAGCAAGATCAATGAGCATGAATTTATGCCGGGGTGTGGAAGCTGCCGACGAGTCCGCAGAACGATCAGAAGGCCATGTGATGTTAGCAGATTGAACAGCAATGGTGTTGATGGCTGGTGTAGACGAGAGCGGAGGTATAGGGTCCACCTCGGTTAGTTGGAGGTACTTCCCAATCCGCTTGAGGGAAACGTGGACCTGAAGCAGATTAATGAAAGTTTCTGGGAGTGCGTTCATCGCAAAACGCATTTCGTTGAAAACTACGCCAGGTTATTTTTAGCTCAAATATCACGCAGATCAGAAATGCCTACCCATCATCTAAGTACAGACGTTCAATCTGTGAACATAAAGTGGACTGATAAAGAAAGGCTTACAGATGTGAAGGCGATAGAGGGAGTCAATACCTGCTGACGCCAGACTGCAAAGTGCCAGAAAGAAACTAGGGTGACAATGAGAGGAGACGCCTCCCTGAGCCCTCCGTTAGATGAGGTAGAGGATACTGCATGAAATCATACCAGATAGCAGAGAACACGACCTAAAGGGTGGACACATTAGAAATCGGATGAGACAAGAAGGAAAATTGCATGCCTCAATCGTGTAGTTCAACTTTTGGTATTTCAGTTCTCTCTCACGAATTTTCATGACGCGCTTTTCAAAGCTGCGCTCCCATGCCATGAACTGCCAATTGATGAGGGAGGGTTTCATAAAATGAAATGCAAAAAATCATTACCTTCAGCATGCGGATACCACCCAATATCTATCAAAGGTGTCATTGAGGTCACGTTAAGAGGTGTTTCACAGGGTAATTACCTCGTTCGTGAGTGAGACCCGTTCGTCCCTGGCTTTCATTAAATTGTCCTGTGTAGTGATCACTACTTTACCTGCCAGATGATTCAATGGCAAGAAGAGACATATGACCGCAAGACCAATGAAGCACGAGACACCAAGCATGCTGTACAGCAACGTCGTCCCTACAACAATCTCGATCGGAGAATCTGAAAGAAATCAGGACTGGAACAATGGTGTGATCGAAAAATCTCACCCGTAAGAGCGAAAAGATGGTAAGGAAACTCGGCGATCCTATCAACGTCAGTCGTCATCAAAGTCATGACCTGGGCTTTGCTTGAAAATTCGTTCTCTTCCTCATCCTTCTCTTTGTCTGCTCCGCCGCTGTTTTCGATTTTTTATCACTTTTCTCGTCGGACGCGGAGGAACCAGAAGATACAACATCTTTCCGAACGAGGGTTTTTGCGAAAAGCATGGTATTGAGTTGCGCTCGTAAGCGAATTTGGAGAACGGTAGTTGCAAAGAACCACATTTGAGAGTTGACTACAACATGTTAATATCGAATGAGACGGTGTTGCACTAAAAGAAACTTACGCTGCGAGACAATAATAAGGGATGCAAATTGTCCAAAAGAGTATGCCAATCCCCATCCTTTATTGAGGCGGTCAGGATCATCTTCCAGGTATGCGATGAGCTTGCGAACGAAGAACGGGGACCCAAACCACATAGGAGCAGCTGCAGCAGCCAAGATTACTTCTGCAGTAAATCCAAGCTTGTTGATACTAAGGAGGCGCCAAACGAGATCCCATCCTGGCTTGAGAGGATTTGCACGAAGATTCATGCGCATCCTGAAGAACTGATAAGTCGCTCGCATGTTAGCCGGAAGTATTGGCAAGTCGCCAATTTCTACCGAAAGAGAAGTTCCAAGCTGAATGACACGCGTCACGTAACCGAAAAAGAGATAGTCGATCACAGAGGCACTCGGAAGGCCGCAGACGTTCTCGTACGATTTATTGGTGGTGTTATCGATGGTTTTTTTGAAGTAGACGAGCGAAGGAGAAAAGTGCAACGGTGGTCCACGGGGTGTAGTCGCAATTATCGCAAAAGTCGACATATACAATGCGGTCTTGCTATACCAGAAAGCGAGTAAGGGAGGAAAAGCTTGTGGATTGTGTGCCGAGATAGAGTCAGATGAAGGAAGGATTGCTACGCTGAAGTGAAGGACCGAGGAAAAGAAGGTCAAGGCAGTGATATGTATCACAGACTCGGAATGACGACCTGGGGCAAAGGAACGAATAACTAGAACGCCGACGTAGAGTCCAAACACAGTCTGAAATATATGCTCTGCAAGTATATTTTGACCATCTAAGTAGGCCGACCAGCCCAGGGAAATGCCCTCGAGCACAAGAATCGCGGATGAAAGCAAAACAAGCAGTGATTTCCTGTTGCGCATCTGAACTGAGATAAGACCCTTGATCATACGCGGTCCTATAACTATTATGATGCTCACTTTGAGCCAGAAGGCATCTTCGTCAATTGGTTCTCCATCGACAAAGTCTTCCGGTTTGGTTACATTAAAAGGATCAGCTTGGTTCAGATTGGCGACCAAACTGGCATCTTTGGTAGTCGGCAAGCGTATCTTCCGCTGTTGAGACCGCGAGAGAAAAAGCACGAAACTACTAATTGCTGTCGCCCCGAAGAGTGCTTCTGCTAGAAGCAACTGGTATGGAGGCATGGAGTTCCACGCCTTCGAGAATAGGACGACTTCCGACTTCCTGTATGGAAGGGAAATGTAAAATTCGGACAGGTGAGACAATGATAAAATAGTCAACTACTAGTACACGCACGCGCCCACCATCAGATAAGAATGTCAACTAGCGCCAACTTGACCACTCGGAGCCGACAATCGTGACTCATGGTAACAGTCGCTCTTGGTCATCCGCAGCAGTACGGCACTGATCCGGGGATTAATTTGGGATTAATAGTCTAATTTTGGGCTACATAAACTGATGCGTATCAGTCGTAGTCTCACACGAGCTGTTAACTTTTACAGGGTCCACTGGCTAAGGGAAACTACGAATGGCCCCCATCGACCGTTTTTGGTATATTGTCCATGTTTGCGCTGGTCATCCTCTCACAGTTGAAGACATTAGATCTACATCTGACATGTTCTGTTGGCCCCCTTAGCCTGAAACAGAGTTGTATTCATAGCATAAACCAAATACTAAGCGACTGCGGTGGTGGAATGATAAGGTCAGAGCTAAGGATCAAGTAAAATCAGTATCACGGGACTCCTGTATATGATGTGCTCTGACAAGCTCTGATATCTGATACATCTCATGCTATAAGTCATTAAACCACTGTGAGCAAGAACATATACCAATTTTCGTTATACTGGAGGCTCCTTTCCCCAGGTACTGCAAGTCAGTGCAGATGCGGGAATGGTATTGAGCGCCCGCATACGTCCATCTTCCTGGGCCAGAAAACGATATAATTGTGGTGAATGTACAATCCCAGGAGCGACGAATTAATGAGCGAATCCAATGTGACCGTCTGCCAGCCAGGTAAAAGTACCTCGGTACACATTAGTATCACACTCCATAAAAGTCGTAACTCTAGGCAAAGTCAGTTCGCCTTCCGACCATGTTCAGAAAGCCAAGTACCAGCAGACCCAGAATCCGCTATCAGGACATGTACGAGATATGATTGGGTCATGAATGAGTCAAACAGAACAAGACATACGCGATATTTTCGCAGCTTGCCAGTCGGCCCACCTTCAAAAGCCTCCAAGAGCCATCGCCGCACGTCCTCAACTTTCCGCTTGTGCACTGCCAGATCGGCCTGTGGGCGATACCAATCGCACCAACGTTCAGTAAGGTATAACCAGAGATAGACCGAGGCAAACCTCAATCGTTGGCTTATACTCGTCCACCCAGAGTCTATCAGCGTCCTGATAGACTGGAGGCAAAATCGGCTTTCCCTTTCCCTTCGCGTCCTTCCTTTGGCCGCCGGTCTGCGGCTGCAGAAGTGACGGTCGTTGCGATGATACGGGGGGCCCTTGCAATCGCGGCTGAGGCGAAGGCCCTATCAGATCAAAAACGGGTGGTCTTGCAGACTGATATGACAGTGGGCGCAAGGATGGTTTAGCTTGTTTTCGACGCGCAGCAATAAGACCGGGCAAAGACTCGGACGCGTCCCTAAATCATGACAGACTTACAGTTCTCAGCTCCTTGTTCGGAGGCTCACAGGACGCGTCGAGTTTGACCGTCTTGAGTTTTGCTTTCCATCTGGACACCTTGGAAGTAGAGTACGAGTTGACAGTATGCATATTAAAAGAGCGGGTCGTATGGCGGTAGGAGAAAAGCTTTAGGATTCAATAAGCACAAACAACCATTCGCTGAACTTCCTTCACTTTTATCTCACGCCGGTCATGCTCAAACAAACTGGGTAAGTTTGTCGAAATTGATCATACATCATTCTAGTACACGCGGCACAAAAGCTCGACGACAACTCGAATGCACAACTTGGCACGCGTTCGCGACACAGCTGAGCGCTGATTCATCATGATATCTAGTGCTCCAAGGCAGGGTCCCTCGTCCACTTCTGTATGTCGATGAGATCGCCCGACTGAACTACGAGGCTGAGCTGCACGCGCACAATGATCGTCAGGAAAAGCATAATGCAGAGGTGTCATGCGACTTCACCGTTTCCTCATCATTTTCAACCTGCAGGGTAAAGAAAGTGTCCGGGGCGTCGAGGGACCCAGGGATTTGGAATCTGCATCCGCCACCATAGCGTCCACGTCAGGAGACAGGTCCGAACTCGAACGCCAATCCGATACGCACCCGATTGTGTTCGCATCCCAATCGATGACGAATTTCCAAATGTACCGTTCGCCGCCCACGAGCACGTTCTGTCTTGCTTCCTGGAAACAAAATGAAATGAGACTCGGAACATGTCTCAGAGACTCGACTTACATCCCACCCCAAGAAGAGACCAGTGCCACTGTTTACGACGTACCCGTCATAGTCGGGGTCTTCGCCTCGAATGGAGAGTTTCCACTATGGACATCAGTCATCAGCACTGGGCCTCGTGCCACACGTCGAGTCAAATACCCTCTGATTGTTGCCACCCTGGTCGCTGGCTGCGATAACAACGTCGCTGACATTCGTCAACACGCGTTGGTTGTACTGTTGGTTTGAAAAAGTCGCCATTGCTATTCAAGATGAGCTGTTGTTGAGATGGAAGTGAGAGTGAGTTGGACAGAAAAGTGCGATCATGACCTCTTTTATATGTGCGTCCTGCGACCGCTCGGAGCTCAGCATTCTGCTGTGCCGAGCACACACCCCTGAATCATGCAACGCTGTCAGTCGTACTCGTGATTGGTTTCTGGTACCCTGTTATCAGTCGGACCTTACTCGGTTCTTTCGAGTTTCTCCAAGCCCAGACAAAGTCCGAACACTCGCATCATTCATAATGAAAAGACCCCAGGCTCTGCTCGACATGTTCGCTTCAGCTTAATGCTGCGATTATTATCGAGCGGTTAAACTAACAAATTTGCGCTATACCGTCCCGCAAGCTTTATTACTGAAGATATATAGCGCGCATGCCCAGCTACCACGAAAGGCAATGAGCAGGCTCACTGCAATGTTAACCGTGCAGGCATGAACTTCACACTTTTAGGTGGCATTATGAGAGGACGAGCCTTTGACGACCTAGCGGTGCAAAGCATTGATGTTCATGTGTCATTGGACATTGGCACTCGTGATTCCACTGGTGTTTACCGTGCATCGAGAAGTATCACTCGTCAAGGTATGCATTCCACTTGCACCATTCAAATTTAACAACAATTTAGCTCTATCACAGCGCCGCCACGTCACGTAAAATCCAGTGGTACGACCCGGCGCAGACAATGGACACCAGGATGCACTGCAGCAACCAGCGCCCCGAAGAATCGCGCCAGTACCATCCCGCACACTTGCTAATGCCCTTCGCCCAGACATAAGAGGAGTACCGGCGCCGTGTCTATGGCCGGCGCAGCATACTGTTCACACTTATATTACTGCACAACTAGCGAGTTCGACGACTCGCTAGTTCCACCCCACCTCACCCATGTTCCCATCTTGCAGTTCAGTACTCTTGATAGTGCACTTCGTAGGTGAGTACTTAGATTATGTACAATATAATATAGCCTCGTTGTGTCAACCATGCTTGGGCGCCAATCGAACCTCAATCAGCCCAATCTACAACGAGACATTTTACAGCCATGAGCCGGCCTCGCAAAGGGTTCTGCGTTCAGTTCAAACTAACGCATCTTTTTGCTTGTCCATATTACCTCCCCCTCCCTACAACAAGACATTCTGACCAATTTTACAGCCATGAGCAGGCTTCGCGTTTTCAAGGAGTCAACTTAAAGATATACACTCTATCTTAAGGTCGTTACATACCGCTCGATAATAATTGCAGCATTAAGCTGAAGCGAACATGTCGAGCAGAGCCTGGGGTCTTTTCATTATGAATGACGCAAGGGTGTTCGGACTTTGTCTGTGCAGGGTTTGGAGAAATTCAAATGAACCGAATAAGGTCTGACTGATAACAGGCCGATGAAAGATGACGACAGTAGGAACTCCACTCTGGGGGCACTTTCATTGCAAAGAAGTTAGGAACCATGCCTCAATTTCGCTTGCGAGGAATGTTTCTTGATGTGGTACGAGGCGGCGACCAGTTCCCCCGGGCCTGTTACTCATCCGAAAATTCTCGGTGCCCAGAAGTTACATCACTTCGAGGTACGAGCATTGCTCCTTCGAGTCTTTTTTTTTTTTGCTGACGGGCCGTCTTGTCGCCCAACACTGGGCCCGTTGCCCACTCCTTTGAATGTCCATGTACGTTTAGATTCAGGAGTAGGATACCCTATGCAGGGCAATACTGTCCAGTCTAAAAGGCCCTGTGTTCTTGCTGCACCTCACAGTTTGTGAATGCCCTAGTGTTGTGGACAAAAGTCTGCCATTCTGTTGATGGCAATTGCCAGCAGTATGTCGAAGGTCTTGGGCAGGAGTCGGCAGAATTCCATGTGAATCTTATCTATACTAATGAGCAAATGTTTGTCATTCGAAAGGTGTGTCTGAGCCTCCGTGCATGCCAGAACGAACAGTTTCGATGCAAAACGCTCGTCGCTCACTTGAATGACTTCCACAAATGTATTTTCCGGAGGGCAAGCTGATGCACTTGATTGGTGGGGAACCCCAGGCCTCCCAGTCAGTGCCGATCACTGTCCGTTGAAGGCATTAACAATCATAATCCACTCAATTATACCTCATCATGCTGCTGATGTCTGTCGAGTGTTATTTCTCGGGTCTTCTGTCACTCACACTTTCTACAGTGAAGAATTGGCTTCGACGGCATTGGAGAGATATCCAACACAGCCAATTCCCGGAGCAGGACCTTCGTGAAGCTTGCTACAGGCCATAAATGCCAAAATTGCTTGAGGCTGGTATAGGCATAGTGGCTATCTGTAGTGTGATGGATGTATCTATTGTGGTAATGTGATATACGGGTATGGATATCTACAAGGGTCATTTACAATTTTCAGAGTCTAATGAACAGTGAGGTATTACATTGTAGATTTCAAGCTAGACGAAAGGGTTTGCCGCTTTGCTGGCAGCATAGGCAGTCAAAATGCATATGCGAGCGAGTGGAGGCACTCCTATACTTCTCGACGATACTCCAAGAGCAGCAGCAATACACTGAATCTCCCATCCTTCCTCTAAAAGTAGGTACAGCGCTCATTCTTTTCAATTAGAACTGACCCTCTGGTGTACCATGATGAGTCTCAGTGAGAATCTTGTGCAATATCATTATGATGTGATTAAAGGCGTACAGAAGTGTATACAGCTCGAAACTGATTGAAATGAATTTTCAACATTTTCTCTATTTTTGAACCGCCACAAACACGTGAGTCAAGACTTTCATAAGAGATTGTAGGCCCAGTACACCTGCAGGATATTTTGGAGATCATTCCTCGCAAGTGAAATTGAGGCATGGTCCCTAACTTCTTTGCAACGGCGAAAAAAAAAAGACTTGAATGAGCAATACTCGTACATCGAAGTGATGTAACTTCTGGGCACCGAGAATTTTCAGATGAGTAACACGCCCGGGGGAACTGGTTGCCGCCTCATACCGCATCGAGCAACATTCCTCGCAAGCGAAATTGAGGCATGGGTTCTAACTTCTTCTTCTTTGCAATGGAAGTGCCCCCAGAGTGGAGTTCCTACTGTCATCATCTTTCATTGCGATGGCTCTACCAGTGGTGCCATGATCTAGGGATGTGTGCGGAGATAGCAGGGTGCTTAATGACTGACATTCCTCGCATGCAAAATCGGGTCACGTCTTCTGTAATGGAGGTGCCAGGACGGAGCAACGACTTTGGTCATGGCGGTTGATTGACAGCATTGCATGATTCAGGGGTGTGTGCTCGGCACAGCAGAATGCTGAGCTCCGAGCGGTCGCAGGACGCACATATAAAAGAGGTCATGATCGCACTTTTCTGTCCAACTCACTCTCACTTCCATCTCAACAACAGCTCATCTTGAATAGCAATGGCGACTTTTTCAAACCAACAGTACAACCAACGCGTGTTGACGAATGTCAGCGACGTTGTCATCGCAGCCAAGGACCAGGGTGGCAACAATCAGAAAGTATTTAGCTCGACGTGTGGCAAGAGGCGCTAGTGCTGATGACTGATGTCCCTAGTGGATGCTCTCCATTCAAGGCGAAGACCCCGACTATTCCGGGTACGTCATAAACAGTGGCACTGGTCTCTTCTTGGGGTGGGATGTAAGTCGAGTCTCTGAGACATGTTCCGAGTCTCATTTCATTTTGTTTCCAGGAAGCACAACAGAACGTGCTCGTGGGCGGCCAACGGTACATTTGGAAATTCGTCATCGATTGGGATGCGAACACAATCGGGTGCGTATCGGATTGGCGTTCGAGTTCGGACCTGTCTCCTGATGTGGACGCTATGGTGGCGGATGCAGATTCCAAATCCCTGGGTCCCTCAACACCCCGGACACTTTCTTTACCCTGCAGGTTGAAAATGATGAGGAAACGGTAAAGTCGCATGGCACCTCTGCATTATGCTTTCTCTGACGATCGTTGTGCGCGTGCAGCTCAGCCTCGTGGTTCAATCAGGCGATCTCATCGGGATACAGAAGTGGACGAGGGACCCTGCCTTGGAGCACTAGATATCATCATGAATCAGCTGTGTCGCGAGTACTAGAATGATGTATGATCGATTTCGACAGACTCACCCAGTTTGTTTGAGCATGACTGGCGTGAGATGAAAGTGAAGGAAGTTCAGCGAACGGTTGTTTGTGTTTATTGAATCCTAAAGCTTTCGATTTGCTTTCTCCTACTGCCATATGACCCGTTCTTTTAATATGCATACTGTCGACTCGTGCTCTGCTTCCAAGGTATCCAGAAAGAAGGCAAAACTCAAGACGGTCAAACTCGACGCGTCCTGTGAGCCTCCGAACAAGAAGCTGAGAATTGTAAGTCTGTCATGATTTAGGGACGCGTCCGAGTCTTTGCCCGGTCTTATTGCTGCGCGTCGAAAACAAGCTAAATCATCCTTGCGCCTACTGTCATATCAGTCTGCAAGACCACCTGTTTTTGATCTGATAGGGCCTTCGCCTCAGCCGCGATTGCAAGGGCCCCCCGTATCATCGCAACGACCGTCACTTCTGCAGCCGCAGACCGGCGGCCAAAGGAAGGACGCGAAGGGAAAGGGAAAGCCGATTTTACCTCCAGTCTATCAGGACGCTGATAGGCTCTGGGTGGACAAGTATGAGCCAACTATCGAGGTCTGCCTCGGTCTATCTCTGGTTATACCTAGCTGAATGTTGGTGCGATTGGTATCGCCCACAGGCCGATCTGGCAGTGCACAAGCGGAAAGTTGAGGACGTGCGGCGATGGCTCTTGGAGGCCTTTGATGGTGGGCCGACTGGCAAGCTGCGAAAATATCGCGTATGTCTTGTTCTGTTTGACTTATCCATGACCCAATCATATCTCGTGCATGTCCTGACAGCGGATTCTGGTCCTCACTGGGCCTGCTGGTACCGCAAAGACCACCACAATACGTGTGTTAGCTCGAGAGATGGGTTTCGAAATCGTCGAGTGGCGCAACAGCATGAGCGAGCGCAGCCCGAGTACTTTTATCGATGATTCTAAGGACCTTGGCGGTCAGGACCATCGCAGTGCGTTGTTGTATCAAATCCTTAACTCCTTTCCAGGTGACTCTTGGATAGATACGGAAGCATTGTTTGACAAATTCCAGGCATTCCTTACGAGGGCTTCCTCATGCCATAATATTTTCACGACAAGTTTTGCAATCGCGTCAACGCAGTCACAATCTCGCAGTCAGTTAAAATCCTTATCACAACCATCCATGCCATCCCTCCCCTCCGCTTCCTCGAGCCAGCCTTCTAACCGCCACCTGATCCTTCTGGAGGATTTGCCTAATATTCTGCACCTTCCTACGCAAGCACGATTTCAAGATGCCTTGCAGTCGCTCTGCGGCTCTTCAGAGTCTGGGCCTCCGGTTGTAATCATCATATCCGACTCAGGTCTCCGCGGCGAGAACGCTTATAATGATGATGCATGGGACGGCGCGGGTGGTGCGCGCTGGTTCAAGAAAGAGACTATAGACATTAGAAGTCTCCTCGGAACTGATCTTTCCACCAGCCCATATGTCACGCGCATCGCTTTCAACCCTATTGCGCCGACGTTGATGACCAAGGCTCTGCAGGCGATGCTCACCAACCATTTCGCATCTACTTCTGGAAAGCCACCAGCCAAAGATGTTGTAGAGATGATCGTCGAGTCGTCAAATGGGGATATCAGGAGCGCTGTGATGGCGCTGGAGTTTGCGTGTGTAGTGACGCTGACCAAGAGCGGCGGGAAAGGAAAGACCCAACGGAATACAGCTGGAAGCGGGAGTGCGCGGGCTGTCCTGGAGGCTATTACGCGAAGAGAGCAGAGTCTAGTGTTATTCCATCTGATGGGAAAGATATTATATAACAAACGTGAGTGCTCGCTCTGCTGCCATTTTGGTTAAGCCTGACAAGATGCAGGTAAGGGAGACTCTCCCGCTGCACATCTCTCCGCCAGAGATGCTGCAAAGGAGTGTGAACTGGATGAAACGCTCCTAGACCCACCACCTCTGCCAGACTGGCTTTCTGAACATGATCGGAAGGCGAGTCGGGTTTGCCTAGAGGTACGACTTCCATTGAATGTGGTACTAATGTGTGCTGAAGTACTCTTACTCGGCTGGCAGACAATTGCATCGGATTCGCCCATTGACTCGTCGCTCTTGGGATTGTACATCCACCAAAATTATACTATGTTCTGTACGGATATCGATCAATGTGACGGGGTCTGTGAGGGGCTTAGTTGGGCTGACTATGTCGGTGGTGTGAGTACAAACGTCATTAATATATATCTCTTGTAATCTCTGCCAATACAGCATCTCCCGTCCACCACCCCACACGCATTTCCGACACTTGTATTGTCCACGCTTCATGCTCTCCCGACACCGGTTCCACGAAAAGGACAGAAGGTCTGCAAGCCTTCATGGTTTGATGTGCGTAACAAGGAGCAGGATGCAATGGAAAGCGTAGGCGACGTCGTGACCTGGTTGGGGCACGGAGGAGCAAATGACGAACGTGTACCAGGAAGATGGACACATGCGGACGTTGCGATTGAGCTAGGTGGATGGTTGCGCGCTGTTGATCGTATTGGAATTGTTCAGCTGCAGGTACCGCGAGCACACAAACTTTTCTCGTCCCTTCCGTGGGGTGCGGGAGGTGTTGGTGGGGATGTCCTCGGAGAAGATGAGTATGGGGAGGCAGATGACGTTGATGACGAGGGTGATATCAGAGTTTTGGGAGCTTCGAGAGATGACAAGGAGGGAAAGGGCTGGTGGTTGGAGAGCGATGATATAGAGGAGGCAGAAATGGAAACTTAGATCTGAGCTGTACATCATATAATCATGTTGGCTGCCCTCACAATATTACCAAACGCATGCTATTACTGGTACTTAGTACTGTTGTGACTTCACTGCCTTCGGAAATCAACCACGATGTTCACGATTAGGGATAGTCAGTGTAGACTAGTTCAACATCTCAACAGACTCAACTCTCGACCAGCGTGGCGACGGGTTGTTACCCGTCCAGTGGCATGTAGGGGTTTCTCTTCAGCTGCACCACCACAAAGTACAACCGGCGGGGTACGCGTTTCCAAACTTTTCACAGCGTTACTAGCGCTTGGGATCGGAGCGACTGGTCTTGGCCTGTGAGTCCTGCCCTCAAACTTTTCGTTCAACCATGATAATCTTCAAGTTGCTCTCCTCTAAAGATACGAGTTCTACACATCCTTTACCCTCTGGCCAGAGCAGGTTCGCGGAGACCTCCGCGCAGGAATAAAAGCGAAGAACCAAGGTGATTTATCTCTGAGCGAGAGATACATCACCCGGTCTGTATCGTTACATTTTTTGTATCTATGGAACTCTGACCTTTGATTTCAGCGCATTCCAAACAGCACTGTCTCTTCCTTATCAGACATTCGCGCCAGATCCGTATCTAAAGCTATCAGGCATAGCCTCTCTCCTTTCCGAAGTCGCTTCAGACCGTCGCTCGCGAGAGGCCCTGCAGATTACTTGGGATCTAGGTGCCGGTCCGAGCGAACAACGTTCTCCCTTGCTAGACACCGAGAAGACGTCGAGTGCTGTAGTAGAAGGAACGCCTGGATGGTCAAGCTACACCTTAAGCAACGAGGAACGCCTTCGACGAGTAGCTCTTGCGTATAAATTGGGCCAATTGGCAAGTGAGCGGGACCTGGAAGAGGAGGAGAAATGGCTCATATGGGCTGTAGAGGAGGTTTTGAGGTTATCTGGACTTGGGATGTTAAACGCCAACTCAGATACGAAGACAAAAGCGCAAGAAAATTCAGGGTCCAGTGCACTCGAAGATCTCGAACTTCCGTCATGGATGTCAAAGACAGATCTTGGTGCTCCACTGGAGGCCCTTGGTGCCCTTTATGCGAAGAAAGGTAGAATTGAGTGAGTAGCACTCATTCAGTTAGGGATGTGGATCTCCATCCCGTGTTAACATCGGCCTTTCATTCAAAGCTAACACTTATACCGACAGGTATGCGATGCCCTTGTACCTTCAGGCGATCTCCTTACTCTTGCCACCCAAAGTAAATAACGTATCCATCGAAGACCGATGTCGAGGTGAGCAATAGCGTTGCGGCTGGTTCCACTTTCTCTCATGCACAGACCACCAACAAGCCGCTCAACTCATGAACAATCTTTCTGAACTAATAATGCGTCGTCCTCCCACACCGGAAGTACGTGGGCAAGCTGAGGCGTGGGCGCGTCAAGCATTGGGAGTTATTGAGCGAGCACAAGCGCAGCCAAGAAGTTCACAATGGTTCGCATGGGGACAGCCTGCTGATGATGGAAGGGAGATTTGTGAGCATGCGCTCGGTGTAGTGCTCTTCAATTTGGGGAGCTTAAGAGAAGTAAGTTCTTATCGAGTCATCAAAACGCTTATTTGTGATCCTTGCAGATGACATCTGACTTGGATGGTGCAAAAAAGCTATTCGAGAAGAGCGCCGAACAATGTAGCAAGGTGGGCATTAGGGAGGGCGTTGTTGAAGCGCAGGAGGCATTACGGAGGGTTGAGAAAATGAAAAAGGTGGGTTGATGGAAGCACTTGTGCTATGTTTCTATTAGGAACTTCACGATGTTTGTGGACGTTGTCCAATCCTAGCAGACATTACCACCAAACTTTACACTTGCTGGAGCATAGGTGGCGACAAAGAATCCAACCAAGTCTGAGTCAGCCTCGGCCGCACATCACACACTCCAGGTCAGGTTCGAGTTTTCTACTCAAGCACGCTTCACAGTAATACTAGAAGACACAGTGATGCTTACTCATGATTATCATATTCAGCTAGGATGGTGCCACTGCGAGGGTATGCGAATGCAAGTCACGTCGGTAATAGGGAGACTTCAACGGACGAGCGCAAACCATAAAGAGACTATGATGTTACCACGCATTAATTGAGTTTCGCCGGTGCCCTACAGAGACTTGGCCAGAAAGAGAGAAGACTCGGATCCTATATGACTCCTGTCACTACGTCAACCCGCCCGCGGCTGATTGCACTATACATCATACCCGGCAAGTAGTCCGGGATACTGCGCACTCCAGCAACTAACCTTTCTGGGGTTTAAACACTAAATACAGTCGCGGTCGTCACAATAAATCTTCTATCTATCCCAGCTGGTGTCACAACGAGATGACTTGGACGGACAAAGAGCCTACAAAGATGGAGGGTCACCGTTCTGCTCCTCCTCTTGACGAAAGTCTTTATGACTTGCGTCCACAAGACGCTGCATTTTTCAAGGAAATAACTGGAATCGAAGACGATACTGCTCTGAAGCAGCATATATTGGATATTCAAGCGAAAGCATACAAGGTAGGTAGCTACTTGGTACAAAACATCCTTCTGTCCAGCAACATAATTGACTTGTTCACGGCTAGATTGCTCCTTATGGATGCATTTATCTTTTTGTTTTCACCAGGCATGTTTGTGTACAAGTTTGAGCTGAGTTGATATGCAATGTCGAGCTCTTTAGGCATAGACTGTCAGCGCTACCTGCTTATCAGCAAGTCTTGCGCCTCGGACGCGAATGCAAGAACCCAATATTCCTTGACATTGGCTGTTGCTGTATGCGCTCAGACTTCATCTCCACATGGTGCTCACTGACACGGTTACAGTTGGTAATGACATCAGGGAAGCGGTTCTTGATGGTTTCCCTGCAGCCCAGACTATCGGATGCGATCTTCGTCCAGGTGAGTTCGCATACAGCCCCACGCATGATTGAGGAGGCGTTTACACTGTTTCTACTGGCAGAACTCTGGAATCTAGGGCATGAACTCTTCAAATCGTCTTCAAATACCTTTCCAGCCCATTTTGTGGGCGGTGACGCCTTCGACCCGGAAGTTCTCGCCGTGGTACTGCCTGCATCCATGCAGACAGTAAGAGTTCCAAGTCCTGACCTCAATAATCTCGCTTCCTTAAATCCGTTACGTGGATGTGTTTCTGCAGTTCACGCAACATCATTCTTCCACCTGTTCAAAGAAGATAAGCAACTGCACATGGCCCGTGCTCTCGCTGGCCTACTATCCCCTGAGCCAGGCTCCATCATTCTCGGAGCGCACACGGGTGCTCAAAAGAAGGGTGTTGTGAATCAGCTATATAAGGGCGTCGAGATTGAAATGTTCGCCCACAGCGCCGAGAGCTGGACTTCCATGTGGGATGGCGAAGTATTCGAGAAGGGGACTGTCAAGGTGGATACACAGTTCAAGGAGATATCCGAAGGTGTGGGAGGCGATGAACGCTACCCGATATTGTTCTGGTCTGTGACTAAACTGTGAAGTAGAATTCTCGGATGATCCGTGACGCAATATCCCGGAGCGAGAACAGTTTGACGCCTGGTGACGAAACTAATCACCGGTAATGGTCATGCAAGCATGTTTAGATCACCCAGCGGAGAACTGTGGGTCACCAAGAAGTGATATGTTCGTAAGTTACTTGATAAAGGTGCCCTCAAGGAGTATCTTGCAAGACCGTAGCGGCGCACACGGACGCCCAAGAGAAGGGTGTCATAAATCAAGTAGTCAGGGAGCCCGAGGTTGATGTGTTTGCCCACAGTACAGCTTGGCTACCATGTGGGATGGCGAAATTTCGAGAAGGGGATGGTCAAGGTGGGCAGAGTTGAGGCGATGCCCATTCGTGTGGGAAACCCTGGTCTGTGATCAGGCAGTGATATAAAATTCTATCAGATCCCCTTCGAGCCAGGCGATACCATGTAAATTGACTTTTTTTAGTGTTGACCACCGTATCATATGGCGCCTACATCCACCAACCGAAACTTAACATGGTATTCAGCATCGCTGGCCTTGCCAATTTCAGTTTCTAGCATGTTGGTGAGATAGGTGTTTGAATCTTAGTCAAAGAAAGTACACTGGACGATGCTGAGAGGCCAGAATCTGGGTTTACCTTCGACTGTTGCGTGAGATGAAACGGATAGAGTGCGAAAGGCGTCGTGAGATTGGGCTGTGTCCTTGCATTAACTCGGGCTGGATGCTGAAGGACCGAGCCGCCAGATGGGCGGGCACAAACGAACAGCGATTTTGAGTGACGCCAAGGATATGAAAACGATCAGAAAATGCCATCAATTAATGTATGCGCAAGATAACTATACTGCATGAAAGCGGTGGGCGGGAGGGAAAAATGGATTGTAAAGAGATACTACGCTAACGAGAGGAATAAGTAAACAAAGTGAGTGCTTACTATGGCTTGTTGAGCTACAACGGAGTCTACAAAAAATCTAGGTGAGCGTAAACGTCTTTCGATACGCGATCGCTCACTTACGTAAGCACTTGTTTGTCACAGGATTGCGGCACTCCGCTTTGAGAGTTCTTTAAATGCGTCTCTAACTTGCGGATAGGCTGCCAAAGACCTGTTCTCTGGTTGTAATACTAATAATTGCGAATAATTCGTATGGGCGCCGCGGGCGTTACGTCCTTCCAGTGTTGACGTCCATATGGGCAGCTTCAAGACCCCATATGAGTAGGAGGCTAACTAACTTTTGGTGCTTCGGGCAGTGTCATTGACTAGTACGTTTGCCCCGGCAATTTGAAGTAGTCTATGTTTTGCACTAATATTGCGAAGTTAACTTTTCTGGGTATAAGTACAGTCACGTCGCCAAATAACCCTCTAACTTCTTGGATCCTGCAACAAGGAACGCGACATGACGAACAGAGAACCTTCAAAAATTGAGGTTCAACACACTTTCCCTGCTCTTGACCAAAGTCTTTATAACTTACTCCCCCAAGACGCTACATTTTACAAGGAGGTGACTGGAATTGAAGACGATGCAGCTCTGAAGCAGCATATATTAGATATTCAGGCAAAAGCATACAAGGTATCTGGACCCTTGAACACATCATTCTGCTGTAGCAAAACTTACTTGTTCACGGCTAGGTTGCCCCTTACGCGTGCATCTATCTTTTCCTTTTTACCAGGTATTTTGTTTGTACGTTTGTGCTGACTGAATACATAAACATCGAGCTCTCTAGACGCAGGCTGTCGGCACTACCTGCTTACCAGGAAGTCGTGCGCATCGGACGTGAATGGAAGAACCCAATTTTCCTTGACGTCGGCTGTTGTTGTATGTGCCCCCTCCATAATCTCCATAGGATACCGATGGACGTTTTATAGTTGGTAATGACATCAGGGAAGTGACTCTTGATGGCTTTCCTGCAGCTCGGGCGATTGGAACTGACCTTCGTCAAGGTGAGCATAGCATATAATCTCATGCTTGACTAACGAAGCATTTCAGAACTCTGGGATCTTGGGCATGAACTCTTCAAATCGACTCCGGAGACTTTTCCAGCTCACTTTGTAGGGGGGGACGCTTTCAATCCAGAAATCCTCACTGTGGCTCCGCCTGCATCCATGCAGACAGCGGGAGTTCCAACTCCCGATCTCAACAAACTCACTTCGTTGAATCCTTTACACGGATGCGTTTCCGTAATTCACGCAACCGCATTCTTCCACCTGTTCAAGGAAGATAAGCAGCTGCACATGGCCCGTGCTCTCGCTGGTCTACTCTCCGCTGAGCCAGGTTCCATCATTCTCGGAGTGCACACGGGTGCTCAAGAGAAGAGTGTCGTGAATCACGTATATAAGGACGTCGAGGTTGACATGTTCGCCCACAGCGCCGAGAGCTGGACTGCCATGTGGGATGGTGAAGTATTCGAGAAGGGGACTGTCAAGGTGGATGCACAGTTCAGGGAGATATCCGAAGGTGCGGGAGGTGGTGAACGTTACCCGTTATTGTACTGGTCTGTGACCAGATTGTGAGCATGTTTTTCCTCGCCTTGATAGAGTCTAGACTAGGCTGTGAAATGGAATCCATGGATGATCCGATCAGGTGCCTTGAAATAATATCCCTGAGCGACGAAACTATAACCGGTAATGATTACACAAGTATGCTTAGATCACTCGGGCGGAGAACTGTAGAGAATTGTGGGTCAGCAGGGAGTGGTATGTTTGTAAGTTACTTGATGAAGGTACCCTGACGAATTGTAGCGGCGCTCAACGCGCCAGTCCCCGACTCGTCCGACAAACGCTAGCAGATTTGATGTCCGTGCACAGCCTTGGCAAGAGTTGTCATCCTGTAGCGAACATGAGCCAGTCCTAGTTAGAACATGCACTAGAACTTTTAAGAGTGTCCATTGAATTTGAGTGAATAAATTATTTTCTCAACCTGAATAATCTACTACATCCTGGATTCCTGTACGACTCGAGACTGAACCACGGCATTAGAAATCGTGATCTGATCTGGTCAAGTGAAAATCTGATTGTCTACGTATCTATTGGATCCGAGGATTTACTTTGCGAAGGACACCCTCGTTCCTGCAGGCAGATACACTGCTGCAAGTATCTGTTTCAATCGTGTAATGACTGGGAATATCTGAAAGGGCTGTTCAATGAAAGTATAACGCTGCTAGAAAGCTCACGAACGGCAAGCATCATGGCGTTTGTGCTGCTATTAATGAAATTCGTATGCCAGCGGTGAGGCTGCGTGCCATCAATTCCTGTCATCTGACACTAGCTTGGTCGCTTGCAATTCGATAGTATTCTTGGATGTAACACGGCAATCATCGACCCTTATCTGAATTGCTGTATGAAGTGGGGGTATTTAGAGGTGAGCAACGCGGCCGCCGAATATATTTGTTGAATCCAGTCCTCTCACTTTGCGAGTAGTAATATTGCGATATAGATGTCACAGACAAAATTGAGGGCGAGCTTCCGAGTCCAAGACAAGGAGTATTCATGAGAGCGCAGTTACAGAGGAAAATACGAGTTCGTGGGCCAAGGAGCTCCCACAGGTGACGATATTATGGTAAAGTTGGGTTACGCAACCTGCGACGACCAGTGTCATCATAACACACTGCCCTGTAAGTGACTGATACCTAAATTAATCATACTGCACAGTCGATGTAGT
Organism: Suillus cothurnatus; assembly: GCA_016758765.1. NCBI lineage: Eukaryota > Fungi > Basidiomycota > Agaricomycetes > Boletales > Suillaceae > Suillus > Suillus cothurnatus. The sequence continues at coordinate 557,048 of JABBWL010000015.1, read as the reverse complement.
AATGCCGGCTGCGGGGATATCGATATGCTATATTTTTCAATTCCTCGAGTTGAAAGCAAATGCAAGGATAAGCTCAGAAGAACTTACGGAGGTCTTTAGAAAGAGAATATTAATGTTGAGTTAATCCTTGATGCATGATGCCGAGTCTCGTCAAGCTTTAACCAGTTGTTGCTGACATAATAGGCATACCCGTCCTTTGTTAGGCTCACTCGTCTATTTGCATACTACGGTCACATACGCCTCCCTCAATACTAGATATCACAGTCACCATCAGACTGAATTCTCAGCTGTTATCCGTTGTAAATGGCCTCGAAGGATGACACGCAAGCCAAAGCGCCCCCAGAAACCCGGAATGTCGTCCAATTCCTTCGTAGCAGTAAATCTGGCATGAAAATACGTGTCGGTGCGTTGAATGGGAAGCGCGTCGATTACTTCAAAGGTATTTTATTACTCTGGATTAATTTTTTTCTGCCGCTGCTCTAACCACAACCGTCATCACCACCACTACCAGGTAAATCTGCAGTGAAAGCCCTCCTCTCGCCCGCCTATGCAAAAGTAAAAAACGTACCCAAAGTCACCACGGAAGCCGAAGCCGAGGCCCTCCTCCAATCATCCATACAGTACGCTTTCTACCTCCGTGTAGATCGCGGCGCACCCACAGGCTCATCTATATCCCCGCGCCACGTCACTGTCGTTCCGCAACAACAATTTGCCCAAGACGCGTACTTTGTGTGGCTCTACGAGGGTTCTCAATGGACTACGTATGCTGGCGGACTTCTGATGGTCGCGCTTATGCTTGCTGCCGTGATGTTCCCGCTGTGGCCCCCAGTGATGCGTTTGGGTGTGTGGTACCTGAGCATTGCCATGTTGGGTCTGCTCGGCGCATTCTTCGGGCTCGCGATCATACGGTTGATATTCTACATAATCACCGTAGTCGTAGCAAGCCCTGGAATTTGGATCTTCCCACAATTATTCGCAGACGTTGGTGTTGTGAGTCCCGATGTTTTCTTGTGTTGTATATCTGGTTCTTAGGCGTTTTGTGTGTAGATCGAGTCATTTATTCCGTTTTGGGAGTGGGATGTCCCAAAGAAGAAAGCTGGGAAGAAGAAGAAGGCAAAGGCTCCCGCTGGTGCGAGTCCTGAAGAGCAGCTTGCTAATAATGGTGGGGCTTTTATTGAAGAGGTTGGTGATGAGTCCCCAGAGCAATCGCGTCCAGGGAGTCGCTCAGCACGAGTCGAGGAGGTTCCAGATGTGGATTCGTAACAGGATTGTTGCATGTTTGTAGCTTTCAACAGATGGGGATCAAGGGACTAAAATTTCCTTTATACTCATCAGGAGTTTTGTCTAGACTACGTACTTCTCACACTCATTCGGTGTCCCCATGCGTAATTCACCCATACACTAGTACTGCTGGCAGCTCTTTGGATGCGATCATAGCCATTACTCAACTTTTAGCTCTCAAGCATTGCATTATGCACCGATGCATGAGCCATCCAGATTCTGTATTGGTCTGGACTCCCGTACAGGTTTGGAGATTTCGAAGCAGACTCTCGGTTAATGACTCGAATACAAACATGCAGCAATCATGTTATAGCTGAAGCGCTGACGGTGCAACATGCATCAAAGTATACGACCTAGCGTGATATGCCCTGGCCTCCGCACAATAGTAACTTGGGATAACCCATGCGTACGATGCATACCATACTCATATAACAGGCATGACATATAAAGTGACGACGATGAACGACAAGGACCAAGATCTTTGGCGTGATCACAAACTAGCCCAAAGCTTACAACTTGCCAAGAGCAGCAGCCTTGGAGTCCAGACCAGCAGCCTTTGCGCGCTTGCGCATCATTTGAGTGGACTTGTTTCCACGGAGACCACCACCCCAGTGACGGCGCTGCTCTTCGTACTTGTCAGTGCTATAAATTCCCATTAGCACTGAAGCATAGGTACGACCTGAAACGGTAAAACTTACAAGTTGGCCTTGGCAGCGCTGACAAGGGTTGCAAGCTCGCGCTGATCTTCACTGTTGACATCTTGGAGAGTAAGAACAGCAGCCGTCTTCTTGTGGACCACGGTGCCGAGACGGGCTTTACCCTTGACGATGACATAGGGGACACCCATCTTCCGGCAAAGAGCGGGAAGGAAGACGACCAACTCAATGGGGTCGACGTCGTGGGCAATGATGACGAGGGACGCCTTCTTTGCCTCAATAAGGGCGACACAGTGGTTCAAACCGTACTTCACGAAAAGAGGTTTCTTATCCTGGAGATCATCTAGATCAATGACCTGCATTCACTATGAATCGAATACAAACCTTGGCAGGCTCCTTTCCCTCAGTGGCAGCTTTTGCAAGTGCCTCTAGACGCTCCTTCTTCTCGACTTTGCTCTCTGGGCGGTACTTGTTGAGGAGCTTGAAAAGTTGTGTAGCAGTGTTCTTGTCCAGGGTGTGGGAGAACTGGGCAATAGCGGGAGGGACCTTCAAGCGCTGAGAAAGGATGACCTTCTGGCGTTGGAGGCGGATGTACTCGGGCCACTTGACGAACCGAGTGAGATCAGTCTTAGGACGAATGTGTTGACCTAACGAAATCTATCAGTTGATGGTTTCGACAAACAGAGATGAAGCGAACCAATGCCAAAGTTCTTGGGCTTGGCCTCGAAGAGAGGATTTTTTGTGATTTTGCCGGCTTTGCCAGCAGCACCTGGTGCGGGTGCGGGCTTCTTGCGGGAACCGGCCTTGGCTTTGGGGGGCTGGTCATTGAGGCGAGAATGAATTAGCATGCGAAGCAGAGCACAAAAGTGCAAGCGACGTAAGCTGCATGTCTCGGAGCTCTAGCGCTCGTGGATGACTGTGCATCCAACAAGCCCAGCAATATAAAGTATCATCATCGTACGTGACGACTCCACTTGACTTGATACCAATGATCAAGATTTGCGCTGAACCGATTCTATATGAATGAGAATGATGTCCCATGATGTTATCTAGATGAAGAACTTACCATCCATTGCGTTGAAAGATAGAGAGTATGGATTGAACAGTGCTAGGGTGCTCCGATGCATGCAGAGAACGATGCTTGCTGGTAACTCACCATTTTTGATGATCTTGAGGAGTAGGTCTTGAGGTTAAAGTCGTCGGTAGTCGATTTCTGTATGTCAAAGTTGGGTATTTGAATGTTTACACTCCGCTTCGGCACCGCCCGGCACTTACTGACTCAAGCAGTCGTCAGCAACGGAACCGCATATGATATGTCCTCTAATATTTTGAGACGCATCCTCACAAATGCACGAGGTTTCTCGACCGGACCCCCGCCCGCAGCCCGTTCATCATACCGTCACCTCCGAACACTAGCCCTTGGCGGTTCCGTCATCGTTACCAGCTACGCCCTTGGCGCCGTCTACCCTCATCCTTACATTACCTTCATCTCCCCCCGGCCAGCTCCAGCACCCCCCGACCCCGATTCCCCACAATCAATCATATATACCGCAACTCTTGAACAAACCTTACAGACCCTCCCACTCCTCACGTCCCACCGCGCTCAGCCTGACGCCCACGAGTGGTACGAGACCCGCCCTTATGTTAATTACCCAGAGCAGCTCCGCGTAAACAGCCTTACTGCAGGCGCGCTTCGTGGCCCCGGGAAGCTAGCGCTTCCACCCCTCGTACGCGCCAGGAAGGATGAGAGTGAAGCTATCGTCATCGTGCATGTAGGTCGGGGCGTGTGTGGCCATGATGGGATTATTCACGGCGGGCTACTGGCTACTATCTTGGATGAGAGTCTGGCGCGAACTGTGAGTTTTTCGTGCCGAGCATTGAGTGTGTCTTCATGTGTCGTAAAAGGCGATTACCAATTTACCAGAAAAAATTGGCGTCACTGCTAACTTATCCATAAACTATCGCGCCCCGACCTTTGCAGATCAGGCAAGTGCCTCTTCCTTTCGCATACTCACGTGCTTGACCGGACACTAGTTCATTGTCGTCCGAATCAACTTAGTCGACAAGGCAGGTCGCAAATCCAAGGTCACCGGCAAAGTAGAGGACCTCAAAGGCAACGTACTTGTCGAAGCACAGTCAGTCTCCGATCTTTTGAACTTAACTCTCCTTGCCCATCCTGCATTATACAGCGCAACTTTCGTTCAACCTAAATATGCTCACCTGCTCAAGAGCAAAGCCGTCCAACAAATGATGGGCGATCCCGATCCTGCTAGATCAACTCCCGTGCTCCTCAGTGAGGGCATGCCGCCTCCCCTGTCCAAGGCATAGAGTAATTCATACCATTTATTAATTTATATAGCATACCGCTAGAGATACCTGTATAATAGACCACCTCGCTGCAACCCTAGACGTTATTTACCGCGGCTATCACTTGGGATGCGGCAAATCCACCTCCATTCCTCAGAGCACAATCTCTATAGCTTCTTCCACTGCACATGTTCCCTGTCAGTGCCTTGCCGACGCTACTGGCAACGCTACAGCAGCTAATAACAGGTGTGTACAAGGTGACGAGCACGGTGAGTTTTAGACTGATCTGGGCCGCATGACAGTCAGCTAGAGTTTAGCAGAGCGAGGTAAATACTCTGACTCAGAAAACTGGGCCAGCCTACTAGGAAAGCGCCCGACCTTCGGATGTGCGAAACCGAAAAACAAGGGTGTATGTACGTCCAAATCAGCGGTAAATGTGATGAGACTGAGCACTGCAGTTCTCCGCTTGTCACATCCGCGGATTGATTTGTGATACGCAGGTGCAGTAAGTCTTGTTGACGAATCAACATGTAGCATAAAAACTAAATAATCCCTGAGGCGAAAAAAAGCTCCGGCGTTCTGCAAATGCCTGATAATTGTACTACGATTCCCGCCGCATGCCCGGTTTTTTTTTTACCCAGGAGGAGTGTTGCTCCATAAGAACCTGATTCGCCTTGGAGGCCATCATGCGTGTTGACGATGTACTGTTACCGGTCATGCTTCCAGGCTAACTGTCAATATAATCTGGGGCGCAATTACCCCGCTGAGAAGCGCGGTGTTCACTAACCACTGGCAGACTTATCAAAGCTCATCTGTGCAACCGAATTGCTTGTCGTAAAAGTGCTTTCAAGTTGGATACCAAGATATGGCGTCATGCGAAGCTCAGAAGCACACATCCCCGAATATACAACAAATCACGGCAAGGTCTTGCTGTGTTTTGAGTAAAGACTTCTGCCAGCCTTCTGATCCATCTTCATTAGTGGGATAACCCGGCCGAATTTTTCAGCGTACAATTTGAAAATGTCAAGGGTACCTCAGAGAAGTAAGACCAAGGGGGACAAGGAGGTGATTGGGTATACTTGCTTAAATCATGGCACCGGTTACAGTTCTTAGCCGGTCCTCCGCAGTACCGGCAACCTCAACCACAGGGACAACAAGAACGATGCAGAAAGCGATCAAACACTGGATTACGATAAAAAATAGTAATCAATCGACCCTTTTATCGTTATGTCCAAACTGAGTGATCTTGTGAAAGCCGGCGCGCGGACGACCGCATTCAGATGAAACGTCGACCCTCGTACGCCCAACGTCCTATGCGAGTGCTTGAACTACACAGAAGAACGTGAACTCGGATTATCGGGTGTCGCTATTTTGATTGATGAAAGTAATGAAAAAAAGGTGAAACACACCGGATATTTGACCTTGCGACTTGACTTGAGCACTGGGTCGTTACACTAAGTAAACTGCGCTTTTGACATATCGCCTCGATTCATGAAGTAATATAGACATTATAATCGTCGTCGCGGTTGGTATTCGTCTGTCTGTAACTGAAACTCGTATTATTGGCGATGCCGAAAAAATGTGGTTTCCCCTAGGCAAGACCAACTAGAGGGAACATGGATATAGTGATAGCCCTGAGGAATGTTTGGTGGAATGAAGTACCAGCGGAGAGCGTATCACTCGCAGCATGACCCTGCCTAAATATATGCAGATATGACTTGGCAAAAGTAAGACTCCAAACCAGCAGGCAGGTGGGTTCATGACACATTAAGTTACTTAGCACTAGAGAGTTGCTTAGCAGATAGCTATACACCAAATACAACCGCATACTATTTGAATCATATTTGCGCAGTACCTGCTGATTGGTTTGAAGTATGGGACCCTGGGGCAGCGGCCTGGATATGCAGATTTTAGAAATTGTGTCTGTTTGACTGGAGATAGAGAAATTTACACATGGTAAAAACGTCCTGAGTACGATACAACCAGCATGGGAGTTGACTCTGTAGGCATGTTCTCTTTTCTCTTCTACCGCCCATGGGATGATGTCGCCTTCAAGGCCCAAAAGTCTTAGATTCATACTTATGCATGATGGCAGGACATCGACTTGAACCCCTTTGGAAAGCTCATGTAGTATAAGTTCAATCATCCGTTCGTCGTTTGGTAGCGACCCCAGTTGACTGGCTTCCCAAATGACTGCAATCAAAGACAATGGAACAAAACGTTGGGGGGTAGAGGCTTGATCCCCGCGATGGCGCACGCAACACGAGATTCAGTAACCTCGAGTGAGACTGCGGTTCTGGAAACTTTCCTTACGAGCATTCCTGACAATATTTACCCAATACGAGCCTCACAACTTGACGTGAACGCGAGTGGCCGGCAATGAAGGGAAAGACGAAGAACAGGAGACGTTGAAACTTGATTGGCAATGTTGGGCCACTCGTTAGGCCACTCGCTTAGTAAGCCTTAGTCTTAGTTCGCAACGTTCCCGAGGTCATGCATCATGCATCATGACGAACTAAAACGCACTGGTATACCTAATTGGTGGCGGGGTTCCCTTTCACTTTTATGAGGTTCCTACAGTAAATGCTAGAGGCCTCGGCCTACCGAGGTGGCGTTATCAGGTTCTCGTCCGCTACTTCTTGGTTAAACGTTCGTTCTCGGTTCTTGGCAGGGGTGGCCAATTCATACGGCACTTTTAACAATGATGCTTACCCTAATTCATGCACTCTCTCACTAGTAACGCCACCTGGGCTCGGGGAGTAGACAAGACTTACGGGTCAGTGTCATCCAGATGCTACGGTGTTAATACCGGTGGACTCTGCGTCCCGGAACCCCCTCATTACACCTTCCTTTTACCAGAAGTATCCTGCGCAGTGGATGAGTTGATCCTGAGTACGCACATGGAATATGCCGGCGGGCTCGAGCAGCTAGAGACCCAGTAAGTCACTTGCACTTTTTAAAAATTTGACGGCACCTGGATTACGCTTGTAGGAAATCGCTGGAGTTTGGAGCAGGACTGAATGCCATGGGGTCCGTTTACCTGTTCTTCTAGAAGTTTCCTCGAGAAAGTCCCTTAGCCCCGAGCACTGCGAGGTGCCTCTGAATCATCGCATCATTTTTCCATCCCTTGCTAATGTAACGTTAGCTATATCATGCGCGTGTTGTTCAACGGGGATGATTGTCCAGGATTAGAGTGAACTTCGGTCTCTATCACCCCTGGATATCAAAACGGTACGTGACAGGGTATCTGACATTATTCGTGTCCGTACGAACTCTAGACCAGCATTATTACGATCAATTGAGCAAACTTGATTCGGTTAACTTTTTGAATGGAGTCATGGGACTCACCAATACTCAGCGTGTACTTGATTGATTACCGAATTCATATCCCAGCTTGAGTGCCGTCCTGTTTGACAACATTGTACGTCCTGATCTGCTTGCATGCACTGGTGTGTTCTAATAGCCATCTTGTCGGTTAGGTTATCTCCTTGAGTATGCCATGATCCGTAATATCACCGGTTATGGAGAACTTCGGGCGTGTGCCTTTCGTTCGAATTCATTGTAATTCATGATGGATTCCTAAGGTTGGCGACCTGAGCGAATTTCTTACAAGGTTCTGACCAAATTATACTCAAGATCGGATCCCTACTTCGCATTCGATGGCCGTACTAGGTCAAGGCTGTAGGCGTGTAAACCATGGGAAGTTGTGAATACCAGGTATGTATATTACTCACTGAGCGACAACGTTCTCAATCTACCATAGTTCACCCAGTCAGATTGCATTCGGTGTAACCATCGCAAGCGAATTTCCCAAGTGATGGTTGTGATGATTGTGACCCCTCACAAGCGCCGAGAACTCTGCAAGCTATGGAGAATTGCAATCTCTTAGATTCTTCGCGACGGAACGACGTACTGAAAGGTTTCATGAATTCAAGCTGGCCACTAGGAGTAAGGACACTTCGTCATTGACCCTTACAAACCGGAAATTCACCCACGACTGATCGTCTCAGTTGGGTCTTCAACACAGATAGATACCTACTGATTCCCGCACGGTGACTGCTGGTGTTATGTTTGAATCACTGGCTCACGGTCTGATGGGGTTGACGAAGCCTACCAGTCCTGGAGCTGGAACCACTGTCACGTCTTCTATCCCATCTTACGACCGATTTTCACCTGGCTGCAACACGTATCAGGGGTCGTAATACAGTCTCTGGGTTAGCGTGCACCAAAAGTACGTACAATAGAACACACCACAGCGCAGTGGGATCTAAAGATTGGCGTTCGAGTTCGAGGTTGGAAGACGTTCAATTCAAAGGTTCAACTTGTTGTACTTGAATGCGGGGGCCCATTCTAGAAGACGAACCCTTTTTTGAATCATTTCTTAATTGCAAACTGTTCTGTGTCCTTGCGGAAGATTCATGTATGTAAGCTATCGCCATTAGACACTACTATCACTGAGTTGTCCCTTGACAAGATTTGGGGTTCATTAAGCACAATGCAGAGTTTGAAGAATTGTTGTGCGTCCTTTTTGAGCTACCGGCCACCTTGTTCATGAAAGTCTTCTCGGACCACCGAGTAAATCAAGGCTTCTGTCGTCGAAGCCTCCACTGAGCAGCTCTTTTAAGAATCTCGCCATAAACGTGGCCGAGCCTTACTGGAGGGCCTGAGGCGAATAGGATGACCCTACAGATTCCGATGCCGAATTTATAGTGTTAAGAACTCGTGTTAAGCTTCCACACTCAGGTCGATCACAAGGTGGAGTTGCTAGAATAATAATGGAGTCAGGAGTATCTATTACGTGGGCCTCTTACTCTTCATAAATCAGGGTCGAATTTCATTCAGACCTTCAACTCAAAGTGACGTTGAGTTGTGGTAAGAAATGGAGGGCCATTCCAGCAGTGGACACCCACTAGTCAGTAAAATGAATGAGAAACGCATCAATCCTGGGCAAGTCAATGTTTGATCCATGATCGGTGCATGTAGAATAATGAGCTGCGGCACGAGGCAGAGCCAGGTCGAGTCTGACTCGGAGGTCTAACAAATGTTAGTAGTCGATCTCCTCCTGTGTTATCGTGAACACATGATACAAGCAATGGCACTTTGCCGCTTGTTTTTGTACGACAGTTGGATTTAGAAGACAATTAAGAAAACGTTAACCCCAGTAGTCCAACGTTTCAATATATAGTATCCAAATTGAGATTGGCATAAATGCGATTTGGACGTGTTTGCTTATGTGATTACGACCAGCGGCAAACCCATAGGGACATGAAAGGAATTCCCCGCGTTCGGGACGATCACATCGCCGGAGGGTGAAGCAGATCTATAACCGACGCCGTCACTGATTTCCTTCATGAAATCAGCGCAAGTGACAATACGCCACATCGCTGGAACATTGCAACGCGATTACTCTCATCAACGGCTTCTTGCGAAGGTTTACAATCGAAATGTAATTATGGCGCATGTTTTTTTTGGCAAAATTCCGTCCTTGAATGCTCCAATTAATAGGTTGCTAAAAGTACTAGTGTACTTATTTATGCGGCACCGCCTTGTTTTCGGGCAGCGCGAACCAATAGAGGCAATATCGTCTCGTATTTCGCAAGAGTATTACGCCCCTGCGAAGTTCGGAACCTTGTGTGCATGTAGCTTGATCAACGGGGATTATATTCCTCTCCGCCTGTTAGACTGAAACTATTTTCTGTTTTTGTTAAGGGTACAATTATTCCGCCATCCGGGAAACTTGCTGCCATGTTTACCGTTACCTTCACCCCACACCCCCAGTGGGGTGCCCTAAAGTTATATTAGCCAGCCTCCAATTGGTATGCTTTACCTGCTTTGATCCGCGATTACTTTCTTGTTATATTTCCCTGCACCCATTATTTAGTCGCCCACACTCCACCAGGCACTGCGCTCACTAAGTGCGTTTTGAACACTGCACATTGTCATCAACTGGCAGCATGGCAAGCCTACGTCACGGTGATTCCGATCCTTCGCAACCAATGTCACCGAGTCAAAGTACAGAAGACATCTTTCGGACGATCATGAAGATCAGAAAAAGTTGGAAAACTCTGAAGGGTAATGCAGAGCCTGTATGGCCACCTCGTCTCGAGGCCACGATGCTGAAAGGTGTGGATCATATTCACTGATCGCAACCTAATTAGTTCACGTGACTCCGAATCCTCAGGCCTTCAAGAATATGGACCCGTTCACTCCCGAGAAGCACATATATTAAGTCGATTCCCTCAGCGCAATCAGTTCATCTCGGATTACATTTACCGCAAGACGGGAAAGTACCGATCGTCAAAACAAATAGGCAGTCGCCTACAACAGTTTAAGGATACATCAGAGGGTCGGGAATGTAAGTAACCGTTGTCCAGTGCGTGCATCGCTAGTTTACCATTTTTGGAAGTGATTGATTCCCTACAATATCACGATGCGCGGAGTGAAGTCGATCATTCGTCGCGGAGGTTTTCTACTCACAGCCATGTATTTGAGGATGAATTTAATCATTCTCCTTCCTCTTTATATTCCAACTCTTCGACATCAAGCAGCGATAGCTCGTCCACCTGCTCGTCCACCGGCTCATCCATATCTTCTGGTCAATATCGTGACATGCCATCGTCTAAACGAAACCGCCTTCCTGACACGCGTACTCCAGTATACATTGACATTTTGCCAGAGTCTAGCTCATACTCAAGCTCATTCTCTTCACGTTCGCGTGCACCATTTTCTTCTCCACATAAACCCCGTCAAGATGTCGCTGCACACACCTCTTCGGACACACCGCGTCCCATAAGGGACATTGATTCCACCATAACCTTCGTCTCGCCCTCTACCGTCGTTGGAAAGTCATCTTATATAGTATTATTGGATGGCGCGCCCATTCACAGCGAGGACACGAAACTCGAATGTCTCGGACCATATTTCACCGGTTCTTCTGGTGATGGTTCACTGCTGTACAGCACAGCTCTAGTTCCCAGGTACTGGGAGACCCTGTGTAAATCTCCAGGTACGTACTTTTTAACCTTGATGTGTAACAAGGCAGTTGATTGATTTGTTGTTTAAGATCCTACCGTATACACCATCATTCAGGATGTGTACCGTACTTCGGACTCAGAAATTCCTGCAAGATCCTCAGGTCGCCCACGTCCAGTTCCTATCTTCTCTGCTACATACCACTTCCGATATCATGTTCCCTGTACGCATACCGACGCCTTCCATGTCACCACACTTTGCATATTCACGACTTCCTGCAAACACTATTCAGACTTCTCCCGATCCACTTAACTCCATATGTCCACTCCCTTTCCAAAATTATACTGTGTCCCCGAACTTCTCGGAACAAGAGAGGCTTCAAGTTCAATCGCACGAATACAGCACGCAAAGCAGGCTGGAAGAGCCATTCATATTGAATGGCAGCCTCGATGACTTTTGTCTGGATGACTTTATGACCAATTTTTATGACTCACAGGATACGACACACTGGCACAATGATATGGTGCCACAGTCGTCGTCAAGCTTCCAGGAGGACATCTGCAATTATATGAATAATCTACCCAAAGAGGGTGACCTCCTGCTTGCGTCTCCACAAAATTGTTTAGAATATTATGTAGAATAGTAGCGCACAGATGACTGTAATACTATTGGCATGTACTACTGTATGCTTGTAATTATATAGGAGTCTTCCAGTAAAGCCAGATACTTCAAGACTTCTTCCCTTTAGGTCCCTTGACATTCGCCCCTTGCCAGCTTTCGCAGATAACTTTGCGCGCTTATTATCATGATGGATATCTGCTATGATATAGGTCCGTTATTATGGACATCACAGACATATGAATATCAGCGCCGACAGCAGGTCATCGACTTGAACCCTGTACTAACCATTCTCGTTCATCTTCTCAGTTCTGATTGATGTCGCGATTCTATTGTGATCTCTCCATTCTGGTAAACGCCGAAGTTCCATTGAAGTCGGGTGCACGATACCCTGTAAGTCCATTTAACCGTTGTGCAGAAACCAATGATCCTAGTGCGAGACAAAAATATGATGAAGCATTCTGACAGGATAATTTTCAAATTGCTTAGCAGTGCGATTACATTTCGATTCGCTTTCAGCAAATGAACTTTGTGTTCCACAGCGGTCTCTCTCGGTCTTGCCTAAATCAATTCAATTCACCGCTCTTTACCAGCGAAATAATTTATATCATCACCAGAAACCCCATCGATACCAGGGCGAGGCCAGGCGACTGATTTATGCCCCTGGAATTCTTTGGCCAACTCGGGAACCACGTTTTGCGCCAGTAGACGTACTGCTTATCAACGTTGGAAATATGACCTTTTCGACGTCTTTTCGACACCACTAGCGTTGCTACAAACTGTCAATCCTAATCATCCACGGTCTGGAAGGGCCCCCCCCCTTAGATTTGGAGTTTATAAGAGGGTCAAGACAAATCTTGTTTTGCAAATTCGACTCAAGTGGTCCATCTAGTTCCTTTTTATTCTATTCCGCAGTATTTAAGCCTACAGATATTCGCCCATTATTTGAAAAGGCGTTCCTCAGTCCAGCGCCTCGTTGGCCTGTAAAAGGGAAACACGAGAGGACGGAGGCTAGAATATGTCGTACAGACGTCTATTTTAAGCCATCGGTGTCTTCAAATGACAAGTATGCGATTGGATGCAGGTACCGGAAAGGTCCCTCAAGGTGATCTCTTGACATGAGATAGCGTTGGCCTGATCGTGGGCAGAGACCCTGAAGTATGCACCCCTGATGGGTACCAAGGTCAAGGCGCTTCTACAGTGGACACTGCTGACTTGGATATGGCTATGAAGAGTAGCCTAACCGTCCATCTGAACCTTAATATAGCTGTTCGTAGCTATTCCATTTATGCACGCCCATATCATGGGGTCATCGTATCAGTGGCTTCGTACCTTGCATTTATGGCGGACGTAATATGGGGGTGCACTAGTGAAAACCAGTGAGGGTATCGCAAGTGACTTGCGATGTCCCATACCGAGCACGCCGCTTTAATGGATGTCGGGACGGGGATTCTGCAAGTCAGGTGAAGCTCGACTTTTTCATATATGTCGTTAATAGTAGTACTTGCTACCATTGGTCAATAACTCCTACTCGAGGGCAAAGCCTTCAATGGTATCGGTGAACCGGGAGCACTTGAACTTGTAGTCATACGAACTACGAGCGCGATAGTGTGATTCCTGGGGGAAAATAAACTGTGATACTTAACTTACATCCCCCCTCTCATCCACTCTTTGAAAGAGAGCGCCTGCGAGTTCAGGATAAAGCTGAGAACCGTGCCCTGCGTTGCGCTACAGTGATATTCATCCAAATAATTGTAAACAAACGCGTCGCGTCGCCGTAATATTAGTAGTAGACGGACTGGTCACTAACCTACGCACTTGCCCCTGGCCAATAATCATCACATCCCGTTTATTTTATAAGCCGTACGACTACCGCTAAATTCGTATGTACATGTCCTGTAATATTATCTCCCTCCAGTTCAATCATTTGACTCAATCCACCGAACTCCCTCCTAAACACTTATACTAACCCGTCGCTGCTACCAGGACATCTGTATTAACCGTACCCGTATATCATGATTACCATCAGCATGTGTCTCCCAACCCACCCGAATCTAAATTCCTAGATAAATCACATGTGACTCCCAGCACCTTCGGGCAACATTAGTCCATCCTTGAGTTAGCTTTATTACGTCCCTCCGCGCCCAGCCCAACGCTCACGAGGGACAAAGAACGCCCCTATGTTGAATATCATTGTGCACGAGTGAACCGCGAGTTTGTCTGTACTCACGACCTCAACACACGCTCACGATGCGACGAACCTGCTTTCACTCCCCAAGAATCATTTCCATAGTTTCTTCCACAGCCCACGCCCCAATCCGCGCCCAGCGCGCATCCTCCCTTCTCAAACACCTCGTAATTTCCTCCGCTCCAACCTTGGCGCTCTTGCCTCGTATCCCTTTCGCACGCATGATCTCTCGTACAGGTGCAGCAAGCAATGTCGGCGTCACAGAAACGTAAGCCTCGTCTTCCTCATACATCGGTGGATCTGAGAGATAGGCATCTTCTTCAGACACGACGAACTTGGACGAAGAAGCGCCAGTAGAGGAAAACATCGTACTATTGGCGGTTGAAAACACAGAGTTATTCGCATTTGAGCAACTAGCAGTATTGTTCGCAGTCTTCCACAACCCGCTTGTATCGCCAGACCCAGGAAGACATAAATTGGAGACAGGGACGGGTTTCAGTGGTTTGTCCCAGAGCACGATGCTACCCTCTTCGTATAGCTTTAATACCGCCCATGAAAACAGGCGCTTCATCTTCATGCGCGGCATATCTGCAGACTTGTTCCTCGTTTGTGAATATGCAAGGGATTTCGATGAGGGTACATGGGTATGCTTTGAGGAGGTCTTCTGTGTCTGCACTGTCTTGTCTCTCTCTGCTCGGGCACGCCGCTTCGTCTCAGTATGAACTACCCGGCAAGCCAGAAGTGCGAGTTCTGGGACGCGGCGTAAGTGCGAAAGCGTGAAAGCAGGGCGATGGGGAGCACTATCATTCAGAGCAGATGCACGTGGCGTCATGTCATGTCTTGTGTACACCGTTCGTGCCTTGGGAGTCTGGTCCAATGGAACGCGTGGCCGCTTGGTCGGCGTCGAGAACAAATCGTCATCTGCGTCCCAATCAAACGCCACAGCAGCATGATCCATGTAATGCTTGAGGTATAATCGAAATGTATTCTCAGTCAAGTCTCGCGCATGTAACCGGGAAGGGTGACGAAGTTTCGGTGGGTCCTGAAAAATGAAGGGTTGAGTGATGGTTGTATACAGTGCAGAACACTTACTGTAGATCCATGTTTAATCGGACTGGATGGGGCGGAGGTTGTGCTATCCGTAAGTGGTGATGATGGAGCATGGTCGTGTGATGGACGTTTCAAGGGCGTGCGGGGCCCAGGAATACCCGTCCCCGATGCCAACGCACAAGTTTGCTTGTTGGAAGAAGATACAATATTGGACGCTGCAGCTGGTAGTCTCCTTTCATGCCAGTCTCCAAGCTCTTCCGAACCAGTATCACATGAAGGAACAGCAGGAGGCGCTGGTATCTCAAATGGTTTTGGCACGGAATATCTCGACTTGTGAAGCTCTACGACGGTTTTCCAGTGTTTCCATTGGTCATTAGTCGACTGGCACGGTTCTTCAAGTCCATTCCCGCGTTGCGTTCGTGAAGAGCAA
The DNA here is from genome assembly GCA_016758765.1 of Suillus cothurnatus. NCBI lineage: Eukaryota > Fungi > Basidiomycota > Agaricomycetes > Boletales > Suillaceae > Suillus > Suillus cothurnatus. The sequence goes on along the minus strand of JABBWL010000015.1, from coordinate 541,546 downwards.
CCATGGGGATACGCTCAGCTGGCAGTAAAAGATACGTGGCACAGCACTTACCAATAGATTCAACTACTATTTGCCTCGTATCGTGGAACCGAGCGACTCTTCCAATTACTTGTACTGGGTATCCAATAGCAGTGACAGGAGTAGGTGGTGGCGGGGGAGGAATAGGTGACGTCGCCTCCCATTTTGATGTCTGAACTGAGCAACTTGCATCAGCATTCATTGGAGCTTTTGGTGGCGGGCGATGACGAAGCACACAATCTATGACAGCAGTAGAATCGTCGACTATTGATCAAGCTTGGTCACTACTCAAAGGCTTAGCCATAAAAACTGTTCACCCACTAGTGTACAACGTCCGTTTCTCGTAGTCCTGGATTCCGACCACTATGCCAACAATGATCACTGTTCGACAGGGGATGTGTCCCAGCCAGTAAAAGTCGGGATCTAGAATCACGGTTGGTTAGGTAGGTGTTGCGATTGATGAAACAAGGCAGACCTCTGGTGTCACGGCTGCTTTCCTTCATCGAGAGGGCGTCTCTGACGAGGCACGGAGCGGTCGCTTCCTTGGTGAGTGTCCACTTCCAGATATCTTGTGCGGATGGAGATGTGCTAGAAGAACTCATCTCGTTTGACTTGAAGTTCTTGGCAATCTGAATATTCACAGTTACTCAGTGAGTCGTGGATCGGACCTCGAATCTGATCATTGATGCATAGGGTCGTGACGCCAAGTACTGACGCGTAACTAACACGTCCACGTGATGTTCAGAGTGACTGAAGTACTTATTACTGCTGATTTAGTATGCAACTACGTATCTATACAGTACACAGCTACATATCCTGGAACCTAATGGAGACCAGGTCTAATGTCCAAAACATTTCCACGCCAATCGTTATCGCGACTTCTAGAAGCTTGATCCAATGTATTGAGGGCGATATCGTGAAGGACGAACCCCTGTGCACGATCCGACTTCCAGAGCTCGAGATGCATCCGTGTAACGAGAAGGGCATGTATTGTAACCTGGAGACTTCGATATCGTCCTAGTGAGCATCTCATTACCTGCCGACGCCGACACAAACGACGTACTTTGAAGCCATATCACCGTACACAGACTGTCATACCGACCAGTAAGCACGAGAAGCATCAAGTCTAGCTGTGAGAGATGCGCACGTACAGGAAGAAGCCCTATAGTAAGGATGACAAGGAGCGAAAAGACTGATCAAATTGCCTCAGCCACAAGCGCGATTTACCAAGACTGTTCTACCACGCACAAAGTCCACAGACGAAATAGAATATGTTGTGCTGAACGAGAATATTGAGCAAGGGATTGTCGTTTGCAAGACTTTTGTAATGTCTGATTGAGCGGTATAGCGTGAATGATATAATTTCTGTGAAGAAATTGGTCAAACCTGATAGATATTTTCATTCAACGCTCACTTACCAAATTCGCCGACTACTAGCAAAATGTAGGCTGCAATAACGATGCGACTTTCGCCGACGTTATAACAGCTGGTGATGTTGGGGATCGGAGGGTCAGATACTTGTAAATGTATCAGTTGGTGCCACTCTTTGGCAACGACGGGAACACGTACTTGTTATTGAGTTGCCAAAGTTAAACAAGATATAAATGACTGGAATCAAAATTACCTGTGAAATAACTGTCATCTCAAAAGGACGCTCGGAAGAGATCTAAACATACAGCAAAGCTACACAAGAGAGTGATCAATATCCTCCTGTTTCTTCCCCAGATGGCGTACGTTCTCAATATGAACATACCTACAGATATGAAGTTTCATCATGAAAATAGTGTAGAATGAAGGTCAAAACCCACATTCCGCAGCTACCAAAGTGAGGCCCTCAAGCCCTGTACATAAATGAGATATTTGTTAATCTTAATCGCTTGTAACGCACTGACATGAGTTTATGTCGAAGTATGTCTGACATAGCTGTTTGGCACGTCAGACATCGTACAACGCACTCTGAAGAGAGTACTTTACACTCAATGGCAAAGCGGGTTGCAATACCTCTACGGCATTTTTAATCGTGCGAACAGTAATACAAACTGGGGCTCACGGTAAGTATCTGTCGCCAACAACACAAATGGCAGATAGCGACACAACAGATACAGCATCTTGACCTTCCCCCACTTTGACTTTTGAATAAATGCCAGCTTCAAAATCATTGGGCTCAGAGTCGCAGAGATACCAACAATCGGAGATAGCGCACCTCGTCATCGAATGTGATGATATAGTCATAGACCTTTGTGAATGTCAATCTAGAGGCTCAGAGAAGCTCCAGTAACAACACGGACCCAAATCACAGTTGTAGACACTGAGTTGTTGAATCAGAGAGGTCATGCCTGGTGATTGAGAAGGGTTTCTCTTACCATAAGCGTACTAAGTAAGCCCGGAGTCAGAACCTGTGAGGTTACTATTTGCATGACTTACGTTTAGATCTAGAAGAGTGCGTCCTATCACGAAATCGGCTGGCGCATAGGGAGTCATGAGAGGAGGAACATCGAACGGCGTACCACTCCTCTTGCTATTTATGATCTATTGCAACATGATGCATGATGCATGATGCACCAGGCACATCAACTTGAAGGCAATGCCGCATCTCCCACGAAACGAACAAACAGAACACATGCGCTCGCGCGCATCTGGATATTCCCAGTGCGTGTATAGAGCGGCTGATAGTAAATAGACTTTTTACCAGACGTTTTGGCGATAACTGTACGACGCTGCGCTCACTGTCTCGAACGAGACGAAGGAGTCAGGACCAAGCATCCTGGTACGTCCCTCCGGTTTAACGCGCCCGCGCGCATGGATTCAGATCGACGATGAAGCAGGGCCGCTGAGGCTGGTGGCAAAAGGAGAAGCACGTCGATGAAGATGCCGAAGAAGAAGTGAAGCCCCAAGTCTTCAAGCTTCAAGAATCAAGCCCTTGGTGCTACCCACGGCTACTATACTATAGATTTATTTTGAATTCCTTTTATGGGCATTGGGGACTTATACTTACCAAGTATTTCACATAACCCCACAGCCCATCTGTAAATTTTTCTTTAGTTTTTTTTCCAATCTATCAATTGGTAGCTGACGAGATCCCACCGTGGTGACTCTCGAATTTAGGAACTAGTCGACGACCTTTATGGCATGACAAAGGGAGATCGGGACACTATGCGTATAGCGGTCTGGCAATGCGAGGCGAACTTTCAACTGATAAATGTTTCTTGGTTCTGCAGACACTATGGTACACGGTGACGAACTCCTCTCCTACAATGATATACTGCTATGTCGATCAAGTACTATCACGGTTATTTTCAAAAAAAAAAAAACATGCGTTCGGCCTCAAAAAGCCCCAGAGCTCAAACGGGTTTCTTCTCCGTCTTCAGGCCAAAACATCTCCTCAAGTTCTATGACTCTTGCCCAAATGCTCTCCATCGCACGTACAGCTGAGTGCGAATGTCCATGATGATGTTTCGCGAAGTGCCTGTTTGCCAGAACCTCCACCCTCTGGACGAATTCTTCGAACTCCGATGTCGTCCAGTTGTTTGTTAGTTGGCGGATCGCATTCGCAGTATCGTTTTCTGAGTCACTGTGAGGAGGGAACAGGGATTTTACATACTTCCATGCGTCGAGGTATACCTAGCGGGCTTGTTTCAAGCAGCGTAATGTCATTTGCGAAGCACACACCTGTTCCATTGCCCACAGAAACACGAGCCCCTCTTCCAACGAACCAACAGAAGCTACTCTTGCCATCTCAGCTGTGTAATCTCGTGTGGCTTTCCGCTCTATCCAACCGTTGATATCTAAGTTCCATTCCTTTGCGACCCCCTCAAAGAAAGCAACCTCGCGAATAATTCCCTCCAAGCATGTTGTCAGCAGGGCGAGAGTCTCTCTGTTCAAATCCTCCTCAACAGCAGGACCATCGAAGGGAATCTTTGATATGAGCAGACCAATAAAATGCGGATATGCGTGTGCCGCATAAATGCGATCCTGACAGAGCCACAGTGCAAGACGGCCTGAAGATAGGCTCAATGTACCAGCAGCTGTAAGAAATTCGTGCTGCGTGGCTGCGCTGTAGTATGGCTTCAGATTAGATTGGTCTTTCAGATGATGCGTGATATGTTGCATGTCTGACAACGTAGAGGTGAGTGGCGGAATCACCCTGCAGTCACACAAACCCTCTTATCTTATCTAGTGAACATTATCTAATTCCTCATGGCAGCTCAACTTCCCAAACACGCACACATCCATCCGCGCCAGCGCTCAAAACACGTCCCATCTTTTTGCTATCGGTGACATGTACATCACCGAGCCAAACGACACAGTTAACGCCCCCTGGACCTGCCCCTTTAATGAGAACGCGTTTCGAGATGTTTTCCAAGCTCCAGATATAGAGGTTGGTGTCAAGAGATCCCGAAACCACATGAGTCGGAGGCGACGCCAAGGCCTGTAAGAACGCTAAGGAAGATATGCGTGCAGTGTGCCAGTCCCAGCGAGTCGGGATAGGCTGGTGATCCACCATATCATTTCAGTGTACCCGACGCAGTGATTACCAGAACTTACCTCGCCAGTCTGTGAGTGATATAACGCGATCTTTCCGGCAGACTGCAGATGTGATATTGGCAACGGGCCTGGATCAGAACTGGCGCTTGAATACTCACATTTCCTTGCACTATTAATGCTCCATCACTTGAAACCGCCAGCGCAGTTATCGTGCCCTCGCTTTCTGGAAGCACTCGTGTCTCCGTCAACGTATTACCATTCCAAGTATGGACGTGCACGCGCTTATCCTTGAGCACGATAAATTAAAAATACAGTTTGAAAACGGAGATGCTCACCTCTCCACCGACTGCGACCACAATTCCCCCAGCACCCACTACATTTGGTGCATATGGTGGTTTCAGCTCGAAAACTCGTTGATTGTGACGGATCGCTTCAACCGAGGCAATGCCAGCGACAAACACAGTCTCGTCTGATGTCACTGCAACAGACTTGGGCTGCGATAATGAAGGGATGGAAGCAGGCCTATCACACCCATTTCAATAAAACAACGACCCGGAATAGGAAACAACAAACGTGTATGTGGATCCCTCAATCTCTCGGATCTGGTCATCGTAACCTGTAGTGAATACTTTCCCGGAGCTTGCGGTCGCCATGCCAGATACAAGACTAGTGTGTAGCGTGCCTCTCACCAGCTGCACAGCCTCTGAAGGTGATGTCGAGTCCGTGTCGTATGATAACACTCGCCCGTCAGCTGATCCAGCAAAGAACGTGCTCGAAGACGTTGACGAGGCTGCGGTAACAGCTTTTTGTGGAGCCTGTACGGAGTGTCATGGGAAGCACCAAGAATTTAGGAAGGGACTGCATACTTGAAGGATGCGAGTTGGCTTATCTCCCGTGCGCGGGTCAAAGATGTTCAAATCACCAGACATAGAGAGTGAAACAAGGTCACTGATGCCACTCCAGACACCGCCAACTTGCTGGTTGGGCACCCCACTGCCGACCGTCCAAGTATGCAACGACTTCCGGGCCTCGATATCCCCTAATACGACGGGTTCAGTCAGGTTAGTAAAGAGCAGTAACTTTGAGTGCGCACATAGTTTAACAGTGCAATCCAGAGAAGCCGTAAAGAATGACTTGCTATCTGGACTCCAAGAGCAGGACATCTAGTAGAGACGATGTGAGTCTCCCAACTCAAATCATGCTTCTATTACAACTCACAATAGTCCCTTTGTGTGGGCTATCAGTAAGCTCTGCAACCGTCTCACCAGTCTTCCCATCATAGAGGAAAATTTTCGAGTCTGAGCCTACACTTGCGAAGTGGTCGCCTGAAGGTCCAAATTGAACGTCTTGCACGAATTTGGTGTGCGTCCTGATGGTCTTCACACAATTTATAGTCAACACTCAAATACCGCAAAGAAGTTTCAGACCTTATCGTATTTGAAAGGGACCCCTGCAGGATGCCAAGAGTTTAGTGTTCACTCGATGACCTTAAAGGTTGGTTACCTTGATGAAAGACGATGGAATTATCATCGGAGGCGGTGGCCGCCCTAAAGGGGCGCTGATACCTAATAGAAACAGCATTGATAACCTATCCGAGATGAGCTTGCTGGTTCACGAGAATGGTGACGACAAACCTTTGAGTGTCCACTGATTTGACCCGTCGAAGAGCCAGAGTCGGCAAGAAAAGCGTGACCGAATCTTCAAAGCCCTGTCAGTCTCTGTCCGCTCTGCATAAACATTCTACCCACTTCTCTCTGCCATCGCCAACCGCGACTATCCGCTTACTTTCGCCATCCCAAGCCAGGTCGTTGCTACCGAGTGTGAGCAGTGTCACTCGGATAAGCTCCCACTGAGCAAAGTGTACTACTTACACTTTCCCGGAAAGAACTTTGTATTCTCCCTTCACAGATTGATCCTCGCCTATGGTATCCCATATCTTGACTGAAAGATCAGATTTAATCAGCAGGGATTGCCACATATGATACTGGTAGATGCACACCTGTTCCAATAATGTCTGCAGAAGCGCAGTAGAAGCCAGATGGTGAGAAACGTGCAACAGTCGTATTGTATGCGTGACCAGAGAAAGTCGTTGATAGAGCTGCATTCTAGGTGGTCCAGCATTGAATAAGTATTGAACACGAACCCCAAGATTAATCTTCACCTTAAGGTCACGGATCTAAAAGTGGATAGCCCATGAGCGAACAGCATGAGGGTGTACTATGAAGAGCGACGACGCACGATCACAGTTTTGCCATTGGCATAAACAACCTTATCTTTACTAGCTGAGATCTTTGTCGATGTTCCACGTACGGTATTGGGAGAGCAAGGATATAAAGCGATTCGCTTAGATGTCATTGCGGGGATTACTATAACTTAGTAAGTGTCTCTAGCAAGGTCAGATGTGAAGCTTTGAAGACTGATCAAAGATACAAAGTCTGTGCTGCGGATGGTCGTTTCAGGGGAAAGACAAATTAGGAAACATTAGTTGACCTTGAACTAGTTTTTAGCCAGCCTGGTGGCCAGGTCTGGGGTAGAAATTAACTATCTCTGTTCTACAGATGCCTAACAGGATCATGATCTGCTAGGAGTACTTTTACAAGAATCGAGGCAAAACCCAAGACCACCACAAGGTGTTGAAGAAGGGGAAAATAAATGTAGATCAACAATGTAGCATAACCGACGATAGCGTAGAAGAAAAGAGAGATTAAATAAGGGGGAAAAGATCGTTCAGTCAACTCGTGGACATTCCTCAGTAGAATAGTTCTTCAGAGGATCTTTTCTCAACGCTTCTGCTTCGGATCCAACCACAGGTCCTCCAACAGTTTTTGGTTTCATCACCGTCTCAGGTGCAAGCATTGCAGTTGACATGTTTATTTCAGGCTAAAGCGATTAAGCAGCTGTCAGTAACGTGATTTTCAGCCATACAAGTTTACTCACATCATCTCGAAAGGGTGTGAATTGAGGAGTGGACGGAATGCCGCCACCGTCGGGGACGTCATGGAATGGTATGATAGCGTTGGTCCTCGTGGGAGTCTTCGGTACTGCGTCCTTCTGCCTGAGCATGGGAAGGGGAGGTGGAGCCATCATAGCCTTCCCTTCCATGTCCATACCTGGTCCGGGGTCTCTGAAAGGCACAATTTTTGATGCAATTGTTCCCGAATTTGACCCAGACGCAATTCGTCGAGTGCGACCTGCCTGCTTTAAGGTGCTGCCTGCTGCTTTGCTAACCTCAGCTATATTTTCTTTGACCCGAGATTTACGTGTTCCAATATCAGGATAAGGTGTGACTGAATCCGTTGCGTCGGCTGATTCTGTTCCAGAAGGGTCCAGGAAAATCTGGAGACGAGCGTTTGTGCCTAACCGTGGCCCACGTCTAGACCCACTGGTATCGGCTTGCGATAACGATGAAGGGGTTTGAGAAATAGATGCGAACGAAGGCACTGCAGCGGAAGATGAGGAAGTCACACCTAACGCTGTTCTACGTGGGGGAGCATCTGGGGCGGGCTGGGAAGGTATTGTGGCTGCAGTCATCATGCGTTTTTGAAATTCACTGTGCTTGGCTACAAGTCTATCAAGGGGGGAAGCTTGACGTGCAATTCCAAGTAGATATGCGGCATCTGCATCACTGCGCCTGCGATGAAAACCCTGCTTCGAAATAAGCCTTGCGTGAAATCGAACTGAAGCTTACCGTCCGGCTCTCTCAAGTGCAGCCGCGTGTTCCTCATATAGCAGAGCATGGTCGGTTCCAATTTCATTTGCGAGCAAAAATTTGTAGATGATAGTTGGTTTCTCCACATAGCTCGCGTAAAGTACCCAAAGTTTGAGGTACATCGACGTCCCTTTCCATCGTCCTTCTCGGTTGTCCTTTAATACCCTTGTCGCCTCTTCTAGAAGCTCTAAGAGTCCAGACTCTGCGCTTTGTCCTTGGGGGTAGTTTTCGAGAGTCCATTGAACAAAACGCGAGTATGCTTCCAGTGGATCATCATCCTCATCTTCGAGTGCAATTTGGATGTTCATACGAAAGCGCTTACGCGCTGCGAGTAGTTGGGCATCCCGCTGTGCGTGAGGAGTTTGCAAGATAGCTGAAAGAGTGGTAACCCGACGACCAGATGCAAGTGGTTGGATATTCTCTTTAGCAGCCTCTATGACGTCACAGTCCACGATCACAGGAGCTTGTTTTAACATATCGTCTTCAGTATTCTCCATGTGTCGGAGAGAAAGCCTTGGACTAAGAATGAATTTTAGTCAGTGAAACGATAGTTGTAAAGGACATTCATAAGTGGCAACAAAACAAGTCTCAACAACACGCTACTTGGTCACGTGAAACACGCGTGACCTTTGTCAGTGTACTGTAAATCGAAGGAAAATAAACCTCGGTCCTCGAACTTCGAAGCTTCAATTTGAGGGCGCATGGAAAGACTTCATCTACCTCGCGCTGTCGGTCTATGCGTGTGCTACCTGGTCTTGCATTATCTTGCTGATCGCGCTGTTCGTTGCCTTCGCCCTCTCATGCTGGCTGGTCGCGCATTGTCACACTCCACTGTACTAAGGGGCTGCTCTGCTCGCATGCTGCTGCCTTCGCTGTACACTCTTGCATCGCGCTGTTGGTCTGTGCGTGTCTGTCGCACTCCCTGCACCTGGGCCACTGGCCCGTGCGCTGTCGGGCTCTCAGCCATTTCATTTGTATCCGCCGTGGATGGGAGGGATGTTTTTGTTGGAGTCAGCTGAAGAGGAGAGCCAAGGGGAGATGTGACATCAGTGACATCGGACCAGTATGAACGGCGTCCAGTGTTCTTTGGCTGAACTTTGTCCCCGCTGTGATTCAGACTGATATGTTTTCTTTCCCTATCCCACCCGCATGTCGAAAAGAATGTGCCCTGTCGTCAGAACATCTCAGTTCTTTATGAGATGTGAGCCTTACATTCCTTTTTTCATTTGTGAGCTGACCATAGTATTAGAATAAATTCTCTTATAGGCACTAGACGCCCACTAAGAGCTCGCGCATTTTTGAGAGGACATCTATAACTCTACAACACATCCACATAAAAATATAATTTTTCGACGGATGTACAGTCTGACATTGAAAGTACAAGGCCCGCTAGTTTTTTTTTTCAAAATCGACATGTTGAGTCCAGCGGAGACTTACTGCCCAGAAAAGTACGGCTTTCCCTAATTTGTCACACCATGTCACACGTCTGCCGCCATGCTTGAAAGTCATGTTGAACTTCTGAAAAAGTAGGTCCATCTTTGCCAGGTCGTGAAAGTACAACTTAAGTCTGTTTAAGGCGAGGTTAAGTAATGTGTACATTTCCTGATGCCTGATTTATTTGCTATTAATTTTTCACCAAACGTGGACACGATGCACAACTGGCAGAACCATATCAATGAAATGGCAGAAAATCTGATTGCATTGCTCAGATATCTCCCTGGTAATGCCAAGAGGTTCACAAAGTCGTAACCTCGTAATGAGCTCGGTGCCTTTTTTCTTTGTCTAGCTGCTGATTGGTAGCTTCTCAGGCTGTCAGTTCGTCATTGCCTAGCCCATCATCTCACTCATCTCACTGATAGCCTATCCGAGGATGTGATAATAATGTAGCGTAATAATGTCTTGATACTGTGCGTCAGCCGTCCAGTGTCCGTTCTCATAGCTCATGTATCAACATGAGATCTGCTGGGATCCTTTCGCACCATAGCAGTCACAGGGGCATGGTGCCTATGCCAAGCAATGTAGCCGCATGTTCTACCGCTTGTTGAACTGTCTGCTAGCGCCAAGCACATTTTCAGTCGCATTACCCTCGCCCTTGGTCATCGTGTCAAATATTGACGACCGAATAGAATGTGTCTTAGTCATTTCCCTGATACCCGGATCCTGTCATTCCCGTACCCATCGACGATCTCCCACAACGCACTGGCAAGCTCTTCCGCGGTCATCCTCATCGACGTTGTTTTAGTTAGTACGCCGGAATACGGATGGAAAAGACGTCGGCACGAGATAAGCAGGTGCATGAATACTGACCCCATGACATGAATGAGTTCGGATGCACAATATATGACTGAGCAAGCCGTTACATACCTGGAGATCAGATGTCCCCGTTGCAGTGACAAGTCACACCATGCATCGAATGCTGTGAGTCTTGATCCAGCAGCCCTCGATTTACCTTTCGCCTCATAAAAACTGTATGCTCGTCCTAGAATCACATATTGCTTCGTCATGGTTCGTGCGATCAAGGCTTCAACACGACCCTCACCTGATTTGACAAACCAGTCGAGAAGTCGCAGTACAGATCAGCGAACGTTGTCTTCGTCGCAGAAAAAGGTAGGAGGACTATACCTCCCTGTTGTCCCAATGGAGAACATTACCGCAAATGGCTAGCGATCATTGCGATGCCCTCCAAACTGCTGCCTTGAAGTTTGTGGAGAATTGGTGATGATATGCTCGTCGCCTGTCAAAGAGAATACCTCAGTGGTAGTGCAGCAGTCTCTGTCAGTGATGAGATGACCGCAGAGGTATGATGCAAGCTGTTTTTCTGTAATGTTCATTATGTAGAGCTTTGCGGGAGACGAATATCATAAGCGAGTCTTTGCGATATATCGCTTTCCAATGTACACCAACGGAATAGTTTAACATTGGGAAAGTGATATCCGAGAGCTGGTGAAGGCTTTGCACTGGCAAACACAATGTATCATTGATAATTCCCTTCGTGTCGAGAAATTACTTTCAAATGTTTATATGCCATCTACGTCGAAGCGCGTTCACTCGCATTGTCAATGCCAGCATGATTCGGGCCTGCGCATGAAATGAAACTGAAGTTTAGTGTAAGAGACTCGAGAAACTCCTCGGGGAAGGAAATCAGAAAAGTATGCGAGAAACCCCCGAAGGTGGATGTATCGTGCATCATTTGCATTCCCTGCAGTGGGAAATGACCCAACAGATGCCTGGAAATGGCATGAAAAGGGGCCTACCTGGAAGTGATTCAATGAGCAGAGGAAACGATCCTTCCATGAGCCCTGTATCCTGGAGAAGAATACAAGACGGGAAGAAAGAGCAAGTACCTCATTATATCACCGAAAGAGATCTTGGCTAATAATCCACCCAACCTCAGCACAGTGCGTCAGGGTGGCCTGTATAAATTCTCAATCGAGGAAAACGTGATTATAATCTGAGTAGTATATGATATTTGAGTCTGTGCATTTCAGATCCCTTCTTGTATTTCGCCTTCAAAACAAATGTGACACTCGCTTCGCATATCAGTTCGTACAACGAGTGGGTTGCACAATTACACTCACCAGGTCGTATCAAGTGAAGTAGCTGTATCAGCTTGGCTCGTTTTTGTGGGTGTACCTTTGCTGCTCAGATGCAGCTCAGACGATAGGAAATGTGCCAATGAAGGCATACACTTCTGATCGAATGCCAACAGGCATGGACAAAGCGTTGGCTGATTCTGATATATGAGGACTCCGTCCTTCTTCGAACGCCAGGACAGGGAGCTGGGTACCGTTACTACATTTGTCTGGCCGCCGTCTTGACAGGCTGACACATCAAGGTGACGAAGGTATCAATGAGTGCCTTCGGGTTGATGTCAGAACAAACAGCACGACCCACGAGGCTACAAATGAAACCTAATACATCGAAACAAACCAAGAGAAACAATGGCGGCGCTTCGTAGGACCGGACCCGAAGGAGATACGAAAGATGGAATAGACTTTACAGATTGGGAAAGGCTCTGAAGATTAACGACGAGGCGGAACAGACTGATAAGACCGTAATTGTTCAAAATAAGCTTGATCTGAATCGTGCCGTCAACGACACAATTCTGTAAATACCCAACATCGCTGGCACGTAAATGAAACCAAACGTCATACTGCAATTCGCTAGCCGTCCCTGGCTAATGCCGATTTACTCGGTCTGCGCGAGCTCACCGAACGAGCCTAGATTGGTGCCACATACATGACTGAGATGATCAAAGTTTGAGGTAAGGATCATTACATGGCGATGTACCCACCTAGAGTCTAGGTATTTGATGATCCGTGAACAAAGGGACGTGAAGGTTTCATACACCGAACCAGTAGGCCGGCAACTGACACAACTGAAGAGGAATACAGAAACGGGAAGTAGCTCACAAGCGAGTGCATACATGGATGTACGGGTATTCTAACTAGCGTGGCATCCCGGCAAGTGGTACTAACCACGAAAGTGAAGTGGTATGTTGAAATTTTAGTAATAGGGCGTTAAGGTTGGGAAGAGACCCGGGGGAATGGGCATCGCGTTGCACGCGGACTGACACCATATGGAAATGCGTTTGTGTTCGACAAATTTGCCCTCCCCGGGGAGTAAGGAAACATGAAGAGGATCAGTACTAGTAGCGTCTAGTATATGAAATAGTGCGTGCCTATCATTATTTAATACCAAAAAACTTCACCATGTTCCTCCCGAACTTCGAAGAACCGTTGCCGTTAACTTGAAGCTTCAATGGGCGCGTCGAACTCTATAGGCAATGACTGGTGGCCAAGCCCAAGGTTGTCCACGGAGTAGTCAATTTCAACACGCATCTCCAGTAGTATATAAGGTGCAATCATCTTTGTCTACGAGCTCAACGCAAAATTTTAGTCTGGCAAGGAACAACGAGCTTAATTACGTTTCCGGGTTATAGAAACTACTGCCCAAAAATGGATTTCTCCTGTCGACCCGAGTACTCATTACTCATCTTGCATGCCGTAGGGGTTCTAATCGAAAGTTAAGTTTAGGTTCATTATTGAAATATTCACATACACAATAAGGCCGTACGTATCATCGCGCGGCGAGCTCCCGCAACAAAAGTCAAGTTGCATGCATACAAGTTACTATGGTTAGCCTGGAACTCTGAAAGCGCCCTATATATCACTTATAAGTCTACGTACGTACAGCGGAATAAAAGACGTGAGATACTTACCTAAGCTTCAGAAAGTTCCGACCTAGATATTGATCACACCAAGGCTTCAAGAGAGAACCCCCAGGAAAACCAGTCAACTTGATATTGGCTACAAGTATACCACTTGAAAATCAAAATAACATGATCATAAATAAGGACCATAAATGTCTAAATGAAGGAATAAAAACTTCTTCAGTACGATCACAAAATTCACAGGTCGTGCGTGCTAAACGCTCAAAAACTCGTACAGGTACGTGACAAATTATTTGTGTTATCGTTTGGATAAATTAGTCCAGAGTGAGTGTGGGCACCGATGCTGATTAATAAGCGGGACCGACAACTTCTTGCTTGACTCTTGAGAAACTGTCAATGGTAGCGTCATCGAGACCGAGATGTGCTTTGACAAGCTCGTGTGGCGTCAGTGCAAGCCATTGAGTGAGAGAAACATCCTCGAACAAAGCTGTAGGATAATAAGTTTTGACACGCGGCATATAGTTTAAGACACAGAACCTGATCTGAAAATTTCTAGAAACAGTAAAGTGGTATTTCCAGTATTTTCAACGTAATGACCTAAAAGATATTTAGAAGAAATGTCAAGCACAATCACGTCAAACCATACCATACGATGGTGGGATGTATGCGATATCACCGGCCTAAAAGCAGAGAAACGCTCGCTGTTTGTAACTGCCGATTCACAGGGTTTCGGAGACTTACTTGGAAGTCCACTGTATTTGCCAGAGCAGAGGATGCATAAACGGTAATGCGAGCCTGGCCCGAACTGGGAAGGGTTAGTTGGACTCAATCTCACGTAAACCTGATACACACATGAAGAAAGTCCACTCAGGTTCCGTAGGGTGCCACTGTACAAAGATTAGGAATGATGTATTCTCAAGACAGAAAGATTTTCTTACATGAAGCTCCCTAACAACACAGTTGGTTAACTCGCGTTCTAAGAAGGAACAAGAGTCACAAACCTCATACCGCCCACTTCGACAGTTACTTCGGCGCTGCAGACCGTGGTAGACACAGGGAAGGTACGCGAGTCTACAACCTTGTATGAACCTCCAGGTGCTGGCGTTGCATTCACCTGTGACATGGCGAAGGTGAAAGCCATCGGGGTGTCATTTGGAACTTACCATGTCCGACTCAATATCCAGCGGAGGAGGTGTAGCTAATAAAGACGTGAATCCATGCGATGACCAAGAATGGGAAAAACTTACATGGGAAGATGTATAACTCCTTGGATGGGATATCATCAAATGCTGAAATATTTACCTGGAAGTTCTTTGCGATAACTTCTTTGGGCACATGGGCCAGCCAGTCCTGTTGATCATGTTCAGGCAAGGACTCGCTCACCAGACAAACAACCAACCGTAAGAAGAAAAGTGGAATCTTCACTGAACGAGCCGGAATCAAAGATCAACAAAAACTCCGCGCCATAAGATGTGGTGTTTTTGGCCTGAATACTGGATCACAGTTCAACTTGTTGTCTTTGTACAAAAGAAAAAACATACCTGTGGGGATAACCTGCAGGGAAGTACCACAAATCTCCTTGTGTCTGAATCGCAGCTTAGATAGAGTATATGCGCGGGTGCGATGCACTCACAACATCACCGACATAAACTTGACCTGCCGGTGTCACAGTGCTGATACGAAGGTCGCCCGCAATAACATATGCCCACTATAAACGGACTATTAGTACCACGATTGGCAGTTTAAGAAGTCGTGTACCTCGCCATCATTGTGCCAGTGCATCTCACGGATGGCACCTGCTTCCAGGCGCATATTGACACCTGCCAAATCGGTAGCAACACTCATGTCGTTTACTAGCAAGTCGCAGATTTCGTCAACTGTAAATGAAGCCATGACATGAAACACGTACTATTCTGCTGCCTTGCCCAACCACCAGTCTGAAGGCGGTTGGAACTTAAGGAAAAAGGCCACTTGAAGTTTGGTCTGGTATGGAGTTTAAGAAACGAGAAAACACTGTGAATTATATAACCTACATAGAGCCGCTGTCGGTGGTAGGAGGAGCAAGGAGGTCAGGGTTTTGCAGCTCTATTGGAATATTTTGTGGTCCAAGGATGGTAGCCCCAAGGGTGCCACGAATAGGTTCGGGGATTATATCCTCGTCTTCATTCCACAGAGGGTAGTTGGGATCATCACTAGCATAAGGAACGGTTGGACTAGCTGCCGGAGCTGATGTTACTGATGAAGAAGCTGGCACAGCAACCGCAGATGACAGGAGGGCCAAAGTCGAGAGAATTCGGCGCCACGAGTGCATTTTTTGGAGTATGCAAGAAGAATGAACCAAGAAACTTTAAAAAAATTACACTGAGGGACTGCACAATGTAAGTTGATCCTTTTATACGGTCTAGTGAACCGAGGTTCCGTCATTGTTAACGTACCAGAAAAGGGTCGCCGGACCAGACGACATTGATTACGAACGCGATAATTCCGGGAGTATTAAAAGCAACACCGTTATATCTGTTCAAGTGGAGGTACATTACCGGCTAGCTACATGATGAAAACTTCGCATGGGGGTGAGGACTTAATCTTAATCTCATGCCAGCACATGATCATTGGAGTCGTTTGGGATTCTGAATGTATTTTTTACAATGTCCAAAAATGGAAATTTGCGCACATTGCCGACCCTGTTTCAAGGAAGTTGTTCAGGTGGCGGTATCCTACAACCTATCGACACTTTCCTACTGATCTTTCTTTCCTACTGGTCCGTTCCTGATTATGGAGAAGCTATGGAATATTTTAATCCTTAGACTACACACAAAGGCCATTGATACCGTCAATATTATAATAACCTGCCCACTGATCTTCTGATTTTGAAGTCGTTAAGCTCGTCGAATACCAACAGCTCGTGGATCTCTATGGACGAGCCTTCGAGCGACGGACGAGTTAGCTAAGAAAAGCTCAGAAAGCACTTTTTGAAAGCGCTTGTTGAGGGTCTGGAGTTGGGTCGGCGGCGTTGTCCAAGAAGATTCAATATCCAATTCACGGAGATAGTCCGACCATTCATGAGAGTGTTCAGACTCACCAGAACAATGAGGTAACTTACCGGCTCAACCGTGTTTAGCAATACATTGATCCTTCCTAAAGACTTCAATCACTGCCAGAAAATTATTCACACTGCCAGGAGATTTTGAACTCACTCTCGGCGAATTCGGGAGCATGATCTTAGCGGGTGTTCTCACTCGTTCCTGAGTTGAACACTGAATGTGAAAATAACATCTGTGAGATAGGTCAGTCTGGTTCAGGTGTACCACGCTCAGCATATAGGTCATTGATTCTATTACTGCTCATTGCGGCGGTTTCATATGGGCGAACTTATCACGAGCGGAAAAACTGGGATTCAACAAATTCTCAGGAACACACGATTCTAATTCGACGTAGTGCTTCAAGCTTCTAACCGATTTCCACCAGTATGACGAATTGCGCTGGTCCGGGCCCACTCACCTCTAATAATTTATCCCCAATAAGACTGGACCGAATCGTCTTATCGATAGGCTCCTGCCCACAACTTAAAGCTAGATATTTACCCTGGCATATCTCTTCACTTCCAAGTCCACGGCTTTTGGACACTTTACAATCCTGTGCTACCCTTCCAAATTTGGAAAAACAACTACTGTTCTTGTGACCAGCATAAGGATCTGCTAGATTTCCTACGGAGCCCGCACCTTCCTGCTTTGGCGCACGCAGCATCATTCGTTGTCGATTTTCTTACGGATATCGTTAGATCCTGCCGTGCCTACTTCATGTACTTGCCGAGCGGTGGTTGAGGTCTTTGCTACTGATACTAATCATTTGATGCGTTCAGGGACGTGTGTTTCCCACCTTGTCGGGAGCCGACACACTCATTACAATTGGTGCGCCTACTTGGATTCATTTTCTATTCAAATCATCCCCCAAGTTTTATTAAAATGATGGACTCTGCAGGCCTTTCATATGAGACTCGTCAACGTTCTCTCAACAAAGGGCGCTTAAGAAGGTGAATACTAGCGAGCACCTAGTATAATATGATGCGTAGCTAAACATGCACATAGCTCAAGTGGACTCGTTCCCCCTTACTCATGGTGAACTCAGATCTAGTAGCTCGGTACCCCGACGGTCCCCACATTGAGATTAGTACAAAAATAGTGGCTATTATTGAGTGAACTATTTTGAAACACACGACAGGTCTAGGAGATCGTGTGAACTTCTTCTCAGTTCGCCGGATTGCTCACTAGTCAACATTTTAGAGATTGGACTATCTATGTGATACTCCACGGCGTCATCCGGATCAGTCTGCGCAGTTCCTGAAAGTTCCGCACAGAACGTCATCTTAATCTCCTATATGTGCATTCTAGCGAGCATACTCGCGACGCCATGCATTCCGGATAATGATATATATGTCCACTCTGTGAAGACTGTTTGTCCATCGGTAACAATAACGGCCACAGCACCGCACATAGGCAGCATCTAGGAGTCCACTTATGCTTATAACGCCCGATGCCTAGATTATTATGTAACACGATAAAACTGCTCGTATCTATTAAATGAGCCGACGAGGTACTTGCATACTTGCTATATGTAGTACCTGAGTTATATCGTGTCAGCCAATTGAAATCATCAGTTATCGATTGGCAATTTGCGAGCGAAGCCTGCGGCATGAATTTCTCTCTGAGCGGTATCTGCATGCATGTGTGATCATGGTTCTCTGTACCATGAAAATCTAGAACCATCTCCCGAAGAGGCTACTGTGTTCATCTGTATCTTCGACAAATACGTCAAGATTCTACACGGGCGAACACTTGTTCCAAAAGTCGGCAGTCTTCATCTTGCATGGAAGTTTGCCCCAAACCCATTGAGTTTTTTGTCACGCGGACCAACATCCATTGCGACAGCAACGGCAGTTGAGTTTGGACGAGACGAGACGATGCGGTGAAGAAGGGGAGAACTCATTTATCACCGGATGTATTCTATGGCATGGACAGGAAATGAACGCAGATTTGGGTGATTAATAGTACTTACCTCCTTGTCCCGCTTCCAGAGTAAAACGAGCCTGTTCTCGTCTTTCTCGGCCTCAGTAATGTACTAGCGAAGGGGCGCTCGACAGTGCATATGATGTATTTCAGTTCATTTACACCCAGGTACAAACGGGATGATATCGGGGGATGTAACCACAAGGTCAGATAAGCACAAACCGTAAACTCAGGTGTGATCTAATAAATCATGTGTAATAGGAAGTACTGGACCCCACTTGGATACTCTTAGATGGCGCTTTTTATAGAGGATAGTAGAAGGGATATATTCCCCAAGAAAGTTGAAATGGCGCATTTGCAGCGGCCGAGATGTTTACACTGATCCGAACGGCTGTTGCGGTAGTGGATGACTGCGCTTCTACAGGCAACTAGTCACCAGATCACCTCTATGCAAGTAAGTGAGCCATGAGCGAGAGCTAGGGCGGCCAACCAAAAATTACACAAACAATGAGCAGCACTTTGAGCATAGAGAACCACGATGTTCCTAGATAACAGTATGCTCAGATATATTCATATCCGCAGAACAATATCCCATGGCAACTACAGCAAATAGACTGATAGTAAACAGTAGCAAACATACCATGACCCAGACTTCGATCCAGCCTCGGACTCTAGAGTTTGAATGGCAAGCCGTGGCAAGTGAGGGAGTGAATATATCACAGAAAGGCCAAAAATAGGGGATCGAGATGCGGGAATCGGGAATCGGGATGAATGAGACGAAATGACGTGAGAACACCAGATGTGCTGAGAATAACAATTGATATGCCAGAAGGGCGGCGGTCGCGGAAGTACCGAATGTATGATGATGCGTCACCCGAAGCGCAGGCGAAAAAGGATTTTGCTCCTCACATGAGGCTGTCTGTCACATGTCGGACAACCTTAACTGAGAAGGATGTGTGCACAGATGCTGAACAATTTGCACGACAGAATTTTGAATGTCAGGGTAACCTGTATACCCTAGTGCCAGTGGGAGGTATCTCTGAAAGATCATTGTGAAACATTCATCAAGGAACAACACAAAACAGACCGGGCATTCTTGCCGTCAGCCAGAATGCCCACTGCATAACTACCAAATCGAAATGTTCTCGGAAACAATGGAGCTGCAGAAAGGAGGTGTAATACTTTGATACATGACGAAGATATCCGCACGGATATGATCGGAGTGGAGTCCACTCGCAAACAAGTTATGCCATCTTGCGCGCACCACCGTGGAGGTATATTTATAAAAAGCGGAACCACATGCGTGCCGTGACGTACTCTGGGTACATCGGTCGAACTCGAATGAGACAAAGGGTTCACAAGCTGCGCTGTTTGACTGATCGGGCGGGAGGAATGTCGTCTTTTGTGTGAACTGGTGAAGAAACGTGACCCGCCGACATATCTTTTTCAAGTAGGGATCCATAACAAACACGTGCGTAATTCCGAGGGGGATCTGCATAACTATGTTGAACGTGAGCTTATCAAGCAGAAAAGAGTCATCTCATGACCATACAAGAGGACCCTCATGATGATATACATCACGCGAATACTGACTAGTATTTTGGGCACAGTCTCAGAGATGCAAGAGACCGCAGCTTGTCTCCATGACGTGAGATCTAGAGAAGGTAAAACGCACCATAAAGATGTTAAGTACTTGTGCTAGCCACTGGAGAACCGCCCCATGGCATATTGAACGCATCCGCTAACGTTTGTCATGGTGGCTCATACTGCTACTCGCTGCTTAGAACAACTCGTTCTAGGTCAATTGGGCTGTGGTCATGATTTGAAAAGTAGTCCGAGTCAAGGACTAAAGCTAAAGGATCATCGATCGATGCATTGATTGACCACGCGTCGCTGATATAAGCTTTCCACGCCGCGATTTTTCACTTGCGTGCTTAGGCATTGCAGTGACCACTTCCAGTCGGTGACCCAAAGTCGTTGATTTGTCCGTTGACTGCGTAAGTTTTTACCATTAGATCAAAATAGACTGATGAAAGTCTCATATATTGAATATAGAATCGACTCGGAGTAGTCATCTTATACCGATAATCAAGATGGCTACTGGATATTCTTCTCCGACCTTGCAGGATACCGAGGTTCCTCAGCCTCATCCATATCTTCACGAACCTCTGCTTTATATCTCCAATCTTCCCCCTTATGTCACTGATGAAAATCTTGCTATGACTTTCCAGCCATGTGCTCCATTCAGACCCAACATTGTGCGTGATGGCAGCAATCGCCCTCTCTCAGGAACCATAGAATTCAAGTACCTCGAGAAAGGTTGTGCCTAATTTGCGCGTTCATTTTAATCTTTCTCACTGAATCGTTAATTTGCATAGCGGAGAAGGCTCTCGCCACCTTGCAGTCGCGTCCGATCCAGGGTTTGCAACCTTCCGTGTTTTTGGTCCTATCTCCATATCCACCAACTACACCGCCGACACCACTTCCCCCTCCATCCGCTCTGCCACGTCTTGTAAAGCATCTTCCAATTGGCTTTACTGATTTCCAGCTTTATGATTTATTCCGATCATTTGGCGCTCTTGCATCTACTCGGACACAGACTGGATTTGGAAGCGATACCGGAGTTGTCGAGTTCTGGCGTGAAGAGGATGCACAAGTTGCTGAAGAAGCTATGCACTGTGCTGACGTTGAAGGACAAAACATTGCTGTAACAGTATACCAGGCGCGACGTACCAGTGGTACTGTCTCTGAGTTCAGCGCTCATGCCCCAACATTTGTCCCATCAGGATCTGTATTCCCCTATCCTCAAGTTTGTATCTTAATATTATCAATGCTGATCGCGTTCACTAATCAAATATTAGTACTCACCTCCCCGAGTGAGTCCATACCCTGCTGCAAGAGCACCCATATTTGTTCATGGCCCGGGACAGCAAGTGCAACTTGCCCCACTATCGGGACCTGGATCCAGCAGTCACAGTGGTCTGATAGACCCTTGCAATCTATTCTGCAAGGTTAGCATTTCATCTCAGCACTCTTCTGCAGGTACTTATCCTCGGATGCAGAATTTAGATCCTGAGATAAATTCCAATGGTCTTTTCGCCCATTTCCGTCAGGTATTAATATTTCAATTTCTTGTGCTAAATTATTCATATCACGCCACCGTGAAATTATAGTTTGGTCAGATTGTCAGGTATGTGCCATCTCTTCTCTACCGAAAGACGCCCTGACAATCGGAACAGTGCTCGCGTGATGCGGAACGAGAACGGCGAGAGCCGTGGCTTTGGATTCGTTTCCTTTCAGACTCCCGACGCAGGTATAATATTACTGTTTCTTCGACATCCGTAATTATTGATCACATGCCAATCTAGCTTCCGCTGCTATGCATGCTATGAATGGTGTCGTTCTAGGCACAAAACAGCTAGTTGTTAGACTTCATGAACCAAAACAATTACGGCAAGAGAAACTCGCCCAGCGGTTTGGCCATAACGGACATCCTAGAAGTGCAAGCGGAGCAACAAGTCCCACTGCCAGTGAAGCTGGCGAGAGCTACATCGGCTTCTCCAGTCCGCGCCGTGCTCCTTCTGTTCTCGGCTCGCCCGTTATGGGTCATATTGACCGTCCTGACAGAGGCAGGCGGGGCTCGGGCAGCTATTATAATGTAATAACTGTCCTTTTTCAGCACCTAAAGTGAATACTGACATATTCACAGGCTGCTCTTTCCGGCACTCTTAATTTGCCTATGCGCTACGACGATCTTGCCGCGCTTTCACCTGTAGTGAGGAAGGAAGTTCTCACCGGTGAACTTAGCCGGCGAGTGAAGGCGAGTGACACTGTACCCGCCAACGAGGTCGAAGCGATTGTTGAATCTTTGGTATCGTTGTCTCTGAGCGAAGCCGTCTCCGGTATTCAAGATCCTGCCAAATTTGCCGAACAAATTGCCTCTGCCCGTAACTCGCTCAAGCCTGCCAGCACACCTTCACCTATGAAGTCGCCCTCTCCCTCGAATTCTCAAGATTCACGTGTGCTCGACCCCAGTGCTCTGAACGCTACTGCCTCGGCGCCAGAGCATCCATCTACTCCTATTTCGATCTCTGCATCCCTGTCCACACCTCCACGCACTTCCTCTCCCTCTGGCTCAGTGCCACCTATTTCTGAGCAAGACCGTATGGCTGCTGCTGTAAGCAAATTCGAGTCATCCAGACAGGCTGACCTCGTCGAACTTCTCATGAGTCTTCCAAAACGCGAGCGTGCTCTGTGTCTGTTCAACACTGATGTTCTGCGAGCAAAGATAGCAGATGCAAAAACGGTCCTGGATAGTGATGATGGAGATGAGGAACAGCAGAAGCCGGATACCCAATCCATCCAATCTGCTCCCGCACAGCCCGTCCCAGTGACACCTCAGGCGAAGAAGACTGTTGTAACTATTGAAAGCTCTCCCAAGACTCCTGCATTGTCATCCAAGGGCCCCTCCGCTGCGTCGTCTCCCGTGCCAGTTACACCCGGATCGTCTTCGTCACATACGATCGCATCACTAGCACGTTTACCTGCTGCCGAGATTATCAAGCTCGCAAATTCATCGTCAGCAACCGGCCTCCCTCTGCCGAAAGTAGATCCGTTAGTCGTCAAAACTACAGACGAGTTTATCGACAGCCTCATGGATAAACCAATACAAGCACAGAAGCAACAGCTTGGCGATAAGTTGTACGTCGGTAGTGGCATTTTCAGCTCTATGGAAATCTAACTTTGTGATGAATTTAGATATCGAGCTATCAAGGCATTTGGTATTAAAGGCGCAGTAAGTTTCGGTCTCATCGATGCTACTTGTGCCACTGAACGCTTCTTTCAGCCTAAACTTACTATCGGCCTGCTTGATCAAGACGATCTCCGGGCTCTAGCTCATCTTATGAATAGCTACCCTTCTGTTCTCAAGGAAAAGGCTCTCCTCCTTCAGGCTGGCGGCAAGTAACGAACCACCTGCTTGATCTCTAGCACATTAGCTTCCATTCTCATCTTCATTTCAAATTTCCCTATTCGCATCTGCACTATACCGTGCTCTACACACTTCTAGGAATACATCCGGATCAATCAGACCTTCCATCATTACCTTGTGCTTCATTTTTACTGTCCAGATGTTTTTGTCTACGGTTATTCTAGCCATCCAATACGCGTTTGTTGCCTGACACCACATTCTTCTCTCGTTTGTGACCTGGATTTATGACTTTACGAACCTTACTCTCCTCCTGATGTTTGCTGCGCATTACCGTCGGCCTCAAAATCCTCCACACACTGCTCAATGTTACGTGTTGCGCCTTACTACTGAATATTCAGTTTGTTGCAGACCATAATATAGGATTAGAATCAATATTGAA
The DNA here is from genome assembly GCA_016758765.1 of Suillus cothurnatus. Taxonomy (NCBI): domain Eukaryota; kingdom Fungi; phylum Basidiomycota; class Agaricomycetes; order Boletales; family Suillaceae; genus Suillus; species Suillus cothurnatus. Next base: position 517,789 of record JABBWL010000015.1, on the reverse strand, counting down.
ACTCGACTCCATAGAAATGTGGACTGGTGACCAACCCGTCTGACCAAAATGGGATCCTTTTTACTGGAGAGGATTTTGGGCACTGCCAGCGTAGGCGCCACCTTACTATACGTACTGACGTTTATATCTCAAGCTCTCAAGTTCCCTATACCTTTTCGGAAGGAATTCTATTGTTATTAGGTTTTGAAGGGCCATTCCGTGGAACGTGTGCGCACGTGTCGCTATGATCCATGGACATACTTGCTTGCTCAGGCTTCCGTGGATATTTAAGGTGTGCAACGAATTTGGGTCTGCAAGATTCTGTAGTTGGAGAAGCGGAACCTACTGGTACCGTCTGGTTGCTTTAAGTTATTGTCCCGACGGCAACATGACCGGATTGGCAGTTTTATTAGCGCTCAATCACAATCATGGGGACATCACCCGACTCACGAAGTCAGTATATCGTCCTAAAGTAGACAGCCAGTAGGATTACAAATATCATTATGTAGAGAATACTTCAATAGCAAATGCAGTCGACCTCCAATTCGCAACCCATACATTTGCACGCTATACTCCAAAGGCGATCAGCCCATTGAATGGTCCTGCAAGTGTTGCGAATCCAAACAAATACGCAATCCAAGAACTGGCAAAATTTTGGCCACACTCTGCTTTGTGTAGACTATATACACAGCAGTAGAAGGCTAGCCCTATTTGTAGAGCAACTGTGGCTCGATAAGAATTAAAAGTCCAAGACTAGCCTGCCTCACATAATCCAATCTTGCAGCTATCAAGCTGGGAAAAACCAGAGTCGTTGCCTAGAATCAATTCAACCTTGTGTAATTTTAGTCAATTTGCCTGCGGACCATAAGGGTTAAACTTAGACCCCTAGCCAACGTCGGGGGTTGAAGGGCTTCGATGATACCGTGATTGGGACTTGAAAGAGAATTTATCGTGTTAAGATCAATCATCCTTCAGCCAAGTACACGTTGACTTACAAATGTGGCAAAAAAGCAGAGTTAGCCGCATCAAATCGTACGTCCGTCAAATCCCCTTTAAGCATATCCCATGCTAGACCCATCAGTCAAGCATTGCCGACGTTGGTATGATTTAAGTCTGATGCTTGTGTCAGTGACGTTTGCTTCTCTAGCAGCTGATGTAAAAGGACTCGGATGTGCATGCAAGGAGATATAGCGAGCAAGTCGGCGGTAAGATCTTCTGATCCAGGTTCAGAAGCAGCTTCTTCTCATCTTCCAGTGGTGCAGAGATTATAGACGCAGTGATTTGAAGTTTCTCTTAGTCACCCGAATATTCTTCAACTTGATGAATGCTTATGTTAGAGATGCCAGTAGTGGAAGAAAGTGGATGTGAATGAGGAAGCGTTAGAACTTGAAGAAGTAATGGTACATGTGTATTTCATCGATTACGCACATTTATCTTCTCTACAGGTGCCGTAATGAATCGGATGAAGTAACAATTACTTATCTGCTACGGAATGTATCGGAATCCAGGAGCCTATTGATTGTTGGAATAAACATTTACCTTTCAATTCAACAACTCACCTTGTCTGCGAGCTCCGACGTATCCACCATATCGTCTGGATCTGGTTTGCCATACTGCTTATCTCGCTGCATGTTGTCCAAACGGAAGGAAAGCTTTGGAGAACGTGAGAATGATGAATTGTGATCACAAAAGGAGATCTAGGCTCACACTCAACAAGAGTGCACAGAGTGCCGCCAAAAAGAGCAGGAACGCAGAAACTGAGGTCAGTTTGTCAATATGGCAGGAAGTTGTGATATGACTGTCACATTACCAGTGAACCCACTCCTAAAATGCCGTGAGTTGGGTAAGGCATATTCATGTGGAAAGATCGGAGGACGAACGTGTAAGCGGGACCCTCAGTCAAGGGGTAGAGGTGAGATCCCAAGATGCCTCCTATTTGCCCGATAGCACCGTAGAGAGGAATCCCAGCGGCTCTCTTTGTTTCAGAGCCAAGATTATGGCTAACTGTGGAGTGAAAAAATTAACTGAATAGTAGACATGTAGAAAATAAAGCGTACACCAAGCGTTCATCAAGCCAATGCTCGAATAGGTTCCGCTAGTGATAAGAAATGTTGCGACATAACGCACGTCTTGCTGATGAGTAGCGCCAAGTAGTATCCTAGAGCAGAATCCAGGTCAGCATTTGTATTTTGTCCATGAATAAACAGCCTCGTTCACATATAACCCAGACCACCAATTGTGCTGGTACAGACAAGTAAGGGTCCCCTAATCTGTAGCCTATCGGATGAGTAAGATGTAACTAGGAGCACGGAACCGGCTATAGCGTATGGCGGTACTGTCATCAGTTGAGCCATCGCATTTTCTAATTTGAATTTGAGTCAAATGATAGTTTAACGACAGAAATGATAGTATTACCATGCCCCATGGTACCAATGATAGTCGGTAAGAAGGCCGATAACGATGCCAAGGCACAGTTGAGGCCAAAGTAAATTACCCCACCTACGTAGATCTACAGTCTAAGTCAGATACTGAATCGCAGAAATGCAGATGGAAGGCTTGCCCTCCAGTCCTGGAAAGCCGCAATGACGTGACCTGTTAATCAGTCAGAACATTACGCTTGCATTAATTTTATGGACATTACTTCGACGGACAACTGCACCAAAGTCACCACTTGTCCCTCTATTCATGCGGCTAATCGCTAATTTACGTTCCGCTGGCGTAAGGAACTGTGTAGACTCCGGACGGTCTGGAAGCATGAATAGACAGAGTAAACCCAGGAGTATTGTTGGTGAGCCCTACATGGCATATTATCAGTGGATGACTTGCATTCCGTCCGACGAACATACCTCAAATAGAAACAGCAACCTCCAGTTCGCAATCGACACCTTGACATGTTGGATCCCGTAAGCGATGAGACCCCCGAATGCCCCTGCGACGGCTGCGAACCCGAACCAGTATGCGATGCGAAAACCGTACTCATCTTTGGTATAGTAGAAAGCTATTAAGAACGTCAAGTCTCAGCAATCACATACTAAAAATTCTATAACGTACAGAAATATAATACAACAGCACCTGAAAAGGCTGCTTCGAAAGTTCCTAGCCCAAGCCGAGCAATCATCAGGCCAGCAAAAGAATGCGCGGTTGCCTGAGAAGGTCACGTGTCATGAAAACAAAGATTGTAGAGTCCTCATACCATTGATGTGGAAGATATCCCCCAGAAGATAGCAGAGCAGCCAATCCATACGCGTGGATTGTAATACTTCGAGAGGACCGTGAACGGAATTTGCAAAAGTATCTGTGAGCCGCGTTGTTAGCAGTTGGCTCGCGGCCAAAATCCAACAAAAACGGAAACTCACATAGGTGAAAAAGAAGGCAGAATTGACCCAGTCAAAAAGTACCCCAGTTGGATCTCCACCAAGAACATCACCTGGCAAGCCCTGTAATCGAGCATTGCCCAGGTTTGACCGATCGAGATCTGCCAAGTTCAAGAGTCAGACTGCTTGATGCTTGATTGGTTTCCCGCCAAATTTAGCGAGGATGCGGTTGGACTCACAAGCAAATAGGTATAGCAGGCACAGTATTGGCAGGATCCTCTTATCTAATTTCCTCAAGAGTCTTCGCTCTTGGGCTTCCGAATCCGGGTCCAGTGGGATGAGGAGATCTATTTCGCTGACTTCTTCCATGCCAGGACCATCTTGTCTTCTATTGCAGCGTTCACAATGATCGAGGTTCATTCTGCCAACGCTTGCCAGTATGATCCAGAGGAAAGAGAAATAAATAGGAGAGAGAGCCTTGGACTGGTAGGGTCGTCAGGGACTCAGAAGCCAGTAAAACCGGAATAGTCCCGCTACCGTGACAGTTGAACCACAGAACTGACCGATTTCGGTGCTGACTCTCCGTCAAGAGCACCATGATCCGACATCCGGATTCATTCTTCGGGCCTCGAGATCCGTTCCACGTTGACCAATTAGCCAGTAGCCTTTTTGACTGGTGGGGCATATGTAGTACGCGCTTGACCGGTTTTGTAATTAGTATACTAAGACTACCATATTAGCAGTACTATACTTGTTACTGCGTCACATGGTAATAAGTTGGGTTGGTCAGGCCATCAATATATTTTTGATCGCTCTTTGAGTCGCAGCGGGCACGTATGTACTATAGGCTGGGGTAAGACAAACAACTCTAATGGCCAGTAAATAGCAAACAAATCTAGAATGGGAGTTTCGCGTTCTTAGCGGTGCGAGGGGGTTTGAGAGGGTGTGGACGTCGTCTCTTGTAATACTGAAGCACCATGTCAAACATTGCAGTGAAAGTAACTGTAGGGACCATACCTGCTTAAACTCTTTGACGCGTTTGGGCATACTGCGCATGAGTAACGCCCTCTTTTTCTCCCTCTTCTCTGCAATGCGCTGCCACTTATGTCCCTTGAACATCCGCTTCTTCCCTGCATACAATCTGTTTCCAACCTCCGCACCAAGAACTTTCTTCTCCTTCACTTCACCTGTCCATTCTATTGGGCGCGTCCACAGCGCGGCAGCACTGTCAACTTGAGATTTCTCTGAAGCCGAGGGCCCTGGAACGATAGCCTGCCCAGCAGCAGCAATTTCCACTACCGAAATTTTAGGACCAGGAGGCAGAAGCGCAAGTGTGCCAGATTCGCGAGCTTTCTTGACAAGCAAAGCCTGTTGGCGCAGGGAGTACTTCGGTGGTGCCCATCTGCCTGTCTTTGGGTTGAGCTTCGGGATGAATGGATTCTCTATGCTAGCAACTGGAACCTTGTCGCGCGACGAGGATGCCGAACTAGGATATGTTTTGGTTTTGGGAATCGATTTTACGAGAGCGGGACTCGGTAGAGCAGTAGCCCCCAGCTCCCGTATTCGAAACCGTTTGACGGCTTGCAGAGCAGACATGCAAAATCAAAGGACAAAGTCCAACAAACTCAATTCAAGCCGCTTCCGCCTTCCAAAAATGGATACATCAAAAATAAACAATTTTGCTAAATGCTTGAGCTTCGGCTGAAACATTTATCGGAATGCATGATCCCAAGATCCAGTCACTCAAATATTGAAAGTACTCGTCAAGCTCGACAGGAACTCGCCATCAGAAGTTTCCGGTTTTGATCAAGTTCTGATTCATGACTTCCGAGTGCCCCGGAACTATGCCAATTCTTACTGGGAATCTTAACAGTGCCAATGGTCCTAAGGAGTACCAAGACGGAGAACTCAAATAACCGCCCGGATGCTCAAGTATATACCGCGCTGAAAGGGGCCTTTATCTGCATATTGCATAGCGGTGCTTTTGGAATGTTAGAACGAGTTGATGGACTTGCGCCCAATGCTGGGTTTGGTGATTGCAAAAATAAGTTGTGCCAGCAACACCAGGCAGCCACGATATTTATAAAAGCTTTAAGATTCGCTGCGTGGCACGCTTAGTAGGTGGCCTAAGTCTCATAGGTTAGCGCATTACCCACCTCAGAGTCCATTACTCATTTGATCAACCGTAGTAGTTCCACAGTTTCATCATCATTCTCCAAGGGACCCTTTGAACATCAACAAGAATTGACGGGTCTGATGTCTGATCTGAATGGAAAGATATATTCAATTCAGGTACAAGACAAGAGCAACATAATCCAACCACCGATTTGGATATTCAGTGTCAGTAGAGCGAACAGGATGCTGGTTAGGGGAGCTTGAGATAGAAGCAATCAAAGTATAGTAAGTACGCCAATACTATGATCATGAGCTATTGGATAGGGTGTCCTGAAGGAGCTGGAATTTCTCGCAGAATATGAATTGGTTTTGCAACGTGGCAACACAGAAGTTACTGCGCAAAGCTGATTTCACTTCGGCCCGCGGAAAAAACAGCTTGATCGTGGCTCTCCAGGTATGAAATTATCATGACGACAGAGTGAGGGTCTGCATCTGTTTCGATAATTCCTTGGAATTCTGATCATTATCATGATCAAGTTGACCCTGTCTTCCATAAACAACAAGGTTTCATTCTATACTATGGTCGAATTCTTGATCGCCGCTTGCTGTACAATGTGCGCAGTCAGACTAGAGTCACTATAGGTGGCCCTTTCCTGAACCGCGCGCGCTGGTAAGCATTAATTGATCATGGACCTATGTATTCGTCATAGACCCTCTACATTTGGATTATGGTGGAGCAGTTTGGAACTCACGATTACGATGTGGGTGCGCGTAATCGTTTTTGAAGACACAGAGGGGGGATTGCTCATGGTGCAAGGATAAACATCAACCGCTGAGGAAGTGGTTCGTGAACAACGAGTTGTGATAAAGTTTAAGCCAGGACAAAAACCAGCTGTTGCATATAATATAAATACGACACGAGGAGCGATGAACAGGTAATTGACGAACCTTACTATGCCCAAACCACGGCCAACGACTGGGATTCGATACCTTACAGAAAAGTTTTGCAAAAGTGAGGAAGAGACTGAAAGAGAGTTTACCAAACATGGCAATCCCCTGAAGAGGCACGTACTAGGTACGATACATTCTTGCGTCCAAGTCATGCAAATGGCTCAATTGCCATAAAATGATGAAGATGTAACTAATACTAGTGTATCTCCCATCCTCATCATGAGTCTGGACTGTGTTTATCACAGCTTGTCTCCTAGTAGACGGGTAGAACTCTCGCACGTGAGAGTCATTGGGTCTATCACGTGCAGCAACGCGTTAATCTGTTTGTGTGAGTTTGGTCCTCATGTTTAGCGTGAGCGACTGATCTTCTTTCCCTCATTCCACTAGCACACGCGTAGCCCATCTACCATCTGCTCATAATCTTGTTTTCTCTTGTTAATGGCCGGAGCCTTCAGTGGCCACCTTTTGGATTCATATAATACGTCAATGCATCGCCCAGCATTCGGTCAGCCCCAGTCGAGGGTTATTACCAGCGGCGCGATGTCATTCGATGCGTCGATGCATGGCAGCTTTGGATCAACCAACTCCTTCGCTAGTCACTCACTCTCTATGGATATGTCTGACGATACGGCCATCAAGATCGCTACACTTCAGGCTAAGCTAAACAAGAAACTTGGGCCGGAGTACATCTCACAGAGACCTGGTCCTGGAGGTGGACCTAAGCTCACGTATGCGGAAGGGTGGAAAATTATTAACATTGCAAACGAGGTGTTTGGGTTCAATGGATGGAGTTCCCAAATTGTCAATATGACTACCGACTACATGGACTACAATGAGGAGTCCAAGAGGTGTAATGTTGGTGTTTCTTGCATCGTCCGTGTCACCCTCAGTTACGGTGTGTTTCATGAAGATGTGGGATACGGGACGGCAGAGAATGCGAAGGGGAAAGCCCAGGCTATTGATAAGGTAATATCTATAAATTTCACAGTTCTGCTCATTCATTTTGTTTTATTAGAGTAAGAAGGAAGCTGTGACTGATGCAGTGAAGCGGGCGCTCCGCAACTTCGGATCGCTCCTTGGAAATTGTCTATATGACAAGTCATATGCCCAAGAGATCACGAAAATTAAAGTCCCACCTGTGAGTACCCCTGCTAGAAGCGGACTAGGGCTCATTTGAGAATTCTGGCAAGGCAAAATTCGACAAGTCCGAGTTATATCGCCGTCCAGAGTTTGATGATACAAAACCTAACATGGCAGGCAGTATTTCGGTGGCTGCACCTGCTTCAGTACAGACAATACCACAAACGCCTGCTATTGCTCCAGATGTGAAAACGGACCGTGTTGTGGTCAAGTCTGAGCCACCTCAGGGTGCAGAGGCCCCGATCACATATATCCCCCGGCACTTACGACAAGAGATGGCTTCTGGCACAAGTGGTTCCACCCACTCTACCCCAATCCGTAACGACCAAACATCTGGGAATGGTCACGGTACTACCAACAGCCTGAACACTCCTATCCATACACCAATCCAACGATCGGGGAATGCCAATCGCGGAAAGTATAGGCAGATCGCACAGCCACCACTTGTTCAGCCTGAGCAACGACGTGGATCTTTTACTGAACCTGCTGCAGAACCGCCGACAGTGAACGAGGTTGAACTACCAGTGGCTGACGAGACGTCATACAGTATTGACTCAGAAGATGACGAATTCTACGCTAACGTTGACCTGGGGGATGGTGATTTGGGGAGACCGATCGACTTCGAAGAGGGTGTGGGCGGTAGTGAGTGTCTTGGACGTGACTTTATACCAGGAGGAAGCCGCTACATCTGGGAATCCTCGAGAATCCTCAAAGGGCCCTCAGCGAAACTCGGTGCATGGACGGGAGATTTCTAGCTCTGGAAGAGGTGATTCCAGAGGTGAAACGACTGCTCCAGGAAGTCCTCGTTTTTCTCATTCGAACGCACTACATTTCCAAGCTGCTCCACCGACTGCAAATGCAGTACGTCATGGACTCGATGATCCAGTAGGTGCACCTGCAGCGCCCCCGAAAACACGCGAATCAAGCTCCAGTGCGTCTTCTTTCTCTTCAGAAGCTAGGCGTGGCACGCCTTCCATGGGAGGGTTCCATTTTCCTCCGGGTATGGTAGGCACATTCTCTCTCTGGGGCTACCTATCGCTGACATAAAAGACAGAATCCGGCTGCACACCAGCCCAAGTACGTGGCCACCTCAGCCTCCAAACTGGACAACGGGTTCTACTTCTAGCAACATTTCGGGCCTGAAACGTAAAGCTGACACCACGCAGTATGTAGTCCTTGATACTGCCATATGACTGATACCAGACTCACTCTTGAATTGCAGAGCCTCTTCATCGTCGTCCAGACCTTTGCCTTTGCAAGGTCTTGGCCTCGCTCAGCAACAACAATCAGTCGCTGAAAACCCTAGCGGAACTCGAAGACCTCTGGCACACCTTGATGTTAGCGCCGGCGGCGATACGAAACGACAAAAACGCTAGCATTCGCTTCTGAGTCCCAGAAGGAGTTTTTTCGCCACGTCTCACCCATGTCCCCTCTGTTTCAAGCATGTTTTACGATGTCTATCATGATGTCGTCTAGCATTGTACAGCATTGTTTTCATTGCAATCACGCATGCATCCTAATACAATATTCTCATATGGCACAGAGCGTCTCCTGTCTCCCAGTGACGGAATTTGATCCTCATTTTGTCGGGTGCTGATTTCTTAATCTTGTTCCTGCGAGTTTCCGGCGTCAGATTGGCATCAGTAAGCTCCTATGTATTGCTAACGTAGCAAGTACTGTTGAATTGCAGCCTGCACTTGAAGACTGCATACACTGCATTCAGCCGGTCATGCAGGCCTATAGATGCTGAACAAAAAGCAGGGAACAAGCAGCTTGATCAATTGTAGGCGACGACAAAGAATCACGCCTAGTCGAGTCACAGGCTAGTAGTATTTATTGGGTGCCAAGAACCAATCCTTACTGGCAGGAAGTTATCAATTCCAAGAGCTTTAACGAATTTTTTATTGAATCTCTCGTCTGGCATGTGAGCAAGATCCTATCGGGCACCCAACAAAACTTGCTAGACAAATATTAATATTCTGGTTAGTGAATCTTGTTATCTTGCTAGTCCAACATGTACGGTCGCAAGCGCTTGTTGCGCTCTGTCCCCCGCAGAACAGAAACGCCCGCAACCCATGCTTCTTCGTCTACCTCCCAAATGGCGTCACGTGCCATCAGATCTGACAGCGAGTTGCAACTTGCTCGTGCCGGCGTAGTCACTGCAGAGAGTCAACAAGCCAAGTGCTAGCGCTGCACCGTGAATCTGCGACCATTGGAAGTGGTCTTTACCCCCCTTTTCGGCCTGCAGTAATCCGATCCATTTCATCGTTAACCGGAACACATATCGGGTACCATACTAACATTTCATGGATGGCCATCAGTAGTGCGAGGGGTGGTAAGTGGCCCGGGGACGCCTGCATGCACAAGTGTTGGTGGGAAATATGCACATGCTTCTGTGGAGCCACTATGATGGTAACATGGGTTGAAGCGGTCCTGAGACGGGCGAACATTAAGAGATGAAGTAACAGCGGCAAAGAGTGTATTATTACGGGGTTCGATACAGTCGGCAAGGAATATGAAAGGTCATAGCTCTGGATGAGGCATAAAGTGTCGTGGCACTCATTCCTCGTGTACGGAACGTGTCTTTCAAAGCTTTGGGTTCCGATTAAAATTTAGAGCCAGTGTGTCTGCAGAAGGTAGTACCATTTGAACTGCATGTGGCGAGTAGCGTAGCCTGAAGTGGCGGAATATGATGGTGTTGTAGCTGCTGCGATGAGCTGGCAGTCTAAGCCACGTTTTGTGTAATATATAAGCACCACACTCTTTGGAGGGAGTCGTAAGATTACCGGGAGATCCAGGGGCTGTAATATGAAGATCTAAGGATCAAAAAGTGTGACAGATCTGGAACCAATCCAAAGCTTTTTCAATAGCAGCCTCTGATCTAGTTAGATCTAGTTCTTCCTCAAGCCTTCGTTTCGTTCGACCTGTGGTATTCTTGTACCAATCGTATATTTGCTAGCGTCAACACAACTTCACTATTGATACATTTGATCAGTATCGATGACAGCCCTCACCTCGCGAGACCTTGGTCCTGCCTCGGTTAATGTCCTGGAGGTCCTCTGGCATGCCGAAACGGACAAAGAATTCACTGGCATGGTCCAGCGCGAACTTTTTAGTATAGACTCTGACGTGCCCACGGGTACGAGTCTCAAAGTCGCTAATGCGACTTCGCAAAAAGATAAGCCGTCTACTAGTGCATGCCTTGGGTGACCCGGGTTTGCTCGCCTCTAGGATGGCTGGTCATATCGTGGATCATTATATCGTCAGGGCTCTCATAAAGATGTTAAGGTTCGCTTGTTGATGTGTGACGTGTTACTCACCAGTCTAGATTCGCTTTGATGTCTTCTTATCTGTCCTCATCAAAATCTGAAGAATCATTCCCAATGTCATCAGTGCAAATGCAGAATAGACTGATTCATTTGTTGCTCGAGATCGATCAATCACCCCAGATTCAAGCTCAAAATCAGGCTCAACGCATGCCATAAAATTATGCAATTTTCCAGGATATTAGCGGCGGGGTATATACGTGTACGTGGCATCATGGGTATCCAGTCTAGTTTTCAGAAAGCAAGGGCTTGCGGCAAATTGCGAGGTACATGGGCGTGAACAGCTTCAGATAAATCGTGAGTCCTCGCTAAAAATCTACAAAAATGTGCTTCAACTCACTTTGGTCTGGCCACCCTTCACAAGTGCATCGGCAGCGACCTTGAGAGATTCGCCGACATCATATGTGCCCTTGGGCAGGAGACCAAGCATCTCCATGAACTTGATTGCAGTGTGTGAAACGAGCTTTCCGCTCCAGCTCATCCGCCAAACAGTGAAGCAATCCCAAGCAGTCTGGGCCTTCCATATATCACCCTCCAGTGGGTAATACCATGGAACTTCGTCAGGGCGTTCGGCGAGATCCTCTTCGTGCTCAATGGAGAAGCCGACCTTAACCATAGCTTCGCGGGCTTGCTTCAAGGGACGCATTTCTGGGATACCGTTGCCAAACTCAATGGCATGTGCAAGTTCCTTGTGTGCAGGGATCGATGCATCCCACGTGTCAGTCATGCACCATTCATAGACAGCCGAACTACAAACCGACGTCAATATAATGCAGCTCGGAGTCGAAAGCTAATCATACCACTCCTCCAGGCTTCAGAACCTTCATGATTTCACCATACACACCCTCCCACGTAGGTGCATGGACAGTGGCTTCAATGGCATACACTGATGTCAATGCCGTTAGAATTGAATTTTTTTGAAAGTTTGCAAAGCACCCACCAGCATCGAACGAGTTCTCGCCGAACTGTTCCGACAGCTTCATGAAATCACCCTTGGCGAAGCTCACTTGGTTTTCAAGGCCAGCCTTTTTAGTGTACTTCCGAGCACGCTGAATCTGGAAATCATTGTTGTTCAAGCCGACGATATTGACGTCGGCAAAGCGAGCAATCTCGCGTGCAGGACCACCAACGCCACAGCCGACATCCAGTACTCGCATTCCAGGGCGGAGTCCCATTTGTGCCGAGAGGTAGTGCTCATGGCGGGCCAAAGAGGCTACGAAAGCCTCGCCTTTATAGAACCTTGAGAAGTGGAAAGACTGAGCCCAGCCATACTCGTACAGCTCCGTCGCACCATCGTAGTAGCCTGTGTCTTATGTCACTAAAAGCCATTCACAACAAAATTTATGAGGTAATACCGTTCACAACGTCAGTGTAGCTCTCAACACGGTTTTGATTGTCCGCTTCACCCTCCTTACCAAGGTCCTTTTGCCAGAACTTGGTATAGTTCTCAACACGCGTCTCTTGACGTCCGTCAGAATACTGAGTTGAAGTCATTTTTGTCTGCAATAAAAAGTTGCGTCAATATTGAACACTTCCAGTACTCAAGAACAGATGTCACGGAGACTTACTTGGAGTTGCGTTATAATAAAGATATGGAAGGAATGGACAATAAGACACTGAGCAGCCTACTCGGACGAAAGAAGCCTTGCAGAGTTTTTGTGGGTTCAAGTACCGCCGGCAGGAAGCTCATTTTCTGTTCACGTGACTGTTAGCTGCACTCACCCAGACCGAGTTGTGCGCAGACTTACCCAAAATCGGTTTCGTTGCTACTTGCCACTTGCCGTGGCTAGGGCGATAGTGCCAGCTGTGAATTTGACAATACGTTGTAAGTTGTTGCATATATATGGCCCCTAATTTTTTGACCTTCATCACATTTTTTGCCCATGATTATACGACAAGGAACATCCGTCTTCCTTCGTCTATAAAGTTTGGCTATTTCTTGCCAAGAACTTGTATGGCTGCATCTCATGATACCGTGACAACCCTCCGCGGCAAATTTACTGTCAGGCTTGTGTCGGGTGGATTTCTGAACTTCACACCAACATCTCTTGCCGCCGGCCTACCCGTCGCCTGGGACATTTCTAGACGTACCGGAGTTGATTTTTCTCCCAAGAGACGGACCGTCAAACTATCAACCGACTTTTGATAGCCTTTGATTCTCGCAGATGCTACATCTTGATTCTTTTCTGTCAGAGGCTATCATGATTAGTCATAATCACTCTCCCTAGACTCAGCAATGTTCATTGCACGATTGCCGCATCTGCCTTAGGGGATGATTGGGTTCGGACTCATTTAGAATGGGTCGAGGACAAAAGTCCGACTCTGATAGCGATCTTACTATAGCACACGCCGGTCATATGATCATCCCTAGGCCTCGTTACAGTCTAATCACTAGGGGGTCAGCTTCCCAGGACCCGGCATCGAAAGCATATCCGTGTGGGCAATTCCAAGCAGTTGCCTACCAATGACCGGTAATATTATTTAAAACTTGATGATAATAATAGAACCTGCTTACGACCGTACAGAGATCATGCATCATGACCAGGCCGGCCTGAGAACTCCTCAAGGTTTCTATATTCCTCGCGCCCCGAGAATTTGCACGTTTCAAATTCATGTGCCGAGGTTCAATAATTTTTCTTTGCGTAGTGTGCGCAGCATACGCTGTGCACTTGCAGGACGAACTGGTGACGTATTCTCGCACCTAATCACCACGGTCTCGGGCAAACTTCGGGGTGGGACTGAAAGGATTATGTTTGGGCCACACGTTGTTAGCCGGGGTTAACTGACTCGGTGTGGAATTCGGAACCTGATGACATACCCCATTCGACATCCATTCCATGATTGTGCTTTTACGTCGATAAAAGTGTTACAAACTGATAGGCTTGGCGATGAGGACGAGACGGAACATGAGGCGTTCAATCGCTCCTTAGAAGGCTTACTACACCCGAAAGTATGGCATTGATAGATATAAAAGACAAGAAGTCGGAGCATCTCTGTCATAAGTTTAGAATTTGAAGCCGAATCTGCCGTGTCACACACTAGCTAGACTGGTACTAGCATACCGAATCACACCCATGCTTTACAATTCTTTCCACTGACCTTGAGTGTTCGAGTCTGCACCAAGTAGTTCCGTGTAAGTCTCAATGGTTTGCTTCATGATTGACTGCCATGGCGCCACTCAATCTGGACCTGACAGCTGGCCAAACTCGACTCGTTGCTTAATATTCGTTGCTTAATCCCTACCAGGTCCGACACACCGCGGAGAGATAAGTACTAGTGGTGGCGCCCACCGTCTTTCAAGTATATCCTCGATCCACACCATGGACCAGTCTCGTCTGCAACCTGCAACATCCTTCCAGGTATGATTTCACCTTTGCCTCGTGTCAGTTGAGATATGAATTAGTCCACCGTGTTCCAGGCTCGTGCAGCGCAGCTTCTCAAGAAACTGAGCTGGTATCCGCGCTTGGGAGGCAGCCGCTCAAAAGATAACATGTCCATCGTTGTAACTGTTCCAGACAACGACCGCTCACACATACCCTCTTCTGACGTTACCCGCAAGCCAGACATATCCACTCCTAGCCTTGCAGGTTTGCGACTACATGATGTTTTCAATCCGACGGACACGGATGATTCATCATCTAGCAATAGCCCCACCCGCCAATCAAGGCGCTATTCAGCTTGGGACGGTCTCACCCAATCCTCTTCGAGCCCGGTGTTTGCGGGACATGGTCCCGCCTCATTATTTTTACGAGAGATAAATGTCTCAAAGAATTCTTCTAATCAGCTTAATAGTGATGGAGAAAATGTCCTTGCTCCAGCACCATTATTTTTGTGGGCAGGCTCCTCAAGCGACTGCCTTGCACGTGCATCAAATGATGGCCTACTACACTCAGCGACCCTGAGCAACGTGCCAGATATCACGGTCTTGCAAGACACATCTCCTATACCAGATGAATCGATGACGCAGTTGGACAGATCACAAACTCCACGACAGATGGAGGGACTCGTCACTCACAACGACTTAGACACAATCAACACATTCGTAGAACCAGAACCCGCTCAAACACCTTTCGCATCCGCTGTTTTGGTTTCACCTGCTGCAGAATCTTTACCCTCGTCCAGTATTCAGGGTCGTTCCTCGACTGTGACACAGCCGACCATACCACCTCCATTCTGCGTTGCCACCGAGCGTGGCCTTCGTCTTTCTCCTTCCATCATTTCAAGGCATCGTATGCCAATCTTGAATCTTCCGACTTTACCTGTGTCTACTCCTGCTCCAGAGCCCGCCGTGCGGCCACTTGTGCGCCTGCAGCATGTGCCATCATTAAGTGTTCACGGACGGCCCGATGTCGATCCAGGGCCAGACTCTGCTATCAGCTATGAGGATGATGACGACATGGAGGATGACAACGAAGGTGATGGAGGCGAAGATTTGAAAAATGAAGACTCGGAGCACCAGAGTGACGAGGACGGTGATATGGAGGAATTGCCGAGTTCAGGCCGTTCTTTATCTCATTCTCCGCTGCGAGAGTTCCAGACCAAAGTTGTCGACTTAGCCCCCCCAGCCGCTGGTCATTCTTCTCGACTCTTTACTTCGTCATCTTCAGCAGGGGTGTCTACCCCCGCTCCCAACAATGGCGTTGATTATTTCTCGTCCAAGGCATATGGGAAGCTCCCGGATTTGACTCCCAGGCAGGATGCCTCTACACCCAAACCCTTCTCTCCGAAAACATCTTTTGGAGAGTCTATCAATGTTCGGCGGCGAATAACGCCCATGCCTTCGTTTCATCGTGCGCAGCCTTCCCTGGAGGTCAGCCGTGCACCCAGTCTGTATCGTGCGCCATCTCGCAGCATGATTGACCTGACTGTGTCCCGGAGAGACCTGATACACAACAAGTCGCGCGACACAGTGCATTCGAATGTAGCCTCCATGTCTGAGAATACCATCGAATCCATCGAGAGCGATAACACGGACACTGTAATGGGAAGGCTTATGCGACGCACATCCATGCCTACTTTCACCTCCACGTCGGACCCACCTCCATATCCTTCCTTTGACCCGCGCCCACCGAAGAGTGCACCTCCGTTCCAATTTCACGAGGACGAAGGTCGTGAGCGGTTACCGCCATATAGCAATTCGCTGTATCTTACCGCTATTATGCCGCTCAAGATGGAGTTCAGCTCGCCCGGTGTTCAAGCAAAGGACAGGAAATGGAGACGTGTGTTTTGCGAGCTTGAAGGGACGACACTCCGCGTGTACAAGTGTCCTCCCGGCGCGAGCGGGGCGGGCATCATTGGCGAGTGGTGGGAAAGACGTGTCGGCGTGGGTGACCTAAGTAGTGGATACCGCGCACCAGTGCGGAAAGCGGACGAGTCCCCGGCGACCCCTTCGAAAATAGCGGTTGACCAACTGGTTGCATCCCCATCAAATTCACCCCCTCCTACACCACTCAGGCCGCGGAGTGAATCGCAATCATCAAGAGCTACGAATCAATCCACGACGCCTTCGATGTCGCGGGCCAATAGGAGGCTGTCCGGTGCCAGCTTCTTGACCCCGTGGCGGAACAATGGTCTATCAAGCGGACCGCAATCGCGAGGCAGGGGTATGCCATCTTCTGGGACAAACGGGGGCATGGAGCTACTCCCGGTGAGCGAGCCGAACAGCCGTCGTAATTCTGTATCTAGTTCAGCTTCGCAAGAGATGACTTCACAGAGGACATCACCACCTATGACACCACGAGCTCCGTCTCGTCTTAGCTTCCTTTCGTCGAGGATGCAATTGCGGAGCAGCGAGATGCCAAAACCTGGGAAAGGCGATTTGATCCGGGCATATACCCTCCAGCACGCGGAGAGCGGACTCGGGAATGATTATTTGAAGCGGAAGAATGTGATAAGAGTACGGTTGGAGGGGGAACAATTTCTCTTGCAGGCAGCAGACGTGCCTTCCGTTGTGGAGTGGATAGAGGTGGGTTCTATCTTAGAGTGAGGCGGTCTAATGTTGACCGTGCGTACAGGGTTTCCAGGCGGGCACAAACATTTCACTTGACCTTGATCATCGTGTCATGCCCAAGGGACCGATGTTCCCGAGGTATGTTATTTTTTGCTTGGTATTATAAGTTTCTCAAGTATATCTACAGGCGTCGACGGAGAAGAAGACGACTAGTAGATGAGAACACTCGGGCTGGTGGCAATGGAGGAGTACTCCCTGCAGTGGTGCTATAACTTGCGATGTCACGTTGCGTGTTTCTTATGTTCGTATCTACTTTGTTGTATTAGTACTTGTGTTACACTATGGCGTTGTATCGATATCATAGTATCCCTTGTTGTAATTCAAGTTGTCGCACTCTTTCTCATTTTCTTGTTGATAGAGAAAGTTCTCACGGATTGTTTCCGTTTTGAGCCGAGGTTCGGTGTTTGCCTTGACACCACCGATCTGCTCATCCAGGTTGCTTGTTATCTGGATCCTTGGTGTTTTCCCTCATCGATATTCTCATTTTACCTTTTCTTTACCTGGTTCTGGCAGCCATCGTCAGCTGAACGACTATCCCTCTCCCAATCTCACACGCCGTTCAAAAACGCAACAAAAACCAGCTCTACAACGCCGAAAACGATCTTCCTTCTCGTGGTCATTTCGCCCTTTTTTCTCCTCATACCATCATCCTTCACGTCAAGTCCGACGTACTGAGCACATTCAGTTAGACCAGTCATGGCAGATTCGCAGGTGGAGATCGATCTGGACTCGGTTATTGACCGCTTGTTGGAGGGTGAGTGGCTCGTGCTCTGACTCGTAGGCTCCTTGGAGAGCAGATTTCGGACCTTGAGGGGCAGGGCAATGGAAGGAAGGAACACAACGGGTCAGCAGTTTGGGGCGGGCCAGTGCAATGCGGTGCACAATCACAGACATGGGTGAAATGTGTGGCCGCGTGAGCCCACAGCAAGTAGCCTTAAAAAAAACATAGGGTGCACATGCACCCAGCAGCACTCATAAACCCCGTCCATTTTTTAGATGGACCGCCCGTAATATGTTACAAAGCAGGTGTTAACCGAACTTTTGCATCCAGTGCGAGGCAACCGCCCAGGCAAACCTGTCCAACTACAGGAATACGAAATCAAATATCTCTGCACAAAAGCACGCGAGATATTCATAAATCAACCAATATTGCTTGAATTAGAGGCCCCGATAAAGATTTGCGGTCAGTGTCGCTCAAATCCTTGAGAGTTATTGGGATGACTCATTCAGGCCCACCTTCGGCTAGGTGACATCCACGGTCAATATTATGACCTACTCCGACTTTTCGAGTATGGCGGGTTCCCGCCAGAAGCAAACTATCTTTTCCTCGGCGACTACGTCGATCGGGGGAAGCAGTCTCTCGAGACTATCTGTCTCCTCCTTGCCTACAAGATCAAGTACCCTGAAAACTTTTTCATTCTCCGGGGCAACCACGAGTGTGCAAGTATAAACCGAATCTATGGCTTCTATGATGAATGTGAGTTGTGTTGCAACTCTTGACGATGAAACCCTGATGACATTGACAGGCAAACGGCGTTACAATATCAAATTATGGAAGACATTTACGGATTGCTTTAATTGTCTCCCTATAGCTGCTATCATTGACGAAAAGATCTTCACAATGCACGGTGGTCTCAGCCCTGATCTTCAGTCGATGGAGCAAATACGGAGAGTGATGAGACCTACGGATGTTCCTGACACAGGTAGGTTTGCTGTGCATCTTGCTTGAGCTTGAGTGTCTTACCCGACCAAGGTTTGCTATGTGATCTACTATGGTCAGATCCCGACAAGGATATCACCGGGTGGTCGGAGAATGATCGAGGAGTTTCCTTCACATTCGGACCCGACGTGGTCTCCCGATTTTTGCAGAAACATGACATGGATCTCATCTGTAGAGCTCATCAGGTATGTTGCGCTTTGCGGGTAGCGTCCATATGGACCCCAAGTGTTTTGTCGCTGACTGACGCCGTGAAATTAGGTTGTTGAGGACGGTTATGAATTTTTTGCAAAGCGGCATTTGGTCACGTTATTCTCAGCGCCTAATTACTGCGGAGAATTCGATAACGCAGGTGCGATGATGAGTGTGGACGAAACCCTATTATGCTCCTTCCAGGTACGATACTAGCTATCCAGTATGTTCTCTGATTGAGTTTGACCTTAATATTTAGATCCTGAAGCCTGCTGAAAAGAAGGCTAAGTATCCATACGGAGGGATGAACATGGGTCGACCAGTAACGCCACCGCGTAAGCAGAAGAAGAAGGACAGCAAGATGGGCTGAGTCGAGCAGGGCCAGCCGTGCCTTTACTCATTCTCCAGTCATCGACATTCCCTCTTATCATTCTGTATTGTTCACTGCTGGTTGTAATTGTGCGGTTTACATTGGCGACAAGGCATACTGTGAAGGTGATCATTGGGCTGATTCACTGATGGTAACAAGATGGCTGAGAATGGCGCGAGCTGCATTGTTGTACGGACATTTTCTGGGTTGCGTGTGGAGGGAAAATTCATTGCAAGCACACCTCGCCATGTTACGATTCTTACATATCTATTCACTCATTGGACTAACCCACCCACGGTGCCCTGTCTGTCCATATTCTGTCCATCATGTTCCGTATTGTGCTACCTCGTGGCCTTCGTGTGCTATAGGTTTTTATGCACATAGCTCATTTCGTACTGTGCTCCTAATGCTTTGCCGCAACTCTTCAGATATTCCGTATTCCTTTTCTTTCTTTTTGTCACAGTAAACGTTGTCGTATATTATGAAATTCTGTACATATTCATTCTGACGTCTGTCACGGCTTTAGAAGACCTTCCTGTGAACTCGGTCTTATTGACCTGGGTCACCCCGAGATCGATGCGTGTCCATATGCCAGTGACTGCGGGGTACACGCGGGGAAGAGTATTTTTAAATCGGGCTTTCAGCATCCTACATAGGCCTGGCTGGAGCTAGGTACAAGTGGACCATATGGTATTACGCCACGTGAATTCAGTGGCACGAGCGACCAACTAAAAGTGAGTCAAAAATGCCCTTCGTTAAATTTATCGTACATATGTAGATGATAGCGCCGTGTCACGTTCTGCCTATGGTCATACATAATGAATTAAATACTTAAAAAACTTTCTGAACATTGGGACAGCATCGTCCGAAAGTGAGATGCTCAGAGAAATTAGGCTCTAGACACCTCGTTGTCCGCGCCAATAGATTTTTTCTCCGATGAACCGTCCTCGTACACGTCGTGTGTCACCTCTGCTCTGTTGGCGATCTCTTCCAGTACGTCATCACCATCAAAGAGGGCTGCAGTTTCTTCAAGAGTCCTGTTCTTAGTCTCGACGAGGAAGAACCACAGGAAGACGAATTCGACAGCGAGCCAGCAGACATATACGAGCTAAATATGACCGTTGAGAAAAAAAATTCAGGGAAAGCAGCGTCCAAAAACATACGTAGTACTTCCATGACAAGGCATCCAGTGCGATTGGGTTCACATATTGGTTAAAAATGAGCGTGACAGAGATGACGAAGTTGAAAACGTTGAAACCCTTTGCACGAATATTATAAGGTAGAATTTCCACGGTGTAGGAGACAATGAGAGGTGTGAACGCCACATCATATGCAGCGTAGAAGAGGAAGATGAAAGCGATGACAGCGTGTCCAGCGGCAGGGTTACCATGCTCAGCATACTCGGCGAAGCAGATAGCTTGTGACATGTAGAAGAGGGTCATCAGAGATGCTGAAAGCAAGAACAAGAAGCGACGGCCGAGTCTGTTGACCATGAAAGAAGCGAAGACAGCCCATCCTAAGTTCCATATCTGCAAGATACCGTTGATAAGCAACTGAGTGCCTGAGCTGGTGATACCGATCTCGTTGAAGACTTTTGAGAGGTAGTACGAAACAAGACCGTTCCCAGACCACTGGGAGAAGAAGGCAAGAGCGACGATAATGCGCATACGCTTCCTGTTTCCAGGAGTGGCAATAAGTGACTTCCAGCCAACATTGGAGGCAACTAGAAGTGTTCATGTGAAAAAGCGCAGTACAGCAAGTAAAACGAGACCGACCAGTACGGTCATACTCAATGGCGGCCTTGATCTCCTCGAACTCGTACAAAACCAAAGGATCTTGCCTAATAAGAATACTTCAGATTGCGATATACGATCAAAATGATGCGGCTCACTCATTACTATCGGCATGGTAATAGGCGAGGGTCTTGAGAGCCTCGGCCTCACGACCATTTCTGATCAACCAACGGGGTGACTCAGGTCCAAACAGGATAAGAGCGAACTGCAGGACGGATGGGAGACCCTGAAGGAGCGAAGGCAGACGCCATGCCCACGTGCTGTTGATCTTGAAAGTGCCATAAGTCGTCCAGGCAGCGCTAATTTCAATGATTCCATCAGCGTCTGAGATCCGCTCAGCGGGCGGGATCATGATCACAACTTACATGATAGAACCAGAGTACCAAAGGGAGTTGTAGAGCGATGTCAGGGGAGCGCGGTATGTGGGATACGAAATCTCAGTGACCAACATTGGTGCGGCGTTAGCTATACATAGGATGTCAATTAATTAATTAATTGGTACACAAAGGGGTTTACTGACCGGCAAAAGTGAGACCAAATCCGATAAGGAATCGGGCACCAATGAACATGCCCACGGACTGAGAGGCAGTCTGTATGGCAGTAGCGACGCACATAATTGTTGCACCAAAGAACACAGTCTTACGGCGTCCTAAACCGTCCGACATGTAAGGCGCAAATGGATAGCCAGCCAGAGCACCGATATTCTGCGTGGTAAACCATCAATAAAGACCATCAATGCAGGCACAAAAGAAGCTCGCCTGGATGGCGTTCAAAAGACCCAGTTTACCGCCAGATGGATAGTTAAAGGCGGCCTCCCACTGAGAAAGAGACTGCAGACCATTCATCATACTGCCGTCGTACCCATTCGTCGAGGAAGTGATGAGACTAGAGAAAAGACGTTCAGCAGGGGAATGACAAAGCGGACGAAGCAAAACGCACAGGAGCATGATCCAGGCATTGAGAGCGATGAGTCTATCATGCATTGACATCAGTCAGAACCAGAAGCATTCAACGATGTTTACTTACCGCCTGTTGTTGTACCACTTCTTTCTCTCGTCGATGAGATGCGCAAATGAAGCATCTTGACCGGTGACAGCAGTAACACCACCCATGATTAAGTGGTCAAGGAAAGAAAGGCTACGGAGGGAACAGTACTAGTAGGTTTTATGCACTTTGAACTAGTAGCCGCGGACCGGATATAGTTCGGCAGCTGACAATTCTCCTGAGGTACCCCGTTATCCATATGATCCTCTTTTGTACTTCCAGCTGGCCATCATGGGTGATGTATCAAGGCGGAAAAACCTTGAAGGTGAGCTTAACAAATTAACAATCATTTCAACACTTATGCATTTTGATCCTGTCAGTGGGTATGCCGTCACATGGGGTAACATCCGTAATAGGATGTTCCCAGCGCTATAGAATATTGTGACCTCCAGATCAGCATGCATGTACTTTCCCCCTACAAATAAGATTGAAGACGGGTTTTTTTAGCACATTTCTTTGAAAGCAAGTGCCTTGATCAAACTGAAAGCAGACCTTGTAATGCCGGCGTCCGGGAAGGGGGCCTAAGCGGAAGGATCTCATACTACCCATACAGTACTTCGTTAACTGAGTGGAATCGTTCCGTGCGCGTAGGCATCATAAGTCGGACCAACAGAGTCGGCAAACGTAATCCTGCCAGGATCCACGACTTGCCGAAATTGTTTCCCAGGATCCGAGTTCTTCATCTTCTTCGGTCTTCCGTGGACATGTACATGTAAAACTCTTAGGCTACAAAAAATTGGGGATTTCACCTGATGGCGTGAAAAGAACTCGCCGTAAGAGGCTTTGCATGGATAAACGAATTCAAACAAATCGCCGACTCGCAAGGGTATTAGGCTCTGACACAGTCAAAATGGCGAATGCGGGCGTAGTATTGCCACCGTAGTAAACCTGTGGTTGTAAGGTAGGAATCTCTTTACTAAGTTTTCGCAGAGAGAAATCTTCCAATGGCAGTAAAATTAACTATCGATCCGATCACATGACTCCCTGAGGCCATGTTCCGGCCTTCGGATCGATTAAGGGTGAACAGCGATCATGGACAGAAGTGCCCAACCCCGCACCACATACATTTCGGCTAGAGCTGAACCTAAAACCGTCTCAGCATGTCACTGGCCGATACCTCACTTCCCCCGGTTTGATCGCGAACATGCCCCTCGATGATGGGGGCAGGCATATCGACCTTCTTTCTTCTCCCGAAAGGCACGAAATTACTGGCTAAGCTGGCAAGTGTGCTGGTAGCGGATGGTGCGCCCGAGAAATTGCTAGATGCCAATGGAGAGGACCGAGGAACATGATGAGACGTAGTCCGGCGTCTATTAAGAAAGATACTGGTCATCCCTTCGGACAATGAACCTTGTGGAGACGGCGGTCCTCCACTGGCTGAATATTCGCGAGGGGGAGATATTGAGGATAAATCATGTTCTGTCAGAGCGGTAGTAGCCACTGCTTTCACAAGAGTGGGAGAAGCAGAGACAGATGCAAGTGGCGGAAGTCGCACAGCGGAGAACCTAGACGACGAGGAGCCACGAGACGCGCGCGAACCTGGACGCAGTGGAGATGGTATACGTGGAGCATGAGTTAATGAGGGAGGCTGTTGTGTATTCGAATCAACTAGTTGAGTCGGCGGCGAGGGAAGTGGTGGCGAAGGTGGTGGTGGCGGTGGCGGAGGAGTAGTAGGGGGGAGAAACATCACGCGACGATGGAATTATTTCCATTGAGTTCTCAGGAGGGGCTTGGGCGAGCAGACGAGACAATGAAGATGGACCAGTAACAGGTGTGGAGTTCGCTCTTGCCCTGACGGGGAAGGACAATGATGTAGGTGGTTGAGTAGCACTGAAAACGCTCTCAAATTCAGACTGGGGAGGCACCGGTGGGGGGCTAGGAGAAGGCTCGGGTGGATCTGAGTTTGTCTTGCGGTCTGTCTCAGGATCCGATAATGCTGAAACCTTTCTCGCAGCAGGTCTCCGCTTATTCATCTGACCTGCTTGAGTCCAGTCTTCCACCTCCAACATATAATACTTTACGCCGTCGCCTAAACCATATGGATTACTGGAGGGGTCCTGGTCGGGTGTTGAGGTCAAATATGACAGTATAAACCACGTCGTACACACCTTGCTATCGACAATGCGTTCGGTAATGGACGTTATCCTTGCCACTATCCATTCTCTCGTTTTCAGCTGCTCGGCGAGGTGGCCAGTAGCCAAAAGGAAGTAATGTGGGAATGAAACTAAATGTCAAGAACAGGGTCGGGAAAAGTTTTATCCTCGTAGTAACATATATACGCACCATTAAACGCTGCCCAGGGCTTTGATATAGAATTTCGGGTTGGAAGGAACAATGCTAAATCCCCTTTGGCGAAGTTCCGGAAAGAGATTTTACCCTTGGCGCGCTCTCGATATTCCTTGCATTGCTTCTGCCACTTTCGGATAATGGAACCTGTTCTGCCCACCGCTTCCAAGAAATGATCATGATCGAAAGCACGTAACGATTCCAGGGCACCCAGAAGATCTGATGGATCAATTGGAGGGGGCTCATCGGCTTGTGCACCAGCATTTTGCCCATGGCGTTGGGTGGACACGAATGTAGATTCGGCAAGGGGCTGCGAATGCTTCGATGAACTAGGGTGACTAGTGAGATTATGCACGACAGAGAGCGCTTTGCAATGAGAATTTCGGAAAGCAATCGCGACGTCGAGCATCTGAGCAACCAGACGACCACTGTTTTCCAATCGATGCTCGTAGTCAGACTGGGAGGATCGCCCAGCTGTAAGGTCATCTCGCAGGATTCTTTCTATGTGCATTGCCTCCCGAAGCTCATGCTCGACCCGCTGAAGCTCCTCACGTAAACCCATAGCATCTGCGTTGGTTAACTCGGTTTGTGAGCGTGCCTCCTTCAGTTGCCGTTCAGTATCTTCAAGCTGTGCTCTGAGCTCCGAGAATTGGTGTTCAAGAACAGCCCGGTCACCATCAGCTTCGGCGATGTGATCCCGCATGATGCGATCGTGTTCGGTAGCCTGTAGCCGAAGTAATCTATCTTTCTCCATGGTGGTATTCTTCAGTGCTCTGTTTACCTCCTCGCATTCAGAGCGAGCGGTTTGGATTTGGGTCTCCATATTTTCCCCTCTAGCACGTGCTGCTTCCAGGTTCCGCAGAGTCGTTGCTTGCTCCTCAACCAACTGAGCAATTTTTGACGCGTTCCTAGCTTCCAAAGCTTTCATTTCCTCCGCTTGCGAACGGACCTGTGATAACTCCTGCCTCATTACTTCGACTGCACGGGTCTGTTCCGTTGCATCAACGAGTGCTAAAACACGATTCTGTCGCTCTTTTTCGAGGTCTTGTGCCAACTCCAAATTACGGCGCTCTAGTATGCGTCGAGCATGCAGCTTCGCTTTCGATCTGTGCTTTGGCTTGGTGCAGCTCACGCTCCAGTATATCCGCACGTTCCTGCTCGGAGTGAGATGTGAGTTCAGTGGTTTGAAGGTCGCTATGGAGTCTATGTATTTCAGCCTGAAAGGACGTCCGTTCTTGTTGTATTAGCTTCTCTTGGTTTGCTTGGGCTTCTTGCATTTCGCGTAGTTGCTCAGCCAATTCCTGAAATGCGTGTTCGTCCGCCTCTGTTACTGTGACTGGGGTGAGTATTGAGGCAACAATAGAAAGATATCGACTTACGTCTTCTCCGTGACGAAGACAATCGTGATGCCGAAAGTACTTGCACGAAGTTAGCTAGAGATGTGTTTAGCGATGAATTTTGCTCACAAGAACGCTCGGCAATACGGTCGAACCCAGCTTCCAGATTATCCATCTTGGCTATGAGCTTATCCACTGCGCTTCTTGCTTCCTGTACGGAGCCCATCGCCACAGGGTCTGAACTTGACCGCGCCCATGACTCCAGATCGCTCAGGACTTGAAGCAGCACTGGTATTTTCCCATGAGTTTGGCTGACGTGCCAGTGGACAAAATAATACCATTAATGTCTTCTCGGTTCAACGAATACGACGGCTCTTTGCTACCGGAAGGTGAAAAGTCGATGGTTGGTACAACATCGTCCATTCCTTTTGTATCGAAGGGCAATTGACCATGCACTTCCCCTCGATACACTTGTCGGCGCTTCCGTTCGCTTGCACTACAGACTCGTCAGGAGTTGTAACATGGTATCACAACAACTTTCGTTGACTTACGACAGCTTGGCCATCACTTCCAAAATGCTTTGCGCGCGCTGATAGAAAAAGTGAGCTGCATTTAAGAGATTAGACATGAGGTCACGCAAAACTGCGTTGACTGACCAAATTCCTTGCGTCGCACGATCTCAACGATAGTGGCGCAATATGCATATAGCATATTGTGAAGCCTCTGTATGTGCGAGAAGCTGTTCTTAGCCCTGAATTTACTTTGCAGGTTAGAGAGGGTCGTTGGTAGTTGCACAATGTCGATATTCAAGGCGCTGATTTGCCTAAGGACACCGATACATTGCTCGGTATATGCATTCTGGGAAGTGTCAGTAAGAACATTTGCATCGATTTGAAGACAAACCTTGGCTTCGGTAACTTCTTGTACTTCGCTTCGCATTGCACCATCAAGTTGTTTTAGCTCTGAAACATGATTACTTTGTTATTGCATCTATGAATCAGACATACCACGAAGAAGGCTATTTGGATCCGTGGCAGGACTCTCAAGAGCTGCTGTGATGTCTGATGCCTTTTCGAGAATCTCCTGCGCCCGACGGCCCGAGGCATCTGCACCCTCTAGAATTCTATGAACGAGTGAGATGGACATACTATCATAGGATAGGGGACACTAACTGCATATTCATTACTGTTGCGCGTACAGAGTCAGTTCCGTTTGTTAACCTGACCGCTGACTTCTCAGCATCTTCGAATTGAACTCGGAGGTCCTCTAAACTGACAATGTGAGAAGGTCATCCCAACTTTTTTTCATTTACGTACCATGTGTCCTCGCACACGCGTCAGCGACCTGTTTCATCTTCACATTCGACACATAATCACCCAACGTCCTCGGCCGCTCCCCGTTCTCAATCGCGGTTCTCGCAGCGGGAGACATAAATTCAACATGTATCTTCATGCGGCTTATGATTTCCAAATCAGCATCCAGACCTGCAAGGAGCGCAGCCTGGCGCTCGAGGTCTTTACGGGCCGTCATAGCGATACCATCGAAAACGTCAGCTATAGTGAGAACATTTAGTTCGAGGCTGCTTGATGCGATTCGAGCTGCTTGATGTTGACGGTGAAGAGTAGCCACGGTATGGACGATGTGTTCGAGGTGTGTATGCGCTGTGCGAAGGTAAGATGCGGCAAGTTGTGAAGGTCTATATGGAGGGGTTGTGGAAATTGAATCTGTGGTACTTTGTTGATGTCAAAATATCAGATACGGCTCGAGCCACGCACCTTCAATTGGAGGTTGCAGTGGTGGGTTAACCCTTAGCTCGTGAAGTACGTCGTTCAAGTCGAAATCCAAATAATACTTGTTGAAAACATATATAGTCTGTCCATGGAGTTAATAATTTCCAGATTTGTAGTGAGAATGCGACTTGCCTGATCATGTGCACCCACTAGCTCACGGACATTGTCAGTACGCAAGCGTGTACCATCCGAAAGGTAAGCCAAGATAGCGTCCTGATCAACGCCCGTCTCCTGATTCAAGAATGCCTCTAGACTTCCTCGTCTGCAAAATAATTGTTAGTGCGGTATAAAATTGGGCTTGGGCATAGACGCACCTCTCAATGTCTCTTAAGTTAGCATTGACCTGTTGTTTGCTGTAAGTGTTGCGGGCCTATGACACCGAAGACTCTGGTACAGCATACCTGATATGATTCGCCGTCTTCCGCACGGCATATCTGAATCATTATCCTGGTGTACTGACAATATTATGGTTCGACGCTATGCTGCCTGCTGCCGACTCGGGAGCAGGCAAAGTGGCACGGCCACATGATGTAAACGTTCCCAGTAAGGAAAAAATACCCCTAACCATCTGATAGTCGGTTTGTCCATTGTGCAAATAAATAATACAAGATATGAATGTGAACCCGAGATACCCGTCTATACCATGTCATTTATCCTGCCCTGTCCCTGAATCTTCCTGATGTATATCACTTTCATCTGCAGTCTCTATCGAGACAATCCAATACAAGTCACCCGTGGGCTGCCCGTCGCTGCGTTCTCCGTCTTCTGACTTTCTCCGTTTGCAGCAAACAAACCTGACGGGATGTCTATCCCAGTACTTCATGAGGTCGAATGTCATACCACCTGAAAGCCTTAAGGCAAGAGTCGGGTTGAATTGCAGATACCCGTAGCAGAAATCTGTCGTGATTAGATCCTAAAAGAGATTATCAGTGGACAGTGATTGAATTGGTGAACGACAATACCTCAGGTCCAAATACAATCTCTCGCCGATGTTGAGGGCTGCTAAAGTATGACCTACGATCGCCTGTAGTCCGCAGATCCAGCGCACGACCAAATATCCCCGTCTTCTTATTCTTATTCTTCTTCAAGTGTGCTTTTTCAAGAGGCAACTTAAGTGAATTCTTTACCGAGAGGTTCAATGAACCAGGCATTTTCGACACATTCAAATGATTAGACGAAGACGAGGCAACCGATAATGATGATGGTGTCGCAAACGGAGAATTGGACGAGTATGGGGTGAAATACGTAGAGCTAGAGGAATTCGAAGACACAATGGCAAATTGCAACTGCGAGGTATCCTCCCCTATTGATTGGGAGGGTGGAAATGAGGACTGCGACCGTTTATGCTCTAGCACGGGCGAAGCTCGGATGTCGTCTATTCTTTCGTGTACAAAATGGGGCATCGTTGCTATCAGCGGTGAAAGGGCCCACGGCTTTGTCTCTGACATCAAGTCATGTTCCAAAGTAGGATCGACGTATCTAAAAGTATTATTAGCTCCCGTCGCCGTTTGCTGCAGCATCTGATCTTGAACGAACACAACAGCATACTCACTTCATGAACCTGAGCGCCACACCAGCACCCCAAGGTAACTTTAAACGTTTGTCGAACGTATTTCCGAACATCACATCGTCCGCTGAAGTCGGCTGTAGGAACCGGCCTGACATAAATACCGCACTGCATCAGGATAGAACGATTGATGTCCGAGGTGCTCAGACGCACCCTGAACCTGAATACTCCACGTTATCCCTTTCCTATCTTCTCGGTCAAAATATTCTGTGGAAAGCTCTTCGCCAGAGGGATTGGTGAAACCTTTGATGTTAATGGCGACCTTGCCTTCGAACAATTCCGAGGATATGTCGTGCGCCTTTCCGCTGTTCACTTTATCTGTGATACAGACAAGCTTGTCCATCGACGGTCCAATACGTACCCGCAGACGAGAGTGAAACATGGCTGTTTAGTCACAAGGAATGAACGAGAAGCAGAGAAGGGGGCAGTGCACATGTGACGATGGAGTGCTATACAGGATCTTAGTCGTATGAGGGTCTAAGAAATTATTGCAAGAAGGACGTATAAGACCAGCTTGCCGTTGTCGTGGTTTGGAATGAAAGTATCATTCCAAGTTGAGTCCTCACAATATTAATCATAAGCCTGACGTTTCGGAAGACTTTTGTACTAGTCACCAAATTAGGAAAGTAACTACTCGGCTATGATCTTTCCGTTGTCGCTTAAGTAAGCCTGTGCTGGGCCTTCAGTTTTACCGTGGTCAGCTCTCATAATGTATTAACCCGAGTGGGGGATGGATGCTCGAGTAGTAACTACATCAAAAATCTTATCATCTCAAATTTAGCAGTAGACATGAGAAGACAGCGAATGCTTAGCGGTGGTTGACCGTCATAAGAATAGGATAATTGACGCTGTGAATGTGATAGGAATGAATACAAACCCAAAGTGGACCATAGCCCGTATGCCTATGTAAGTAGATCCGCAAAGAAAACGAAACCTAAATAGCCCAAAAAATCGATGAAACACGATTACCCAACAGGTTGTCCCAGACAACAGATTGACCCTTCTTCTCCCTATTACGACATCGAATTTGATAGTATACCCACAACTAGCGACACAGCCCAGGCCCCTCCCACGCTGATCAACTCGACGCTTGGCAGCGCTGATGAGGATGCCACGGTGGTACTTTGGGCGTAAGGCGATCCACACACATTGTTCAGTTTGGTTGCCGCGTCACCGTACGTAGCCTGCAATCCTGTCAAGCTGGTAGCGTTTGCGCTGCTTAGAGCAGCCCAATACATTGACATGAGACTCTTGGTGCAAGAGTTACATGCCCCGCTGGTGATTTGGGGTACTGTCTGTCCGAGGGGTAGCTGATAGAAATAATAGCTAGAAGGATCAGAGCTCGCCACAGCTTCGACGTAACAATATGCATTTGCCACGGGATCCACGGAACACGCCGCTTGCCGCATCAAGTCAAATGCTTGAAGACCTACGTAAAAGTGTTTCGTTGTCAGAACCCCCACCCAGCATCGCTATTATTCATATCGTACCTATCAATGCGCTGACTGCCAGAAGGTTTTGGTTGCTCAAATCGGTAGCACATGAAGAACGAAGCGATGATGCAAACCACGCCATGTTCAGGTCACACTGATTTGAAGAGGGAGCAGTATTGCATGTCCCCCAGATGTCCGTGTTCGTTGCATTAATATCATCTTGTGCCTGCTTGTGCAACAGCACCGAAGTAGTGGTGCTGAACAGTGTGTGGAACGCCATCTAATAAAAAACGCACCTGTATGAATGCTTGAGAATGAGTGAGCAAGAGTGAGAAAGGGCGGCAGGATCGTAAAGCATCTGTCTGTGTCATGTTAAGGAAGAAGTTGTAGCAGGACGTGGTCGAGAAATTCGACGACAAGGTTGTGTCATAAGGCTGGGGAAATGGAGTTGGTAAAATTGGATTTATCGGAACGCTGGGTGCAGGGGTGGCCGAAGGTGTTGTTCTTTTGATGAAGGGTAACGCGCTTGTGTCAGACACTACTGCGAGCCGCAAGAGGTTCGCATTAGGTTTGTGTTTCTCATGGAGTGACCAATCAGTCAAGCTTTTGGTCCACGATTTCCACCCGTAAACTGAGTTTGGCGAAAAGGCATCAAACGCTGTTGGATGAATAAAAAATCGTGTGGACAAGCCGATTGCGATGAGGGTTATTGGAACCAATATGATCGTCCAGCGAAGAGTAAGGGTATATTTTTGCTTGGATGGGTATGAATGTGTGGGGAACGCAGATGGGTTGGCGTGTGTGGGGGTATCGTTAGTCATTTCCGGCTTGAGCAATTCAGAGCTTTTGGATAGGGGAGGTGACGGGGGAGGCGTAAACATGCCTGATATTTAACTGCTGAGATATAAGTGTAATGAGTGTTGATTTGAAAAGAATGTTGATTTGAAAAGAGTGTGAATATTGGCTTCACAAGATCACCGTCAGAGGAGACCTGTGCAATGTCGCCAAAAACAAGTTGTTAGTACACACAAATAGATCTTTCCAGCGTGCTAGTACTGACTTTTTAAGTGAATATGTGATTGGCGAAAGGAAAGAATACTGAAGGTTTAAATGGGGAGTTCAAGCGCGCGTTGGCGCTCACGCTTAATCCCGACGGGGCAAGGGGCGGGAATTCAAAGCGCATGACGAGGATAATAATGCCACGTCTGATTGAACATTCTCATGAGTATCGCTTTGTTCCTCATCGTTTGCTGATTTGCAATGATTTTCAGCCGATTTAGGTCGTCGCATCGTTTCCCATCTCCTTCTGTTCCTTCATTTCGCAACTTTTCATCCTTATCTCCTTCAAAATGGCACATCTTCTGCTCTTTTCGTGACAGTCTGGACTCAGTCCGGACCGTTCTAGCTTCGCACCATCGAGCCCGACTGAATTATCCTCAAACACCAATAGCAATCCAGACGATAGCATCCTGTATGAAGTACAGTCAGATGCCGCACCGCATCCGAGGACTGACAATAGGAAGATTCAAGTAGTACAGGTGAATCCTTACTGCGTGTAGTAGGCCGTTGTCACGGTTTTCTGTTGTGTTCGCCTTCTCTTTTCATAGTAACTCTTATGGTGGAGCTTCGGTAGGTAAGTGATATTCGAAATTATTAATACGGTGACTCACGGTGTCAGCGAATCCATTCATTTTCGCAGTGCCACATAACTTCTGATTTCAATCTGCTATCATTCGGACGATCCCGTGGTACAGGGTGATACTTAGACACCACTGTAAGTATTCCACGACCCAGCGGCAAGTGCGCTAGCAGTCAAATCACTGCATTATGAAAATAAGTGATTACTTTAGCCCTCGTGGCGGATAAACCAAGGTTCTTGGCAAAAAAAACTCCTTTCGTTATCGTCGGGTCAAGGGTAGCGACTCCAAAACATATTTGTTAATCACACTCTTCAATGACCATTGTCATGCAACCCATTCTTTTCCCCCTTATAGCAGCATACCCAGCTCGTTGGTGCGTCTACAATCCATACCATATGTCCCATATAATGTGATTCTGAACATTTCCACATACTGGCATTCAAAAGACAGATCCACCGCCTGGAAAAAACATTAAGTATTTTCATTCGAACCTGGATTGCAAACCATACCATCCACAAGGATGTCAGCCCCATTGATGTACCTTCCCGCACGACTGCAGAGGAGCACCACAACACCTGTCAGCTCGCTCGGGTCTCCCATGCGTCCCATCGGGTTTCTCGAGTACCATAGTTTCTTAGCTTCTTCGAGCCCTGGACCTTCATTCAATACTGTATCCATATACCCTGGGCTGATGCTGTTGACACGAATGCCATACCGAGCCCACTCGGCTGCAAGAGAGCTCTTTAGTTGCAGGAGAGCGCCCTTGGAAACATTGTATGAGACTTGTGGTTGGGGGAAATTGACACTGTGGCCAGAGATAGATGCTGTGAAGACGATACTGCCGCCTGTCCCTTGTTCGACCATCTGTCTTTCGGACTGTCAGGAGGTGAGTTTCGAGCCTGAACGGGGTTGATTTACTTTGCCACTGCTTGGGCACATAACCAACTTCCTGTCGTATTAATGTCTAGCGTACGCTTCCACTCCTCTAAAGCGACATCAAGGGCGTGGTTGCAAGCGACCACACCTGCGAAGCACAGGAGAATATCCAAGCTTCCGAGCTCGTCAGCAGTCTCAGCGACGGCTGTTTGAATGACCTGCTGATCGCGGACGTCTACTTTCTTCGTAATGATCTTTGCCGATGGGAAATCAGAACGCAGCTTATCAACAACATCCTGGACTTGCGCCGGATTGACGTCAAATAACGCCACACCCGACGCGCCATGCTCCAGGAGGGCACGTGCTGCTTCGATCCCAAGGTTGCCGCACCCCCCGGTGACTGAGGAATAGCTTGATGTGAAGATCGGTACACTTGACCAAATTATACCCACCGATCGCATTGCCTTGAACAGAAAACCTCGCTGCCACCTTTTCTGCGACTGTGAGGTCGCTTGACAAGGGTGTATGGGGTCTGGTTAATGGATTGGACTTGTGAGAAAGAATCATCTGTGGGAGGACACGGCTGGTAAGGTCATCTCTTGATGCTGATGTGGGTCCCATGACTGTGGCACACGACGATATGCAGGAAGGGAAGTGACGGCTTTGAAGTCTCGCGGCTTCTGAGCTTGATGCAACTTCGCCAATTCACACGATTACGAAAGAAACAACTGATCTTCCTACATAGGGGAGACTACGATTACGGCGTCCTATCGATGCTTTTTCATAGTGGATTCAACACCTACAGTAATTCATTGCTACTTGCGCTTGCACCATGGTTTGCATCACGGCGTTACAGCATTATCATATCACATTATAAGTTAGATGCTAGCAATTTCTATGGAATATAGAGTGATGTGCGTGGCTAGTCCAATGCCTTGAATCTGCCAGCGGAAAATGCCATACTATACCTCACGGCTGAGTCGTCACCCCCACAAGTCGTCACGACCTAAATATCTCACTCAATTCTTACTTCCACACACAATTTACAACTTAAATCAATGTTTCTATCATGCACCTTTCATTGCGAGGTTGAACGACCAATTTTTGTTAAGAAATGGTGAAGTTCATTGAAAGCCGTCAAAGTCACGCTGGTGACAGCCAGCCGAGCACTGCCGTAGCGGAGTTCTAAACAAATACTACCACTGGCTGTGACGACTTGTCAGTGAGCCGACGCATTAACGGACATGGCTCTACGAAATAGCCACCCAAAAGGCAAATCACGAGAGTCGCGTGATCCTACATATGAGCAGCGGATCCAGACTGCCATCCAGCTGCAGGGGATCACGAATCTCATTCTCATGTAGCATATCATATCCTGCACCACACAGCCATTATAATTACAACCATATCCCATACTATATTCCACATCACACCAACCAATCATAATCATAATTTTTGACCTGTAACTGAGTTTCTTAGGCATTGCCGAGCGGATTCTGAAAGCGGCAGCAGTGTCCTGCTGTGACAAAAGCGTGACCTGACGACTTGCGGGGGTGACGACTCAGCCGTGAGGTATAGTACACCCGTTCACAGCACAATGTTCAGCTCACGTAAACTTAGTGAACTTGCTCAGGCAGGAAAAAACGCGCTCAACCTCGTAGAATTCA
This sequence comes from Suillus cothurnatus, assembly GCA_016758765.1. Lineage (NCBI taxonomy): Eukaryota > Fungi > Basidiomycota > Agaricomycetes > Boletales > Suillaceae > Suillus > Suillus cothurnatus. Next base: position 483,242 of record JABBWL010000015.1, on the reverse strand, counting down.
TGCACAAATGCCAGAGCTCTGCCTTCCTCGACAAAACACCCTGTTTACTGTGGAGAAAGTCGGTCATAATTTGCGTTATGCGGAAAGTTAGTTAATGTTCAAATTATGTTCTGCGAGGTAACAATGTACCAAGCTCTTCCAGAGGCTCTTGAAGGATTGAAACTGCAATTATATCAAACACGAAAATCTTTCAAGATAGGACACAGACGAGATATCCAGATGGACTGATCCTTCCCAATTTGCTTTACAACTAATCCGTCGTACAGTGCCTACCAACTGGCAAATCTCGTCTTGCCTGCCTTGAGCATTCTGGCCCCGAATCCTAGGAAGAATTCGTAACGACTCGATGTTCTTGCCGAGCCTTGCCATCAACTTCCAAGTTCCACGGATAGCTCCCGGGCTGTCAATGATGAGCGCCTCATGGATGGGATATCTCCAACCCAACACGTCCGCTTCCATCCTTTTGCAATCCAAAACAACACAGAGCCGAAGCACGTCAGGCATCCTCCTTGCAATCATAGTCAATACTCCGACGCGAGGGTCATGATCGAAATCTAAACACCCTGACGGTCATTGGTTGCGCTTACCAAGGTAGCCAAAACCGTGGACTGTGTACTCCCACACAAGTCCTAGGTATGTATCGATCATTGCATCGACGAGGATCAATGAGAAAAACAAGACCTGAAAATTCATGAATTGAAACGCAAGTGGCAGACGCCGAGCAACCTCCGAAGGAGTGTCCTGCCACGACAACAGTGCGGGAAGAGAAGCCATTCTTTTGTCGTGATTCGCTAATGGACACACGATGAGTAAACGCGAATGTTCCAAGCAAACAGAAATAAGAGGCGTCCTCTCACCGTTATTCTGTCTCTTTAGCAGAGCAGAGTCACCGTGTTGCACTGACTCCTACGACTATGTCTCATCTATAGCCCCACAAGCAGCTGATAGATAACATAGGGTGCTCCCATATTTAATCCATGGAGGACAGAGTCAGATTACCATGGATACCGGCACGATACCCACTTCTCTTGGAAAGCCCATTGAGTGCACAAGGACATTCCCTTCGTTTTGACATTGACCTCCTTGCCCCTTTTCGCATATCGATTGACACAATTCCATAACTTCATGTCGCTTGTGACCACAACATGGCCGTCCTCCCCTCACCGGGCAATTGTTTCACTAATTCAGGTCCAGCTTCTTGATATGTCCCTCGGCTCTCTTCTAAGAACTTCGTCTAGGGTGACTTTGGGATTGGCTGCAGGTATGACATGCGTGCTGACGCTTGTAAACGCCAAGTGGTACGTTATCGGTCCGGAGCTTGAAGGGCAGGAGTGGGCCTCGATGCGTCCTTAATGAGGCACCCACGAACGCCATTTCGCAGTCGTCCGGAGTGTTGTAGAAGTGTGAGCGAATGGGGTGGGCACCGTTGGATGTCAACGCATGTGAGATGCTGCCTGGCACCTTATTTACGCCACAGGTCAAGTCCAGAGCATATTGAGTTCATTGCGGAAACGTCGTGTGCCTGTCTTCCGTACATAAGTAATGCATAATTGCCAGTGGTCCGATATCCGAGTCCTCGACGTGGCCCACAGCCACCGAGTTTTTTTTTTCTTACGAAAAAGTGAGTGAGTCTAGAGATTTGAATTCGCGGCGCTTAACAACACGTGGAACACCTGCCGTACCTTGCGAGTGACAAAACGAAGGATTTTTTAACTGCAATCATGTAGAAATAGTCAGCATAACTATCGCAAAATATATTTGTTACATCTTCTGTGATTGCCAGTAAAGTGAGCGGTTATTCTGAGACCCACTCCAAGGGACCCAGGAATGAGAAATCTTATCACCAAGCGGCTTTGCTACGTTACGAGGGCCGACGCGAGTTAAAAGTTGTGAGCCAGGATCCAGGTGCGTAATAACAAGAGGTAAACGGGTACAATAGTGTGTCGTGAGAAAACGGGAAACCTTGAATTCAATGGTCTTGTAGGATTGAAACCAACTGTTTTGCACTTGACCAACTCTCAACTCAAACATCCTTCAAACCTTCAAACTTCAAGCCTTCAACAACCTCATCGTTAGCCTATCGAATAATTTTTGGCGCGACCAAGAAACAAAGGAATTACCGATCTACAAATACTAAGCCTCAGTACAGACGCGTGGCTGATCAAAGTAGCCTGCCTTTTTCCATCGTCCAATAGCGACTACCTATATCCACTCTCCGTGACCGTTAACAGCAATTCGTGAACATGTCTCAATCAACAAGACCATCCACATCTACATCCACCGCGTATGTTTTTCGTTCCTGTTTTTAACTTGTCTTTTTCAATGCAATTTTAATTTCGTAGTTCATCCGCAACCCCCAATGACGCTTCATGGAGGGCGGGTCTTCGTCCACCACCAAAAGACTTGCGCCCGCAGACAGAAGATGTCACAAACACCAAAGGAACTGAATTTGAGGACATGTTCCTCCGCCGTGAACTCCTCATGGGCATTTTCGAAGCAGGTTTCGAAAGGCCATCGCCTATACAAGAAGAAGCCATCCCTGTCGCCCTTACCAAACGTGACATCCTTGCTCGTGCTAAAAACGGGACAGGCAAGACCGCTGCTTTCGTTATACCCTCATTACAGCAGATTGATGTCGGCAAGAATAAGATTCAAGCCCTACTCCTCGTCCCTACTCGTGAACTTGCCCTCCAGACATCCCAGGTCTGTAAAATATTGGGAAAACATATGGGTATTCAGGTCATGGTGACCACGGGCGGCACGACCCTCAAAGACGATATCATGCGCTTATCAGAAACGGTTCATGTTCTCGTTGGAACACCGGGACGTATTCTGGATTTAGCAGGCAAAAACGTTGCTGATCTCAGCGAGTGTCCTGTGTTTGTCATGGATGAGGCAGACAAACTTTTGTCGCCTGAATTTACTCCTGTCATGGAGCAATTACTCTCTTTCCTTCCTACGGATCGTCAGGTCATGCTTTTCAGTGCAACCTTCCCTATGATAGTGAAGGATTTCAAGGTAGGCTTGCCACGAGTACTGCCTTTGCTACCAGTCTTTGACCTGTTTTCTTGTGTAGGACAAACGCATGAGAACTCCTTACGAGATCAATCTTATGGAGGAGCTTACCTTGCGTGGTGTTACGCAGTATTACGCTTATGTAGAGGAGCGACAGAAGGTCCACTGCTTGAACACCCTTTTCTCTAAAGTAAGTTCCTGCACATACCAACCCCCTTTCCTTATTGACCATCTATTTTCAGCTGCAAATCAACCAATCCATCATATTCTGTAACTCTACCAACCGCGTCGAGCTACTTGCAAAGAAAGTAACAGACCTCGGCTATTCCTGTTTCTACTCGCACGCAAAGATGCTTCAGTCACATCGTAATCGCGTGTTCCATGACTTCCGCAATGGGGTCTGCCGCAACCTCGTCTGTTCAGACCTATTGACCCGAGGAATTGATATCCAGGCAGTCAACGTCGTAATCAACTTTGACTTCCCCAAGAACTCAGAGACGTACCTCCACCGTATTGGTCGTTCCGGTCGGTTCGGGCACTTGGGTCTCGCTATTAATCTGGTCACTTATGAGGACCGTTTCAATCTATATCGCATTGAGCAGGAGCTTGGCACCGAGATTCAGCCAATTCCCCAGGCTATCGACAAAGGTCTTTATGTCGCACCCAGCGCTGCTGAGGAGCCTGCCCCGCAGAAGCCTCAGCCTCAGCCTCAGCCCCAGCCCCAGCCACAATCACAACCATCTCAGCAGCAGCGACAGCAGGCACCTTCTCAGCAAACATCAAGCAACGGCCGCCAGAACGGCGCAGCGCCTGCACCGTCGCAAGGACAGCAAGCTCAACGAGGTGGTTATGCTAACCATGCAGCGTACCGCAATGGCACTCCTACACGATGAGCTCGTTCTTCCATGTTGCGTGTAGGAGGGAGAGAGAGGAGACCATCACCGCTTGATCATTCTCATCCTTTATCGTCAGCCGTCATCTCGACATCTCGTATTCCAGGGGTTGTGTTTCACTTTGTTCGACATCGCCTGTCCATCCATCTCGCTGCTCTGGCACCTATCACATCTTGCGCTCCATCCTTTTTTTCTCGCGTCTGTTTTTGCGTGTTCGATTATATATATCATATTAGGTTACACTACGCTCCTAGTCTGGCCCCTACGTACATCTCTCGGTGATCGAGAGTCGATTTTTTTGCTGATGGTGAATGGTGTGGGTGATGGTCGTGGGGTGGTTAGTGGAGTGGGGTTGTGTAGTGTGGGGAGTTGGGGTTTCGAATTGTTTGTGTAGTTTTGACTTTGTCTGGCGCCATGTTCTGTGTCGGACATTGTTGGCACTGCCGGTATTGTGACAATACAATTCCTTCCCCAAATTTGACAAGTTGACGCATTCTTTCGAATTCCCGAGGCCTCGAACCGGTAGAGGAGAGATCACCACAGGTGTTCCAGTAAGTAATCAAACTTCTGAATGTTGAACCAGAATGTTATTAATTCAGGGTCGACTCGAATCGTTACTGGTCATCAATAGGATGGTAGACGGTACTACGAGTCTTTGGGGAAAACTCAAGGAACGATTGTCTTTCTTCTATCGGTTTTAGGTCTGCTGCTCGTTCATGTTCCAGGTGCCCCGGATGTTATCGATAGATTACCTGCGTGTGTACATCACTGACAACAGATAAGATAAGTCGGGAGCTACCGACGGGCTTCCGAGTACTGTCCAGATACAAGACTAATTGTAGTTTGTTGATCATCATCCATATATAGCAGGCGCTTATTCCCAATATGAACGGGCACGACTTGTTCCCCAAATTTCGCATATGGATGAGGGATTAGTACCTCTATCTCAATTCAACCAGCAACCAGCATTAACATTCCTCAGGAAAGTTCGGAGATACCGAGAGCCACAGAAAAGCCCATCTCCACTTTAGGGCCCCAGCGCTCATGACCAGTAGCAGGTGACCCTATCAACTTCCTTGCCTTATGCCAACCTAGTGATAACCGCTGCAATATTTTGGGGATCCTCACTAACACCAGGTATATTATCTTCCTCCACTGTTTGCATCACAAGTTTGTTATCCGTGGGAGATGCCGTGAAGTTCTCCGCTTTCACCTCGCGCGCGTGACAAAGTAAGCCTCATTGTTTTACCTCCCTTGCTACTGTGAGATGACCATTCTCTGGTATCAGGCACACTACGATTAGAGAATCAGTTTTGTTATCAAGCTTTTATTAGCGACCACTGTAGGAGACATACGTTTGAAGATTTCTTCAGCAAGTTTGAGACACCAGGGAAGATAAGCGGATTATGTTAAATACGTATACAGTACTTTGCACTTTTTTCCCAGAGTCTATACGACCAATCGTGTCTGATGGACTTCGCAAGAAAAGTTGTCAAGGCGCTCGAGGTTCCCCATACTCATGAAGAGAGTACTCCCTCCGGCTTGCAATTTGTTTCGGTGAGTTTTTAGTTCCTTAGGTTCTACAATTTAGGCTTACTGTGTGGCTCCTCAGAGTGACGATCTGTTGCCAGTTCCAATAGAGGAAAGAACATGGACCGCATTCAGTTATGTCGCTTTGTGAGGACTGTAATTTGTTTGTTAGATTGGCTGTACAATTAACTTTTTTTTTCCGGCCAGCTGGGGGAGCACGTCGGTGAGTAGTGAATTATCACAAAAACACAGAACGCTTACAGAAGCTCTATTCGTAGATCAATGTTTCAACGTTAGTTGCAAATTTCAATTTACAGTATAGCCTCACAGATTCTCCGATAGTTGGATGATAACATCTAGCATGGTTGTCCTCGGCATGTCGTGGTGGCAAGCCTGGCTGGTCATCTGGATTGGTTATGGGGTGATGACGCCGTTTGTCGTCCTGATGGGCCGGCCGGGTGCTGTATTCCATGTAACCTTCCCTGTCGTCAACCGTACCAGCTTTGGAATATTTGGAAGTCTGTGGTGTGTATTCAACAGAGCGACCATGGCGTGGTAGGTCCGATGTCTTTCGCGTCGTCCTGCCTTCACTTTGTTGCAGTATTTGGTATGGAGTGCAATCAAGTATTGGCGGTTCATGCGTCTTGGTAATGCTCCGCGCAATCTGGCCAAGTGTTAACAACATCCGTGAGTTTAATGATGAGTTGGTTCCTCGTGATCTAATATCTTACACGACGTAGCAAATTCCATGCCGTTGTCCTCTGGCACTAATACCAGGGATTTTATGTGCTTCTTCATTTTTTGGGTAATATCTTTGCCCTTCATATGGCCTCCCGTGCACAAAATGTACGTTCAGAGAAGTTCATTCGGAAGGATTACTGATGAGCTCGCAATAGTCGTCACTTTTTCACGTTCAAGACGATCATTACGCTCATTGCCTGTCTTATCTTTATGATTTGGTGCATTATCAAGGCAAAAGGTGTTGGACCGATTGTCAGACAGCCGGCAACTATTTATGGCTCCGAACTAGCATGGGCCATGATCAGCAGTACTGGTATATGCATTAGTAACATGATAACACTGACGACGTATGTCTGTCGTGCTTTCATGTATTGTGTCCCATTCTTACCATATATGCAGGAACGCGCCAGATTTTGGGTCACGGGCCAAGACTCCATCTGCACCGATCGTTTCCCAGTTCTGGTCTATCCCCTTCTCTTATGGTTTAATCTGCCTCTTTGGTGTGATCGTTAGCTCTTCGTCACAAACAATCTACGGGGAAGCAATTTGGTCACCTGTGGATTTGCTAGGAAAGTTCTTGGACGAAAACCCAACCCCTGCCACTCGATTTGGTGTGAGTTTGAACGACGCAAGGCTATTTTGCATTGATGAGAAGGTCATTGTAGGTCTGGTTCATCGCCTTCTCTTTTATTATAGCTCAGGTAGGCATCATACTGATTTCCTTAAAGCCCTAATGTTGATTTATCTCAGATAGGGTATGCAATTGACACACGAGTCGCTGGCATAGCTCATGCTTTGTACCCCATTTCCAGAACGAACATCTCCGCTAACTCGGTCAGTGCTGGGTGTGATCTGACGGCGCTGTTTCCACGTTTCATCGTAAATCCTTCACTTCATGCATTTGTCTCAGGAAGTACTTATTTTCGTCTTAGAATATCAGACGCGGCGGGTATATATCAGCCATTGTCGGACTTGTCATGTGTCCCTGGAACCTAGTATCAAGCAGCAGCCGTTTTTCCTCATATATGTCTGCGTACTCGGTTTTCCTAAGCGCTATCGCGGGAGTTATGGCAAGTGGACTTGGAACTGGAACTAATTTTATCTTAACTTAATGTGCCCCTAGGCCACCGAATACTGGTTTGTGCGTAAGGGCCATTATAACGTCGATGATCTCTACGTCACCCGCAAAGGAAGTTGGTATTGGTACAATTATGGTTTCAATCCCAGGTCTGTGGGAGACTAGTATTGTTGGTTCTCCATCGCTCACTCGAGTTTAAAGAGCGTACGCAGCGTATGTGGCAGGCATTGCCATCAATGTAGTTGGGTTCGCTGGGGATAGTACGTCCCTTTAGTCCGAATTTTGTTTGCTGTACTCATAGTTCCACAGCTGGAACACCCGTACCAGTTGCTGCGACCCACATATTCGACTTGTCTTTCTTCACAGGATTTGGTACTTCAAGTATTGTGTACTATATATTGAGCAGGATATTTCCGGTTGTTGGAGCTGCTAAGGTATTTGAGGAAATAGATGTATCTGGGTATGAGGAAAAAAGGATGACGAGCTGCGACGAAGATGTTAACTCAAAGGACGATTGCACAGAGAAGGAATCATCTACCGTGTAGATTTAACAGTCTTCGGAAGTAGTCTTGTGTATACAGTGTGATGCCGTCGAGAACAAAGGGAGTGAAGCTATTGAGAGAAGGGTGCGACACACCCCGGCATTGTTGCGTTCGATCTCAAGACGAATCATGATTCATGATAGGAAAGACTGACATGGTGCGCGAGATGATTGACACAGGCGAGCTGCTCAAAACATTCGTGACTCAGAGGATTTTAAAATACCTTTCCTACCGTATGCAAATTTTGCCCTTGCCAATGCCACTCTAGAAGCCACCGATCTCAGTGACGAATAGTTCAGGGGAAACTGTGCTCAGCATGTGTCCACTGCGGGCACTAAGACTTCACCTGCAAGTGAGTGCATAATTCAAGCTGTTCCACATGTACCACAAATTAAGTCAGGGGTATAGACTGATCCCAACATGCATGGGGCCCCGCCAGCACTAGAATAACCCACTCCGCAGCTCACAGATGGAAGCAGTGTTTACCGTGACAAAAATTCCTGCATACATCGATAGCTATGACATGATACGAATAAAAAATGAGTAGGAGTCAATTAAAAGGTCTGAAATATGGGAGGCACAAAATGTAATCTTGGCCACAATGGAAAACGGCGACCCATCTCGATGGCCCATTTAACATACTCGATTCCTGCAGGGCCTGGCAGTAATTATCGTTGACCACTCGCCGTGCGACCATGGGCCTAGAACCCGTATTCAGAGATGTAAATATCACCAACTAGGTGACATCATGCTCAAGTCATCCTCTCCTATAAAGACGAGGTCCCTTTCAACAACCATCTCAGCGAAGAAACAGTTCCAAGATGCATCCGACCCTTAATTTTCGCCAGCAGGGAGATATATCCCAGCGATACTGGCATAACCAGCCGCCACGGAACAGATTTGTGCGCTGAATAGCTCAGTACTGACTGCATTCACTCATCATCTGGATCACACAGTTCATTATGACCGCAGCTCTCCTCGCTGGGACAGGGCTTGCGTATTATTGGGGTTATCGGGGTGTGGATCGGAGGCACAGTGCCGATAGTGAGTGTTATGATTACCTTCGGGAAATTATGTTCTCAGCATTGTTTTCGTCACTTAGAAATACCTGCCAAGAAGTAGTCAGGATGGCATGGGAATGAGGAATATTTTACTGGTGCCCTCTCGTACGATGAAAGTCTATTAGTTTCACTCGTCTAACCTACTTTTATTTGATACATCATGTTTCTATTTGACACCTATTGCCGGATATTATCGTCAGTGAGACGACGAGCCCGATATTTGAAAGTCACGACTCACAGGGTAGTTAATCATCCAAAGAGTTTGATAGCATGTCAGAACTTAGTCCATGCTTGACCACCGACTGGTCAATGAGGAACTGCAACGTTGACGTATTCTCGTCACATCTGGACAACAATCAATGAGACGCAAACATCCATAGATGAAGAAACGCACAGCCTCGATATCGACCCCTCTACGTCACCTAATGCCTTCTGGGCTGCACGCAATACAGGTGCATGTTCACCGCCGTGATCCCTCAGGAAGCGACCATGTGCCGTAATCACAGTCTGCACCCAAATAAGGTCAAACTCGAGATGAGGGCTCTTCTCCAGATGATCCGACGTGAACCGAAGGAGTGCAGGGATATAAACATTAGGCATCTGTCGTGCAACAAGGCGTATGTCACTGCGGGGAATGCGTTCGTAAACTTGTTGTATGATGGGTTTCTCATTCAAGCGGAATGCAAGAACAAGCGCCTTCAAGTACTCGCCCTCTGCGAGTATATCCAGTACAGCTTGCGGAGTGAGATCTATCGTGAGGTCGAAAGGGTCAAACATGACACTATCATCTAGAGAGTAGATCAAGAGGCCTTCGGTGCTTGCGGCTGCCCAAGCACGCCCTGTTGGTGAGAAGCGCACGCATTTAGTGCGCGCTTCTTGGCGGTGCTTTCGTACAGACATGTCGCCCGCTCCTCTCGATGCGCCTGGTAAAGCCGTATCCATCCTATCTTCCAGGTCGCTGGCATTTCCGCGGTCATCAATAAGATCGATGTTGATGCCCGCATCGTTAACCTTGCGACTGTCTAGAAACTCCTGGGTGCCATCCAGCGAAAGATTTTCTGAAATCTGAAACTTCTTCACGAGTACTCCCTCTCCTTCACGTACGTCATATAGACAAACGTATTTGCTATTTCCACCGGCGAGCACACACGACCCATCTGCAGTATATGCAAGGCTCGTAAACGCTTTTGTGGAGGAACTATTAGCAGCCGCGACTCGATCGTCCGCTTTTCGTCCTCCAGAAACATCTTTGCGGCCATCAATAACATTTGACTGCTTCCCTGATCGCACATCAAAGAATGTGATTTGGCCGTCAAGCGTCGACGCTCCTAGCTCCACGCCATCCGGTCGGAATGCAATCGAGAGAACATCGGAGGAGAGCGTAAGAGGTTCCACAGCGCGTGATCTGCCAAAAATGCTCCAAATGCGAATGGTGCGGTCCCAGGAACCACTCGCCAGTTGATTGGCACCCGTTGGCGAAAAGGCAAGCGCAGATACGGGTGCTTCATGGCCGGCAAGGATGTCTAGGAGCTTCCCAGTCTGAACTGACCACATAAAGACTTCAAATGTGTCTGTTGAGCCAGCAGCAACAACTTCTCCTGATGGGTCGACTGCTATGGAAGAGAACTGAACGGGAGAAGGGGAGGTGAAAGTCCGGAAATTGCGGTACCGAACTAGGTCAAAGGCACGAACGGTACCATCAAGAGAAGCAGAGAAAAGAACGGAGCCGTGCTTCGCGAATGTGATGTCCATTATGGGTGCAGTGTGCTCTGAGAAGGTTACGAAGCAGAAGCCATTTTGTACGGACCAGACCTTGAGTTTGCTATCATCACCCCCTGTAGCGATGGTCTGCCCATCTGGAGCGTAAGCCAACGTGTTCATATCGAAATAGTGACCCTGTTGTTTGAGGATGTAGGACTCTGATTGCCATTCCCAGACAAGGAGCTGACCAAGCCTACGTGCGCCAAAGGCAAGCCACTCTCCGGTGGGAGATATTGCAACAGACGAGATCTTCTCCTGCGAAATGCTCAGAGTGTGGATATTTGTGAATGACGGAAGTTCCCAAAGTCCAAACACTCCACTGGAGAATCCAACGACCAGGAGGTTGGAGGATGGGTGGAAGGTAGTACAGACAACTTTCGTATGTGGGAGATTAAAATAGTGGCGGTCGTGGACACCCCACCTTGTCCGAGGAATTGAATGTGCGAAAGCTGAAGAAACAAGCCGTGGCTCTTCAGTATCGTCTGACTCGTCTTTGGCTGTCCATGTGAAAACAGCACCATCACGACTGACAGTGTATATCTGATCATATGTAAGTCAAAGGAAATATAAAAGACTAGTTTCACTGACAAATTTGCCATTGGCAGAGAAGTATGCTCCAACTACAGCGTCCCTATGGCCAGCAAACGTTTTTGGTCGAAACCCTTCTAAGGGATCGAGGGTGAATAATCGGGCAGTCATATCGTGCGATGTCGTTATGAAGCAGCTGATCTTACTGAGCTTAATGGCCAACAACGATATCTAGATGCGCTCACGTTGAATCCGGTGACCATCGAATACTAGATACATTGGCATGATGCCCCGTGTATGTGCGATGAAGTACAAATGGTGCAAACTCTCGGACCAGGTGATTTGGCGTGCGCCAAACTTGCACGTGGGAATCATGGGTCACTGCGATGAACCTAAGGGGTGATCATAGAATGAAAATCATCAACCGCAGGAATAATGCAGAACTCACTTTCCATCATGTGAAAATTGTGTGTCCTGGACCGGTTTTTGGAAGTTGAAATGGTGCAAAACAACTCTTTTTTGAAATTTACGAGCAATGCTCTGCCATCTGTGCAAAATGTTCAGTATTCGCAAGATTTAAGTACCCGGACGAACCTTCATCGACAGACACCAGGACGTTCCCATCTGGACTTAGGGCAATTGCAGCAATATTTTTACGATTCTCGACTGGTAGTGTTCGGGATTTATTGCTTAGGAAGAGCGTCGTCCTTCAGGATCTTTTTATATGCTACATGGCGCACTTACTTCACTAAATCAAACACCGATACTCGATTCCCGACAGGACTCAGCAGCGTGTTGCCATCGGGAGTAAAAAGAATGTTCCCTTGCTGGTAAACTGTCCCACATATGTTGGAAAACTAAGCAGATAGTGAGCTTCTGTTACTGCTGATTGGTACAAAGTCTCACCTTGTAATTTGCCTTCATGAGTACTCAGAACGACAGGCAAGCTTGAAGCAAAAGCGTTTCATAAGCGCTCACCCGCGAAAATATTATCACGTGATGCGAATATGCACGATGTGCGACGTTGCTCAGTTGCAACGTTGATTGAAAACATTTAAATTTATACATGTTCTTTCATTTTTGAGAAGCTTTCGATCATGACCGGTTTGGCCTCAAGAACGCAAGTAGTAGAGTACTCATTAGTGTATCTTTTAGTTGAAAACAGGTATCTGTATTTAAAATATGTTAGGTACTAGAAACCGAAGAACTTTAAAGTAATACTATCAGTTTTGACTGTAGTATGATATCGTACCAAGGTCTTTCACACGCCCACTTGCCACCTTTGCCCTCCAGTGCTGGGTGTCTTCTCATGCTAGGACCTGGCCACTTCGTAAGCTCGTCCCCTGCCGTCCGCTCTCGGACGCTTAGACAGGCGAGTAAGTAGTGTGGGTATTGTTTGCCTCGCTATTGGCACCTATACTTCCACGCTTCTGTTAACGAGAAATATGACGCCTAGAAGCATGTCAGCATTCGAAGTAACAGAAATTCGTGATACGCGAGTGGGTATAGCACTTACTGCGATGCGAAATCTTCATCCCATGATATCAGTGTGAGTTGGCAAAAATAGTGCAACGTCACTTACGAAACACTGCATTATGTATCTCGAAGGACCGAGATCTAGAAATTATTTTAGTAACCTGGATGTTTGTCGACGTCATCATGTTTAGTTCCTTCAAGCCTAGGCCTCGAGCTTCAAGGGCGAGCTTTGTCTCATGGTATCGGTTATGGCTTGGACTCCAGACCACGAAGTAGGGTGTAACTTTGCACTGGGCAATGGATTCTGTGATATGATCTGGCAACACTCGACACTACCCTCACAGCTCAGACGTGTAACAAGTACCTCAGACGAGAACAAAATCTTGAAGGCACCCCCGTATCGAATTCTGGGCAAAATCTAAATTTTAGCGGACATAAGGTTCAATGCGAGCATGGCACTGTGATCGCCTATCAATGCCACTGCAGCACGTCGGAAATTAACCAGTGAATATGTGGAGCAGTAAAGTCCGGGAGCGCACTCGATCTGCCAAAATTACGCTATTGCATCATAGCTCGCTCCAAGGTACTTTATGACGCCAAGATGACAAAAGGAGCATGACACACTTGAAAGAATGCATGAAATTGTCTGCGCCATAACTCAAACGAAAAAGAATCAAGACATGACATGGCAGTGGGGAACAAACTCACGAGGGGCGGTAGTCCGCATCATTCCGGGTCAAGGACTACGTTCGGTTAAAGAAGGTTGTCGTCTCCTGCGATCTTTGAGGGACGTTTTTACATAAAGAAAACTGCCTCCGGCAACAAGAATGAGGCCACCCCAGCCAAAAGCCTTCCCAGAAACAAAGTTCAGGGTGCTGACCACGAACAGCTTCTGCTGGCCACTCACCATCCGTCGACTGAGCATCCCAAAATTAAACCGATGTGATGCCACGTTCGGAGCTTCGCGATGAACGACGTTATTTCAGAATCCAGAAAGTTGAATATTTGTAGATCGAGTGTCGTATGGCACGAACGAAGTGTAAACCTTAACGTTTGCAAGAGTGAATTTCCAGATGGACATTTGAAAACTACAGAGAGTTGGGGACCGTGACGTCGTGTGACTTTTCCTGTGACACCTGAACTTAAATCTAAGTTGAGTTTTCAAACATTTCATGGGCCCCAATACTAGTAGCCTAGCACGCAGACACCGATTTGACAGGATTAATGCAAGGCTCCCGAGTGCCGTTTGAAGCTGTTTAATTTCGAGAGCCGCTATCGTCTACTTTACGATATTACCTATGGTCCCCACGGGTGGGAGAATTCACCAAAGTAAGTCTGTATTTTTACTCGCTGCACTCATTTGATATTTATACGGGGTATGTCACAGTAGTATAATGTCTACTACAGTACTTTAATGAAGTTTGGGGTGCACAGCAAGTCCCAACTGATTCTCCATGGTGGACTGCAAACTTTGATAGGGTGGATGATGCCCGGATGCCGTTTACAATGTTAGGTTGCCGCTGCATAGAATACTATGCGCAATCAATCGCAAGCAAGCGCTTCGTGGCGATTTCCAGCCACCCGGACGGTCAGCCGGTCATGATCATGAGCCTTTCCCAAAGGACGTTGCAACTCACGCTCTAAGTTAGAGTGGAATCGCGTTACTCAGGAACTGGGGTACTGATATCGGCGCTCTTGTGGGCATCACGTCTTCTGCAATATACTTACCCCACGCTTCCCGATGTGTGATAGCCTAAGCCTGTCACAAGAGTATGCTGTTGGACTGGGCGTCTTGTCCTCCCACCCTCATCGTGACAGAATCGGTTGCCGTTGTGGAATCACATCCGGAAGGCCCATCGGGCTTTGATAACAAGGCAGGTGATAACATTGTTCCTGGTTGTTACGGTACACATGCACACCACAGGCAGCCCGATACGGTGTCCCTACTACACCACTTACCGCAAAGACGCATCCACAACCTTCAGGCAAGGTTCACAGGTCAGGGAAGATAGCGTCTTCTTAATGTGCTTCATGTCCGCTGACCTGATTATAGGTACGCCACAGTGCGAGCGAAGAGAAAACGTGGGCATCCATCCAGTAATGTGCCTTCGCATGCCTACAACCCGATTCGCTGAAGCTATTCTCAACAACTTGATGAATTAGCACCTATGTGTACTTGTTCGGTTGTGAAACAAGCTTCTGCTTATAAAAGACACGTTGGTTTACCCAAACCCAAACGGTCAAGAACAGATGCTTCCCCGGATCAGTGGCATCGTCGGGATTTGTCATAGTGGCATGTGGCATTTTCCCTTCATAGCTTTCGTCACCTTTCTCACAAAGGATTCTGGAAGGTAATCCTTGGTTCTCGGCGACTCACATGACTTCATGACTTGGTCCAATGATGATGTCGATTGTTTGTTATCTGCTGCCCGCTTTCTTCACGATTGTTCACGCTTTGATTCCGTAGATGCGAAATTGCCGGTGATTCAAGGAATGTCGCCGACCGATGGCCTCATGAAGTTCATTTGCCTTATCTCCGCAATGGATCGAAAGGAAAAATATCATGAACAAAGGGCAGCTCTTACGATATGTTCTACCAGTAGAACATTTGTATGCGTCATGCACCAAAGTAGGTGAGATTGATATTGTGACCGGGAGCAAAATATAGAACACGAGCTCGTGGATATGTCTCGGCAGGCTGCTGCATGTCGTCACCTTGGCTGATTCAAATCTGAACTTTGAAATCCCAGCGTCATCGCTAATCAAATATGTTTTACTCTTGGTTAGTTAGCTGATACAGTTTTCTGCTGAATTTAATTCACTTTGAAGTCAAAAGGGATTATCCCAAGATTTAATTCCTTCAGTAGTAGAACGTCTGAGTGACGTCGAATACCAGTATCGCGGACCACATATGCTATGTCAGGAAGCGATCGATGCGCATACTCAAGATGATTATGTGCAAATATAGAAAATTAGGAATTTCGTACATAATGTTTTTTTATTAACCGATGATGTTACACTAACGTAAATTTCCTTTATATGTCTGTTGATGTCACTACTTTGGTCGTCACAATAATATTACCTTTCTTCCCGTCAGCTATATAAATGTTGTCCTCACTCTCCCTAACCATTTGACGATCCGAGCCCTACCTAGCTGGCATAGTTCAAAGTAGCCCTACGACTCTTCTCTCTCAATATATAGAGCCGTCCGTTCTATCACATCCTCTACCACTCCCCCTCTAGTCATCATTCAGTCGTCTCATCCTAACAGTATGCCCGGTGCAACGCCGTATATTGGAAATGCGACAAGGATATGGGAGATAAATGTGCACTGGAGTCTGTATTCCCAGTGCGGAATTTGGGATCCTAAAGGTCGTGGCGTGGATATTTGGGAATGCATTAGAGCTCGTAAGTTGCCACTTTCCTTTGTGTCTACCAATTCTCATATGTCCCCTCTAGATGACTCTACCCAGTTTACCCAGGTTCGCTACCAGTCTTGCCATCGTCATATTTTCGTATTAATCTCATCCTTTTCAGCCACCCAATGGTCTTTACTGGCGCTACATCGCCCGCCGGTAATCAGTCCATCGTTTCATGAGCACTGCCATAAAACAAACCTTGACGCCGTGATTCCATCACATTACCGCTCTTGGTCATTTGGTACCCACAGACGCCTAATCCGGTCCAAGGACTGCGTCATGCCACCCTCAACGTCGCAAATGAAGGTTTTACATCTCCCAGGCATAGGAGACACGCATGATCACATTGCCTTCGATGAGGGATGTGGAGGGTCATTCATGAATGACACGCATTTTTACGATATCACTCTTCTCTGCATTTTCTTTTGGCTGGTTCCGAACTTCCGCTTCGTTATGGTCACGTTTCACCCCTTTTTTTGGTATATCTACTTATTTCATCGGGTCTTCTGGCATAACACACTTACTATATGTGTCTATTCTAATATCCACTGCGATTTTTTGGGAGGTACTACCACAAGCAGACCTAATAGATGGAGGACGATATCGTTCCCTCCGCTACATTCCCAATTTGTGTGTTCCTGGTTGCAGAAAGTGCAAGGTCTCCGTCACCAGGGGCAAAGTATGTACTAGGTGAGTCGCATCATATAATAATCATATTGTTGAGCATTGAAACAGTCCGAATCTCAGTCGTGACAAGTAACGATCAGACCCGTTTTCATTGTTAAATCGATGTGCCGCGTGATCCGCGTAACAGAGCCTTCCTGTCCCTGGTGACTACCAGACTATACCGCGGGGTGGATCTTGGACCCGTCCCGAAACACGTTATGTTACTCATGCTGTACATAAATTTGATATCACACGTGTGCATGTCCGGCCAGACTTCACGAGAGATGCACTTGTAACGGGGTGCGCGGACACAAGCGAATGTCTGATGTGGAAGCACCCTCATTCGTAGCTCAAGAATCTACCATTGCTGACATGTTGCAAAGTTTCGAATACAGGGAGAAAGTTTATTTCTATCAGAAAGTGTCACTCAGCAGGAAACCCACGCGGTCAAGCTACATTCCCATTAATTCGCCAGAATCTAGTGACATGCATTGATGAAATACAGCATGTACCTACGATAATAACCCCATCCCGCCCAGCGCCTCGATGTGATCGGGTGCGCATGACTGAGCCTCTATATCAAGAGACGACGATCGCTCGAAAAGAGCAGCCGAACAGTCTTGGTAGCTCCAACTGAAATTCAGCTGCAGGCTCCGAACATGCACATCTTCAAATCCTTATCCCCGACCGTGATCTGTGGCCCATGGGGTCCTGGAGGCCCACGCCAGTAATAGTCTTGGCCTCTCCTAGATCAGTGACTTGGAGAAAAACGTTATCGGAAGCCTCATCGCCTCGGGAAATGAAATCATGATAAGTCTTGATAGGACATGATGCGCCAGGATCACTGGTCTTGCTCCGGCGTGAGGATATTGTACGCTCTTCTGGCATAAAAAACATGATGGATCGGAGACTATCGGATAACGAGGGACGTATGATAATCATAAGGGGCTTTCATTGCTTGACAGAGCTCATCTGCTGGTACCATGGTGCTGTTCACCATGGCACCCCATGGCACTTGGTAGAGGTACTTACTGTCTCTATGCGATGGTATAAACTCAGATTTGTGACTCTTTAAGAACGATAAACGTTTTTGAATCAGGCACCACATATAGTAAGTACATTGAACAGATTAAACGTATGAAAACAAATCATGATGTTGGATGGAGACGTAGTAGGTGTGTAGGCAAATCAAACGAGCGCTGCGCCTTTCCGACCGTGGGGACGACCATCACGGAAACGATGAACAGATGACCGTGACATACTCGTAAAGATCCCCAGATTTTCCAAACGAATGCTTGTAATATGCCAGGCGTGCACAATTATGGTTGCCAATACTGCCGAAATGAGCGACCCCGGTTCGAATGCAGGTACAGGAAGCATCGTCGACGAACAGGAGCCGTGCGCAGCGCAGATACAACTCCGTTGTCAGAATAGAAAGCACTTCTACCCGAAATGGCACCATGGAGAGTTCCCAGACGAGATAAATACACTCGCGGTGTGCATGGCTGTACCGATGCTGAATATGCATAGGGCGTGCGCACATATTGCGGAGTATGTGAGAGGAAAGCTATGCATGCCTACGTCAGTTCGCGCATGTATGATTCAAGTCATCTGCATCGATGATTCTCGAGTGCTCAGTTAACTCGGAAAAGGGGGATAAAATGACAGGAATGCGGCTCGCGGTGAAAGCTCGGGCAATCAAACTTACGAGAAACAGGTTCGTATCTGGACAGTGCGGGGCAGATAAATAAATGTTCGGTCCGAAGATAGGCTTGTATGGCTGGTGTAGCATGATACTGTCACAGTGCGATTCCCATCCTGAACAAAACGACAGCTGGCCCATCACGAATGTCATCGAACAACAATCGAATAGGCATGAATTTGCAATTTGCACATAAGACTTCTAGTGAGACTTATCTATTCTTGCATCGCTTGGTTCTTGATGAGATTGCGTCGAAGGCGACAGCGATCGCAAAAACTACATCATACCAACATGTTGATTTTACTGCATGACGGTATGATCTATGCGCTGCCTGCTGTGCAACAAACGACATTTATAATCAGGTTCAGAGATGATCAGGAGAAATCCGATACAGTACAGTCAAATAGAACAGGCTATGCTGGAATTATAATTATATGAACATGGTATTTCCTGGAGAGGGATACGAAGTAGTAGGGAAAATTCTATATCACAGGAGGTGGACACATACAAAACTGGTAAGGTCCATTGCTTATCACCTGATCACACCATCACCTTCAAACCTGGTAATATGTGAAGGTATTCGGTGAGGTGTGACTCGGCGCTCTTGTTGCGGTGTATGGTGAGCCACTTGAGTGGGCATTTAGACCGTGTAACAAATGCTGAGAATTGTTTATGTGGCCAAGGATATCTATCAGGCGAACAGAAACGGATGACCAGCTCCTCCAATGCTGGTAGGGTTAGGGCTTCGAAAAGGTTACCCAAGCCAGCGCGGATAACATTGACCTCGAGTCGAAGAATGCTGTGGTTGACCGTGCCTATCAGAGGGAACGGCTGCAGGTCCGTCTGCGACGATGCATCTGCACATATGGAGGAAACGCTGACCCGTTGGACTTGCGTACAGAGGCTGATGACCTGCAGAAAAGTAGCACTGCTAACCAGTGCAAAGTGTATTTTCAAGTCCAAAAGCTGGTGCCAAGGCAAGTCAATGGAACGCAAAGAGTGTAGGTCGTAGGTCAGGGATTGCAAGACCACCGAACGAAGTTGTGGCGTTGGGCTGGGTATGGAGAACAGGAAATTTGCTTTATGGAAGGTGACCTGAAAGCGCGACAGGGACTCGACAGAGTTGTCCAATAACCCTTGGATGGGAGGCCCATGCCACCAAAGGTCATAACATCGACGCAAGAAAGGTCGGAGCCATTGTTGGGAAAGAGGCTCTTTCCCATCTGAGAGGTCCATATCATGCACCACACGGATGGATAGAGGGACACTCCTGGCTCTTTCTAGCCAACACTTGTACTCTTCACCACTAGTTGTGTCTGCCCTAAGTAAGGATATGCTTAAGGATGCCCATAATCGAGGAGTGGACAGGGCGACTGCTCGCCAGTGACGGCAGACCCTTGTCAAGACTATTGGGCATTCATCCAATGAAGGTGTAACATAATTTGTCTGGGGAAGACACCGAAGAAATATCTCTCCAAGAAGCTCTGATGGTAGCGAATAGCGTGCTGGAGATGCCAGGGCTTCGTGGAATGCTAACGACTCTTGCACAATGGTCCGTTTCTCCATCAATCTAGCCTGGATACCTTGTAATTTTTCCAATGCATGGTTCAGAAGGTCGATGTGGTCGTCGAGAGCTACCAGTTGGGACTTTTGCTGCGTTACAACAGCGTGAATGGGTGGGATCTTGTCAGACGGAATATGACTGGTGGAACGATGATAAGGGAGTGATGTCGGCGTCAACTCGGACAGCTGAATCAAAATTTGAGTCCTTGACTCAAACGGTAATTATAATTTTCTGCATACCGGTTCTAAGATGGGAGACTGGGAGTGGTATCATAATGAGCAATGATCACGCCATCGCAACAAGCAGCAAACTCACCAATATTGCTTCAGCTTCATGAAGCAAATCATTCAATACCTCGGGACCGGTCATTTAATATTTAACGGTGTAACGGTGTAACGTGCGCGGTGGTATACGTGGGTATACGATGATACTGTGCAACTGAAGCTTGAAGCTTGAGACTCGGAGGCCTATACAAGCAAGTTATGTAACCAGCCACGTCACGTCTGCCAATTGCAATACTGTTCAAGGAGACTCAACAGGCGTCACAATCAGGTGTAAGTTGTATAACCTGTACATTGCAATTCCCGTCACTGATGATTTTGTCATCGCGGAGGACTTCTGGAGTGGTGTAGGCTAGCCGTAAAGCTCGTGCCTAGGGCGATCCCTTAATGCACAGCCCCTGGCCTGTCCAGGCTACATAACCTAGTGGTACGCAGTTCTCTGCCCAGGTTTTTGAATGTCTTTTATGGTCTGTCTCCGTTAGCTATTGTTGTAGCTGCAACACACGACACCGTGACACATGCAACGTGCATCTCACCGAGAGACGATTATATGGCAACATACTACATATGCTAATCGATTATTTTGCCCATGTGAGCATCATATCATTACTCATCACATGCACGTCACTGGGGCTAACTATGCTTTGTTGTTGATATAGTGCAATGGTCTTGAACTTTTTGGTCTCGAGCGTCTGATGCGGTCTCGTCTCCTTTTCTACTAGCGCTTGGTTGCTTCGGAACATACCACAGGCCTCCTCTCAATAACATTGGACTAAGGCTCCGATGGTACCATGTACTATATGTACTTCACGATCACATCGGACTCGCATAAGTAGCAGCGGAGCGCCCGGATCCGCAGTCTGATATGTGGCCAGTGCATCACTTATAACACAATATTTTGGTCATTTTTCCCTGCAGGGTAGTGCAGGATTCGTCGTCTGTTGCCCGACATCTTGGCTCGGGAAAATCCAGTCGACCGATTGATTGCGGAACGTTGGAGCGCAAGAGAAATCGCAGATATTTTTCCCAGGGGCAAGTTCAGCTTGATAGTATTTTCGTTGGGGGTGACTTCTCCCGGACACAACGTGTCAAATGCTGTTGGAACTCCAATCATGCTTCCTACTTTCAAATTACCTTCCTCACTTCCTCTAAAAGCCTTTAATGACTGGACTATCGAGGACTCAATACCAAATTTAGAGAGGTGAGGCAGAATGTTACGTGATTCGTGGCCTTCAGCTTTCACCTCGTGGCCACTTTAATCGCTACGTCATGACCTCTCAGGCTGTTTATGTTGTAGTGCAGGATGTCATCACGATTCTCGAAAGAGAAGGCTCTGCATGTCAGGGTTCGGTGGGAGTCACTACGCTCAATTGGAGCAGATAACTTCACATGTGTCCGATCGAAAGCCGTCCTCATATGGAGACCTGTCAGGCGGAGTCTCCAAGTGTGCCTGCTGATTCTGAATGGTTTGTCACCAACAGATTTTTCCTTTCACCGCAGAAATTCGCTGAACAGCCTGAACTTTGATACATTTAGCATCATCTTCTGGTTTCATCAAAAATTTGCAGCGATATCGTAATGCAAATTAGCTGCATGCGTCTGGTGCATCGTCCAGGGTTGCCTTCACATTGGTAATTCCCCCAGGTCACGCTGGGTAGAGGTCGAGACCCCCCGTCACTATGAGCGCATGGGGCGCGTGCCACTGATAATAGGCTGATCCCCTTGGAATCATGGAGGCGTAAATCGTTTGTCCAATTAGGCTTGTCTAAAAAGTATCAAATTCAACTGAATTGTTCTAGCTCTTTGATTAGTCTTCTTCAGAGCCCGGCATCACTCCAAGAATGTCTTGTCGGAAATGGGCGCAATGATTAAAGTGAAATCCTTTTTTGTGATTTCGATCCAAGCCAGAAGGGGAGAGGTGGGCTGGCAAGGCACAAGGGAGACATTCGAGGTTAGATAGAAGCCACTTCCTCATAACCATATACTTCTCACCAATTTCGGTTTCATTGCTGGACGCTACTGGCCTGTCATAATCCCGTCTTATTGTCTCATAATCGATTTTTACTAGCGCTCAACATGTTGGAGGAGATCCGAGTCGATGTTTGGTCATGATGCTTCGTAAGGTCGTTCACCCAGTAGTGGTGAGCAGGTAAACATGCATCTCAATCCTCCGTCGGAGCGAAACTGTAAATTCCCGTTGACCGGACAAGGACGCAAAGTTTTAATATTCTATGCACGATAGGCACGGCGGGACGGATCGGAACGATACCCGGTCCGGATGCCAGGAGCCGGGCCACCGTCTGCCTCGGTACATACTGCACCTTAGTGAGGCACACGATGGAGCAATGCGGCTGGATGTCACTTACAGGCAATACTGGAACTCTCGAAATAACTATCCTGGTATCTAGGTGCCGAACATGCAGCACAGTGTTCACTCTAATATCGCGTGCGATAGTCGAGGGGAATAATAGGACAGTCTACCTCAGTCAGAGTGGCACAAACCATGAAGCGGATGTGGTTCGTGATGATTGAATACCAGTGGAGTTCACCAGCTACTTACCACCACAGTTGAACTTGAACATACTTGAAGTAACCCGAGAATGTAGATACGGTCCCCGAGATCAGTTCAGCAATTGAGGTACCTCAATGCTTGGACGTTCAGCTGGATAAGTGCCAATGCTCCAGTTGGCAAGCGCGTCGTATTCCAGTTTGGTAGTGTAGTATTAGTATAGCTAGTCTCCCCAGTAGTAGACAGTCATGACGAACGAAGATACTACCAACGTTCCCCGACAGCGGAATTACATAAGTACTATTCAGTCCAGTGCTTAATGCTCTCCGTTTGAGTGGTCGCAACAACACTCTACGTCTGAAGCTTGAACAGCCCACTTCGATTGATCTCGTCGTTGCTACCAGGTCCTGGTTCGACCGTTATCTTGAAGAAAAGGTTTCAACGTGATTCGAAAGTCCTCAATTCAAGGATGGACACCGTACAACACCCTTCGGCAACATGGGAAGCAGTCTCAAATGGCATTGTGTTTTACAGACGCCAGCAACTGTACACGCTACCTGGAAAGCTCCCAAACATAGCTGACTACTTGATCGCTGGTTGCAAGAATGGTGGACCAATAGGTATGTGCCCCATTCAATCATCCGGAATTTGCAAGATGAGAGGTGCCCTAGCGCTTATGAGGGACACTTCAAAGCTGGTTGCACTGGGTCGCGGAGGACCTGCATTCTCGAAATCTCAAATCCAGGTGTACTCACCAGCCGGAGAGGGCTTGCTGCTATTCAGTGTGGATATTCTGCATCAAGTGAAGGGTTCAACGGGTAGCTAACTCGCGTTTGACAGTGGGATCAAGGCCGAATAGTGCGATTCGGATGGACCTTCGATGAACGACTCGTGGTTTTGAATGAGGAGGGCGTGTATCGTTTGTACGACCTGCAAGGCGACTACCAGCAGTTTTCGCTGGGGAACGAGGCGGCGGAGTTGGGTATAATCGATGCTAGAATACACGAGAATGGACTGGTGGCCCTAACAGGCTCTTTAACACTCCTAGAGGTGAAGGATTGGGAAGGTGGGAGGCCATTGGCGTTTGCAAACCCTGGTATGTCATATTATCCATATTGTCTGTCTAGCATGTATCAATTTTTGGTAGGGATATCCGAACCACCTCATTCGTGGGCTGTTATACCCCCGGATCAATCGATATCGAGACATGTTGAGGTGCTACTCTCAGTAGATGCCACCATCCTTACTGTGGATAACCTGGAAAGCACGGACCAACGCGTAGCCCGTGGTCCATTTGTACATGTCTCCCCTTCGCCTAATGGTAAATTCCTTGCGTTGTTAACTTTCTCTGGGCTCCTTTGGGTCGTTTCATCCGACTTCCAACGTGAACTAGTCGTTCTCGACACAGCAACTGTGGGTGCTGAAGGACCGGTCAATCAAGTGGAATGGTGCGGCAACGACGCAGTTTTAGTTACTTGGAACGATCTCGCATCTCTCATTCTGCCATCACGAGATAACCTAGCAGGAGAAACGCTGCGGTTTGGGCTTTCTTTCTTTTCCACATCAATGGCTGATATGATATCAACAGTTATCTATATTTTGGTACTACCTTTGTCGTCACGGAGGCCGATGGTGCTCGTGTTATAGGGCAGGACGTATGCGACTTCATCCAGAAAGTGCCTGGTAAGTTTACTTGGCGATAATTTTCGCAAATGAACCTTGACGTTCTTCGTATAGCGTCTTCGGTATCCATATTCCGTCCAGGCTCAACGTCATCGTCTGCCATCCTGTTTGCAGCTTGGGAAAGTTTCGTACAACGATCACCAAAAGCAGACGAGAGCATACGAAGCATTCGATCAGACCTTGCTGCGGCTGTGAATGAATGCATTGATGCTGCTGGTCATGAATGGGATCCTCATTGGCAGAGAAAGTTACTTAGTGCAAGTACAAGTACTTTAAACTGACCCTTCAGTTACTGATCGAAGACCTTATGATAGGCCGCAAAATTTGGATGGGGAT
This sequence comes from Suillus cothurnatus, assembly GCA_016758765.1. Lineage (NCBI taxonomy): Eukaryota > Fungi > Basidiomycota > Agaricomycetes > Boletales > Suillaceae > Suillus > Suillus cothurnatus. Next base: position 458,457 of record JABBWL010000015.1, on the reverse strand, counting down.
TCTTAGACCTTTACAATCCCACCGATTTTATAGCCATGGGCCAAGCATTGAAAGTTCTGAATGCTGTTCGCTTTTACGAGATCGGAATCCCCCTGACATATTCGGAGTGAGTCCAATATTTGTAAGGCTCGATGTGATCAAAATCTGATTCCCGCAGATATCAATATGTATCTCCGGCGCACCTCATAAACCGTCTAACATCCCGAAACCTGCACCTTCTCGCTATCCGTGTTTCTTCCTTCCTGTCTCTCAAACCTGACATTGTTCTCAAACATTGGGCGAGTGTAAAGATCGCACGGTCCAAGTCTTCAGCTGTTGATGGCGAAGATGATGAAGTGTGCAGACTCATAGTAGACAAGTTTGAGAAGCTTGGGGGCGGAGAGGTGAGCTACGCAGATATTGCGCGGCGAGCATGGGAAGTTGGGAGAACGGGATTGGCAACAAAGGTAAGAGCGCTTCTCGCTACTGCTCCTTAAGCTAACAGATTCTTCCTCAGCTACTAGACCACGAAACCAGGGCTTCTGATCAGGTTCCATTGCTATTAACCATGAAAGAAGACAAACTAGCGCTGGTAAAAGCGGTCGATAGCGGTGACACCGATCTCGGTAAGTAGTGTCCTGCATCTGGAACTTTGAAATCTGAGATAATTGTCAAGTGTACCATGTCCTACTACATCTTCACAAGCGCCTTCCTTTAGGCTCTTTTTTTAAGTTGATCGAGGATGGCGGAGATCAGCTTGCACCTGCAAGCAAGCTCCTTCAAGTTTACGCTCGGGAGCAGAACCGAGAAATGTTAAGAGATTTTTACTACAGTGATGATAGGAGGGTGGAGAGTGCAACTCTGGCGCTGGACGAGGCAGCCCAAATGACCGTACGCGCGAAATTTCCTTCAGTTATTTGCGATTTACAAGTTGCTCAGGATCCTCATGCGATGATGACAGCTGTAAATGCAGCAGAGAAATTCTTTTCGGAGGACAAGGACCGTCCATTTGAAGCCAAGGTAAGCCTGATTTTTTGCTCTGCGACAGTTTCTGCTCAATCTCGGCGTTTATTCTGTAGATGATGAATGAAAGTGTTCGTCTGCTTGCGCTTCAGCAGCAATATGAGAAGGACTCAGATGGTAAAGTCAAGTTTTTCGGACAAAGCGTTTCTGAGACGATACGCACGTGTATCTCGAACGGCATGAGCAAGAAAGCCGACCGCGTCAAAAGCGAGTTCAAAGTTCCTGACAAACGGTCTGTCAACTGTGTTGTGTCCAGGGCCTTTGAACTTATGTCACCTTTTCAGATTTTGGTACCTCAAGTTGCATGCGCTCACAGCAATGCGAGATTTCGAAGCACTAGACGCATTTGCGCGTTCAAGACGGAGTCCTATTGGATACGAGGCATTCGTAAGACATCTTGTTGAAGCTGGCCACCTCAAGGAAGCGGCGTCATACGTGGTGCGATGCGACAGCCCAAAACGCGTGGGACTTTATGTGCTGTGCGAAGACTGGCGTGCGGCAGGCAGGGAATGCAAGGAACGTGGAGACAAAAAAGGGATCGAGTGAGTATTTTGACTCTTGTTTGCTGCTTATGGCTTATGGTGGTTGAAGACAACTCAGAAAGTCGTGTCCTAATTCCCTTATTGCCAGAGAGTTGGAGCAGCTCATGGCATCGATGAAGTGAACCCTCTACTGAGTTCAGGGCACGTTATGTTTTGGAACGGAATGCCCGGACGTTGTAGGTATCGCTTCTATGCTGCACCCATCAACCAGTTTTTGTTTACCATAACGTGTGCTTCGACGTACCATACAGCAGTTTTTCTTCTTCCAAGAATTGACCAGAAGTTGATCTCATTGTACCAGTATTTCGCTCACCTCAAAACCGCATAAACATTAATATTGTTGTTCTGTGTTTTGTTGGTAATACGGCAGAACTTGCTGCAGGTTGGCCACGGACTTAAGAGCGGATCATTTACCAGGAGTTGTGCAAATTTATGTAAGGTAGGCTCATTCAAATCCTCGAGATCACATGACCAGAGCGTCGATTGTTTCACCATATGCATGTCTACTACTACATAGTTAGATACGCAGAAAATCTTGAAATGCAAAAAGAAAAAAAAATTCCGCTTTATCTGTTTGAAAATGAGCGAAAAACGAATAAGTTGAATCAATAGTGAGTGGCTTAGAGCAGAAGCGGCAAAGAAAACACCCGCCGATCTTCCGAGACACAGCACACCATAAGAGGGCCTTAACCCGTGGTTATATTCAGGTCTGACTTGGCTCAAACCCTGGGCCCCAATATAACTCTATCATGGGAGGTAGAGCATGGCGATGCTAGGCACACATCCACCTGATAGTTGCTCGTGGAAATCCTGGACTGAGTTTGAACGAAGATCATTGGTGCTTCCAATACTGTACCCGTATACTCGTTGACGTGAGGTGAAATTGACAGCCCGAGTCAATGATCGTGCCGTGTCCTGTACTATATGGCGCGTCCGCAAGTCGTCAACCGGGCCAATCAAATCACAAAAGTGCCGGAGTAGAACGGAAAGTTCAAACTTACTGGCAGGGCCGTGACATCTTGTGCCTAGGCTAGAACCATCTATCACGGAAGATAGTAATCACTGCCGACAGAGATTCCTTTGGATGGTTGTTGATTGTGTTCAATGCCAACACGAGATATCTGGATACGGAGAGAATCATTCGCGCTGGAAGTAATACTGATGCGACCCTTGAGCGCTGAGTTTGAGTACTCGAGTCTTGGCAGTCGCCCTTACGTTACTTTAAGAACGTGGAGATGTGATTACATAATTAGTGTGGAGCTGTCAGGAGTCGGTAAACAACGTTTCCCGAATAATGCTAGTAATTACATCAAAAAGCAAATTATACCTTCTTAAGTTCGGTCGCTCCTTTTCTCTGCTTTCCTTGCCTCGTTCTCCCTTATCGCCATGTATGTGTTTCATCTACATGTTTGTTACCTGTGGCTGACTTTTTCTTAGGTCGGGTGTGGATCAGCAGACCGCAACGTCTGCTACAACAGCCACTTTCGTCACTGCGCTTGTCTTCAATGCTGCAGTATTTGGGATTGAGATAGGCCTGTTCACATTACTACGTCCATACTTCAAACAAATCTACGAGCCACGCACACAAGTTCCGGTTGAGAAGTATGTGTTCATCTAGTATTTCATCCCAGACTGCTCACGTTCTGTTCACCCAGGGACCGTGTCAAACCTTTCGAAGCTGGATTTCTAACTTGGCCTATTGCCCTATTCAAGGCAGACTATCGTGATGTTCAACAAGTCAACGGACCTGACGCCTATCTTTTTGTTCGATTCTTGCGGATGATGATTCGCATCCTTCTACCTATCTGGTTTATTTCTTGGATCGTGCTGATGCCAGTCACCTCTGTCAATACTTCTGTCAACAACAGCACTGGACTGGATCGCTTCATCTTTGGAAACGTTTCTAGTTTTGACCAAGATAGATTTGCCGCCCACATTATTCTCGCATATCTCTTCACTTGTGAGCCCCCTTGAAACAGTCTTCATGAGACCTCTAAATTTGACCATCTTTACCACTAGTTTGGATTTACTGGAATATCAAGCGGGAAATGCAACACTTCACCACAATTCGTCAGTTGCACCTCGTTAATCCTGCCTATTCTAGATCTGTGCAAGCAAATACGATTCTTGTCACCGGTATTCCCGCTAAACATCTTTCCGAGCCCGCACTTCGCCAGTTGTATTCCCACCTTCCTGGTGGTGTGAAAAAGGTGTGGCTCAATCGGTGTGTACCTTTACTTTTTCCGTCCACCTTTCGTACGACAGCTGTGTTTGACCTTTGACCTTCTTAGGGATCTGAAGGAGCTTCCCTCTATCTATGACCGTCGTCTGGCTGCTTGCGGAAAACTGGAGTCTGCAGAGACATCGCTACTTTCAACGGCTGCTAAACTTCGACGAAAGGCATTGAAGAAGGCCAACGGCGCTGGCGATCCATCCCCTTCAGCCGATCCCGAGCGCAATGTGGCTTTGGCGGAACGTCTGGTTCCTCGGGAAAAGCGGCCTTCGCACCGTCTTCCAGCCGGTTTCATGCCTTTCTCACTCCCTTTGATCGGCAAAAAAGTCGACACAATTGATTGGTGCAGACAAGAGATTGCTGCTACTACAGGATTATTGACTAAAGGCCGCCAAACTCTCGCCGATGAAGGCCTTGCGGTGCCAGAAGATGTCAACGGAGATGGAAAGGTGGACAAAAATGATCGCGTCAAGCAGACTTACCCAGTTCTCAATTCTGCATTCGTCACTTTCAATCAACAGATCGCTGCTCACCTTGCAGTTAACGCCTTAACTCACCATGAACCATACTGCATGGCCGATCGATACCTCGAAGTGTCTCCACCTGATGTGATCTGGGGTAACCTTGGGCTTAACCCGTATGAAAAACGCATTCGACTGGCCATTAGTTATAGCGCTACCGCAGCCTTAATCATCTTCTGGGCTATTCCTGTTGCCTTTGTCGGTATCATCTCCAATATCGAAGGCCTTTGTGTTCGCGAATCGTGGCTCGCTTGGTTATGCAAGCTGCCAAGCCCTGTCATTGGAATCATACAGGGCATTCTACCCCCTGTATTACTCGCCGTCCTCATGATGCTCTTGCCGATTGTCCTTCGTCTCTTTGGACGCTTCGAGGGTATTCCGACGTACACAGGTCTCGAATTGAGCTTGATGACACGATACTTCATTTTCCAAGTAATCGTGAGTATTTCGTTCATAAACGCTGCGCAATTTTGCTCACGGTAACTAGCATTCGTTCCTAATTGTCACTCTGAGTTCGGGCATATTTGCGGCTCTACCATCAATATTATCAAACCCCAGTTCGATAGCTGGTCTCCTGGCTGCATATTTACCCAAAGCGTCAACTTTCTTCCTGACGTGAGTCATTCTTATGGACTTACCGAGACGGTTGCTGATTAAGACATTCAGATACATTCTTCTTCAGGGTTTATCCGGCGTAGCTGGAGGCTTTTTGGACGTTGTTACCCTCGTCCTTTACTACGTCAAGTTGTTTATCCTTGGCAGCACACCACGCTCTATCTATAACATCAAGTATGGACAGTCAACTGTTGCTTGGGGCACGTTATTCCCGTCTATCACTCTGCTCGTCGTCATCAGTACGTCTGTTCGTGGCAGTTCACTCCAAACGTATTAACGGTTTGTCTCAGCATTTGCTTACTCCATTATCTCGCCTGTGATTAATGGCCTTTCATGCTTTACATTTTTCCTTTTCTACCTCCTCTACAAGTACCTCTTCCTTTACAAGTACACGCAGCCGCCCTCGGCTGACACAGGAGGCTTGTTCTTCCCAAAGGCGATTCAACACCTGTTCGTTGGGATGTATGTCCAGCAGCTCTGTCTCTGTGCCTTGTTCTTCCTCGTGTCGGCCCCAGATGGAAAGCGAGGCGCGCTCCCAGAGGGCGTGCTCATGATCGTCTTGATCATTCTCACCATCGGATACCACGCCATCATTAACAGCTCCTTTGGACCGCTCAGCAAGGCTATTCCACTTAGTCTCGCGCACAAAACATTCAGGCATCCGGAGCCTTCTCTAGATTTACAGGACGTCGATGGAGGGTCAGGCCCAAATTCCAGGGAGACGGCTGAAGAGGAGATCGAGGAGGGACCTTCGCCGACTGACAAGCCTCGCGCCTCGTCCTCTGAGTCAGGCGCCGAACGTGCTCCGCATAGTGACTATGACGATATGTTCTTTGCGCGCGGACCAGACGGTACAGAGGATTATGGGTTTGCGCAACCGGCTGCGTGCCGCCCACAGCGCATCGTATGGATTCCAGATGATTCCCTCAGTTTGGGCCGTGAGGAGGTCAAGGCGAATAAGGAGTCGGACGTCAAGGCTACCACCCAGAACGCGAAAATGGATGAGCACGGGAATGTGGACGTGACGGGTCCCCCTGTCGATCTTGCGAAGTTCTGAGATGTGTTCTGAAATAATTGAGGTTTTTTTCTTTTCGTTTTTTTTGGTACTTTTTATTGCCCGTATCTTGTCGAATGTAGTATCCATCTTCCATTCAACTTTCTATGTTGCACATTCCACTACACACTGGTCATACGATAATTATTCACGTTGTCACATCTGATTCTTCATTCAACCATGTTTACCATTGTCAGTTTCATCTATCCTGAATACCCCTTGTCCCAGTACATGATCCTGTTATGCACTTACGATCGTCATTCTGCAATTCAGTTTTTACTTCAGTTCATTGTGAATCTGTAGACTGAACCGTTGGAATTACATAATGTAACAAGTACTTCTCAGTATGAAGAGGATTACTAAGCTAAGACTAGGGGCCGGCGTTGCCGACATACACCTTGCTCCTTTGTGCTTGTCTAATTTTCCTGCTCTTGTGTGTGCTAAGCTTCTGCTTTTCTCTTTCATCGATCTTTTCGCTTCATTAGAAACCCAATCGCCACAAATTTCTCATTTCTCGATCAAATACTAGAAAAGCCCGAGGTTCGCCAGCAGCAACCTTGTTGAATTTTACTTGCCACACCATCGTGACACTGCACATACCATTCGCAAGGTTGAGCATTTCGGACGCGTTCAATCTGGTTTCAGGACCTTCGAATCGAAAACTGCACCTCGGTTTAGTTTTCCTTGGTTGCTGAACATTGAGCGATCGACTGGACCGTGGTTCGATATTCAGGACCGAACTTTCATAAGTCTTAGTCTGCCGCAGGTGGCTCGCCGCCGCAATACTAGTCACGGTTGCAGACAACAAATGCATAATCGTACAAGACATGAAAAACAGTGAGCTGCAGCCCAATCTCCGTAACAGTTGAATGTCACGTTCGTCAACAAGCACAACGACCAACAGCTAAACAAAATCCTTCTTCAAGTACAGGTTCATTCATCCTTGGGATGCCACAGCTGCGCCTTGATGAGGTCTCCCACCTGGTACTTGAGGCTGACCTGCAAGTTGCGACGAGCGTCAGGAACAGTGTGGTGCCGCAGTCAATGGACCGCATTACCGATTTATCAGCTTCGAGTTCCAAAGTATAGAAGCCTTCAGCTCTGGCCTTATCGTCGGGGACTTGGAATCTGCACCTCGTCATCAGTCAATAGGCCTGGTCTGATTCACAGTCTGTACGCACCCGACCTCGCCATCCACAAAGACCAATCTCCACCAGTGCTCGTCAGGGTTCGTGACGACTTTGTGGTCCGACTGCAAATTTGCGCAAAGAGGTGAGATTCGTTTCGGAACCGCCTCTCGCACACACTTACGTCCCACGCCAAGTAATTGCCATTGCCCTTGTTCTGGAGCTTCCCCAGATATGTTTGTGTCTTGGAGTCCCATTTATACTTCCCAGTCCACTATCGATCTCAGTCGTCAGTGCCAGGGTCAGAACTTCATCTCTAGCTGCTTCGCCGACCTTTTGATTCAAGGTATCGACAAAGCTCTCGCCGTCGACCTTCACGGTGTCTTTGACCGACGTCAACACGAGATCAGTCCAGTTGTAGTTTACAATGGCACCCTCGAAGGACATGATGACTGAGATTTGTTGTTGGGGAGGCAAGGAGGAGAATATGAGAAGTGAGTTGGTCTTCAAACTTGCGACTGCGAGATCATTTTATATGCGCTTTGCTCAGGGCATGGGTTCGGCGTTCTACCATCCCGAGGCACCTGAATCGACGCTGGTGCCAAACCATGCTGTCATTGCAATGAGATCAGCTATCATGACCACCACTCTGGAACTTTCATCGCAAAAGGAGCTATGGTTTTTTTTCGCGTCTTCGCCTGCAAAGAATGTTCGTCGATGAATTTACCTCATCCTGGCACATTTGCTTTCACTGCCAAAGAAGTTGAGCACCATTCCTCGATCAAGGACATGTCTCGATTGATTTCTCGGCGGTGACTACACACCATGCCCTGGCACTTCTATGCTCGCTTGCCAGGAATGCTCTTCCACGGTGTTATGACAAACATTTTTCTCCTTGTAGTAGATCAGTCGCAACTCCTGTGGCAATGAATTGCATATGGCTTTATGGACATTCTTCGATTTCACTCATGACGAATGTTTGTCAATCACGGGGCAGGATCATTACACGATTTCTCAGCACTGACTACTTAGTGCTTCCATCGTAATAGAAGTTTACAAAACATTCGTCTAATTCTGCTTGCAGGGAATTTTTGCCAATCGCAGCACATTATCAGGACTTCTCGAGAGATCAGCTGATTTCTCATATGAACAGTAAGTACAGATCGATTTCTCAGCCTACAGAGAGTGGTACAATGTCACACTGAATCAACCTTTCGAGATTCAGATTGGTGGTGTTGATGCCTCTACATTACTCTACCCTTGGATATAATTTGTGTACATTTGATTGATTCGATTTTGCCAAACATATCTAGTAAATGCACCTCGAGCCTGCCCGATTCTGTGATGTGTTTGCTTGCCGGGAATGTTTGTCTATAACATGAAATTTTTCGACAGTAATCACCGCGACCTGGTTTTGATCTGAGATATAGTTGCCCAAATGGAGTTCTTCAAGTTGTATCCATCAAAGCCTCTGACACACCGATAATGCATTTCAGTCACGATGCCACTTAAGATTCATATTTCCGCAGGCAATGAACAGGCCAGGGTATAGTAGATTGATACAGGAACTCATAAATGCACCTCGAGCCTGCCTGTTTCTGTGTTGGTGGATGAGTTCCTGTATCAATCTACTATATCCTGGTCTGTATCAGGGAAACGTAATTCGCTACAGAGTGCTACAGAGCGCTCTGTAGCATCCTGTAGCACAATCAAACCCGCTGATGTGTTCATTGCCTGCGGAAATATGAATCTTAAGTGGCATCGTGACTGAAATGCATTATCGGTGTGTCAGAGGCTTTGATGGATACAACTTGAAGAACTCCATTTGGGCAACTATATCTCAGATCAAAACCAGGTCGCGGTGATTACTGTCGAAAAATTTCATGTTATAGACAAACATTCCCGGCAAGCAAACACATCACAGAATCGGGCAGGCTCGAGGTGCATTTACTAGATATGTTTGGCAAAATCGAATCAAATCAAATGTACACAAATTATATCCAAGGGTAGAGTAATGTAGAGGCATCAACACCACCAATCTGAATCTCGAAAGGTTGATTCAGTGTGACATTGTACCACTCTCTGTAGGCTGAGAAATCGATCTGTACTTACTGTGATATGAGAAATCAGCTGATCTCTCGAGAAGTCCTGATAATGTGCTGCGATTGGCAAAAATTCCCTGCAAGCAGAATTAGACGAATGTTTTGTAAACTTCTATTACGATGGAAGCACTAAGTAGTCATTGCTGAGAAATCGTGTAATGATCCTGCCCCGTGATTGACAAACATTCGTCATGAGTGAAATCGAAGAATGTCCATAAAGCCATATGCAATTCATTGCCACAGAAGTTGCGACTGATCTACTACAAGGAGAAAAATGTTTGTCATAACACCGTGGAAGAGCATTCCTGGCAAGCGAGCATAGAAGTGCCAGGGCATGGTGTGTAGTCACCGCCGAGAAATCAATCGAAACATGTCCTTGATCGAGAAATGGTGCTCAACTTCTTTGGCAGTGAAAGCAAATGTGCCAGGATGAGGTAAATTCATCGACGAACATTCTTTGCAGGCGAAGACGCGAAAAAAAAAACCATAACTCCTTTTGCGATGAAAGTTCCAGAGTGGTGGTCATGATAGCTGATCGCATTGCAATGACAGCATGGTTTGGCGCCAGCGTCGATTCAGGTGCCTCGGGATGGTAGAACGCCGAACCCATGCCCTGAGCAAAGCGCATATAAAATGATCTCGCAGTCGCAAGTTTGAAGACCAACTCACTTCTCATATTCTCCTCCTTGCCTCCCCAACAACAAATCTCAGTCATCATGTCCTTCGAGGGTGCCATTGTAAACTACAACTGGACCTGACCTCGTGTTGACGTCGGTCAAAGACACCGTGAAGGTCGACGGCGAGAGCTTTGTCGATACCTTGAATCAAAAGGTCGGCGAAGCAGCTAGAGATGAAGTTCTGACCCTGGCACTGACGACTGAGATCGATAGTGGACTGGGAAGTATAAATGGGACTCTAAGACACAAACATATCTGGGGAAGCTCCAGAACAAGGGCAATGGCAATTACTTGGCGTGGGACGTAAGTGTATGCGAGAGGCGGTTCCGAAACAAATCTCACCTCTTTGCGCAAATTTGCAGTCGGACCACAAAGTCGTCACGAGCCCCGACGAGCACTGGTGGATATTGGTCTTTGTGAATGGCGAGGTCGGGTGCGTACAGACTGTGAATCAGACCAGGCCTATTGACTGATGATGAGGTGCAGATTCCAAGTCCCCGACGATAAGGCCAGCGCTGAAGGCTTCTATACTTTGGAACTCAAAGCTGATAAATCGGTAACGCGGTCCATTGACTGCGGCACCATACTGTTTCTGACGCTCGTCGCAACTTGCAGGTCACCCTCAAGTACCAGGTGGGAGACCTCATCAAGGCGCAGCTGTGGCATCCCAAGGATGAATGAACCTGTACTTGAAGAAGGATTTTGTTTAGCTGTTAGTCGTTGTGCTTGTTGACGAACGTGACATTCAACTGTTACGGAGATTGGGCTGCAGCTCACTGTTTTTCATGTCTTGTACGATTATGCATTTGTTGTCTGCAACCGTGACTAGTATTGCGGCGGCGAGCCACCTGCGACAGACTAAGACTTATAAAAGTTCGGTCCTGAATGTCGAACCGCGGTCTGGTCGATCGCTCAATGTTCAACAACCAAGGAAAATTAAACCGAGGTGCAGTTCTCTATTCGAGGGTCCTCCAACCAGATTAAACGCGTCCGGAACGCTAGACATCAAATGGAAAATAGCATGCTCCATCTACGTTGGTATGCATTTTGTCTGTTCAATGAGCTGACCAGGTACTTTCCTGAGTTGCATCACCGAGTCACGTAGTCAGCCAATTATTTGTTCTTGTCCGTTTATTTGATCCAGAAAGCCTTGACTCACGTGTCTGTGACAAGGAGACGTTGTGATACGTTCTTGTCAGAAACTTTTCCGCCAGAAAACAAGAAACGAAAAGGAGGTTAAGGAATGGGTCCGATGCAGTTTCCAGTGTACACGGCGTTAATGTTTTTATGGGCGAGAACGCGAAGAGACACGATAAGTCTATTTGCAGAGGCGAACGAGGGATAAGACTGTGCCAATATCGTATTTCTTGAGTTGCCCGTAATCATAGTATATCGTCGAAGAACCGACTGAAGGGGAGTCCTTGTACATGTATAATAATAATATGTGCAAAGAATTTAGGGTGTGTGCTGATTTGCCTGTTTGCCCATATGATCAATCGATGACGATCCGTACAACCTGGACAAGATTTCCACATGATGATTTATGTAAATCAACGGCATCTGCCGTGCTAGTGTCAAATAGCAGGCTTCCTCTCCTCGCTCACCGACCGATGCGGTTCGGTGCAACGTGCCTTCTAAGAGATCCAGAGTGACCTGTTGTATTGAAACAACCACCATTGCTCTTGGCGCTTACACTAAGGAGGATTCTCTCCTTTATCTTGAAATTCTTATTTGTATGATTGCCGCGTGCTTCTGCCATCACCGCTACATCATCAGCTCTGCACTGAGACTTGAGTCCTACAGCTCCTCCAGTGCACGGCCATGAGGGAATGCATTACTATTCAGTAGTAAGCCCGTGTTTATTTTATTGCGCCATGCTTATATATATCATCGATAAACGAAAGATTACTGGTGCAAATCAAAATGACAGTGATATATTTTGAGTAAGATCTGAACTCTAAAAGAAAGGATGATAGCATCATCGATAAACGAAAGACTACTTAGGCAAACCAAAATGACAGTGACGGTGGAGCTAAACTCTAAAAGACAATACGATATCAATAAACAATTGACTACTCACGCAAGGTAATAATGTCAAGCGAAATAGAGTCCAATGGTCGAAGACTTCGACTCTAAACAGCAGCCGCGTGATAACGCTTACAAATCAAGGTTCATCATGAGCGTAGGAGCGCAGAGATTGGGGAAACAGCTGGTAAGGGTGCGCTCTCCGGGGAGAATGGCTGCGATGACACAGTTTGAGCCCCAGAATCTGAGCCGTAATTGGATTTGGCAGGCGGCGCCTTGAAAGGGTGGCACTCCGTGTTGAAGACATCTAGTGAAAGGCATTAGTCGCTTAGGCTACTAGGTTATGTAGGAGAAGCTTACATTCATCAAGCGAGATGTGATCGGGGTCGTCAAAGGTCAAATACCTATGCATTTTTATGAAGAATCCAAGATCTTCGCATGCAGCAATACTCACAGGTACTTGAGGGCCTCGGCGAACCAGAAACTTTCCATGTCATCAATTTTATCCGAATCCACGTTGTTGACGTCGTAGATACCAGCGTACGCAACAGTTGTAGGCAGGTACTTCTTGAAGCTGACAATGGCACTAATTGCGTTGTTGAAGTACTTGATATCACCAGTTGCACGCCAAGCATAGAAGTTCGACTCAAGGACTTCAGGACGAAGAACGTAGTCGGGAGCAGTGATATAGAAGCCATGCTGATAATAGAAATCGAGTTGCTCCTGATTAGGGGCAGTGCCACCAGTGTAGTTGCCATCGCCAGACATGTATGCGAAAACTTCTGGGCCAATCCCAGTACTGGAAACGAGGAATCAGCACAGTGATAGATGGCGGTGAGGGACGTACGCAGTGCTCGCGTATGTGTTCCAGCAGGCATCAGTGAGTTCAAGACCAATACGAACCAGGGTTGCATTGTTGGTGAGCTTGCCGCCTTGGTTTTACATCAAGCTCAGGCCACATGGAGAAGAGGAGAAGATACCTAGAATCCAGTTTCCTCCGTAGAAGCAAGCCAGGTGGGACCCTACGTGACGAATTTTTTTGTTGTCGTCGTAATCAGCGAGGTACAACCGGTCATCAACAGTTGAGGTCTAACGCGAAGCATAATGATGTTAGGTCACCAAGATAAAGAAATATGCATACTCTTAGGAGCGTCTTCACGGACGTATCAGCGGCGGTTAACCACGCATCGGCATACGAGTTATCGTCGGTATTTGTAAGGCGAGCATATTTGATGAGATACTCGAAGTAAGAGTCAGAACCTCCGCCCCAAGTCTACGAAGATGGATTAGAAGGTGCATATATCACAAACACCAGTACTTACCACATACCCACCAACCGAATTACCAGTTTTTGGGTTGATGCCTTGAGCAGGCATACCAGGGAGAGGGGTCGACTGAAGATCAACACATCAGGTACGAGCCAATATCAAAGTTGAAATCCTGCTTACCATGTGAATCATATGTTGCACAGATTTCTCAGCCAGTGTTTGGTACGTGTGATTGCCAGTATATTGACTCAACGTCTAGTTCATTTTAAGAGCTAGACCAGCAGAATGACCCACACACCTGAGGCGATTCCACTCCATGGTAAGCTACACAGGACAAATGTTACAATTTGTTCTGCGGTATACATAATGTAGACTCACTGTTCCAGCCTCGGCGATGTTTGACTACAATTAAAGATGAGCATCATCGAAACTAAGATGTTGGTAAACTGCTCACAGTGTCCATGGTGGGTTGCTGGTTCGTAAAGTCTATGTAACCATACGGAATGGACTGATCCTATAGAAGAATCAGATACCATTACGCACATGCAAATACTATAGCGATTACCCCAACCCAGGCATAGGCCATTTGATCGGCGAGGTCCTGGGCCTTCTCAACCAAAACTGGATACTTTTCCCCGCTGAGCTCATACGCACTTAGGAAACCTCCAACATAACGAATAGTGGTTTCAAACAGACTGCCTTTAATCAGCAAGATAGCTTCAAAGCGAAGATAGGGCAGCAAGTTACCTGACGGTGTCGGAAGTGTGCGAAATGGTGAAATCAGTGTTAGCAGTGTGATTGACAGCTTGTTCAAACCAGTCCTGGATACGTTCTGAAATGAGCTGATGTAGTTCACGTCTCGCATGCGGAAACATACCGTGAACCCCATAATCCACTACATCACGTGCACACGTGACGACAGTTTAATCACTTGACCACTAGATGAGGCTCGTTACTTACCATGGTGCCCATAGCGTCGGCAATGGAAGCGCCCCATCCATTCCGTCCATCAAAGTACGTTTTTGAAACGGGCAACAGATCATCATAGCCCCAGGCATATGTCCTGCATGCCACATGGTGGGTACAAAATAGAAAGAAAGACTGCGGTGTCGTACTGGTAAGCCTCGTAGCTCGTGACAAAAAGTTCCTTGACTTCTGCCTGGTGGACCGAGGCACTGGGCGGAAGTTTCAAACCTGATTTCTGAACTGACTCAGCCTTGACAGCAGATGCTGCGAGGGCTGCCAGGAACCAGCATCTGAAAGGCGTCATCACTGGACAGTGTCACAGGAAATCAAGATGGGGAAGGATGAAGAGTTGGTAGAAAATTAGTTGAACACTAAAATTTATAGCCTCGGACCTCGGTGCCATACGCTGCTTTCATCACCATGGTTCGCGAGTCGCACGATGAAGTTCATATATGGTAATACAGTAGGAGCGCACAGGCTTCGAGAATTCGCACCGAAATTCGTGGACTTCATCACCAGTCGTCAACGAAATTTTCGGGGACTCATGATGATTAATCATCCACCGTGATTCGCCGGTATGTGGTTTAACAAAATTAGCAGGCGCTGATGAGTCCTGACAGTATGTTGCAGGAATCTTTCTGCAGATGCTAGTCAGTAGTACAACTGAATCGAAAAAAATATCTCCCTGCAACACGACTGTTAAAACACATCAATTCGCTGTTAGGCCCCTAACAAGAAGCTGAAGCTCAAACCCACCTCATGATGCCGAAATGAATTTTTATACATTTGCATAGACCGGCCGCATATACTATATCCACAAACAATGCCGCGAAAGCCTCCACCCGACCCACGCTCCAGGGACATCTCACGGAGCCTTCAGATACAAAGCTGGGTAGATGCCTCGTTAAGACTTGTCCGGGGACAAAATCTTGTGGCGGCGGGCGATCGACAGCGGTCTTGCATAAAAGACTCGGTGTCGAGAAAACCTTGCCAATTGCTTGCCGCTATGCCGTTTCCTGACCTCGACTTCTTCCTCCGCTGTGCAAGCTAACATTTACACTGCTGTTGAATTATGGGATATTAATGTTCCGAATCTAAGCCCTCCAGCCGTTATGCTTCCGTACAAGCCCTACATAATCGGAAGAAAATAGCATCATAACATTTTCCAATATTTACTTGCAGAAATAATGATCCAAGCATGCATATGAATTTGATTGTTGCGCATGCTCGTACTATGGAGTCCTTAGTGTGCTGCTACATGACAGCAAACTTGTCCATGATTTCAAGTTGTGCTCGGTGTATGATAGCAGCGGGCAGCAGACAGTGGTGGTGGCGGTGGCGGCGGGGTGGCTTTAAACTCCGCCACTCGTGCACCAGACTTTCACCCAGACTGGCCTTTTCAGACTCGTCCTCTGTACAGTGGCAGAAAGTCCAGGAAATGGGCAGTCTGTATATCAAGTCTGTGCAAACTTGACGTAGCCTGAGACTCTGGTCTCGACGTCTTTCGGGTGTTTCCGACTAGTGCGCACAAGACCCGCCGCCTTACATCTCTGATCCCGCCATCCCCCACCATATCTTTCGTTGCCCACCGGCTCTTTCTCCGCCTTCGCGCCACCTCTCTCGTTGCCCGCTGTCCCTCTCATTGGCTGCCGGTTCTTTCTTTGCATTCGCCCCACCTCTCGTTGCCCGTCAGCTCTTCACCTCCTCACAAATCAGTGGGGCTCTGGAAGAACTTTTGTCCACACGAAGTATACAAACTAAGAAGTCCGAGAAGTCACCATGAGCTATCACTACCATCATCCACTCCTTATTATTTCTACCATTGATTTTATCACGGCAATTGTTATTCTATCGCTCGTGATTCGTCCTCGTATCTTCTGGTAGACGTTGCATTTAATTTGTATTCAGAGTCAGATGAAATAACGTGTCATCTTACGACAGTAAAGGAGGGCGATAGGGGAACTTGGAAGAGCCGTGTCGTGGTCGTCAAAGCGACACAAGTTCGTGTCGTCATCCACAACAGAGAGCAGATATGTTACACCCGCAGGAAACGAAGCGATGTGGTTGCCAGTGTGTGTGTGTTCATTCATTGGGCAACCTTCACCACCATAAACCTACAACCAATTCGCAATCGTGCTAACAAAGGATTATCGATCATCAATACCACGCTAAGCGTATCCACATGTATTTTCATTTCGTTCGTTGGGTCATATAAGGCACACTGTACCTCGCATTCTGCCCAACTAGGCAGCACCATGCAATGTCCAGCCAAGATATTTCACGACAGCCTATAGATGATACTGCTTCGGATGATATGGCAAACGACTGAGCGAGAAAGGTTATGATCGCTGGTGGTAGCAAGTCAGAAACAATGTTCATAGGTACTTGCGAGGCTGCGACAAGCAGATATCGTCCTTGGGTAAGTATGTACGACGGATGAAGCGAGTAAGGTCGAGAAGCGACATATGCAAGCTCATGGTGTTCGTAAGGCGCCAACATCCGCTGGGCACAACTCAGTTGTTTGTGGTGGTCCGTGGACTCGGAGTGATAGGTGGTGGGAATAGACCCACGCCTTGTGTGCTGGCTCTCGTTGCTGAAATTACTCGCTGGCTGGGGAAAGGCGGGCACGACAGCGGGATAGGACAAATAATGGATGATGTTGACGGCGGGCAGACAGACTTCCAATTGGCCTTGCGCTTGGCCGGAAACTCCCGAGAGAAGACCTGCAGGCAGACTTTCACGCTGCGGTAGAGTCTGCGTCAAGTCCATAGACTACCCAATTCCTAAATGACTTCCAGCACAGTGCTGGCGACCTGGACGATCGACCAGTAAAGATAGCAGAAATGACGATTTGGCTAGAGCTCATGATGATTAGCATTCTTCCCAATGAGAGTAATTCAATACTACTGATCCACTAGATCACAAACTTGAACTCTCGACTCCTTGAAGTTGCAATTTTTTTCGAGTTGATTCTCCCGCCCGACTCTGCTTGAGTGATGTGAAAGGAAAATTCAAGGAGCTGGACAGCTTCAATCTGACTGGTAAGCACAGATGCAGTGACAGTGCTGTAAAACAAATTCAAAATCCGCCGCGCATGCCGAACTATGTAGTACACGAAGTAATGCGACGCATATTGTACCTTTCAATTCTCAAGCCGGAACTCCAAGTCACCCATAATATGGAAGGAGCAACAATCTATTCCGCTGACTGTCTGCCTACGGGGGATTTCCGTGACAAGCCACTCGTATAGCGGCATCGTTCAACTTATGTGGGTGAGCGCGAAGTGATTGATTTGCAGTGAAACCGTTAGGCCTAATGATTAGTTGATACAGCACCTAAGAATCAAACGCGGGAAGCCCGAGTACATAAATTGCCTTGCCTATGTGAGAATGCGCCAATTCGTGTGCGCTCGTCGTCAAATGCATAC
Organism: Suillus cothurnatus; assembly: GCA_016758765.1. Lineage (NCBI taxonomy): Eukaryota > Fungi > Basidiomycota > Agaricomycetes > Boletales > Suillaceae > Suillus > Suillus cothurnatus. The sequence goes on along the minus strand of JABBWL010000015.1, from coordinate 440,898 downwards.
AGAGAAAGATGGAGCACCACAATTCACAGTCTAGATATCCCACCCACCACGTCTCGCCTCCTCCAGCAGAACCGCGCCTTTTGGACTGATATTGATACCCTCGGCCGTCGCGTCTGCCACAAACTGATCAAAGACTTTTGAGACACCACTTATGCTCCCCTCAGGGATCCAGCTAGCTTGCGCGATCGGGTACCTAGAGGCGCAAGTATCAAACCACGAAACAAGCAAGTTATTATAAAGAGAACGCACCCCTCCCATTTCACCAAAAACTGGTACCCAGCTTCCCCGATGGTTCTCCGCCCGACCAGGCGCTCTATGATATATTCCTCTGCATCGAGTTGGGTGAGTGAACAATCTGGACGAGCACATATTTCAGCGCGCCTGCGCGGGGTCTGACGTTTTGCACCTAGAAAATCAATCTTGGTTGATCATATCAGGTAGCTAGATGGCATGAACACCTACTGGAGACGCTACAAAGTCGGATTTGATTCATTTAATGCAGGAGGAAGACACGAGTCTGCTGAACACGTACAAGCATGGCGGACAGATGAAGACAGAATCTGGCTCCTCCAAACGAGGATCTCCCTCCGAAAAACCAGCGCAGCCAAAGTGATACCACGAGTCGCAGCTGCACAATCTAAGAGATGCTCATAGGATGAAACGACCAAAAAATACTGACTTATCACACTGTACGAACTGCCGCTGAAACGACTCATTCTGTTCGCTCTTTGCAGGCCACTGACACATCTGGACTTCGTCTTTAACAGCCAGTGGCTTGAGCTTTCTCTTCTGCGGTCGCTGCGACTTGGGCTTTCTCTCGAACTGCTGTACGTTCTTCTGAGTGGTGGCTTGGCTCGCTTTCCAGCTTAGAGGACGTGCCCGTTTTCCGCGTGAAATTGAATCATCCCAGGGCTCACGGGCATTTGCAGCTAGCCCGGACTTTGTTATCTCCGAGGTGGTCACGAAATTCTGCGCTGGCTCGCTGATCGTCGTCGTGCCAATAAAACTGGTACTGGCTACTCCCATCGGTGCTGAAATGCTCTCGACTAGGAGTGACATCACATCCTTCGCTGATTTGGAAGGATCAGAGGATTGAGGCATTGGATTCCCTGCACCTTGACATTGGAGCTGATGAGCTAGATAGGTGAAAGAAGAAGCAACGTCATCTGTGCTGAATGACGTGGCATCCATATCTGCATGGAACCTAGTTTTCTTTTTTGGCGGCCGTGACTGCATCGCTCGCTCTAATGGGTCGAGCTTACGCTTGAGCTCCGAGATCATGATTTTGCGCGGATCCTTCTTTGCGAGCGTGAAGAGCTCCTCGATGGATGCGCCTGGTCCGCCTCTTAACTCACCAGACCGCAGCGATCTCAACAACATCTTCCGCCGCAGTACTGATACCGGAGACCCCGAGTGCGCTCTGGACTGGTACACGCCAGAGTCTTCAGCTGAAGCGAGGTTCTCTGTTCTGTACAACTTCACTCCAATTTCATCTTGCCCCTCCTCGTCCCTAGCATCGATTTCCTCAGGCAGCATCGGTGGAGACTCCTCCCCCAGTGATGACAACGGGGAGAGTGACCTGAATAGGTGTGAGAGAGATGGCGGCAACGCGCTAGGGGGTGGGGTAGCGAAGGTGAAGGGAGAGTAGACGGAATCTGTGTGTTCAAGTGGGATTGAGAGCTCGGCAGATGGAGTGGTTTCGGGTTCAACATGTACTTGATGATCAGTGGTCACTTCAGGTTCATGCTCCACATGCATCCCTGTAGATTCTTGCTCCATAAGGTCTTCCGTATACGTACTTCTCAGAGAAGAAGTGGCTCCATCGGTGTAGGCATTCACCAAATCGATTAACGTCGTAAAATCATTGTCCTCGTTATCAAGAATCTCCGTTGTTTCCTGTGAGAGAGGGTCTCCTTGGTCCTGGACTCCTAAACATGACGCTTCCGATTCTGGCTGTAAAGGCAAACACGCAGACAAACCCTCCGGAGAGGATGGCAAAGGCGGGGATCCACTCTCTGCTAAAGGAGATAAGGCTGTGAGTGCTGCGATGACAGCCTCTTCATCTTGAAAGAGAGAATCTGTAGGTGTTTGTTCGCGGGAGTCTTCAGCGCGGAGATCTTCATACTGGTTCAGGTAATCAGCATTGAGACATGTCAGATCCGAGGGAGTCGATTGGCGTAGTTCAGAGAGAACAGGTTCAGGCTGTACGCTGTCTTCTGAATCTGTAAAATGTTCTGGGCGGTGATCTCGTGAGCAAGCGTCTCGCGTATTTGCTGTCTTGAGTGTGTCGTTTGGCGTGAATGAAACATCAGAACGCTGTTCTGCTGACTTGGAGGATTCTTCAAACGTCCCATCGATCCCTCCACATTCGTACTCTATCTGCAAGCTCTGCTCTCTCTCGCACTCTCCAGAGTCGTCATGTCCAAGTTCATTCGGGCTATCGAGTCTCGACTTGCCTGATCCTCCAGTATCAGGTGTGCGGCCCAGCCGCAAACCATCCTCTAGACTTGGACCACCGAAGTCCCCATTTACTCCCTCAAACTCATCCGTCCACATATGTCCTGAGCCACGAGGCTCTCCATCGTTGTACATCCTAGCCGGACCCAAACCACGCCACAGCGGAAGTCCGTACTCATGTATGAGCTTCTGCAACGCATCTAAGTCGATCGTGTGTGACGGACTTTTTGAGCTTGCTACGGGATCTGACTCGGTCGCTTTTGGCTCTCCTCCCGACTCTTCGGGATGCGCCTCCGACGCAGGCAGAGGGACTTCCGGCTCTATTCCCGGCCCTTCAGGTTGCGCCTCGAGCACGTGCGGAGATGCCTCTGCAATAGCTTCAAACGACCGTGACCGGTGATCCAACTCGCCGCAAGGCCGATCCAAGCACATACGCGGTGAGTCAACGACTGTGCTTTGATCCTGCACCTCAAACGCAGAGACAGAGACTTTCTTCTCCACTCCTGACTCTTCAAGTTGTGCGTCAAGATGAGGAGATGCCTCTGCATTCACGCCAAACGACAGTGACGGGGAATCCAATTCGCTGGAAGACGTATCAAAGTACTTACGCGATGGATCAGCGGTTGTACTTTGACCTTGCGCCTCGAACGTAGACAGCGGGACTCCCAGTACTTCAGGTTGCGCCTCCGGCGATGGGGTACCAATCTCACTTGAAGACGTATTCAAGCATACACGTGATGAACCAGCAACAGTGATTTGATCCCGGGTTTCCTCCTCAGCGCCCTGCTCCTGGGGGTCCATATTCTGGCTGCGACGCCCATAATATTCATAATGTCGCATTTCACAATCCACACACGGTCCCTCACAATCCATATCTCCTCCAATATTTTGGTAAACCTGCGGGAGGATGTGGCACGACGCAGTCGCGTGTGCTTGTGCGAGCGTAGAGGTGGGAGTTGGGGGTGGGCTCGCGAGGTGCATATTAGCAGTGCGAACAGAGGATGAAGGTGATGATGAGGGTGGAGTATGAACGATAGGAGCGATTCTAGAGGCAGGGGATGAAACGTTATAGTTAGACGAGCCTGAATTTGATGAGGTAGAAGGTGAGGTCAATGTATGCATGAAATGTGATGTAGCAGAGTTGGATTTAGAGTCGAGTGAACGGAATGCAGATAGAGCGGGGGTGCGTGCGGGTTTGTGAATTGAATTGGTAGACGAAGGCGGAATGGGGTTTAATAATGAGTTTGGGAAGGTGCGGAATGATGTCGTGGCCACGTTTTGATCAGGACCTTTCGGTCTTGGTTGTTGGGCCGCCAAAGACCTGGAGTTCGATTCATTCGTCCTACTAAAACATTCCTCAAGCAAAGTTTCAGGAGATGGGGTTGGCAACGGCGACGAAATATTAGGCCCATTTATGGGGACGCTGGCGTGCAAGGTAATGGAAGCCGCTGAGCGAGAGGAAATGTCGGCTATTTCAGAAGACAAGACATGTTTGAATACATCAGTGGATATCCTAGAGTCTGGAGAAGCTCTATACTCTGTGCTCTCTGGTGAGCTGGAATCGCGCTGCACACTGTGAATATATGTTCGCGAGCGAGCGAATGCTGTTGAGAAGGTGGGTTAGTTCACTAGATCAGATGGACCAGATGTGCGGGCAAATGAATAAAAAGACAAGACATGGAAGATTCATGTCTGTCCAAGGATACTTGTCAGGGCGGGTAAAGAAGAGAAAGGTTTATTGAAGTATTTAGAAAGAAAAACTTACCCGAAGCACGATACGAGTCGTTGTCTGCGGATGTGTACAGGATATCATCAAGCGCAATGATAATTCGTGGATAAGTCGGCGATGACGAAGTGGTGTGTACACCAGCAATATAATCAAAGCAATCGAATTGCATGAGAGGTCAAGAGAGACAATGTAGTATTTATGATCTCAGCATGAGATGAGGATTAGAAAGCGAGATACATACGATTCGTGTTCCAGCTAGCCGGAGAGAGTGTCTCAGGAGAATGCTGCAGGGGAGGAAACCAGTGCCGAAATTCCAACAGACATGGTGGCGGCGCGGAGGCAGGGGGAGGTTCATCTGTACTCGTCGATGTGTCCAAGTATTCTAAAGCCTGGTGCATCAGCCCTCACCATCAACCAATGATAAAAGACGCACCTTTTTGAAGTGGAGGATATGACATACGTGCGGTAGTACTTGCGTCACGGCACACTACAGGGTAACCTATTCAGCAAAGGAAGTATTCAAGTTAATCGGAACGTAAAGGCTCACGGGAAGCTGTGTCCAGCCTAGAGACATGTGCAAGTATGCGGTTGATCGCGCTATCCATTGTCGCTAACCGACGGACTATACCCCCCTCCGATTGTAGCGTATCTAAATCCATATTTTTCCCCTTCTTTTTCTTCTTCCTCTTGCCACAAAGTACACCTTCCAAAACATTGACGATCGTGCCCACTTCATTCAAGTCCTTTGATATCTTTTTCTGCTCCTCGAGAGAGGCCTCCAAGGACTGGAGGATTGTCTTGACATCTGCATATAGATGCTGCAGTGAGATGTTCGATGAGATCGTTGTCTGCTGAAAGATCGGTGACGCAGAGGCGGAGGCAGCAGGCGTAGATGATATCGGTGCTGATATATAACTTGATCCAGGAGCAGACTGCGAAGGTACCACTCGAAAGTTGTTAGAATAGTGCTCTGTCCACGGATTTGACATGGTGGTCAGTTAGGATATGATTTAGATACGATATCATCAAATCGAAACAACGACTACGTACAATTGACTCCTACAAATATAATAGAAGCCATCGATATCTGATGAGAACTTCGAAGCTGGAGCCTCACGTGACTCCTTCAAGCCTACTATTATTGAGTAGTAGTTGATCTCAACCATTAAGGATGACGGTCCTGGAAGGAGTCTGGAGTCTGGTCAGACCGCAATTGGATCCTGTTCATGCACAAAAGTTGTCGTGCTGCACTTCGGATCTCCAAGGAGGCGAGGAAGTAGTGGACAGGAGTGGCCCGGCAACAGCATGAATGAACTGACGATACTAGTATCATTATGGAGATCGCTGCTGACTAGTATGACTAATTTGAGCTCGGCGTCGTGAACGGTGATGAACACTATAAGAGGTGAGATCATGTGGTACAGCGATTGAGGCTGTTGTCGAGAACATACCAGAACAAGCAGCTAAGCAATCTCACGGCGTTGAAGCTTAAAGGCCTTGTCAGTGACTCTCACCATCATCATCTTCAGCTCTTGAATTTATACCGTTGTGCATGTCCAACTTAAACGGGCTCCCTCTACTCAGCGGTCCTCCACCAGCGCCTTCCACAGATCGTGCGCAGAACGCGGCATGTAGGAAATGTAACAAGGAATTCAATATCATATTTACACGCTCAACTCGCTGTAATCATTGTGGTCAGTTACACTTGCGAAAACACGTAGTGTCTCTAAATCGATCGACGTGGCAGGTTACTTATACTGTGCGAGCTGCGCAGACTACCCAGCGCTCATGCCCCGCCGTGGCGCAGCATCTGGCTATGACCAAGTTCACGTTTGTGCATTCTGTATCGAGTTTCTTAAAAGTGTGTTCCATACTTTTTAGTACCAACGTCTCGATCTGATATCTTGTATTCAGTAACAGCGTCTAGTAGAAACCAGCTCAAGTCCCTGCCGCTCTCCAAACTTCGCCACTATGTCAACGCATACGATATCCCCGTCAAAGGCCCTATCGATAAGAATGACCTCGTGGATGCCATAATCGCTGCAAAGGTGCCTTTCATTTCACCCTGGTCCATCGTCTGTCGCTGACTTCTCCCAGACGCCAACAGGTACCCTCCCGCCCTCAAACGAATCCCACTACCGTGCCCATGGGGTCCCCAAACACAATTCCTCGCGCCCTCGCGGGCTTTTTAGCACCCGTCCCCCACCCCCAACTCACCAACAAACGTCCACACCACTACCACCCGATTTCCCCCGTCCTGACCTTGACCCTGAGCCAACACCATACAGAACGTATACATCTAACTCCACAAGACAGCGCCAGACATCCTCTACGCCGCCTCCGCCTCAACCGCAGCCACGATTCAGGACAGCCTCACAGCCACAAACGCCGCCTCGATCAGCGCCTCACTCCACTCCACGCCCGTCTCCAGCGTCTACCGCCAGCCCGCCTCCTACTCGTCCATCAACTGCACCTCGCTCACCACCTCAGCCGTCTGCGCCTCAACCCCCACCTCCGCTCTCGGCTCTCCTGGCAATGTCCACGTCGTCCCTCTCGCGATTACCCATTCACACGCTGAAGCAGATATTGTATGAGGCACGTGTGCGTCTGCCCGCCGACCTCCTTGAGAAAGGAGAACTCGTAGCGCGCGTCAGTGCCTGGTTAGAGGAGGAGAGAATAGCGATGGAGGAAAGAGATATCATGGAGAGGGAGGAGAGGGAACAAGAAGAAAGGGAAAGGCGAGAGAGAGAAGAACAAGCAGAGAGAGAGAGAGCCGAGGCGGAAAGGCCAGCCATGGAGACAGAGCTAGCTGAGTCAGAAGACGCCCATATGCATGGCTCTACTGAGAATATCGAGATACATGGCGAGTCGCAGCAACATCCTCCGCCACCTTCCTCCTCTCCATCACCATCATTACCTAGGACGACGCCTGCAGAGCGTTCTGGATTATGTGTGATATGCCAGGACCAGGAAGCAAATATCGCAATCGTGGATTGCGGGTGAGTGCCCTAAGTTTTATACTTGCGCACATAGCCTTTCACTAATTGATGCCAATAGACACCTAGCCATGTGTCGTGCCTGCTCTGATTTAGTACTCGCCTCATCTCGCGAGTGTCCGCTCTGTCGCACCCGCATCGTCACAGAAGCACGACTTCTACGGATATTCAAGACATAGACCTACTTTCAAAGTTGCAGATTTTGACTTTTGCTATCACCATGCCCATTCATGGTGTGCTAGATATGCAGATGGCATATTGTGTATTTTTTGTGCGTGCGTAAGACATAGCGATAGGTACCAAGTGAAATCTGGGAACTTGGGCTTGTCTTTTATATAACTAATAATCTAACCTTATTGACCCATCTCGTGGAGAGTTGTGCCTGGATTCGGTGGATGAGCTCTAGCACTTGGGTTTTCCTAGTATTATGTGGAATACGAACGCACCCGGACATCGTTAACAAGCTTAGATTTGGTTCAAAAAAGCCTGAGACGATGGCCACGGAGCATAGTTCGCCCTGGGTTCTCTTTTCCTACCACCTTTCTGTTGTGCTACACTCATTTCCTTCGCGATCATGCAGCCTCAATGACCTAGCAAGCAAGGTGAATGTATGTATTCCAATTCCTGCTCTGAAACGATGCTGTTTCGTGGTTCATTTTGACTCACCAAATGCCACTGCTTTCAGACGGCCAGTCATCAGCTTGCTCTCACACTAGCCCGCGCTGTTCTGAACCTCCAGCGAACGGATCCCTTCCCATAAGGAAAATTATGTTCTGCCACAGTACACATCCGAGTCCACGAGACATTTTGTGTTTGTTGATTCCGCGAACTTTGCGCGCGCTGCCCTGATACACCGGCCGACCTAACCGCACTGCCGTGTGCTTCTGAGATTTGGCTATAGTATCTTTCCACAGGTAGTGTCCACTTCCTTTTTCTGGAATACCCGAGTGAAATCAAGATTACGATGTGCACAGGATTTTCTTCACCCTCGAACAACGAAATATATTGGACGAGTGACCCATTCTGGTATTGCATTTGTGATGAGCGGTGCAGGTAGTCTGAATCCTTTCCTAAAACGATCATTAGGTCCATACAGCATTCATATATGGAGAAGGAGTTTGATCTCTCGACTGTCGAGTGCGAAACGGAAAAGTCTTAATCAGGGCGACTAAGGATGCTACCGTAGACAATCTGCGGGAATCTTCATGGATGCTTTATCGCAGCTTAACGTGTGTGAGCAGAACTGTTTTCATCTCTATTTTGCGCTCAGTACGTGTTCTGATAAAGAGTTTCATCCCTGACATACCTCCTTTGCGTTACAATGTTTCCTCGATACAAGTATTAACAACAGAACTGAACCGCAGAGTCGATGCCATTAATCTCACAACCTACTCAGCATATTCGCCTCAGCTTAATGTTGCAGCGGTCACCGAGCGGTAAGATGGTCCCCGCTACTCACCTACTTCCCTTCCCTCACTCCTCTATTACCTTCAGCTGTGTCAGGTCGATCTTCTCCTCGCCATGTCTTTCGACTTGTTGACTTGTCTTTTTCTCGTATTTTTAGCATGCTACCTTTCCTTTATTAACACTTTGTAACAAGGTAGACTCGAGGAATTCGACTCTCTGAGCAGGTTGGGATGAGTGCCTGCAACGCGCTCGCTGCGAACATTCGCCGGCAGCGTTTGCATGATTCCAGTAACCCACATCAGGGAAACGTAATTCGCTACAGAGTGCTACAGAGCGCTCTGTAGCATCCTGTAGCACAATCAAACTCGCTGATGCAATCCTATCATATTCACGCAATTTAAGTTTTTCCAACAGTGACTTAGCCTTATCATAGGGCCGCCACTTATTCACAATTTGGTGGCACAACCCATATAGGCAATAGACACCAGCGCGTTGATTCCTGACGTTGCATAAATCATAATGCACTGCAGTACTAGTGCCAGGAAGAACCATACCGTTCACGACACTTGCTAATGCCCTTAGACACCGGAGTACCGTAGCCATATCTGTGGCGGCAGTATACTGTAAAAATACTTAGATTGTCCACTTTTAAGAGAATATATTCAAGTTATACTGGCTTTGATATGTTAAACATCTATGTAACTGTATAACACCACGGATGCAGCGTCACGTGCGTCACGACACATGCTCAGCAATACCTTCACATTACAGAACTCACATGCCTAGGCCCTCTCCACAATCACCGCCTCCACTCTACGCAGCAACTGTCCCTCGGCGCTCGTCATCTTCCGGTCATCCACCGACCCCACTCTGCCCTCCTTGCTATTACCCCGTCGTCCCTCCCTCGTTTTGATGCATGCCCGCGCCCGCCTGCTGACGTCTTTGAAAACTCGTGGCGTGCATCAGTACTTGGTTAGAGGAGAGGACGACAGCGGAAGACAGAGGAAGGAATAAGTTGTACAGGCTAATCATATAAACAGAGCCAGAAGACATCCACATGCATAGCCCTGCTGAGAATGCCGAGATACATGACGGGTACCACCATTCCTCGCCGCCCTTCTCTTTCTCAACCAAACTTTCTACGTAGGATGACATTTTCAGAACTTGATATACGAGGATCAGGAGCCAAATATCATTGTGGATTGCGGGTGAGTATTTCTGTGCTCATGTCATCGGTCACACAGGTTGTGTATTAATTCATGCGTGCAGACATCCGAGCCTGGTTATGTGTCGTACCTTCTCTGAGATAGTGCTCGCTATGTCGCACTCGCATCATCAGAGGCACGGCATCTATTGATGTCGAAAACATGCGTATTTTCCAATGTTGCTGTTTGATGATCTTGCCTCACATTTACGGAGGCCACATTTGCAGAGTCCAGACCATGCCCAATCATACGCGTGCTGTGTGCTGCGGCAGGAAACAACATATATTTGTACAAAGCATATAAAAAACAGTGGGCCGTTGCCCAATCTCCGTCACAGTCGAATGTCACATTGTCAACAAGCACAGATGCGAGACGGCTAAACAGAATCCTTCAGGTGCATACTCATTTAGACACGATCGTCCACAGCTGCTCGTCGCTAGTGGGCAGCCAGTCCACGTACTTCAGGATGACCTGCAACGAGCGTCAGGAACAGTATGGTGCCACAGTCGATGGGCCACATTACCGATTTATCAGCTTCAAGTTGCAAAGTGTGGAAGCCTTTTGCAGACCCTCCCTCAACGTGGGGAACTTGGAATCTGCACCTCATCATCAATAGATAGGCCTGGTCTGATTCACGGTCTAATACGCACGCGACTTGTCCCTTTAAGACGACCAATTTCCATGAGTACGGATTCTTGCTCATGATGACTTTGAAGCTCTCCTGCAAATTTGTGCAAAGAGGTGAGATTCGCATCAGAACCATTTCTCAGACACTTACATCCCGTGCCAAGAAATGGCCAGATTCCTTGTTCTGGATCGATGTCACATACGAATCTGTCGCACTGTCATATGTAGGGTGCCCAACCCACTATTGATGTCACTCGTCAGCGTCAGGGTTTGGGATTCGTCTCTAGCTGTCTACTGACTCTCTGATTGTCGGTATCAGTGAAGTTGTTGCCGTCGACCTTCACATATGTGCCCTCTTTGTTCGCTGTCAACATGAGATCTGTCCACTTCACGTTTTGAATGACACCGTTGACGGACATGATGATTGAGATTTGTTGTTGAGAAGCAAGGATGAGAATATGAGAAGTGAGTTGGTATTCAAACCTGCGATTGTAACATCATTTATATGTGCATTCCTCAGGGGTAGGGGCTCGGCGACGGCATCATGCTGTCCCGGGCACCACACACTTCTGTAAACATCTCAATGATAGTGCTAAACCATATTGTAATTTCAAGCCGCTGCCTCGTGATGATGACCACCGCTCTAGAACTTTCATCGCAAAAGGAGCCATCATGATCCATCATTCTTCGTTTCTGCCTCCCAAAGTTTGTCAATACATTTGACCCTGGCCCTTCCATACTCGCTTGCCAGGAATGTTCTTCGACAGCCTTACGACCAGCTTTTTTTAGGTGGATTGCTTTTTCAGCTTGGCAGCTTCCGGGGCTCAGCGCTCCATGGTAGTGAATTGCAAATGGCTTTCACGAACATTTCACAGACCATCAGATAAATGCGTTCGGAGTTGCAAGCACTGCCCGGCAACTCGGCCAACACCTGCCCACCGATCAAACTTTCAGTCTTGCAATGCCAGTTGCATTCCCAACGACACTGCAAATGTCAACGGCGTCTTGGCAAGAGTTGGTTATATCGCAAAATGGTTGGTTGATTGTGAAGCATTCCTGGATTCAATGCTCATCTTCGTCGTCTATGGTCTAATCCTCTGCCATGTCGAGCATGAGACTGGTGTGACAGGTCACCCAGCAGACACCTTTTTTTTTAAAAAAAAAAACAGAGAATATTCAGGGTTTTTTTGTAGGCACAAATATATACAAACATGTTGCGTCCAAATCAAGGGATGAACTTAATGCAAACGACTGTAGGACTTTGTTAGCTATTTGTTTGAAGGAACCGATGAAGGTCCGACATAACAAGATACCATGAATTCTCGTTCAAGGGAACCGAGTAAGTTCCAACTAGTAATAAGAACTTTTGTGCGAAGGAACCGAGTAAGGTTGGACTCGGGGGACAAATTGTTGACTGCCCAAAACTTAATATTTGAGGTGTCTGCTGACAGAGTCTCGGAGGCAGCAGACCTCAAGTGTATCTGGTATCTCAGCAAGCTTGAGCTGGTGAAGCATATGTCCGAGTCTGGAGGCACAGGAAGGCTTCCATTTGGGACATCATGGTATCTTGTTATGGGTCGGACCTTCATCGGTTCCTTCAAACAAATAGCTAACAAAGTCCTACAGTCGTTTGCATTAAGTTCATCCCTTGATTTGGACGCAACATGTTTGTATATATTTGTGCCTACAAAAAAACCCTGAATATTCTCTGTTTTTTTTTTTAAAAAAAAAGGTGTCTGCTGGGTGACCTGTCACACCAGTCTCATGCTCGACATGGCAGAGGATTAGACCATAGACGACGAAGATGAGCATTGAATCCAGGAATGCTTCACAATCAACCAACCATTTTGCGATATAACCAACTCTTGCCAAGACGCCGTTGACATTTGCAGTGTCGTTGGGAATGCAACTGGCATTGCAAGACTGAAAGTTTGATCGGTGGGCAGGTGTTGGCCGAGTTGCCGGGCAGTGCTTGCAACTCCGAACGCATTTATCTGATGGTCTGTGAAATGTTCGTGAAAGCCATTTGCAATTCACTACCATGGAGCGCTGAGCCCCGGAAGCTGCCAAGCTGAAAAAGCAATCCACCTAAAAAAAGCTGGTCGTAAGGCTGTCGAAGAACATTCCTGGCAAGCGAGTATGGAAGGGCCAGGGTCAAATGTATTGACAAACTTTGGGAGGCAGAAACGAAGAATGATGGATCATGATGGCTCCTTTTGCGATGAAAGTTCTAGAGCGGTGGTCATCATCACGAGGCAGCGGCTTGAAATTACAATATGGTTTAGCACTATCATTGAGATGTTTACAGAAGTGTGTGGTGCCCGGGACAGCATGATGCCGTCGCCGAGCCCCTACCCCTGAGGAATGCACATATAAATGATGTTACAATCGCAGGTTTGAATACCAACTCACTTCTCATATTCTCATCCTTGCTTCTCAACAACAAATCTCAATCATCATGTCCGTCAACGGTGTCATTCAAAACGTGAAGTGGACAGATCTCATGTTGACAGCGAACAAAGAGGGCACATATGTGAAGGTCGACGGCAACAACTTCACTGATACCGACAATCAGAGAGTCAGTAGACAGCTAGAGACGAATCCCAAACCCTGACGCTGACGAGTGACATCAATAGTGGGTTGGGCACCCTACATATGACAGTGCGACAGATTCGTATGTGACATCGATCCAGAACAAGGAATCTGGCCATTTCTTGGCACGGGATGTAAGTGTCTGAGAAATGGTTCTGATGCGAATCTCACCTCTTTGCACAAATTTGCAGGAGAGCTTCAAAGTCATCATGAGCAAGAATCCGTACTCATGGAAATTGGTCGTCTTAAAGGGACAAGTCGCGTGCGTATTAGACCGTGAATCAGACCAGGCCTATCTATTGATGATGAGGTGCAGATTCCAAGTTCCCCACGTTGAGGGAGGGTCTGCAAAAGGCTTCCACACTTTGCAACTTGAAGCTGATAAATCGGTAATGTGGCCCATCGACTGTGGCACCATACTGTTCCTGACGCTCGTTGCAGGTCATCCTGAAGTACGTGGACTGGCTGCCCACTAGCGACGAGCAGCTGTGGACGATCGTGTCTAAATGAGTATGCACCTGAAGGATTCTGTTTAGCCGTCTCGCATCTGTGCTTGTTGACAATGTGACATTCGACTGTGACGGAGATTGGGCAACGGCCCACTGTTTTTTATATGCTTTGTACAAATATATGTTGTTTCCTGCCGCAGCACACAGCACGCGTATGATTGGGCATGGTCTGGACTCTGCAAATGTGGCCTCCGTAAATGTGAGGCAAGATCATCAAACAGCAACATTGGAAAATACGCATGTTTTCGACATCAATAGATGCCGTGCCTCTGATGATGCGAGTGCGACATAGCGAGCACTATCTCAGAGAAGGTACGACACATAACCAGGCTCGGATGTCTGCACACATGAATTAACGATCGTTTTATGGGAAAGGACTCGGACTACTTGCATGGTATATCACATTCTGCGAGTGTCATCTTACGTAGAAATTTTTATTGGAAAAGAGGAGGGCGGCGAGGAATGGTAGCAGTATCCGCCATGTATCTCGATATTCTTGGCAGAGCTATGCATGTGGACGCCTTCTGGCTCATTTATATGACTAACCTGTCCCACTTGTTCCTTTGTTTATCTTTTGCTGCCGTCCTCTCCCCCAACCGAGTACTGACGCACTCCATAAGCTTTCAAGAACGTCAGCAGGCAGGCGCAAGCATGCATCGAAATGCGGGAGGAACAACGGAGTCATCGCAAGGAGGGCATAGAGTGAGGACGATGGATGACCGGAAGATGGCAAGAGGTACAGTTGTTGCATAGAGTAAAGGTAGCAACTGTAGAGGGCACTGTCTGGAATATTACATACTACATGTAGTACCCGCGTAGGCAGGTAAGGTTCTGTATGGTTGTCAAGGTCGTGAACGCATTTTCTACAAAGGAAGTAGAAGGCTTTAGGATTCAATACGTACAAACAATCACGAACTTTTGCCAAATTGGAACTTTCTTTTGAATCTGTCTGCCTGGCCCTGCCAAGTCCGTGTTCGAAGATTTCAGCTGAGTAGATTATTTATGTAAGTCCAAAAGATTCACCAAGAAGAGGTTGTGATGCGCAGAGATGGTCCCAGCTCATGATTCTTCCGCATTGCTTGGAATTTAATTGTACACCAACACCAGGGAAACATAATTATGTATCAAGGTTGTCTCTATAGTATCTTGAGTGTGACAATATCCATTGGCGTTTAATATATCACCTGTGTTAGAGAGATTTCATATGGAATATTGAACTTCTGATCAACAGTGAAGATTACTTAGTAGCAAGAAGACCAGTTGAGAGCGCCTCTGAATTCCTATGATGCCGAGCCACGTCGGGGATCTCGCATAGTTCTAGGTGGCAGTGTGGACGAAGGAAGGCACGGGCGTACAGGAACACAGTTTACTACTCGATTTCTTGAAGGATGAGAAGTCGGAGGAGAGGGGTAGATATTGAGATATTCGATTACTATGGTGCGATACAGCGGAGCTGAATCAAAGGTCAGCATAACTAGAGTATGTAAGTATTTCAGGATCAAGAGATTCCGCATTCTCACAATGTGGAATGATCTGTATGATGAGAATCTTGGC
Source organism: Suillus cothurnatus (assembly GCA_016758765.1). NCBI lineage: Eukaryota > Fungi > Basidiomycota > Agaricomycetes > Boletales > Suillaceae > Suillus > Suillus cothurnatus. Next base: position 425,822 of record JABBWL010000015.1, on the reverse strand, counting down.
CTGCCTAGCTGTGATTGCTGTTTTCCAACTTACGGTTAATGCTTTAACCAGCAGCAGCTATAAAGCACATAAGCGCACAACTGACGAACAACCAACCAAAAAAAACACACTTGTCTTGAACATCTCGCACTTTTTGCCGTGCGATAGGGTTCACTTCACCAGTCTGTATATCCGACTTATGATACTGATGGTCTAGATGAATCTCTTGACGATCATCCTTCTTTGTGAACGAGCCATGCCCAGTCCTGAGACCACTGACAGCTCATGCGTGTGGGTCAGAGAATCTGTGCGCAAGAACAGCAGAGATCTCTCTAGAAACCGCAGGGAGTTATACTAGTATCAGGTCTGTTGCACACGAACGACCTGCGGTTCGGTATATCAGCGACGAAACTCTATCAGAACACGTACTGAACGCAAACGAGAATTGAATATGAACGCTACTATGGAAAGATAGCCAAATCTCATAAGCACGCAGCGCGGTTTAGGCCAGTGTATCAGAGTCGCGCATGCTAAGTTCGTGGAATTAACAAATAGAAAATGTTTCGTGGTTGTGAACAGTGTACTGTGGGCTGTGCAGAATATGATTTCCCTCATGCGAAGGGACCCGTTCGCTGCAGGTCGAGAACAGCGCGGGCGTGAGAGCTTGATAACTAACGCTGGTTTAAGAAGCAACCCGGGAAGAAACGATAATACTCACATCTCGCAATCTATCCAGCAGGTGAGAGACGCAGCTTGCCAAAACTCCGGAAATTACACTACAGCGCACCAGTCAGGGAACGAAAGAGCAGCTCTGACAGCAGGCCAGCTTGCTTGGAACACATTGATATCTCCAGGGAGGGCCGTCTGTCCCAAAGTTACCACTGAGTCCTGTATGGGTGGGTATAAACCCCGAAGCAGCGTGTACGCGGAGTCGAGTATGACATCTCCTCCACCAGCATCTACGCGGACTTTCAGCTGATCGATATTTGCCACATCAGTGCTGATGTTCTGGATGAAAGGTGGCGAATGGGAATTGGAGTATGTCTCACTAAGGAAGCACTGGGATTCAAATCCTTGTCGTTAGATACCATGAGCAAAATTGAATAGCAAGACATACAGCAGACTTAGTAGTAGTCTGTTCTGTCCCTGTGGCAAACCAGAGGAATAACGCCAATGAGACCTGTCGTATTATGTTTTTGGATCTGTCTCCGTAATATCCATACCATAGCTGACGCCACGAGAACTGTCACCCTTGCGCAGTATAATGGACCTTGGTTCAGGCCAATGGACGTAGGATGAAGGTTTGTGGTGAGAAGTTAAAACACGACCTCTTGCCTGCAATCAATAAGCCCTCCAAGAAAGAAAAATCATACATGCTGCCCTTGGCTGCCACGGCAGCCAAGAGATGATAAAAGACAATAGCATAACAGGCGAGTGTAGTGGGGAGTAGGGAGCGCGTCCCTCGTTCCCATCTTACGCGACTTATTAAGCGTATATCGCTAGGACAGTTTTAACTTTGCGACCAGTCTGCGTATGACGGCTAGTCCGCATAAATGAGAAACGCGAGCCTGGAAACGGTATACCGCGTATGTCTGAATGACTGACTATAACTCACACGGTCGAATTTTGGAACCCCATGGGTGAGCATGGGACCTCCATGGTAAAAACGCCACTACTGGTGATCAACTTTGGCGTTGGCCGCCATTAACACTGCTATGATCCGTCCAGGGATCCCCCCCAGTGCGCCTGAGCATGCTGTCGTCATCAACCACGCGCTGACCCTGGCAAATCAGAAATATGCTCCAGCGGCTGATCTGCCTTTGCAGTGCCAGACAAATTATGACGCGCTGCTTGACCTCCGCAGTTGTGAACTTGACCTCATCTTCCGTAGTACATGGGAACATCTGGTCTGCGAGGTCCTGCGCCAACTGCATACCTGGAAGCCGCTGAACATCGGCTATAGCTAAGGTCACGCATCGTCAAGCGTCAGAGAAAGTTCAGATTAAGTTTGAAGTGAACCCTTACCTGTAAGTTACGGCGGAATGATCGTGACAGAAGATGTCACCATTGGGACCCGGTCGCTCGCATCTTGCACCAGCTGCAGGACAATCCTACCTGCTAACCTGTGAAATTAGGAATGTGAACGCACGTGCATATTTGCAATCTTATCAGTAACAGTGTTCAGTGCCAGCAGGTATCAAACATAGTGATACCACATTATATATGAGGCAAGGGCATAGAAGGTGATAGTCTGCCTTGATGAAAAAGGCAAACAACACTTGCCTACGTGTTCTTATAGTGCTAAGAGTGCTGTATGTCGATAGGGGAAAGCCATAGTAGGTATCAAAGGTGCTGTGATTGAGACGGTACAAAGTCACAAGTATGCAATCTTTACTTCCGACCGGCTCTCCACTCTCCAGTCGCATATAGAGCTTGCTTACCAGCGAACACGGTTGGGATGGCAAGGATGCCTCCATACAGAAGCACCTGACCAAGCTTGAGATCTACCCAGTACCAGACAAGTAGCACTTCAAAGGCGCCGAGGAGGGCAGTGAAGGGCATGATGCTAAGTGAAAAGAAGTTCGGGACCTTGACGCCAATTTTACTCCACTTTTATGACAAAGCTCGTCAGCCAAGCATTAATTTAATAGGGAACAAACGCACTAGTCCAATCAACACGAGCCAAGGCGACAGTACAGCCGCTGCAAACACAGCAGAGATAAACTGAGGAGGTGATTTTTGTTCAGGGCGGAAGGTATGCTGGATAGCGGGAAGGACGTGGAATGAGGCTTCACCCGGGTGTTCAGCGGGAGTTTGGGAGGCAGGAATGTAGAGGTCGAAAAGGTCATACTGTGCAGGTGCGTGCACAAAAGAGCCCAAGATAAGCGAGACCTCAAGGGGGTTGTGCGTAGTAGGTGGAATGGACGCAGGTGGGCGCATCATATTCTAACATAACGATTAAGTCTAGCGTTTTTTGCAACAGCAAAAGTGTAACGCACCAGCTCAAATTTAGCCTTTCCTCCTGGGGTCACGCGAACTGGCTGAATGCCCTCTTCGCCCGACTCCTTGTCATAGAATCGGAGAAAGGTTTGGTGCGGTTGGACACCTTTACCCTCGTCACTCTCCGTTATTTGGAACGTAAGCTTAAGGGTGTCAGTTGCGCCAAGAGTCAAAGGCTCTGGTTTTTTGGTCAAGGACAAGCTGTATGGCATATGAGTGATACTACGTTAGGAACGTGACTAGTGCATACGTGTCCGAGCGCAGTTGGGTCGCATCTGATGCACTAATTGTGAAACGAGGAGACTGAAGGGACAGAGAGGACGCTTGGACAGTTGCTGCGAAAAGCAGCCAAGAGAATTGCCATATCATGGTTTTGGTTAAGGTGTAATCCCAGTTTGGATGACGTGTCTTAGCGTGTCGACAGACTGCCTTCAAGCTCAGCTACTTAAGAGCTTTAAGCTTACAGCAGCTAAGACATCAACTCAACGGTTTGGTGATTCATTACTTTAGGTTCCATAATAAAAACAATGTATTCTCCAAAACCATTTGGAGTACGCTTCGAAATAATGTAGTGCAAAAAAGACCCCACCGTGGTTCGAACACGGGACCGCACGATCTGCAATCGTATGCTCTACCACTGAGCTATAGAGTCGATGCTGCCACCTGCTCACTTAAATAATTTATTGCCATCCCCCAGACTTACATAATACTGACCACCATTGCCAACACAGGACGCGTCACCGCGTCATTAACTATCCTTTGCATCATGCCCGACGTGGAAATGGCGAAGGCTACTGACAAGAAGGAAGACAAGAAGGACGAAAAGAAAGATGACAAGAAGCCAGAACCAAAGCCAGAACCCCCAACGCCGACGCAGGAGATCAAAGCTAACATTGCGCTCATCGATCGCGCTATCAATGACCTCGAAACCCGGTTCACTCATCGCGTCTTACGTTCACTAACTGCGCTACGAAAGCGCATAAATGACAAGGTTCTACGTGACGCCATCGAGGAAAATTATCCTAAAGGTGTGTGATGCATTCAGAGCTTCTGCTTCCCTGCTCAACTTTGTGCAGACTCTGTTGTTAAGAATTCTCTTCTATCATGGCTTCCTCCTGCTCCTCCCGCAGAACAGTCTATGGAAGTAGATGCATCATCAGAAGCAAATGCTACTGCTCCTCTGCCTCCATTGAAGCCAACTTCTGATCCTGTGCCAGAAGCTGAGATTTATTTCCGCCTGCTCATCATTCATCATCTCCACACGTCCAAAGACACATACTCCAAGTCCATAGAACTTTCTCACGAAACTGTTGACAAAATGCAGTCCATGAACCGCAGAAGTATGGATCCAATAGCTGCCAAGATATGGTTTGCCGTAGAGCGATCGTATGAGCTCGGCGGAGAGCTGGCAGATGCCCGTCCGTGAGTTCGGGTCCATGTAAATTTGGCATACTCCTAGCTTATTAATTTTCCAGAATGTTCCTCGCTGCGCAACGCACTGCGTCCCTTCGTCACGACGATGACACACAAGCCTCGCTGATCAATCGCCTACTTCGGGGCTATCTCCACTATAACCTTTACGACCAGGCTGACAAGCTAGTGTCCAAGACTACTTTCCCTGCCTCAGCGAGCAACCCGCAGTATGCCCGCTACCATTATTTCCTCGGCCGCATCAAAGCGGTCCAATTGAATTACACTGCAGCACACACGAACCTGCAACAAGCTATCCGTCGCGCCCCTGCTGCAAAGACCGCACCGGGGTTTTACCAGGCCGTACACAAACTTTTCGTGATCGTTGAACTTTTGATGGGTGATATTCCGGACCGCAGTCTTTTCCGGCATCCGGTGTTAGAGAAAGCCTTGAGTGCTTACTTTGACATCGTAAAGGGTAGGAATTTTTTCTGCTGTCCAAGGCAATGCTAATGCTGACGCGTTCCTCTAGCCGTTCGGACAGGCTCCTTATCAGAGTTCCAATCGACTTTGAACAAACACGCCGTACAGTTCGAGGCCGACAAGACTTATACCCTGATCGTCCGGCTCCGGCAAAACGTTATCAAGACCGGTATTCGCAGACTCTCTCTATCATACTCGAGGATCTCGTTGCGTGACATCTGCCTGAAACTCCACCTCGATTCCGAGGAAGACGCGGAGTATATTGTTGGTAAGGCCATTCGGGACGGTGTGATTGAAGGCCGAATCGTCCATGAGAAAGGTTGGATGGAATGCGGAAGCCAGAAGGATGGCTACGGCTCCGAGGCTAGCGAGGTGTTTGGCAGACGAATTGGGTATTGCTTGGATTTGCATAATGAGAGTGTCAAGGTAAAGTTTCTTTTTCTGTTGAAAACCTTCACATCAGCCATTCCTCATACTCGGATCTCGCAGGCCATGCGCTACCCTCTTAATGCACATCGCAAGGAGCTTGCTGCTGCGCAAGATGCGCGGGAGCGCGAGAAAGAGCTCGCAAAGGAAATTCAAGAGGGAGACTTGGATGACGATGAGGGTCTTGGAGATTACTAGAGAATTTCTTTCTCCTTGTGGAAATAAAGCAATACGGTTCACTTACTCGTTCAAGCTTTGGAGTTGGTAATGTCGGAGCGGCACCTCAGCAAATATTTCCTACACATAAGTCGCACTCCAGACTCTACGGCAATCTAAGTTGCCGAAATGGCTGAATGATATTGACTCCGCTTTGTTCCGATTGCTATGTTAAACTCCGCGGCAGTCGTCCGACATCGGAACCTCACAACGAACGAGACCATTGAATTTTGTTCCGTTCGGCCAAGTTCGAACGACTATGGGCGCCTGTAGGCTGTAACTGTTAAAAAACTCGTTCCTTCCTCGCAACAGCGTAACCGTGGTACCATGTCAATAGTGAGGCGTGTGTGGCAGCGAATATTCAAACCAGTATGTGATGGACCGTGCCAGAATTTGATTTACATTCCACTACTAACGGTTTCCTATAGTCATATTTCGTTGGAAAAGACATTGAAGGTACGTTTCGGCCGTGAAATAAATCCCCGACCTGTGTCTCTTGATCCGACATTCTAGGGAACAAGTACTTTGAGCATCCAAACGTGAACAATGGTACGATTGTAACGAAACCTCTGTCAAGCACTTATGGTGTGACTTTTTATGTGTGAAGGACGTTCCAAACGAACAGTGGAGTACAGGAAAAATGAAGACATGTGGGCGTACGTTGCTAGCGGCAAACGTCTCCCAGGTTTGTGCAACAGTGCCCTCATCATTACGTTCTTGTTTCTGATTTTACCTTCTCTCTTTTACTCGTTCTTATCGTGTTTATTGTGTGCAGTGCAATGGTCAGCATGGCTGACGCATACCAGGCCAGATCCGCCTAGCATTGAGGTGAGGTACACGAATTTTACGTGAATTTTTTATATATCATGTCACAGGAATTACAAGCGGATCTAGCACGTCAACAACGGGTCAAGTTGAATGCAGCTATTCTAGAAGCGAGGGACGAGGCAGAGAGAGCCAATGGGGACCGCCTACATGCACCCAGCCACGATGCTGAAATTAATACGCAATCTCCGTCGGTCCCCCGAAACGTGTCTCGTAGCGACCAAAAACTGGAACCTCCAGAATCCGATCAACGACCAAAAGCGCAAACACGAGATCCTTGGGCAGAGGCATTGAAAGGCTCCGATGAACCTCGATCATGGACGCCTATGGCTCGAAAAAGATAACACGCTTGTTTTTGGTACAGGGTTCCATTTCGAAGGTTTGAGACTTAGTAACAGGAATCTTGCCAGTGAGCTAGTTGTCTCGTTTCCACATATTAATTTCAACCGAACCAAACTCGTTTCATTTGCTCTGGCTCGACCGTGTTTTTTTTTGGTAGCGGTCGAATTGATCTCTTCAGATCACACATTTCTTAGAGGCTGTTGTACGCAAAGTTCAATTATGTCCTATCACAGGGAGAAGCATGCTCATGCTGTGGAGTTCGGACACCTGGATCCTTCTGTCTACATGCATGATTTTATCACCGAAAGCACAGCGCAAGTTCAGAGCTGAAAAATCCGCTTATTGTCCAGTCTTCTAGGCGGAGGAAATCCACATTTTGGTGTGTGCGCTTTTTGCTATGGAATTCTTGCAAGTCTATGATGACATCAGCTCATGTACTTATGCCAACATTGTGGAGCTTTGAGCACCAATGTATTGTCTGGCGCAGGGGACATAAGGACTCCTGCCAAATTGCTTAATCTCTCTGCCGTCATATGACTCAGCTGATCATTGGCGGAATCACCCATTCTTAGATTGTCGAATCTTTTGATCCCTCTTCCACAAGATATCAGTAGTAGGTTTCCAGTCTTGGCTTTCTTTTCGCACTAGAGAAAGAGATGGTTTGTATTTATATACCGCAACACAACAAGCAACGGAAGCTGCTTAGACGCCGTGCTCTACGAGCTGTCCTCGGGAATGGAATAGGTGCGGTACTTATTTCATACTGAAAAGCTTGTCCATAAATAGTTCGAACCCCATAGAATATTCTGATCCTGAGATATCCGACCCTCCGACCCTGTCCAGTATCCACGCCGGGTATGACTCGGCGTACCAGCCAACACAAACAAATAAACAAACACACCCGTCTTGAGTCCTGATGCAGGCGTAATGAATCGGAATACTGTGCTGAATGTTGGAGGTGAGGAGCTGATGTTGTTTACGCAGTTATTGAGTGCGAAGTAGAGAGGCGAACATGTAGCGGTGCGTGTCACAGTGTGAGACTCTTAGCGGCTTGTCCAAATATAGTAATATCCTTGACGTTGTGCAAGGTGGCAGACTCTCAGGACGTGTTGGAACAAATACATATATGTGATGTGTGACTATGCTGGCGCGGATGAGGCCTGAGGTTGGATATTCCAGGTCCTCGAACCCCTGACTGGAAAGGACTAGAAAGTCAATCCTCGGTGAGTCTGAAGTGGGGCCTTCAACGTGCCGTGGGTCTCTACAAATGGTTGATTGTGCTAAAGAACTCGCGCCACTTCTGCAGACCTACCCAGTGACAGAGGCACTGGCAGGACGCCACATGGCGCAGGCCTGCTCTCAAGTCGTCAGACTCCAAGGTTTCATTCCGTTTACAGAACAAGTGTTGGCAGTGCATACTTTATTGACATTAACTGACAAATGTATCATGGCAGTGAAAGAAAGTATCGTCTCTATGAGAACATAGCGTTAACATATGGCATGGAATATTGCATAACTACATAAGAATCGACATGAATGACAGAACCCTTAGATACAGAAAATGGTATATAGCTAGCAATTTGAGAGGAAAGTTGTTGATACATCACTTTCCAGTGCCAGAGTAAGTGGCTGGCTTGGGATCTCGCTTCGGAGGTGGTATCTTGGTCTGAGGCCTTTGGAAACAATTTGTCATTATGGAACCGGATTTCTTAGGAATATTTGAACGTACCGACTGATCTGCTGAACAGGGACATTGTTCTGGTCTTTATTTGATGTCCTGTTGTCTTTCGGCACACCAGAACTATCGGCTTTCTGCTTTCCACGCTCAGTAAAACTGTCCGTCAAGTGTGAGATCCTAGGCTTGCTTGTCAAAATGTGTGTTAAGATGAACCAACCCAGTTGAAGGACCCGGGTTTAAGTCCTCTGGTTCTGGACTACGGATATCTCCTGCTTCTGAGTCATCCGAGTCTGAGTCGACATTTGGGTCGGTTTGATACCTGAAGGAAATTAATGATGGAATAATGCTTGTTAGAGGTGAACCATCTTACACTTGATCTTCAACGAGATCTTCTGTGATTTGATAGGAAGGCATTGGGATTGATGATCGAGCAGTTTCGAATTCGAACTAGTTATATGCGATCGATACAGGAAGACGACCTGGTGAAATTGCACTGGTAATTGCACCGTGAGCATAGAAGCCGCTCATTGTTTACCATAGCGCGAACGTTCATCAAACTCCTGTGTATCAACTGGACTGGTTCATTGCGGTACTTATGTGAGTGCTGTGGAGAATTATGAATAGCCTGGGGTAAGTACCTTGATGCATGTCAAAAAGCTCGACTATGTAGTGTGTAAGAAGTGTCTTGTTCAAGTTCATCATCATGATGTCCCTTGAGTATGACAAAATCACCGCACTAACGGAAGTGACAGTATGTTACAATCTACTGGTGATTTAGCCATAGCAGCCTGTCTGAATTCGAGTCTGGTCGTGATCTCATGAATTGTGCAGTGTATGCAGTATTTGAATCACTGATGTGCTCCCAAGGGTGAATAAATACCAGAGTAAGGAACAACACATACACAGCAAGCGGTATCTAAACAATGCGTGCGAAGTGCCTGGACATCCGACAGGGTGTAGTAGGGCTCAGGCCTCAGGGATGTAAGACTCGCTGCCCAGTAACTCTATAATAACTCAGAGTATCAGCGCCTCAGCATTCGAATGCTCTCGAGCTTCAACTTCTCTGGTGTTCTTAGAAGTTAAGATCTCTGATCTGGATGCGCATTATGCGAGCGAGAATTCCTGAAGGCAATTTTGCACTCCACTGGATTAACTACGAATTCTGGAAGAAGAACACTGCATAGTGCTAAATAGATGTGGAATGAATTCCTCGAGGAACATGTGAAGTTCTGAATATACCAGCAATAGTCAACGTGTCACCTTTTGTTGTACACATTTGTGATAACCAAAATATGTGTTAATATTACATCTTATGTACAGGAGTCATAGTAGAATGAACCAAACCGTCCCTCACCTTCGCCCTGGTTGGGGTGGTGGGTAATGTGGGGGAGGAAACTGAGCTGGTGGGTACTGTGCTGGTGGGTAATGTGCCGGTGGGTATTGTGCGGGTGGGTACTGTGCGGGGGGACGGTGTGCGGGAACGTGTTGCGCAGGGGGATGGTGCGCGGGAACATGTTGCGCAGGAGGGTGTTGCGCAGGAGGGTGTTGCGCGGGGGGATGGTGGGCGGGAGCATGTTGCGCAGGAGGGTGTTGCGCGGGGGGACGGTGGGCGGGAGCATGGTGCTGTGTGGGAACGTGGTGCGCAGGAACGTGCTGTGCGGGGGAACGGTGCACGGGAGCATGTTGTGCGGGAGTATGCTGCGAAGGAGCGTGCTGCACGGGGGGATGGTGCACGGGAGCATGTTGGGCAGGGGCGTGCTGCGCGGGGGAACGATGCATGGGAGCATGTTGTGCGGGAGCATGCTGAGAAGGAGCGTGCTGCGTGGGGAGATGGTGTGCAGGAGAATGTTGGGCAGGAGCGTGCTGCGGGGGGAAACGGTGCACGGGATGGTGCGCGGGGGGATGTTGTGCGGGAGCATGTTGCACAGGAACGTACTGTGCAGGTGAATGCTGTGCAGGATTTTCTTGACGAGGTGGTTGTCTACTACACATCATTGCAATGTGCGGTATTGTATGATTGGCCTAAAGTAAACGTACCTGGTGTCTTGATGTTGAGTAGGGGGATTTGACTGGCTACTCGGTTGCATCGGTATCCTTCTCAGATGCTCCTCCTGCCGTCCACGACTTGGGAACCTGGCCGGCGATCAGTCTCTGTATTACAGGCCAAGGAGAAATTTGTACCTGGGGCTCTCTCCATGTTCCCTGGGGGGCTCTCTTCGCACATTAGCTTCATCGGATTTCCTGAAATGACTTGGGTCACATTGATAATAGTGAAGTAAAACATAAATACCGCTGTGGGTTCGACATAGCAACAGATCAGAGAGACCCCTAGACGAAGTACTTGGGTAACGAGAAGAGCTCTAAGGTTGGGAGGAAGACAAGGAGAGCTTTTATGAGGCTAGGTCTGCGATAACGGCAAACTCTTTGACAGCCTTTGCCTGCCAACAAGTCCACATATGATAAAAGAAGCTTTCAAATCAGCGCCTGATAAGTCAAATTAATCAAGTGATCGACCAGCCCTGAGCGCTAGCGCTGAGCCCAAGCTGAGCCAGTGTCCAACGAGTTCCATCCGAGTAGCATCTATAAGAGGCGCCAGTCCGGCTCACAGTGTGATATTCTCATTCTCAACATGCTCACTTGACCATGTTTTTGAATCTAGTCTCGACGCCCAGTTTCAGTAAGCAGTCCCACTCAGAGTATCCTTATTCATGAGTGACTGGTAACATACCCTATTTGCTGGACTGTGATAGCCCAATCCTCTCTATGGTCTTACTGGACATACGAACGGTCTGGCAGTACAAAGGAGCTCGAGGACCTTGATTTCTTAAGTATCGGGAGAGTTTGAAATTTCCTGTGCTGAGCGTTCATGTCAAATCAATCAAGTGATCGACCAGCCAGCGTCCAACGAAATCCATCCGAGAAGCATCTGAAAGAGGTGCCAGCCCGGCCCTATGACATTCTCATTTTCAACATCCTCACTTGACCATGTTTTGAATCTAGAGTCTGGACACCCAGTCTCCCCACTCAGAGTATCCTGAGTGACTGGTAACACGCCTTATTCACTGGACTGTCATAGCCCTCTATGGTCACATTGGACATGCGAACGACCTAGCAGTACAGAGGAGCTCGAGGACTTGTTTTGTCGAGTGCTTGAAGTTCCTGTGGCGAGCGCTTGAGCTAATGGCACGATGTGGGAACGTAAGGAACAAGTGGCAATATTCTCACGCTAGTTCATTCGGGGTGTAGGTATTTCGAAGGAGCCATGGCACGACCAACAAACTCCGCCACTATCATATTAGTATATATATAGGAGGCGCCAGAGTGATTACTTCACGATGCTGCTGCTCTGCCGTTGTTCTTACCATTTTAACAGTTACGCCTGTGATATTTTCAAGTGGGCGACACCTCACTTGACATGATCTTTGATTCACGATGTCTAGTCTGAACAGCCTGGTTCACTCACTACTCACCTGAGGGTGGCTCCGAGTCGGACTAGGACGACGTACTTCAACATACCTATTTCGTCGCCTGTGATAGCCGTCTACGATCTTGTGACACCCTAACATTCAAAATACGCTCGAGGACTTACATACGTATGTCCATATACTTCATGCTGCGTTGCACTGCTGTGCAACAATATTAATGTCACACTGAGGCTGTTATTCAGAACGAACTTCGGACCAGGGGCTTGACAGCAGCGCCACACCTGTGGTACCTTGGTAGTGACATGATGTTATAATTATATAGTGACCCGAGGACCGGGGTTAATGTTACTGCCGAGGTGAGGCGAATCGTGTCGATGTGGAAAATTCAAGTAAATCGATACGGGCTAACGCGAACGAGTTGCACCACGTTCACTTCGCGAGTTACGGACCGGTAGTCCAGCCAATGAGAAAGCTACATGCTAAACAATGGCCCATCAGGGAAATGTTGCAGTTTACCATTACATGACCAGCAGATATAATCAATGTCTCTTATAATTACATTCTGGAGAAAGTGCTCTGATATGAAGTACAGCAAATTGATTGTAAATATCGAACCCAACTTTGCAAACTCGATTCAAATCGAGTTGAAACGATTTCGGTTATTTTCGAACCGAATGAGTTTATGTAACTCGCCTCGATGGCATAGTCGGGGTCTTCAAATCTTGGATCTGCCACAGGAAATACGGATCCAATGAAATTACATATATCGGCTTCCAGATTCATTGCTCACAACCATGGGTCTAATTGTACAGGAATGCATGCTGACCATTATAAAATGGTGGGCGAACTATTTCTCGCGGCTAACGATATCCCAGTATGAATTCAAACACTCAAACAAGATGTGGAACGCACTTGTCCATGAATGATTCAACAACCGGGATACTGAGACCCATCACATCACTTGCTACTGCACGATATGGCAAGTTGCTCAGGTAAATTTGCGCAGCTGATCAAAACTCATACAAGCACTGACATCAATTTTCTAGTATATATTCTTATCACGCCGTCATACCACCAGCATCCCTTACCGCTCCCAGGTAAGACGTTTGTTGTCGCTCAGCGCCCATTTGCACTAAAATAAATGTCCCCGTAAAGTTCTCTTGGCATCCAAACGGAATGGAAATCATATCCGCACCCTGAAGGCCAGCTGTACTTCCACAGAAGACTTCCCAACTACGACGTCGTCACAGAAGCCAATATTCATAGGCAAGAAACTGAGGACCGAGTTTCTGGCTGCCTCAAGTCTATCGATGACAGAATCTTGCAGCAGCAAATCAAAGTGCCGCCTTCGTCAGAGCTATACATAGAACTTGACGAATCACCATTTGCCTGTGCCTACTACTTCGTAAATCATGATACGCGGCGCATCTTCTGGCTTGAGCAAACTTCCACGGAACTGCTTGACATGGGGACGATAGTTTCCGATTCCCATCTTGGTGTGTATCTGAATCATTCTCCGTCGTTTATACTCACATGTCAGCAGACACTGCTTTACAAAGACTATATTGGGTGCACGTGGAATTCTTCCCAATGCACATGGCTGCAGAGGTGTCACCCCAGGTGGTTGACGCTCTAATCGGCGTTATGTCTCATGGTGCAGCAGGTATTTGCTTCCTAGTCGATCATCTTCATATTCTGAGTTCCGAGTGAAGACCGTTTGACATCCCGATCATCCACATTTCCGTACACCGCGGAAAAATGCAATCAGCTGTTACAGCTACTGTCTCTGCAACGAGGTCCGTCCATGACATGTTGAGCGTTACCCAATCTCCTGACCAAACTTTCCGCAAAGGTCGAACCCTTGATGGACACACATTGTGCTTTGTTGGTGGGTGGGAAACCCCATTGTTTCTTTTGAATCGAGCTCACGAATAATCTAGCTCGTCTATGGGGCGCAATAGGTTCGTTGGATGCTCAGATCGCTTGTCAAATATACTAAAGGAACACGGTAGAAAATCAGCGGTTTATGACTTATTATGGGCAAGAACACGCCCAGTTGGACAGACTACAAATCATGACACCAGAAGAAGATATGGATCACGAGTGGGTGAAAACCATTGCAAACCTGGCTTTGTGGGGAATACCCGACCGATACTTATTAGAACTCCGTGATTTGTTTGCAAATGAACAAGTGTTCGTCGACCAGTGGCAAGTATTCATGACCGGATGTATCTCGGAGTGGCATACAGCAGTTGTTTGGGTGCGCACATTTCAGATGACTGCTACGAATTTTGATTCATGGTTATCCAGGCATTCCCAGTAATAACGTAAGAGGTCTTGATTGTCGGACACAAAATGCGTCATGATCATTCTTTGTAGTGCTACTATCCTCTCTTGCCTCTTATCTCGTGCTTCTGTGTCATCTGCCTTGCCATCGATTCTCTCAGCGTCTGGGAGCCTCGCCACGGGATCAATCCTACTCCTTAAGCACCACGGCCTAGAGGACGCCACCGCATCATTTGCTGTGCGCATCTTCTTTATTACGCCCCGCAGCTTGGCTGACCATGACCATTCTATCCAGGCACGCTATCTGAGGGCCGCAAAGTCACGCTCGATTGGGATGCTCCCTTCTGCGATTGTCTTCAGTCTGCCAAAAGGCCTCTATCTGTGGAGTATCGTCTTTATGGTGGCTCACTTTCTCTTACTGGCATCCCACGTGGTCGGCGGATTCGCAATGTTTGGAGGCGCATGTTTTTTGATATTGCTTGTTTGGGCTGCCCTATATGTCACATCTCCAGATGAGTACGACCAGAACTCTATACTTAGCAAAATTCTCTGTCGCTGGCATTCAATCCAAGGAGATTCATTGGGAGCAGGCCCGCCCGTCTGACGGTGGCACCTGTCCCGCCCCTCTCCTACTCCTACTGGTAGGATGGGTCTCGAGAGGTGCAATGATTGCGCCAGCACAGGTAGTTGTATATTATATGATGTACATGATGTACATGTGTTGCGCCTCAATATAAGAACTTTTTACGTAAGTCCACATAGACGAGAACTTGCAGGCTGGTGACATTTCTTCGTGCTCACAACACCCCTAGACTGACTTCACTGCGGTTAGACGGCGTCCGTGATACCAAGTGAGGCGGTGGGGCCAGACCATGGCTCAGATCCTTCATGCGTGACTCACGAGCGTGCGCCTGCCGAACATAGGCATACCTCTGGAAGTGATTGAGAGCTTGCAGAAAAATCACCCCAACCTATAAAATAAAAACAGTGAGTAATTTCACACGACCATGGAAAAATGAGCAAACAACGTACAGGGTTCTGACGCAGCTCATTGAAAATATCAACGGTGGCTTCCCGAACAGATTCTTGATGGTGGAATAGGCAAAAACTCAGAGGCTGTAATCCTCCGGTATGTGGTGCCATAAAAGTGAGCAGCTGCACCAGTAATTACGGATCATCCAACAATTCAGAATGTGAGAATGGCTCACCTCAACTATTTGTTCGTAAGTCCGCAAGTTGTCTGCTATTGAACGCACGATGAGCTCGACTTCCGCATCCGGTAAGTTCTTCACCAGCCGCAATCTCAAAAGTTGATGTGATACGTCGAATCCCTGGATAGCAGCGGTTGCTTGATATTTTTTAAAGTCCTACTCAGTACGGAGATGTCCTTGAGGACCGGACCCTTTGGAGGAGGAACTACGCACCTGGACGCAGTATTGATAGGACTTGCTCCTCCGCCAACCCTCAATCCGACTTGCATTCGCAGTAAGCTCCTTATATGCAACACCCTCGTCCGGAAAAACGATGCCACTGCCCAAGGACCCGTCTGAAAATGGCGCGCTACCATATCCAAGTTTAGTCGATCCCACGGCGAGCTCCTCGTACCGCGACGCCAGCCGAACGAAGCGCACGACGTATTCGGTGAACCGCATCCGCACCAGCGTCTCTCCAAAGTGTGAGGTGATCGCTGAAATCAGCTAGAAAAACCGAGCGATGTCAACTGACGTGGTCGAGGTTATACGACAATTTCATCAAGACCTACATCTTCAATGAACATATTATCCAAGCTGTCTTGCTTCGCCGCGAACTCGCTCTTCTGGTTCCCATCCTTCCCGTCTCGAGTCGCGATACGCTGGATGTCATCCTCGCTCCCGGTCGAATTTTCCGCCTTTATTGGGCGTGGCATCGTTGGGTTGACAAGTGCAGGTGGCGCCATTGTAGTTGGGAAGGATGTATGTATATCCTTATGCACGACAACACGACCTGTGCCGATGTCCATCAAGAGATCCCAGGATCCACTGGTTTCGAAGATGGGATTAGTCACGCCTGCTATGTATGCTGGCCTATGAAACGAATATCATTGATGAAGTTCTTCCACAAGCAAGAAGTGGCGAAATGCATACATTGAAACCCAGTCCTCGCCACCCGCAAGTCCTGCGTAAGGAAATGATCGCTCAATGAATCCTCGCAGTACTGCACCACATCCAGAACCCAGGGCGCAAGCAGACAGGACGTAATTAGCGACCTGTCCAGCAGGAATATTATGTCCCAGGAAGAGGATGCGTTTGCCAGTAACAAGGGCGTTAAAGAGAATTATTATTGGGTGCGTGAGAATTCCGTTCGTGTGTAGATGTGGGTGCAGCGGCCCAGAGATTGTGATGAGGGGTGCAGAAAACGTTTGTATTAGTTGTATTAGGGAATACTTGAAAAAACACGTATTCAAAACAATATATCAAGTGCATTGTTATTAAGAGACGCACCTCTCCGACCTCCTCAGGAAAGGTGGCCAGAGGTAATTTGATTGGCAGGGTATGTCCTTTGTATGCAATGCTTGTCTGAAAGAAATGGGTATCTTTGGATATCCCCGAACGCAAATGTGGGTCGGATGATGTGGGTATTGCACCACCGTTATAAGCGTGGCTTGAGCCCGAGCTTGTATCAGTGCTACGCCGCCCACGGCTGGTGAGAACACTGCTACCGCTCACTGAAGCGCCACCGACGCTTCCTGGGCCTGCACCTATTGCAACACCCACTTGACTATCAATTATGACGCTGTCATCATTCACCCATACCGCACTTCCGCCAAGGCTGAACGAGCTGTCCGACGGAGAGGATGGGTGGGTGGGGTTCGGATCAGAGGCAGCTGTTGTAGAGCGTGCGCGAGCACTGATGATAACTCCGTCTTCAGATGAATGCGAGCCATTCGAGCCTGTCGTTTTGTGTGCAGCTTTGAGAGGAAGCGGGGGTATATGTGTTGAGAATTTCTCTGCAAAGATGTCTTTGCGCTCTGAGGCGCGCATAATTAGTTTTTCACATCGTGTAAGTGTAGGCGCAGCACTGATGTTCATCGAGTTAATCGCATCAAATAGGCGCGCAAGACATTCTTGGGATGGGTTTGCAAAATAGTCGTCAAGTGCGAGGAGGAGAACGGGCTAGCGCTTGGTGAGCAATCAATCAAGTGGTATGTAATTCAGATATACCTTAAAGATTTGGATAAATGGATGTCGGGTGCAAATAGCCATCGCTTTGACTACGGCACCTCTGCAATGCAACGCATATAGATGGAGTGCAGTAGGTTAAAACTACCTACGCACCTCCGAACTGACTTGTCATGCTTCGTCCGCACCAAGTTGAGGACATATAGCAGTTCCGGGCTTCCTTCCTCTCCATTTGACTGATTGTCACTGGATTCTGTTTCCAAAGCAAGAACTGGGGCAATGGTATTGAACGGCGTCTGGTTGAGGAAGAAGATGGTCCAATCTTCGAGGTGCCTCTCCGCCCCATCTGGAAGCATAAGATTTGCAAGTAAACTGACACAGGATAGTTAACCAATACATCATTCAGGTCAGGTCAAGTCGAAATTCACCCCTCGTCTGTTCCCAGCGGCTGAGGAAACTGGTATGTGAGCTGGGCACCACTATCAATGTCAAACTCGGCGAGAAGAACGAATGAACAATGTGGGCCTTTGCCGGCCATGTCTGATTGCTGTCGCCGGCAAAGCTGGTTCGCAACTAGTGATCGGCTGGGCAAGTATCTTTGCAGTCGGGAGGGCTGAGCGAAGAAGTACTTAAAAATTACCTTTTTAGAACGTTGATGTACACATGTGGCAATGTTCAGAAGCTATTCGATAATTCGATAACATGATATTAATTGACTGCCATCCAAACTGGAAGGAAACCTGTACAGTGGACATCCAAGGTACGTGGCATTTCTTCTTGAACTTAAATCTTGTTAAGTTGTTTGACGGAGGAGAAAAAACATTTATAGTCATCAAGATATCATATGATGCAGTGGTAGGAAGCAATGAAATTTCGGATACACGAGTAAATGCGCAGGCAGCCACTGATCAAGCTGAAGCTGCGAGAGTGGCTTGGTATGAATCCAAACAGAGTTCACAGTGGTGGGCAGTGTTACTAGGCGGTAACGTGGTATCAAATAGAACGGTTTCGGATTAGCTGAACTATAGCACCTGTGCTAGCACTGCAGGTAAACTGCATGGATATCATCAGATCAACGTATCAAGTGACACCTTCCAGAACATTACAACAAGACCCGTTCCAATTGGGCAGACAAGGTACCTAACGGGACAGACACAGGCAGCGCACCATATCAGACAGTAGCAATGACGCCCGATCTCAACCGAGGCCCGTCAAGCTGGCGACAGTGTTGTTGATGGCTTCAAACATCTCCGACAAGCGCGCCCGCATGCGATCTTAAGGGGAAAACAACGATAATTAGCAATCATAACCAGCAAACGGCACAGCCTAGAGCGGAATGATACAGATGGTGTGCATACCAAACGTTGACTTGGAAATGGGGTGAGATGACCTGCCTTGATCCTTTTCGTCTTCCAAAAGTTTGTGAATCCCGGCTTCCAGCGTATCTCGTGCGACTGTGTGTTCATGTGCTAGCCTCGCGCTCGCCCAGGCGTGTGCGTTTATCGCGGTGAAAAGGATTTTCCTTCTGAACTCTGTTTTTTTTGTGGGGAGATCGGGTCTACGTGACTATATGCGCTCTGAACATCGAGTTTTACCTTCTCGGAAGCAGGAGTTCTGTTCCCCTTTCTCGTGGAAGAGTGTTGTAATGGTTGATATGAAGGTGACTGTGGTAGACGCCATTTGCAGGATTTCTTGTAGCGAAGGCTGCTGGTTCCGGTCATTACTTGACTGTGGTTGTGAGTGCTGAACTGGTTCAGGTGTCCGAGGACGTTCAACAGACGTGTCTTCAGCGCTGGTCGACATATTACCAATGACTTCGACTGGCGATGAATTGTACCCCGAGACATCCATGGTAGAAGTTCTGGGAAGCGGGTCGACCAATTGTAAGCAAGTATTTGCATCGGTCCTATGGCGCGGGAAAACCATCTATATCTACATGTATTAACGAGGATCCCGCCGGGAACGGGTGCTATTGCATCTACTGTGTTGTTCTGCGCTCATGACATTGATTATGTCTCCTTTTTGCCGCTCTTTGCTCATAACTATCATGGCGACTCATCTGCTTCATTTCATGGTGTTGTTGGCACCTTCATTTAACGGCATCGTTGATCTTCACAATTCATCAAATTGACCAAATGAATTTTTGGCGATACGACGGATTCGTCACCACATGAGAAATTGGAGATACTTCGTGTAAATGTGTTCACATTTGGTGCCACCAAGACAGTTTCCTTTGCGACCCGCGTATGCAACTACATTCAATGGTTGTCAGGGTTCGACGCTAGCATGAACCGTGCTCGACCTTCGAACGGATTTCAAGGCTTTGCTCAGAGAGAGAATTATTCCGAGTCAGCTCATGTACCATAGCAATGAAAAAATAAGGATTACTATGCAGGTGAGTCATGTTATCAAATCTAGGAAAACCACCGGTACAGGACAGAGCAGCTCCTGCATACTTTGGCAGTCCAGCACCACCGGAGACATTTGTTGGTGCCAGCAGCGTTAGCAGGCATGACAAATGTTGATGATACTAAAGCAGCAGTGACGGCGGGTACAATTGCAGAGGAGAAAGACCATGCACCTATTGATGTACCTGAGCAAACTTAAGCAATGCTGACCGCCCGGAATTCCTCCCCATCCATTGGATCTCAAAATCAACTGCATATAATCTATATAGATATTGCGGAGCAAGGTCTATCTACATGTACAACACATATATTTCTATGGTCAGCAGGACGAAAAAGGTGGAATTGATAATTGGCTTTAACAACTCATATGATTTCCCACAGGTCCGCACTTGAGACCAAAAGGAGAGACACGGCCAACGATAATACCTGTGAATGGTCCTCCTCTTTGGTTAGATCGAGGCCACTTTATGTGTGTTGCCACATAGTAGTGCTCAATGGGCCTGGACAGCCGAAATAATTTGGCACTGAGACTTTTTTAACATGATCAGCGTGAGCGTCGTGGATGACTTTATCATCAATGACGTCACATATACAGGTGTACCAAGTATAAATTTTAAATTGGCAGTGCTTGCAATAAGGTAACATAACGCCATCCTACACAAGAATTAAAGAGGGATGTACCGCGCAGAAGCGGTCGGAGAAGAGTCAAGGCGCTCGATGATAGCGTACGATCATGTGAATACGCTCGTATCGAAAGTGCCCGGGTAAGATTCAGTATACAGGTCGTCAGGAGGACACAGGGAGGCCCAAGTTTCTTGAAAGTTCAGTTAGTTAGTTTGTGATAACTAGCACAGCACCTATACCTGGAATACTCTCGCTAACGATGGGAAGTTGATTCCGAGCTTCGGCCATGACTGTTGCAAAGCCGCTAGAGAGAAGTCAGTGCATAGCTCAAATATTACCCCTGCATACACACTAGTACAAATGGAAGTCAATATGGCTGGCAAACACGTCATGAGAGGCGTATCATGGAATATAACGAGAATAAATGCTTACCAATGGAAGAACCATGGTCCAGCGTTGTCCGTGACGAAACGGAAAGTAACGTTATCTCCTTCTATTCCCATATTTACGGTGTCTCTCCACATTGGGTTAACGAAGTTTGGTGTGCTGTTGCCTGCAACTCTAACGACTGCAAATTTGTGCTGTCAGCTGCATTAGAACGGGGAATGACACAGAAAACGGAATCACAACGGACTCCATGAAGGTGCATAGGATGCTAAAATGATGATGAATAACAGGAGTGGAAAGTACCAGTATGTGCTTACTGGACCGCCAGGAGCCGCACCTGTGTTGGGAAGGGCAATCTCCACTACCTTATTCGATGGAAGCTCGTATACGCTTCCAATCGGCAGCAAATCCGAAGGATGTTGAGCCCCGCTGAGCATTTGTAACAGAACTGGTGTCGGAGGGTTATGGTACGAAATGTTGTTGATCATGAAGAAGCCACTCCTGAAACTGGCAACTAAGTTGATGTTGATGTCTGCCTTACCAATCTCAGGGACACCGGGGACCGGAATGTTCATCAAAGGTGCAAGATTTGCTTCGTTGAATGGCAAGACCCGAGGTCCAGCAGAGCTTATAGGATCTTCCTCGGGTGCACCCTTGTACCTAAGGATGGCTTGGTTCAAGCCGTCTACAAACGATTGGTTTCCATGGCTGGGTAGTGCGCGAGCCCAGTAATTAGCCACAGCCTGATTTGCATGGACGACAACAGAGTAGCGCTGGGCAGCATACACCGGAAGTACATCCACAGTCTCGGGGACAGTTTCGACGCCATCAGCCTCGATAATGGTCATGATATGGCCATCAATAGTGAAGTTATATGATGGTTCACAAGAAAGACCAAGGATGCGGAACCGGTAACGCTTGCCCTGCTCTACATTAATGACAGAAAGAGGTGACATGGGTCCACCAGGGTAGCGCCCCAGACCATTGATAAGGGTGGAGTTGTCGGTGACAGGCTTGATGATTGAATTTAATACACTCGTAGGATCGTGGTACCTGAAGAAGCTTGTAAAATTTGTGATACAAAAGACTGATAAGTCAACTCGTACCAGTCGGAAATCGTCAGTACTGTGCTCTCTGTGCCAACACCGGTCAATGATCAGTCTAAAGATGAAAGCAAGGACACAAACCGTCATCTACGTCATACAAGTCTTTGTGTGGATCATCAGGGTCATATATAACAAGTGGTCCTCTAAGACCATCACCTGGACATAAAGCTGTGTAGTAAAGGTCGCGAAGATAACCAAGGGCACTCACAATACTGGGTGGAGAAATGCGAGTGATACCTGCCGTATGACATGCCTTAGCATTCCTCCTTCTTAGACAATGGAGAGCACAAACCAATAAGTTCCCGTCTGATTGAGTGCGCTAAATTGGTAGAGGAAAGAGCGATTTTGAGGGATCGGACATTGAGTGACAAACGAGGTACCATCTGCCCAATTCGTATTCTGTTGGTAGATGCCATGCCAGTGCTTCGAAGGGCATCAGAGATCTTACAGTGGTAGAAAGAGTAAAGCACGTACTACACTCGTAGATAAATCCATGTCTTTGTTCCGTAATCGATTCACAACATTAATGCTGAAAATGTCATGCTTTGAAATATTCAGCATTAGACGTGAATAAAATGCTCGCACGAACCTTCTGCGCCTTGATGAGAGGGCCAGGGAAAATCCCTCCTGCGAGTGTAGCCCTGTAGGGGAGAAAAATAAGGAGACTCTGGGGAACATGTAAACATTGACTCACGACCGTTCAAAGCCGTCGGGCGCAATTAATCTATTAACGATGGGAAGTTCAGTGACAGGTTCGATGACAGACGGTGGCGCGCTAGGCGGCGAACGCTGCAAGAGTTCAGAGTTGTATTCTGAAGATACAGACACTGCATGTGACGAGGCAAGAAGACACCCAGCGAGGACAGTATGGAGAAACATTATGAGCAGGGTGGTATAAACTATGCTACTGAACCCTGGCAGCAGACGGGGAAACCAACTCGAAGATAACGAAACAGACAATATGCTGACTTATTGTATTTGGATTGAGGAACAAGCCCGTGGTGGTGGCATTTTTAAGTTGGGGACAGTCGGAGCTAAATTATGGGTTGCTAGAGCCACCCAGGATGTACGAAAAGACAAGCAGGGCACATTGTAAAAAAATATATCATGTGTCCAGTCTTCCATATAGGCCCAGGTTGGTGGCTCTGAATCAAATTCTCGGGTCCGAAGCTTGACAACAAGTGACGCACCGTCATTGGATAGTTGCAGTTTGGTTGAACCTGGAAAGTTCACGCGATGATATGCCTGATAGGACCAATTGAATGAACATTATGATACCAGATTTGAACATTTAAACCCTTGATGGTTTGTTGCCCATACTTTCAGCAAGCCAAGGTACATGCCGCATACCAAATGAAGCGGCAGTCCGGACGTTCAAGTTTGACTCGGAATGCCTCTGATGAGGTTTTACGTGGCTTGAAGGCATTAGCTCAGACATGGTAGTAGTTGACCAAGACTCACTAGCTTGAATTGACGTGCCGGTCACGAAAGGGTAACCATTGCTGGATGATGGTCCAGTTTGGACTTCACATAGCCAAACTTCATGTGATGTTCCTGCAATGGGAGTCGTTACGTAATCAATAACCACTCCCAAACGGACACTTTGTATTAGAAGGACCCGTACATGGTGATCGCTGGCAGTTGCATGCAGATGACCCTTTCACCGCACTGTGAAGTTCAAGCCGACGGCGCGCTAAATTCGATTCCTCGAATAGACGCAGCTATCGTGAGGGCAGCTGAAAGTCCTCCTGTGAAGGCCAGATGCACGCCAGATGAGAAGAACGGGTCGATGAATGCTTGATAATCGTCAATTGCGAGTACCACAATATATCAGGAAAAATACCTCCTGAGTCCCCCGTCAGGCGGAAATGATCACCTACATAAGAGGAGGCCGAGTAACTAAAATCGCTCGCAGATTTAACAGCTTCCGGTGTACCGTCATTTCGAGAGTGCCATTTCCAATCAATCCAAGGACTCCAGGAGCTCCGCTTAATTCTTCCTTATAATGAGCCAGAAGATTGGGGCCGGAACTTCGTGAGGCTGCTCGGGAAGCCTTCTTACGGTTGCTCGACTCTTCATCCATCACAATTCCCACAGACGTGGATCCGTCGTGAAGAGGAATGAACCAAGCCCATCCAGACTCGTCTGCAAATATTCAGCTCATCATGACGACTTCAGGCAAACTTCATACCTTCGAGTGCTTCGACCCAGATAGCATTTTGGCGACCGGTACTCGGCATGTAAGACCCGGTTCCGTACCAGTATCCCCAGCAGGCAACGTTGTTCAGGGCCTGATTATAGCGTCTGTTCTCGAGGTACTTCGTGGACATGATCCCGTTCCTTCCTGATGCATCGACTAGGTAGCTGAAAGAGATACGACCTTTTGTCCCGGTGCTGGCATTCGTCCAGTTGGCTGAAACAGGCCTTTCGCCCTCGAACTGGATTTCGGCGATTCTTGTATTGTCAAATACGGTTGCGCCACACTTTGAAGCATGACGAAATAGCAAATCGTCAAATTCTGATCGAATCTGCCAAAGGATGAGAAAGAGAGCATGTCTCCAATATATCACAGACCACGTTCCAAGACCCATTGCTTGGGTTCAGTGCAATGAAATCTGTATCTGAAGCGAAGAATCAATATTAGACTTTATTACGACGGTGACACGATGGCTGAGGCTCACATCCTTCTCTCGCTTGAACTGGTTCAACTTGACGGCAGCATCAGGCTATAATAGGGAGACAATCTAATGTACTCTGGTGCATCGAAACCCACCCACACCTTAATTGTGAACCCGTAGTTCATGACAGATTCCTTTGCGTCGACGAATGCCAAAAATGGGCGGACCGATGGGAGCAAGCTCTCGCCAATGTGATATCTAAGACAGTTGTGTATCAGTGACTGTGTGTGCGGATGTTATATGTCAGAAGTGCTGACCGAGGGAAGTTCGCAGCTTCAAGAAGAGTGACTTCAAAACCTTCTCGAGCCAAAGCAGCAGCAGCGTAACTTCCGGCAGGTCCGCCGCCGACAACAAGTATTTCAGTTGAGGTTGGCTAGCCAGTATTTCAGCTTTCGTAGTAGAAGAGTCAATAACGATTACTTACGAGTGTTTTAATGGCCATTTTTACGAAGGGGGATGTATGAAAGGAACATATCGCTATACCTTTATATATAGTATATCCCTTGTATGAATCGACTTTGGTACAACGTGACAAGTTCCTCGCGTCCGAAGAGGAAGCTAGGTCAAAAT
Source organism: Suillus cothurnatus (assembly GCA_016758765.1). Lineage (NCBI taxonomy): Eukaryota > Fungi > Basidiomycota > Agaricomycetes > Boletales > Suillaceae > Suillus > Suillus cothurnatus. The sequence continues at coordinate 400,821 of JABBWL010000015.1, read as the reverse complement.
CGGGAAAGTACACTGTCTTCAAGTTGGCCACTGAAGGTTGCCTGGTCAGGTCAAGATAAAATTTATGGATGACGTACTGATCGTCCCTTAACTGTTACGCCAAAAGGCAGTGATACTGAAAGCGTGTGTTTCAGTATCGTGGACAGTATTGATGTAGATTGTGGGAAATCTAGTAAACCAGCGTACTTGCAACTGGGCCGCACCAAGGTATTGCATGAGAGCGTGATGACATTGTTGTTGTACAATGTAGCAATATCAGTGACGGACAACGCTGGATGCTAGCTTGGAATCGTATATGGTGACTGCCCAATCACTGGCAGGCGAGGTTGCTAACTTTGCGACTGTGGCGGCCCAATATTGTTCAGCCTCCACCATTGGATTACTGACACAGTTGAGGGGCGCATATAATGATTTGATGTGCCATTGTCCTCGCAAGCGAAATCGAGACGTGGTTTGTAACTCCCTTTGTGCGATGACCTGATCGGGTTTTAGAGTAGTCCTCGTACCGCTACGCTTTCTGGCAAAAAGATCTGGTCACTTGATTAGGACATGGAGTTCAACTACATTGGATTCCAGGAGTATTGTGATGATGAGGAAGGGGTGCTTTCTGGGAGAATCGTGTTCTTGACAGCTATATTGACTCATCTCGCGACTCGTCTGAGTCTATCTGTACGATACTTGTATCTGTTCGAAAAAGCGACCGTAACGGGCTCTGCGGCCGCAGGAGGCCTCTTCGTGTTATCAGCACATTGCAGGCGAAATTTCTGTGCTTGCCGCAATTGTGACAAAGTGACGCGGTATAAATCTTTGCTCGTGTCAAATGGTATCAAATGGCAGTATTGAGCTGATGTCAAAATAATTGTCAGAACAAAAAAGAAAGCATGCAAAGATTCAATTATTCCTAATTGGCAGTATTGTCCATCAACATCTAACAAAATTCTATCGTGGTGCAGGCAGCCCACTTGCGGTTGCTCCAATCTCAGTCAGCTCCAACAACGGGTCCAACTTGCCTTTGAACTCAGGCAGGAACGCCGCATCAGTATATGGACAGCGCACAGATGGCGAGCCTTTGTAGATGGGGGTGTATGTGGCTGCGCAGATCTCAAACTCTGTGAACTCATCGTACGAGACCTCAACTGTGTTCCGGGGATTGCGATCCCCTGCTGCGATGCGCTGGCGAGCCTTCACACACGAGTTAACGAGGGGCAATGAAGGAGAGTCGGGAGCATACCTGTGCAACAATTTTGGGATCGGGTTTAAGGTCAAGAAGGCGACGTGCCAGTTTGGCAGCAGTTGCATGATTGTTGGCTTTGGCGAACACACCGATTGCACTCCGTAGTGCGATCTGCATGTGCTGTGGCTGTAACTGACAGTGCGTGAAATATGCGGCGAGTTCAAGGCTTCGGCGAACATTGTCAGGTTCAGCCTGTGCGATACGTCGCCGCTCAAGTTCAATGGAGACACCGAGGAGATACTCTCGGGCGGCCGTCACAGTGTCTCGCCACTGGTAGTATAATCAGTTGGCGTTGATATCTAATGGACTGATAACGCTTACTTCTTTGGCCTCGTTATCTGATGAGACAGCCATAAGCAGCAATGCTAGCAACACCGACCGGAATGTTGCCTGAGCCTCTGAAAGCTTGTTTCCGGAAACAAAGCGGTATCCCTCTGACAACTCTGTGCGGATCGAAGAAAGCGTACGAGCAGCAACAGGCAGCACCCGTCCAGGTGAGGTCTCCTCGGGGTTCCTCCGAATGTGCAATTGCAATGGTGGCAACGAAGCGATTGGGGATACGTAGACGTGTGACGAACGGTAGATGGACAGGAACGATGGCTTCAAGAGCGCAAAGTTCACAACGCCCAGCTGTCGGTTGAGAAGCTAGTTATAGAACAATTAAGTTTCTATTCGAAACGGGGAGATGACGTGTAGCTCACCTGCATGGCGGTGTCGAATGATCCTGCTGCGACATGTTCGGCTGCGAACGGCGAGTTGCGGACCCAAAGCTCGTTCTCGCTCACACCAGGTGCAGCACCGGCGCCAAGGTCCTCCTCTTCGAGGGCATCCTCAAACTCTTCATCTACATCTTTCTCCTCGTCATCTTCCGCCTCTGCGTCAAGCTCCCATCCATCTTCCTCTACATCCGGTTCCTCATCCCTCGCCCACTCATCCAGAGCGGTAGAGGCGCCTGCACCTGAGTCCAGGCCACTGCCATTGATATGAGGTATATCGCCATCTCCGTCAAGATGGCCGTTGGCGAGCGCGCGGTCAAAGAAGGATTCTCCCATGGCAATAGATGGCCAATTAAAGTTGGATGTAGGAGTGACAACAAACGGGGTTTGGAGGGTACACTTTTCAAATTCAGGGACGTCGTCCACGTCGGCCTCGGTAAGGCCGGCCGCCTCAAGGATTTCAGCTGCTTCCTCCTCTAAACCATTTGTCTTTGCTGTAAGATATGCCAGGGGGTCTGGGACAAAGTGTAAATTTTTGAAAACCAATCTAAAGGAATGTACTTACGTAGCCCGACATCGCGCAAAACAGTAATACGCCCAAGGACATCGCCAGCATAAAGCGCGTTGTGGAAGCGCGACATGGGGTTGCCTCGTGCGTCTGCAATTTTCTGCATTTTGGAAAGTTTTTCTGTGCTGCCTGTGGCAAGATACAAAAATGACAGGCGGTCGAAGTTCTTAGTTTGCTGGTAGGCCTTTTCGACGATCTGAGATACAATAAATCGACTGTTGAATAACACGCGAGGAAGGAGGCAAACCTTGTGGTTGCCCTGCTTCAAGGCTTGTTGCGCTAGACGCTCCCAACACTCAGGCCGGTCGATCGCTCTTGCAGTCTCGAGTGCGACATCCAAGTTTCCACACTCGATTGCAAGATCAAATCTGGTGTTCTTGTCTTGCACAAAGTGCAATGCAATCTGTACTTTGTATGAATCTTCCATATTTCAAGGATCTGCACTTGAAAACAAACCTCCGGGAAGCCCTTTTGCTGAAGATACGCAATGATGCTCTGCCCAAGCAGTGTGGACGTGCGGATGATATGGAGCATCTCGTCGTAGTTATTGCGCAGGAGCGCGAGTTTGAAGCGGTACTCAGTCGGGTCGAAAGTGATGGTGCGTGGGCGTGCAGATCGGTCTAGGCAATGAGCGGTTTTACCCTTGACACGGGTAAGGTAGACGGGATTATCAAGTGTGCAGATGACGCCATGGTCACTGAGAGGGCAGATAGATCAGTTGCATGTAAGCTCGCGGAAGGAAGTTCAGTACCCTTGAGGTAAGCAGTATTTGATATGGTTGAGTGTGGAATAGATAAAAACGCCCGTGTCATCCCAAGCCCCGGACTTGATCCGTATCGTCTCATGGATAAGGCTGTTTTGCGAGAAATTTTTGTTGGCGATAGTAATTGCTGTCCATGGCTTTGAACTCAGTCCGAAGAACTGCGTAGAATGGACTCACTGTGTTTGCTCATCAGCGCAACCAGTGACCCATCTGCGTTCCAAACCACATATTTAACGGGTGGGCTATTCAACTCTGCGATCGTTTTCTGCTGTTGGATATCATACAACACAACAGTAGTTGTTGAACTGAGAATTAGGCAGGCTGTACCACCATAGAAAATTTCATTAGTCTGTGCTGGGGGTTTGATAGTTTTCACGACTGAATTTGACAAATCGCGGACTTCAATGAGCTGCGAATATTATTAGAATAATATTCTTTAACTGGAAGATTGGGGCAACTACCTGGGAAGTTTTGTTGAGCACCGCAAACCGATTTCTTGCAACAAAGATTGCGCTGTGAGCCGAGCCGCGCTTTCCATCTGCAGACGAGTCTTTAACTTCGCCGTTGGACTGCGTCGGCAGTGTAGAGAGCTCAAACAACCCGTTATCCGAGGAGATGGTGACCACGACAGCACGTTCGGCAGGGTTGTAGCTCACGGTACGCGGAGGAACATACGGGCTTCCGAACTTCCTTACGCTCAGCAAGCCAATGTCCGAACCCGAGTTGAAGTCGTAAGTGCGCACATACTTGTCACGGATGTAGTAAAGCATGTCCCCGTGCACGGTAAACGCGGGTCGTTCGCGCTCGAGCTTGAACACAATCAAACCACCGTCATGTCCTGCTGCAAACAAGTTAAGGTTTGGATGTGCAGCCAATATCCAGAACCTGTCGTTCTCCCGCCTGAAAGTCTGGATTGCCGTACGCTTGGCCAGATCCCAAACTCGGACAGTCTTGTCCTCTGCGCAAGACACGATCAACTCGTGCTTTGGATGAAATATCGCACTTGACACGCTGTTGAAATGACCTCTGCATGAGTCAACCTCCCACGCTCGAGTCTCGCTCATTCGCCAAATCTTGATCGTCCGATCATCGGCTGCAGACACGATCAACGGTAGCGTAGGGTGGAATGAAGCCCAGTTTACACCACGATCGTGGCCTTCTAACACGTACTTGACCGTGGAGAACGTGTCAAATGTCTCAAAGTTGTTGGGGCCGTTGTTTGGTGTATTCTTGCGCAGGCCGGAGATGTCCCAAACTCGTACGGTTTGGTCCATCGACGTTGAGACGATGAGATCGTCTTTTGGGTGGAATTGTGCGGACATAACATAATGAGAGTGCCCTGTTAAAATTGCGACACAATGCCGCGAGGTGCTGTTCCATATCCGAATAGTCTGATCATCGGACGCCGACAACTGCAAATTCAGACAACTTTCAGCAAACTATCTAATGGCAAGCGAAACATGACCTACAATCCATGGCATTTCGTGGTGGAACTGAACGGTTCGGACATAGTCGAGGTGACCGTGCAAAGTAAACAGACACCTCCTGCTCTGAGGTTTCAGGTCTTACCATGCTTATGAGCATGATGTTTAGGATATAAAAACCACACTCACCCCATACTTTGATCTTGTAGTCGTCGCCTCCAGTGACCAGTAATGCTCGACTTGGGTGAATTGCGACACCCCGTACAGGACCTAACAGTCAATTAAATGAGACAGATATTGCAGTCATTGCTATTAATGCATTACCTTCGTGTTCTTCGAATCGGTCCACTAATACGCCCATTCGGTAATTCCAGAGTTGAACACTCCCATTGTGAAGGGCGGCGGCAAGCAGTGGTTGAGTCGGGTGAAAAGCAAGTCCTATAACCCGCAGCTTTCATCATGAACTCATGACAAGCTTGGAAACGAACATACCTTTAACGCGATTGCTCTTGGACTCGAACTTTGTGAGCATCACCGACATCTTGAGTGTGAACTCCTTTCAGTCGCGTAAATACCGAGTGTAGTTTCCTATCTGATAACTAGGTTGTAGATGATTATATCGGTAGGTCAAGGAGCCTGGGTTATTCGCAAAGGAAGGCCGTTGTCGTTGATCTTGCAGCTCACATGCAAGCGCTGCAAGCCACGACATCGCGGTGGCGGAGTTTATAAAAAGCTAAAAAAGGAAATTAATGATGGTATGGTCTTCTAGTAGGAACTTCTCAGGAACGGTTACAAGTTTCCAATGGGACAGGAGGTTGCCTTCTGCTAATACTCAATTTTCGACTTTGAACGACAAGCTTTGCAGTGCGCATGGGGGTTTTGGGTCTTACCCCATTTTTGCAGAAAACCTGGTTAGCTCCAGTCCAGCTTTTTTTTTGCTCATATCTGATTTTACCTGCATCAGCCCGGAAGTTATCAGAAAACTTCCAGACCGCCTCAGATCTCTCTGCGGTAAGACCATTGTCATGTAAGCTCTTTGTCTGACTAATTACTCAAACTCATCTTTAATCGAATCAGTGATGGCACCCTGATAACCCAGCGCCTTCACTTCGCACCGATGCCTCATCCGCATAGACACGTCCTTGGGTGGCATCGCATAATTACGGAACTCAAAGAGTGTGGTGTGCATGCAATTTGTGTGTTTGATGGTAGAGACCGGAGTATCGCCAAAGCCCGAGAGGTAAGTCGCCACAATAGCCGGAAATACTCTAATTGGACATCTTTCCTAGGTAGAACGACGTAGGGAGATACGGAAACTGGATGCAGCTCGTTCATCCATTGAGGTGGAGAGACTGAGCAGACTTCAGAAATTGATGCGATTACTGCCGCGATATCATTCCATGGAACTGCCAGACCGCCGGCAAATCACCGACGCGGTACAACACGTAGCAGGGACTCCAAAAACCATCCCTACGTACTTCCAGCCTCATTTATCACCGCCGGATATCCTTCGGAATGATGTGAATTCAGTTACAACTTGCTCTCAGACTTGCCTATCTGGTTCTTCTGAATTCGAGCAAGCCTACAATACTCTATCATCCCAGTCGGAGGAAGATACCCTTTCGGCGATCTACGATTCTATTAGCATGTCGGATGAAGACATGAAAGAGATTATTCTCGCTCGCACAGGTCAATCAGTCGCCGTCATCTCGCCTAGTGATTCAAAGTCATGGCTAGACCATGTAGATAATTCGACGTCGGACCCGGGTACTTCTCCTGTTGAAGGTATATCCAACCTTCGAGTGCAAGACCTCCCTCCCAGCACAAGCATCATGCAAAGTGAATTTCGAGAAGCTGATTTTCAAACCTCTCAGGACGTGATTTTCACCACTATCATGGATTCCGTACCCCCAGCAGAGGATGTGATTTCTGCGCTTTCCTCCCTATATCAAGAATATCGCGACTGTGTCGCACGGATCACCTCATTACCCTCTACCATGGAGATTCCAGAGTCGCCAGACGAGACTCGCGCCGAGTACATCATGTCCAGGTCTCAGCTTCAAATGACAATAGAGGAGGGTCGAATATGGGATGCACTTGCAGACGCCCCTGAAACTGCCCTGGCATCTCTAGCTGAAAAGAGTGGTGTTCTTTCCGAATCTTACGCTCGCCGATCAAGTCCTCCTACCACCCAGACTTATGAGGAGAGCAAGGAGATCCTGCGCGCCATGGGTGTGCCGTGCATCGAATCAGAGGGACCCTTTGAAGCAGAGGCTCTCGCATCCTCACTTGTTATCCATGGTATAGCTGATTATGTTGCAAGCGAAGATACGGTACTCCATTTCAAAATGACACGTGAACCTTTATTCATTCATCACTTAGGACGTCCTCGTCTACGAGGCTCCCCTCATCCGAAATATCGCCAATAGAAATGATCCACTGATCCTCGTTCATGGGTCCGATGTTCGTACTGCTCTCCAACTCTCCAGATCTGCATATATCGATTTCCTCTTACTCCTCGGTACGGACTTTTCACAACGGATCAAAAACGTTGGTCCTCAGCGCGCACTCAAGTTCATTCGCGAACATGGCAGCATTGAACGTGTAATCACACAAGAACACAAGTACTCGCCGCGACTCTCCAAACAGCTGTACCTAGAACAAGTAGGCATCGCTCGGCTTGCATTTGCAACACTGCCCCCTATTCCGGACCCTGAAACACTGAAGCAACGTAATGTAAACCACGCGAAGGTTGCAGCCATTGTACAAAAGTATAGATTACAAAGAGTGCTGCCTGATCAGTGGAATTACGGTGCTGCGTTGGAGGGCAATTATTTTGCTGACAATCCCAGGGCAAGGTAGTTGTTGCCCTCCGCATGCGCACTTCATGGTTTTATTTAACGTTTGTCTCAAGTCTTTTTAGACCATTACATAGAATTACATCATCGGACCACTCTTGTCGTTCACGTTCAACGTTACAACGGTCGACATTGACATATACGATAGTTCAATGAATACCGTGACATATAATACCCACCATCTAGCCTATTTTGGCTCTCCGAGTCGCGACGATGACTGCCTCCACCTCCACCGCCCCTACACGGTCCGCCCAGCAATTCACGGCTTCCGCATTTCCCACTACAAGTCCCATGTCTTCGTGTGCCGCATCCCCAAGCACTCAAACCACCTTCAGCACTTCTATCTTATCTATATCTTTTAGTCCCACAAACTATGCTATCCATGGTCAGTGTCAGACTTTCCGACAAAATACATGTGAACGACCGTCTGGTAGGCCCACACAATGGCCGTGACTTTGCACACTACCTCCATGGTCGCAGGACCATCTGGTGTCACCCCTTTTACCGCAATCACTGCAAGCGTACTATGTCAATCTCGCCAGTTGCGCGTGGCCCACATTCCACTATGGATGCATCCTTTGATAGTATTGGAAGAAAGCTACCCTTTGTATCATGCTCCGTCTCATGTACCACTTACGTTGCTGATTTACCTGCAGCTCCCCAGTATGACGTTCGCACCTGGGCTAAGCTGCTAACCCCAGCGGCCCGATGGGACCCGATACTGTATACACCACATACGAAGAAGGCGATGTTCATTGGTCGTCGAGCTGTACTGTCCCTCCCGTCAGGCCATCTGTCCCTCCCGTCAGGCCATCTGTCCCTCCCGTCAGGCCATCTGTCCCTCCCGTCAGGCCATCTGTCCTTATGTTGTTGCCTTTATATTTCTCTGTGTGCTGGCTTGTCTGTCTCTACGTGATTGGGAAGTCTTGCCCCGAGCACGTCACGACACATCTATTGCCCTGTCCAACCACCCTACGCTACCTCTCGCCCGCCTGTCAAGGGCCACTCATGTTTGAATATGTATGTGAACGAACCTCTCCTCGGGGGTTACCTATTTGACGTTGCTTACTACAGTATTTATTCACCGCGGTCTTTTCTCGATTTCGGCGCTTGTGTCGGTATTGATATGGATTGCTTTTATCTGGGGCACTTTTCGGCCTCGTTGGTCCACGGTGTACAAGCTCCGCGCTGTTCTAATTCAAAACCATGTCTCAGTGGTGAGTCAAGTACGTATTTGACACACCATCTATATCACTCAAATGTAACCACAGAAGTCAAATGTGCGAAAACATGCCTCATCTCTTGTTCGCCCTTGCCAATTTAAGTGCTTATCGCAAGCGAAAATATCTCACCACTGGACCCCTCAGATATCTACCATGTTGTAATGTCTTCAGGGCGACCCCTCGCCAATCTGTACTTTCCTGGCAACACTGCGGTGACTGCCAAGTGATCTCAGCCAGACCGTTCCCGCCAAAACGTGCGTCCCTGCAGGGCAACACTCTCAGTGCCCACCCAATCAAGGTGGTTCCGCTGTCTTTCCGTCAAGTTCGAACTTCGTTTCTTATCTTACATCTTGACAAATAACACTGCCAGTGAAAACTGGGATACTTATGGTGACGCCGAGGAACGATTCTACATTTTGTAGTTTCTATATATTGATATAGTTTGATAAGAGGGCTGCGCAATGCAGCATGAGGGGGTGGGCATTGGTTTCGAGTGGGCCTGCGGTTATATGTTTCAGACCGGTCAAACACTTTTGTGATTCCCGCCCATTTATTCGAGTCTGCCTAGCAATAAACATGAACTTGGTTATATATTTAAATAAATTGCCCAAACTCCCGTGGAGCCCGGCTTGTAGACACATTACAGCAGTCTGGACGCGCGAAGGTGATTGGAGGCGCTTGTGCAATACAGCAATACTTGAAGCTTCAAGTCCGCCGGCAGACGCGCGCTTCAAATCAACTAGCCCTAGATTTCATTCACAACTGTGGTATCATACAGAAGCAAGTGGCAATCAACTCCGAGGTCGAATCCAAGGTCCCCCCGGAGATATGGATTTAGCAAGTTACAGATAGCAGATGTAGTTGTTTCCCTCCAACGAGTGCCCAAAGCAAAAGCTCTCCTGCCATCCTGCAGCTCTGAACAGGCCTGAACTTAAACGAGCTAGACTCCGAGCAAGATTTCGTCTGATCCATATTTCTTATGTAGTATACAACTTCTTAGAACTCATGATTCATCATATGATCGTACTAGAGAGTAATTTCGAAAACCGCATTGGTTATCTCTCTTTGGGCTTTCTCTGCACATGTTGCTGACGATCTACTTCCTACTACCGTATCGGTTTGGATCGACCTGGCGAGGAAGAGCAGTTGACTGCCTAATATATTGACCCCGTCAGACAGCAGCTCTGATATGATGAAAACCACGTACTTCTGAGAGACGGTTTGGCCATTGGACTGGCCTTGTTTGTTCTTTGCCTTGTCCTTCTCCTCTTGGATTCTGCGGGCAGTACTGAGAGATACAGCCCTTGCATCAGCAGGGCCTCTGGTACTGAACCTGAGTTGGATGTGTCACCTTATCGTACACTGCACCAGAATTAAAATAAAATACCTGTTATCCTGAGGGGGCTCATTCACAACATCTTCTGGGGCGAATTCTTCCTCTTCTGAATCTTCCTCGATTGATTCATCATGAAGTTCCGGAACGTTCTCATCGTGTTTCCTGCATCGCTATGAGATTCTGCATATCTATCATGTTCAGTACGAGTGCACTTGCTGGGGATGGGTATACGTTGTTCCATTAAGAGTGTTAGACATCTTATCGTACAATTGTGTCGTCGTGCAGCAGAGCGAGCAGTTATGCGAAGCGAATCAGATAAAAAGTCGAGTAGTGGACAGCTTGAAGGAAGCGTGAGCAATCAGAGGAACGTCTGTATGCGGCTGGAGCGGCTGGACAGAGCTAAATTTGTATCAGTACATACTAAGCAACCGTTTGGCCATGAGGGTAAGCGCTAACGCAAGCGCCGTTACCCATAGCACGCTGTTTTATCGAGTTTGAAGACGTAAACGGGCAGTGGGTGCCAAACTGTATTGAATATGGTAGACGCCATCTCCATGAAACCATCAGCATCACTTATCTGGGCGCTTAGGAGTGTTGACTCGTACAGGCGTCATTTTGGAAGTGGAATGCCGAACAGATAGGGCCAACTGGCCACTAGTCTAAATCTATCTATGAGCCTGCCTGTACGATAGTACGCATTAATTCTGGTGGCAGGAAGTGACCCAGAATTTGGACTGGTGAGGAGATAACAGCTTGCCATTGAAATTGGGACACTGACTATTGCGTTCACGTTTTTTGCTACTGGCTGGTTGCATGCACATGGCACCCTAACAACAGCCTCACATGTCAGCAAGCGTGTTCAATGAGCTTCTGTGGTGCTCGATGACTGCGAGGTCTGCGAAAAAAACGCGATAGCTTGAAGCATGTTCAAATTTCGAGTCAAGGAAGATGTACTAACGAAGTCATAGTAGTGGCTATCCCGTATGAGTTACCACAGCCTGGTAATTGACTCTGTGGAATCTGGAAGATATGACTGGCATGATGATGCTGTGAAGCATTACAGCGCTGGTTTAGCTAAGGAGATCCGATTTTTCTTGCTGGAAGCCTGGCAGCGCCGGTCCTACTACTGGAAGGAGGACAAGCCGAGTACATTCTGAAGTTGGTTTTGAGCCACATGGTCCGGGTGTGTGACTCATGTTAATAGGCCCTATTGTTGGCAAGCCCTGCCTTGGCCATGCGGCACCCTGACTCGAAAAGTTAACACACAGAAACAGACAGTTACCGGCTGCGAGCTGTCGTGGTATAAACCACACCCAAAAACCACAATCCAGAGATTGATAGTCTCCCAAATTCAGACCAATAGAAGGAAGACAGTCCTTCTTTTGATTAAAAGACCGACCACTCGCGTCGGACTTGAAGCTTGAAGGCCATATTAATATGATCATAAACGATAGACGGCGCTGGTGGATATCACATAATAATCCTTCCAAATGGTCCATCGTGTGAGGCTACAGCATGTATAATCAACCCTACTCGGCCAACAATTGATGATGTGGCTCGGTCCTATATAGCGCTGCGCATTGATTGCGATGTTATTAACTTCAAGGAAGTCACTCAGGCTCCGATCCGCATACTAATAGTACTATACACAGTCCGCTACTCGACTCAAGAACTTCGACAGCTTCCTTTCCACTCGTCACCCAAGTTTATTCTGTTGGCACCAATCCATCTTCAGCACACCACAAACGATATGGCATCTTCACTTGACCTGGTCAAGGAACTCAGGCCTGTGACCTCGATAACCACCAGACGGTATGAGAAGTTGCTCTGGTAGGTTCTTACAAACCAACCTGTGTAGTATTCATTCATTTATTCTCCACCAAGGGTGGATGCATACCACACTACAACTGCACCTGGGTTGCGACTTCGTACCAGGTGAACTCACTTACCAGCGACTGACATGTGGACTTGAATTGACCTTGACCAATGTCACAGCACCAAATCCAAGTGGTGCTCTTTCATTCATCCAGAAGGCCAACTGTATTTTCACATGAAACGTGGCAATTTGTCGGTTGTCACAGAGGAGAATGTATCAAATATTGACACGGACAATCTGGTATCCAGCTACCTGGCAGTAATCGAAAAAAGGATTCTCGAATGCGGCATGATATTGCCACAAACATGCGAGCTCTTCGTTGAGCTTCGGTTTGACGAATCACCACAAACGTCTACATGTGCATATTATTTCGTGGATCATGATAACCACTGTCTCTTCTGGCTCGAGCCCACATCATCAGAACTGCTCGACATGGGCATGTTGGTGTCTAACTCACACTTGGGTGCGTGTTTAGTTTTCTTTACAAGGATAATTGGTTAAGTCTTGACAGATATTGCGTTGGAAAGACTCTACTGGGTCCATGTCGAGTTTTTCCCCATGCACATTTGTGCACAGGTGACGCCACTCATTTTGGACAACTTGATCAGTGTCATTTGTCACGGTATGACAGGTATGTCATGCTCTTTTTTACACCAGGTTGCCTATGACGTGAAACGCGTTTAGATCGTATGACGTCGCGCACTTCCACATTCCCATATACGGAGGAAAAGTGCGACCAACTTCTGCGGGCGTTATCCTTACGACGAGGTATGGAGACAATTGTTGCAAAGAGAGTTCATAACCTCACTATCATGCAAGGCGAACCCTTGGATGGCTACACACTATGTTTCGTTGGTAAGAAGCATGATTTACACGTGTTATTCTGAGCTGACACGTCTTAAGCTCGTCTTTGGGGTGCAATCAGTTAGTCATGAATTCTATTGCGATTTCTTCATAATACTGAACAGTTGAAAGATAATCAACGATTCATGACGTACTATGGTCAACAAAATGCTCAACTTGACAGATTACATCCACCAATGCCAGAAGACATAGTTGACCACCCTGGGATACGTGCACTGGCAAACCTGACGTTGTGGGGGATTCCTAACCACTATTACTCTAAGCTTCATGACCTGTTCGTTCATGACCAGGTGTATGTTGATCACTGGCAGGATTTCGTAACTGCATGCGTCTCAGAATGGAGAGGTTTGATTGTGTGGGTACGTCGTTCGTCTCATCTAATATATTAGTTTCATAGCTGACCTGGCGTTCAGGCATTTTCGGTCCTGATGTCAGTCTAATCTCGAGGTTTGGTTGACTTTGATTTTGATGATCATTTCACAGTGCCAGCATTCTCATCTCAATGCTACCCCGTGCTTCGTTGTCATCTGCTATCGCACCAATTATTGCAGCATCTTCAAGCATCTTGTCGGGATCGATCCTGCTCTTGAAACACCATGGTTTCGAAGATGCGACCGCCTCTTTTGCCGTTCGCGCTTTTCCCTATCTGCAATCAATACAATTTGACTCACTCCTCTTTTAGGCGAGATTCCTCCGCGCAGCAAAATCATCTGATTGGGGCTTCCTGCCCTTATCTGTTGTATACAGCATGCCAAAAGCGATGTACTTATGGAGCATGGGACTTATGGTGGCTCAATTCATATTCTGGGTTTCACGCATAGTGGGCGTCTTTTGGGCGTCAGGTGGAGCCGGCTTCCTAGCATTGATGGGTTATGGTATCCTCCATTTCACATCTTTGGAGGATGATCACCTCGATTCCATGGCTACCATGCTACGCAGCCATTGGCAAACATTCCAAAATGGTTCTGGGGAAGCCGCTGAAGCTTTGACAGTATGAATCCAATATCAATCTTCTTTTTCATAAATGGTATGTTCGCAAGGTTGTACTTCTGGCATGAGTCGCGCTTACACTTCTCATAGGTGATTTCTCTTGCGGGTTTGCGGTCGGACAGTGCACTTTAAACGTCTAAAAGTCTAAAGCCAGTAGGGTGATAAGGAATACCCACTATAAAGGATGTCGAAGAGCAATTTATGTACCACATTACGAAACTTTCTGAGTTCATATCACGGTCGCTTTGAAGCAACTCCAATACAAGCAGAATATATGTAGACAGACTAAAGTTACGAAGTAGCCAGCATACCCAAGTAACTATGCACAAGAAACCGAAAAGGACAGCATGAAATAAATTATATGAACCACACCTCACACCTCATTTCGCAATATCAAACTAAAGCATGGCTCGCAAAACGGCTTATTATCGCGCAAAAAGAACGATGGATCATCAAACGGTTTTTTGCAGCCCTGAAAGCGCAATCCGGCATGAGATCAGTGTCCACAAGGTGAAAACAAGGGAAATCACATACTTCACACACAAAACACTCCCAACACCATTTACCTCCCAAAGCCTCAACAGCGCGCATTCCGTCCCTAATTGACTTCTTGCAATGCTTGCATTTAGGCATTCTCAGACGGACATGACACGCTTCGCAGTATGGGTGGCCCTTGTACACTGTGAAACCAACGTCATCGTCGAGATCGAATTCGCCATCACCTGTGACCGTCAATCCGCCACTCCCAGAAGACGGCGGCAGGAAGGGATCGCCACACTCAGCACAAAAAAAGTGCTGCTCGTGGTAAGTCCGCTTTCCCAGTGCCTCGTCGTCAAGCGTGATGAACCGTTCGTCAATAATCGCCGTTTTGCAGTGATAGCAACGAGGCGCGAAGTTCTGCGTGACATTGGAATCAGAATAGTTACATAACAAAGGGACGAGGGGAAAACGAACCTCGTGGTAATCAAGATGACAATACGGCTTTCCTTCGTGTTCGAAGCTCGAGACATGTTCAAGAAGCTCGTTACACGCAGAACAACGGAAACACCCTGGGTGCCAGCGCTGTCCCATTGCACTGACGATACGTCCAATAATTGGACCACCACATCCTGCGCATGATAACCCGTTCCCACGCATTCCTTTTAGCACTCTTGATAATTTGCCTCCATTCTGCACACCGAACACATTATTCTGTCCTCCGGCATCTTTTAGTCCACTTTCGCCTGGGGGTGGCGGGAGACGTTTTGACTCATGGGATGGCCCTGACGTGTGCCACGAGCTAAGTTGCCTTGGAGAGGAACTCGGAATGGATACAGATATCTGGGGTGTAGAGGGCGATGATACCGATATTTGTCGCAAGGACGGTGAGAATGCAGAAATTTGTGGAGAAGAAGGCGATGATCCCGACACCGCTATACGAGGTGGAGACGAACCTGACACTGCGATACGCGGTGGCGTTGATGTATTAACATTTACACGCGGCGGCGTTGAATTAGTAACAGCCACCCTCGGTGGCGTAGCACGCGAACCCGCCACTCTTGGTGGCGTAGCGCTCGAAACAGCAATCCTTGGCGGCGACTCCTGTGCTTTGTTCGATGGTACTATGCCACCACCACCATTGTCACAGTCCTGATCAAAATCAACATGCCCGCCGGGAAGAGAGATAACCGGCACGCCCATATCTGCGCGTCTGCCCTCATCGTCCTCACGCTCTGCCACACCTCTGGACGCCGGCGTGCGATGCCACTTCGGCGCAACCTGCTCACCTACAAAATCCATCTCCAGTACGGAGAATTGATGAGAAGAGCGCTTCGCGAAACGGATGGGCGAGGGTGAACGCTCATCCTCGTCATCCTCATTGCAATAACCATAGTCCTTGTCTTTATTTGTAGGGTCTCTGGAGACCGAACGTCCCCCCACGCGTGCCCCGGGATCTGAAGGGGAAGGCGAGCGGGACACACTGGGCGAAGGTAGGCCTACACGCTCGCGGAGCGGCGAAACAGGCGGCTCGTCGTCGAGGTCGTATGTAGACACGTACGCACGCTGCTTTTGGCGCTGACGTTCCATGATGTGTGAATTTGATGTGGTCGAATGAGATAAACTCGTAGAGAACGAAGATGGGAACGCGGTGGGAGGGAACGCATTCCGTGCGTTCGAATTGCTAAGGTAGGCTAGTTTCGGTGGGGAGGACGAAGAGGGTAACATTGGCGATGCATGGGTATTGGATGATTTTTGTGGTGAATTGGAACGCGAATCTTGTTCTTGTGGGCCAAACGGGCCTTTTCCGCCGCTCGCTTTTCGTGGGGAGGATACGAGCGCGCTTCCTGCGTCGGCACGTGTGGGGGGTGTTGGTAAGGGTGATTTTGATGGTGATGTAGGACGTGAAAACCCAGACGGAGGAGGCACAGAACTCTTGAGTGGAGATGCAGGACGCGTGAAAGCGGATCGCGCAGGAGAGCTGTTTATGTTATTATCAAAGGCAGAGGCATTTAAACCAGGTGAAAAGGGTCG
Source organism: Suillus cothurnatus (assembly GCA_016758765.1). NCBI lineage: Eukaryota > Fungi > Basidiomycota > Agaricomycetes > Boletales > Suillaceae > Suillus > Suillus cothurnatus. The sequence goes on along the minus strand of JABBWL010000015.1, from coordinate 384,458 downwards.
GGTTCCAGCAGGCGATAGCGGTGCGCGGGGAAGCGGCGGAATGTTCTGTGGCCACTGACTGCGCGTAGGCAAAGGTTCACGCATGGAGGATTGTTCGGGTGCAGGTGACATGCTTCGGCGTTCCTGCTCACGCACCAAGCTTCGACTCCTGCCTGACACCCGTCTCTCCATCGGGGCGGACGCAAAAGGATGCTTTTGGAGCCCCTCGATCACAGATTTGCCACGCTGTAAAGATGGGCGCTTGGACAGGTTTTCAAATTCTTCTTCCTTTGCAGACGGCACACGCTGCAGAAGCGGGTGGCTCCCGAGGTCAAAGCTAGGCGAAGATGAGCGCGAACTTTGCATCGAACTCTGCATCGAGGGATGTCTGCTTAGATCGTCTTGCATATTGTGTGAGGGAGAGTGAGGGGAAGTGGATAGTCCGAGTGCAGCCATGCGTAGTGTGAGCGATTGTGGTTCATTTTCCTGGATATCATTGGGTGACTGAGATGGAGGAGTCGGAAGAGTCGCCGAGCGAGTTGGACGTGTCCGAGTCCATTGCCTTTCCTGAATATGCGCTTGAGGTTGGGATGGTTGAGAAGGATGGGAGCGCTGCGGGAGGTCGCGGATGCCGTATTGCGGGGACACATTGCCTGGTTCTCCCACACTACGTATGTTACGAGCCTCATTCTGTTCGTTATACCTACCGTGCTGATGATTATAGTCTTTCCTTGTGTTACCATATCCTCTTCCCACTTGGCGTCTACCAAATGTTTTCATCATACTCATCACCCACGTCGCTTGTATTCGACTCGTCATCAGTGGTCACAGACATCCGTGTATACATCGAACGCATCGTCGAAGACGATGGACGGGAGGAATCCGTAAGTGCGGACGAGGTAGAGGGTGCGTTGCTTGTCGTACGTGCCCTCTGTGAGACAGAGCTCGCTGAAACAACCAGAACAATCAGGTACATGCGGTGGTCAACATGAGTCATCAGTACCTGGCACTGGTGGTGATCCTGGACTACCAGAGATAGGTGGAGGACGAGATGACATAACTGTTGGAGAGCGAAAGGTATCTGGTACAGGCGGACCACGTGAACTCCCTTTCAGATGTGAAATTGATGAATGATCGGAGTACTAAAGCGACAGATAAATACCTGATTCTGGAGGCCACCGCGAACTACTTGGAACTGCTGACCCTGAGAGGAACCTGGGATGGCTGGAGGGGAACGCGAGCTTCCTGAAAATATTATTTAAAGTTGAATATCACATTTATATAATTACTATTACCTGGAACGGGGGGCGGGCGTGAATTACCGAGTTCGGGCGGACTACGTGAACTGCCTAAGAATAAGATACCCCCGTGACTCAAACTGTGATATTTTTGATGATCAGAAGACGGACCTGGAAGTGGAGGTACCGGTGGGGACCTATTGCCAATAGACGGTAAAGGACGACGGCCGGACGACGTTTGTGTTTGAGCGCGATGAATGACTGTCTGGGCACGATCTATGACACTTGTGGAATTACGCTCTAGGCTTACTGGACTGGCAGAGGAATAGCTGGTTGAAGTTGCAGGAGGGGGGAACCCTGTATTAGAAAGATTTAATGGAGCAGCCGAGCCGGACTACTGTGCTCCTGCGTTCCATGAATGGAACCGCACGTGAGGACGACTCATTGGGCTGCTGTGATGGCCCGGGCCCGGGTAGGTCACGTTTCCAGTGAGGGGTGAATTTGGCCGGTGGAGAAGAGAGCGGAAGAGCTGAAAGTATGTGAAAAATGAGGTCAAGTAAGAGAACAAAACACACACACCATGCACATCTATATGTGGATCGAGATGGGGGTAGCTAGATGCTGGGACCAGGGCCGCCAGTATTGTGAAGGCTTGCAGAAGTAGGCGAACTTGAGTAAGCTGATGATGGAGCTTGATTTGGGAAAGCAGCCGCGCTAGATGAAGGGGCTGAAAGACTAGAAAAGCTTGAAGCACCACTTGCAGCAGAAAAGGGGGAGAAACTAGATGAGCTGGTTTGGGAGCTTACTGCACTGTTTAGATCTGGTTCTGTTGGAATATTATTTTCCAACTGAGCACGGAGATCCAAGCTTGCATGTTTAGTTGATTTAGCACCTGGATTAGGGAGGGGACGTCTTATATGATTATTAATGTGGGTGCTCTCAAGGGATGCAGTATGAGCGAGAATGGCAGGACGTGAAGGGGCTGGGGCCGGATGGGTGCCGGACGTGACGGAGCCGGGGTCTGAGCTGCACGTGCGGGAGGTGGTAGGGATTCCGGACGTGACTTTGGGGTTGGAAGTGGGCGTCGGGTTGGGGTGGGGTTCGGGAAAGATGTCGGTGGTGGACGGTGTTGCTGGTGAGGGTGCGGGTATCTTAACTGGTGTGGTATCTGGATCTGCGTCGGGTGTTGGATCGGGTATCCTGGTCGGGGTGATATAGATCTGAAACCTTGAGATTGTGGTGGTGGATCCCGTGGTGCCGCTGTGTATGCCATCCTCCAACCACTCAAGGTGTTCAATGAGTAGCACACCCTACCGCGTGTCCTTAGAGGCTGTCCATACATCATTTAACCAACCCATCCATCACATGCACAAATATACCAAAATAAACTCGGCATCTCGACATATGTCAAACGATAGATACGCTAAAAATCCCTATCATACAAGAGCCTATATTTACCGTTAAGTGCTCAAGACTTTACCACCCCTTAGACCGACCCAGTAAGACCCATTCGGCCACTCAAACTCAGCAATGCTCTCCTTGTACATCTCAATACTATACCCCTCCTTTGGATTACTTGGAACGTTGTACCTCCCTCTTTCGTTCATGGTACACCTATAGGGAAAGTGTTCATGCAAGTGGTCCGCGAATTCCAACACATTTCGTTCCATCGTCCCGGAAATTGCGACGTAGTCAATCAGGCTTAACCCAGGTCAGGGACACTACTTTCAACAAAAGGATTGACACCAACCTGAGATGAATAACATATTCACATAACCCAACGCCACCGGCGTGCGGACAAACAGGGACGCCGAACCTTCGAACATGGCCATTCAGCATGTCATCCGAATGAAAAAGTGAAAGTTTCCTCGTGCTCACTTTGCAGCCATCAACAACACGCTCAGTACCTCACTGACACCTGCGAGTCTACAGGAGTCAATCTGGCAAACATCGATCGCTTCCGCCTGGAACAACTGTTTGAACATGATACGGTTATGAGCGTGTTCCCCAGTCGCAACTCCGATCCCGTACGGCTTGAGTGCCCGCCTGATCGCAGCGTGGCCCAGAGCATCGTCAGGTGCCGTGGGCTCTTCGATAAACCTAACAATATCGAGGGTCAGTTCTCATAACTGAAATGAAAACGAATAGCACAGACCAAGGTTTGATTTCCGCTAATCCGGTCACATACTCTATTGCCTGTGGGACATCCCAAACCTGGTTCGCATCGATCATCAACACAGCACCAGTCGGACCTGCGTTCTTCCCGGCCAGCTCTGGGCTCGAAGAGTCCTTGAATCCAGACGGGTAATTTGCGGGGTCGTCGATGATAGAACGGATCATCTTGCCTCTGCGCAAGTCATCCTTGAAATCGGCGCCTACTTTCATCTTGAAGTGGTTGAACCCACTTGCAATGGCCTCCTTCGTGAGACGAGATACTTTCTCATCCGAATATCCTGCAGGACTACTCAGCAAAATCTGCAGAATGAATAGGCTTTTCCTCACCAAGCCAGCCCGCTGATGTAATATATGCTGGATACCTGCACTTGTCGGTAAGCTGTAGGTAATTGAGACGTACGTCGATAAACCCTACCCAATGTTAGTGACAAGGGCTTCTCTTTCACGCTTTCCAGCCTCTTTAGCCTTAAGCATCGCAAGTGCCTCTTCACGTGTTAGCACGTCTGTGATATAACGAAACGCAGTCGCGTTTACTAGCTCTTCCTGTGTATGTGTTCATAGTGAATTTGAACGGGACGATCGTAAACAATGTCACGAACTGGAGTCATATCAACAATCAATTTCCATAGGGGTTTGCCTCTGGCACGAGCAAACATGTCCCACAAGGCGTTGTTCACTGCAGCCGTTGCAAGGTGAATCACGCCCTTTTCTGGACCAATCCTTGAAAACAAATTTACAGTCAGATCACAGATACCAAGGTGGAACAAAATAACATAGAACGTTCGAGCACTCACCATCGCAGTTGCGAGTCGGAGCACATCCAATCCCAAGCTTTTCCCATATTCTCGAAAAAGCTCTCGGGATCCCGTCCGACCAAGCGTCCAGCAAGTTCTCGGATCGCATGGCACACCTATGGTGCGAGGTAGGCAATTATCAGTAACATATTTCCAACAGAACGAGAAAAGTAATGCAACGATAAATAGATCATCTACCAGAACTTGTGACGAAGAAATATGTGATAAAAGTGCTAAGCTCTGTTCACTCACAATGTCAGTACCACGACCAATGGTAAACGTCATTCCATGACCGATAAGCCCACTGTCGGTGTATATGGTAACATATGCTGAACTGTAATCGCAATCCGTATTCCTGAAGCACGTGTGACGTAGAAGGACATCAGAAATCACGACATGGGCATCAGCTCACATCGCATCAGTGCCATCACCCGTCAAAGATGTGGGAAAACGAATATCTACCATTGACGGCAAGCAAGATGAGCAGCGCACACGCACAGGGGAGAACAACAACACTCACCATGTGTTTCGAAATGTGTGATCCTGGTCGTCATCATAAGAGTGTTTAGCGTTGCCAATGTTCAATGGTTTGAGCGAGAGAAACAACAGCGGAAGATGCGCCACCGTAACCTCACTCGGCTTGTATTTATGCTGTCTTGAGGATGGCGCTGAGAGGTTCCACCGGTGCGAATGCTGACCCTGGATGACCAGGTGATGCAAATGCACATGTAAGGAAATATCACAAGACAGCAAACAAAGTCCTGGTCAATATATGTATGGTGACTGGATTGACAGACTACTGGCAGCGAATATACGGGGATGTTCAAAAGTTTTGTCCGGCCTGTCCGTCCCGTCCGTCCGTTTTTTAGTACCGTCCGCTCTGTCCCGTCCGTGTTCTTGTCCTCATTACCATGCTGCCGCTGATCGTCTCACAGGTATCCTTGACACTTTCACGTTGACCACGTTGGAGACAGGCCTCAAAGACATATCATTCTTGAGCTTGTGCCGCTCGGTGACGCCCAAATTCTAAATAATAAACTCTGAGATTAGTTAGGAGGTGTTCCGGATAACTAAATTAGGGTCCATCTTGGTACAGAGACAGAATGAACGGGGCGGACGGGACGGTTGGTCATTTCTAATTTTCCGGTATACATAAACTTGCCTGTACCACCCGGCCCGCCGGTCCGCACGAAATTCTTGAAACCTATGTCCCAAACCCTCACTAGCACTCGTCAAATCTTATTTTCAAGGCCTGGCCGCCTTGACAGCAGCAGACAAGCGCTGCATATCCGACTCGGATAAATGGGTAATCAAAGGACTTAGGTTGCATCCAGTTCTGCAGTCAACCAGAGTCTCAGGCTGTCCGAGTCGCCGACTACGTATATTATTCTGCCCACCTGTCTCCTGCAGACTAGTCCCTAGACATACAGAAGGAGAATGGCTGGTCTAAGGTCTACTGCGAAGGCTTCTGTTTGAAGCTGGTGAGGCTTAACTCATCAAGTGTTCTATCTACCGGTTTCTTTTCATGACAGCTGGCGTTTGTCGTTTCCAATCATATGACGATGAAATTTGCAAACGGTCTACGCTTGCTGCTTTCACGAAATTGGATTTATTGACCTCCCAGGAGTGTCGATGGCCTTCGACTATAATTATCATCACCACAACCGCTGTCGCAACCTCAAAGGCCCCGCATTTGAATCGAGTGCGTACTTCGACGATTTTCGCATCTGAGCACAATGCTTTGGCTTGAGCTGCAAGTACGTGTGAATGCGGCGGCCGGAGAGATGAACTCGAGATCGACCTGCGGTCGATACGTCAAAGAAACTTGTCCACGTAACCTCTTTGCGAATATGTCTGTCACAGAACCGTACTTACCAGTTAACAATGCTTGCATGCAGTAATGTGCGATCGCATAGGAGGATAGGAACTACAGAGCACAAAGATGAGGTAAAGACATAAAAAGAGCGACGTATCGGGGTGAGATCAGCGAAGGTTTTTGTTGGCACAGTGCATGAATGGAAACTGATGGTAAGGCAAAGGAGCTGGTTGTTACCCGGATACTGGTCCGTCATGTTATTCCAACTCTCCCCACTACCCATCAAATTAGCTCTCAACACCGATGTGACAAACACTCCCCTCCAAACCACGTGCACCAAGCAGCCTACTTAGTTCACATCCTCGAGGGTGTCTTTCTTCTCTTCGGCTGCGGTCTGTTCGCCCTCAACATCAAAGTTCTCAACGAGATCAGGCACGTCGTCGTCATCATCCTCAGCGGCACCGGTAGGTGGCCTCTGTTGCCCTTGCTGGATGGCTTGGTATGATTCCGCAAGTTTGCGGAGCGATGCCAGCGAATCAGGGCCAAGTTGGTTCAAGATACCAGGGACGAGTTCAGTCAACTCCTTGACGTGACCAGTTCCATAGATCGCAAACGTGTTGGCGGAGACCGCGGCATGTACTACAGACGAGGAGAGAAACTCAAATTAACACGAATCTTATCTGACAGGACGCCAAACGCGAGCTTATCTACTCGGAAGCGACGTAGAAGTTCGTACACACCTTTTGGGGCAGTGAAATGCAGCACGTTTCCATCTTCCCTGAACATATTAACCTCCTCTACGCCAGGAATAGGCTGCACATTCAGTTTCTTGAGAGCGCCTTGGAGTTTTTTGTCATCCTGTGCTGCGGAGGGCTTGGTTTTCCGGACAATTTTCCGGCGCATGGTCCCTTTACCACCTGCAACGCGTCATCATGTCAGCCTTGAGTACACATATGCCAAAAATGAAGAAGGAATGGAAGCTACAAACTTGGCGGTTTGATATAAAACACTTACCGATCCTGTTGGCTGCAGCCTGCGCCTGAAGTTTGGCCAATTTTGTGGGATCCATGATATTTTGCGGTGAGGGTTCACGATGCCCTTGGTGATGCGACGGTGAAAAGTTGCAGACTAAGGTTCAGGCACAAATATGTGTACACAAACACTAGTACCGCGGTCCTGAATTTGTACCACAAACTTGGACGGATTTAGGCACCACGATCACTTTGACACGCGTTTGGAGGGGGATTTCCAAGGTGCTTGACCAAAACATATCCTTGCAATTAACATCACAGTCCGTCAGAAAGCTTTTGGAATAATCGGATACCCAGAGATGAATATTACATTTCACATTCGCCCGGCTAACGTAAACGACGTGGTGAGCACCTAACACATTGTTGATGAGTGCTGTTATCAGCATTGATAAGATCAATGACTCAGGACGCCATGCTCAAGTTGGTTCAAGATCTTGTAGGTAATCGCCTCGCCTCCAGGATCTTCATGTCCTGTAACTTCCCACTTTTATCTAGGCGGCGTATGAAAAACAACCCGAGTCTGCAAGGGCTACCCCTGCTTTGGTGGGTCGTTCGTTGAAAGATTACGGAGTCGTACACATATGCCGTCAAAGTTTCGAGAGAACATATTCGAAAAGAAATATGCGCACGCCCTCCTCGCGTTTGATGGAACATCTGAGGCACCCGGTATAGCATTGGGCATGGCCCTGTATTTCTTCAATTTCTCAACATGGACAGGCAAGCCTGGCCTCTTCGTGAGTCCTGATTTGCCCTACGCCGCACTGCGACGCTGCCTCTCTATTAATACTTCACATACAGCTTGAGGACTTGTATGTATCCCCGCATGCAAGAAATAAGGGCATTGGCAAAGCCCTTTTCGCGGAACTGGGTAAGATAGCTCAGGAGAAGGTAATATCACACGCTTTTTTCCGAGGACCTTACTGATGCAGCCTCCGGCAACAAGAACTGCGCACGCCTTGATTGGTCGGTACTCAAGGTAAGTCACACTTGGCTGATCGTGCCATCAATGTTCCAGCGGATTAATTGTACATTTGTATCATTCTTTCATTAGTGGAACACTCCATCGATCGCATTTTATGAAAAGAAATTGGAGGCTAAAGCAATGGAAGAATGGATGGGTATGCGGCTGGAGGGTCAAGGAATCGAGAATCTGCAGAAGCTTTCCATCCACACAGCCTGAGGTCATTGAAACAGGGTCTTTTATATCCTGGCCAAGTAATAGCATAGGTACCATTGCGCAATGTGATGTCAGGGTGTCTCTGTATGACGCACGAGCTGATCAAAAGACTACCAGACCTCGGGCACAGTTGACGCGCAATACAAGTGGTAAATGACTCATATAAATCGGACCGCACACAAGGCGCACGAATGCAGGGCCAGGAAATTGCGAGCACGACTTTTGTGTGATGTAAGCTACACCCCGTCGTAACTAGCTCCACCTGCCTGACAAGATTAATGTGTGAGACCGATGGATAACCCCCGCTCTAGAATTTATTAGACCGCTCACCTTCCGCAGCTTCACCACAATCGGATCCTCCTTTAAATCGTCCTTTTCCCGAGCGGGAACTTCAATAGAGTAGACACGCAGCACCTGCTTGACATCGGCTGTGTGGACGGAGATCTGCGAGATAATGCAAAGAGTCATGTCAGACTAAGTAACTACATTATCATTGTCATTGATTCACCGCTGAAAGGCAGTGCAGCCACAGGCCGCCGCCACCGCGTGTGTTTTAAAATTGGAAAAATAAGGACGTCCAAACACGCCGCAGCACACGTAAAGAAACAGACTAAAGACTAACCTTGGCCTTCCGCATCACTTTGCACCCAGGACCGATCCACACTACTAGAATGAATTTCTCCCGTTGAGATTCCTTGTCATTGGAGAAGGTGACGCGAACGTATGCGTAAGACGCTTTAGAATCACTAAGTACATCGCGTAACTCGGCGAGACCACCCGTTCCCGTTTGTGTGACTGTTAGCTTGTCAGAGCGATCAGACTAAGCGTGCGACCATCGCAGGGAGGACCTAAACGCATCAAGGTAATCAGACCCGTTTAGAAACATAAATTCTGACCTCATAGTCGAGCAAAAGCCAGTTAGTCTCGGATTTGTCGGAACGAACATCCTGGTAAGCTGTAAGGATCAGCACCACGATGCTGGTTAACCCAATTTCACTAAGCGATGTGCTATAACTTCGCAGACTAACCTTCGCCGATTTGGGGATCGGATAGGTCGGCCATCGGGTATAATCAGGCGCGATAAATCGAATACAAATCTTTGCAGAAGGAAGGAGGGGAAGAGAACAGGTCGATACGATAAGCTGGGAATGGCAGAGATGGTGGCTTCCTTCCTAGGAGATGGTTTGAAAGTCGAAGCACTCACGAAATCACTCGGCAAGTACCGTGACAAACCTGCCCACTAATTTTTTCCCACTAGGTTTGAAGTTAGACACTTTGTTACATTTCCATCAAGTAATCATGCAGGCCATCCAGTTTACAACGAGGTTCAACTATTATAACTTAACGTCACTACTTTGTACACCTTCACATCGCGCACAGTCTTGGCTTCACAAAAGCTCATTCCATAGATACTATTCCACTACCAATGAACCAAAGAAAAGGGACTGGAGACTCGCCGGACACCCTGCACCTCTGTCCTTAGCAGGAGATGATGCACAAGGAGAAACCCTCGATTTGAGCGAAGATGAACCACCCCCGAGGCGACGGAAACGCGCGCCGGTGGAAGATACACCAGAGGAATGGAAACGCCACCGTCTCTCCATCAAGGAGGCTTTCCCTCAGGGTTGGTCCCCTCCACGTAAATTATCTCGCGAAGCCATGGACGGTCTGCGCGCCATGCATACCTATGACAAGCATACGTTTTCGACGCCGGTACTTGCTGAGAAGTTCAAAATTAGCCCAGAAGCTGTCCGTCGCATCCTGCGGAGCAAGTGGGAGCCCTCGAGAGAGCAACGAGCAAGATTTGCAGAACGGGAGCGACGGTCGAGGGAGGAACGAAAGATGCAGAGTAGGCTTAAAGAGAAGAAGCAAAACATGGAACTGATTTCTGAGGCCGCAATGCCAGAGAGACCTAATCGAAGAGATGAGCGGCCAAAAGGGATTAATTCGAAGGACAGGTTATACTTTGGTTAACAAAATTACTAGGATCGACGGATTAGCATTGCTCAATATGTGCAGTGCACGCCTATTCACACCTACGTGCTTATCTCATCGATCAGAGGACCATGCAACATGTCCGACTTGTAAAAGCTTTACAAATAAATGGAGCATCGTGACGCTACACGAGAATTGTCATACAGGCATATTACTTCTATCTAACCTAGATTATTAAGTCACATACATCTAGATGTCTAGCAAACGAGAGGTTGGTGAAGGGAGCGCTGACGGGTAGCTTGAAAGTACGTTATAGGCATAGTATCGGAGCCGGTAGTGTTTGAAATGAAGTATAAGGTAGATAGATAACGTGTCCAATGGGTCTGTGACTAGGACCGTGTGGGTAATGTAGTGATGTTATAAAAAGGCTCAACACGATGCTGGTTCTAGTTTGTTGACAGGGTGAGAATGATTGTCCAATAAGTCAAGACCAGCTTGCGTTAAAGTGAAAGTACGGATTTCTCGTGTTTAACATAAGATGAGCCCTGTTCCGGTCGACAGAGTAGAATATCGTTCCAGTTGGGTTGAGGAGGTGCGTTGAGTTGCTCGCCTTTCTTGTCAACAAGGGAGTATCGGAAGCCAAGTAACATCATGGAGGTGACAAGCTTGAGCTCAAGTCGGGCCAAGCGCTGGCCAAGACAATGCGTCTTACCTTGTTACCGATAAATTAGGTTTGTCATCAAGCGCGCAATCGACAATGTGGCTTACCTCCTCCCCAACCAACGTAACCGAACGGAACCGTCGCTTCCTCGCGGCTAGGATCGAACCTCCACGGATCAGGATAGAGGTCCGGATTGAGATGAACGTCCGAGAAAGGATATACTACATATGCCCCTGATGGGATAGTCTTTCCGTCAATCGTCACATCAGGTCCAAGGTTCCGGCGCATGGCAGTATGAGGCTGCGCAATCCTGAGAGTCTCGCGAATGAGAGAATCAAGAACGGGTGTCTCAGATTCCCAAGCCTCCAGTGGAATGGACGAAAGTTGTTGCGACAAAGAGTGGGAGACGTTAGGGGAAACGTAATTTGCCAACAGTTGCTCCACTTCGGCAATTACTTCATCCTTGGACTCATGATCACCAAGGTATGTGATGAGCCACGAAGCTGTTGTTCCGGTCGCTCGCGCACCGGCGACTAGCAGACCCAAAATGAACTGTTGAAATGTCAGATGACTCGGAATCCCTATGCTCAACAGAAAGACTTACGCCAACAATGACAAGCCTGTCGTCTTTTTCATCGAGGAGCATCTGCAGAGTGTCAGGTTTAGATATTCCGCTACGCTCCCGTTCATCAATGGCCCGGACGATAATGTCGTAGATTTTTTTGGTCGCCCACAACTTTTTAAGCATGCTAGGCCCCGGTAGCCATGGAAGTAAGACAGTCGCGGGCGTCGTTCCACTGTCCAAAGTGTCGTAGAGTTCCTTGAGACGCGCAACTTTGACAGGATCGTCTGCTAATTCCTCGCAGGAGAGCGATCGTACAGTAATTTGGAATAGAAGCTGTAATATACATGGTCAGGAGTTGGATGAGCCTAATGAGTCCAAGAACCAACTTCATAAATTTTCTCAAACGGGTCAAATGTTCCTGATGGGCCCCACGTTTCCATTACTCTTCGGCAATCCTCCAAGATTGGGGCAATGACTAGGGATGATGATAAAATGAGGATGAGATAGAATGAATGAATACGACGTACGGCGACCAAGATGTTCATTTCGCTGAACGGAGGAGAGACGCTTATGAATTTGCGCAATGCGCTTGGTCTGAAGGTTGGAAGTCACCCCTTTGACAACAGGGATCTAAACAGCGTCAGGATTGGCGCACATGCTATCGATCATAGAGGGAGATACTAACAGCTCCGGAAAGCACTTTAAAGCCTTCAGTGAGGTCGAAGTGTTTGTTTGCGAAGAACGATTTCCGGGCTGACTCTCCGGAAACAACAATGACTGTCTCCTGCATCATCGTAGTGAGTGGTCGCTGGAGAAGATTTGCTACTATAACGCTTACTCGGAGCATGTTGAACTGAAACAGGGACTGGCCAGTTTTACGAAAACCATCGTTCAGAAACTCGAAACGTCGGCGGAAGAATGGGGTAATGGCGAGGAGATGAGAGCCGGGGAGAAATACTGGGGCGCCGTCAACGGCGTCATATGCATCTTTTTGAGAACCAAAACCGAAAAAAAGAAGAATAAAGAGAACAAGTAAAGCGAGAGCCACTTGGGCCTTCAGGCTAGAAAGAAGAAATGCGTCGGCAGCGGATTGTAGGCCGACCGTGTACATGATACAAGCTGTCGGACGCGAAAGATAATACTTGAGGACGGCAGCGAAAACTTGTGTGAGAGCGCGATTTTATATACCACCTCAAGTTCATGCATGGCTCATATATCCCGTGCACATGCGAAACGCCAACATGCTGCCTCGCCATGTATGCACATGAGTGCCTGTCGGTGACTTGATCGACATTACTAGATCTTGGAATCACTAGTGGCTTCGGTTCCGCAATTCAATATTCAAGGGTGCGGTAATACGTAACACGTCTCGTGGCCAACCCTGCGTATGTACTAGTACGTCTACGCTCCGTCGGAGACGATGACGACGCTCTGCCAGTGCGGTGTAGGCTAACGTACTTTGTGTTGTACATTATAGTGCATTTCCTTAACTCCATTGAGTGCTAGAGATGCCGCATCCGGCCCTGCATTGCAGCACTCTTCAATACCTAAAAAACAAAGCTCGCCTCGAGGTCTTGGTGTGGTAAGGCATCTTTGCATATACTCGTCATCATCCGCCGGACGCCGGCGAACCAAAGCCTCGATCCCCATTCACAGCGAAATTTCTTTATCGTCCAACGCACATGTCACCTTGGTTGTCACGTCCCGAGGACTCCCGCATGCTGCGTGCGGTTACTGAAGGTATGCAATCAAGACCATTCAATCTGTCAATTAAAATAAAGATGACCAAACTTCCATTGAGCTTACGGATACACCCTGCAACGTGGAATTTGTCTCCGCGCTAATGACTCCGCCGGAACGGTGAGCCTGTGTATAGGCGAAGCTGCCCTTAGTGCATGTTCCAGCAAATTATTTTCTCAGGCTGTCCTACCACTGCGTAATACCCACGGCGCAGACACCGGCATGTCACAATTTCCATCCATCCAAACCAGAATGCCAATGATCGAAAGCAGTCAATACACACATCCAGTGAGCCAGAGCGGCCAGGACCACACAGAAGTGAAATATCTGATGTGATGCGAAGAGTAAGTCGAATTTCCCTGGAGCCAGACGTTCCGGTATGCGATTAGCGCTGCGCGGGGATGAATTGTAACATCAGGCATATGTGTGGAGGGCGGGAAATGAGGCTTAACGCACTAAATCAACGCGCCCGTGATGTATAGACCGCCTGATGCGAGAAGCCAACCAAAACCCATCTCGGAAAATAGTTTGGATGGTCCATGCGATACCAATAAGTGAGCTACTGGAACCACAGCAGACAATCCGAGACCAATGAAGACACAGGTACGTGCACCTCGATGTGTTGGTTTTGCATATTCAGGGTTGAGAACGATATATGCGGCTCCTTAAAACGTGTATTGGTAAATGACTTGCTAATGGACTGATATCAATGGACTGCACCGACCTGCACCGACCAATGCGATGGAACATAGATAACAGGCTTGCAAGGCCGGTTCACAGTAGAACCCGTAGTAAAGGCATGGTACAAAAGATCCGACAGTGAGGACTATGGAAGGATTCATCGAAATGAGATAGAGGTGGCGATACTTTCACTTACTGACGATTCCCGAATAGTCCAGTGCATGGCACTGTGTCGACACCTATGATCAATTTCAAATCATGAATCAGATCGTGCAGTCGCAAGTTTGAGAAGGGCTGACCTGTGCCGAATGGCAAGTGGCAGTGTGGAACATGGCACTCGCAGTAAGGCAGAACACTGCAGAGAGTAGAAATATAGCAAAAACAGAAGTATCCAGCCAAGTGGTAGTGCTATACGTCAAGATATATTGCCCTCGAAATGTGACCAGGATCCAGAAGAAAACCACAGCGCCAGCCAGATGGCTGAGGATGTTCACTGGAAAATGCAATGGAGCATGTCTACTTCAGACAATAAGAAACTCACCAGTTTCGTTGTGAGGGTCTACTCAAGACAAGATCAATCGATGACATATAAATGTTGGGCGACTCGAATTTCCTTACAACTATAGATAGATGCAATGCAACCTGACCAGCAGTTCTGCACTCTAGTAGCACAGCAGTCAGTCAACCATCCGCACTGCGGCAAGTCGAACACTTGCACCCAGTCTTACCGTCTGTAGCCCATTAAAATGTACTCGTTATCCCTCTGCCATTCTGGTATTTCGTGCCAGGAAAGCGTCATCCGTTTCTTGTCAGGACCAGTTTGCAAAATGTGGTATCCAGGCCCATTCTGATTGCTGAGGTTTCGTTTGCGTGCGCTGAGCTCGGACATACTGTAAAAAAAACACCTCCAGAAATCGAGCTTGAGAGAACAATGGGTGTAGGCTTTCTGTTGGTATATAGAAGTTGCAAGACACAAATAGTTTGGTTCAGATTCAGCACTTCATGCACGTCCAGTCAAGCCTGCGTGACAGGCACAACATAACCCCAATTTGCTTACACTGTGGCACCAGTCACAATTAGATGCACGTGAGAGACAAAGAACAGCATACTAGCATCCTCCACAACGCACAACTTGGTGCCGCCTCGCAAATCTGGAGAGTGTGCCTGTGAACGTATGGAAACCAAGGTTGTCATCGATGTGAGTACAGTCTCGATCTCAATGAGCGCCAATCTACAGGCTGTAGCAGCGAGAGTCATTCAATCACTGAAATGACCTGGTGATCGTCAGTACTCTTCGACAGTCATATCTGAATATTGTCGCTAATTCCATCACCATGGGCATTTTTTCTTCTAAGGCTCAACACTGATGCCCGTCTCAGCTTCTGGAACCTGTTAAATCCGAACCCTTCTGAGTCAGGAGCCACCTTCTTCAGCTCACGGACTTGGAGAGGCGTTAGATATGGTTAGCATACCAAAGTCACCATATATGGCAAGAAGTTTCCACGACCATTTAAACGGGCGAGATGAATATATCGTGCTCAGGCTGCACAATGTTACACAAGGTCCTTCATCACGTCATGTTGCCCTGGCCAGCACCCCGTAAAGATCGCAGAAACTTTGTTACTTCAGCTCTTGTACATGTTTTTCGTTACTCTCTGACACATATCATGTCCGATCACTAAAGCTCTCGGTTAGCAGGCACGTGTCACCGAAGGGTCGTTCAGCTGCGCTCAACCACGAGTGGAATTCGTCGACGTCAACCCAACGTCAACCGGTAAAAATGGACTGACCACTCAATTTCCACTTACCAAAATTCACTTACTAACGAATGCAGTTGAATTTCGGCTAGGTCACAAAAAGGTTCTCGACGAAACCCCCCCCTTCGTCGAATCTGAATATACTACAGGTTGCTAATGTTATTACACGATGAAAAATGAGCGTATATAGGTCCAACACACGGTGAGAAATGAAGTTAACAACCGAGATAACGAGTCTGGTACTTCACACAGTAAATAGCTAAGAGATGAATACTTTCTTGAGTGCATTGAACTCGCACTTTTGGTCAGTCACTTGGCAAGTGACCATGCCATCGTGCTTCGCTGCCATATCTTCCAGTGCCTGACGGTAGAATACGGTCACATGAAGGAGTTGGTGGTAGGTTTGTTTTCAAGAGTGAAAGACATACCTCTCTCGAGTAAACTTGACCATTTGGAAACACCATGGGCATATTGTCCTCGTCCATGATCTTGCCGCTTATTCGACAAACAATAGTGGAGTTGGCGTGGTGGCTGAATGGAACTTCTTGAGCCAGAGTGTTTATGCTAGGGTCGCACACCGGACAGTCGACATTGTGGGAGGACCTGTCGTTGCAGGAAGGTAGCTTTAGTGAAGCCAAACCAGAATAAAGAGCAAGATTGAGAAGGGGTTCAGTGGGTAAAGAGTTCAGATTGTAGATGGCAAGTCGAAAGGCCTGAATAAGATCAAGCCAGCGGGAATCGTCATAAAGTCTCTGTAACGTCCAATGAGATACAAATGCGGGTGGAGCAATGTTATCTTACGCGATACGGACCACACGTCGTAGAAGGTTTTATTGCGAGTAGAGTAGCAGCCTGCATAATCTGTGAGAGATGCGTTTCTTGCCATGACACGAGGTGCTTTTTCGAGTAAGCCATGGCCTCCTGCTTCTTCTGCTCACGCGCCAACTCGATGTACTCTTGTAAGCGAAGTTCAAATTCGAGCGTGCTCTGCGGAAGAATCAATATGTTTTCATGAAGATCACGTTATTACAGCGTTCAGTCTCACCTTAATTTTTCGCAACGCCGTCTTGTTCTCGCTACACCATGCCAGTGCTTCAGTGCAGCTGTGCTTGGAAAGTGCCAATTCAATTCTTCGGATGTCTGTGAACAGATCTATGTCCACAAGGGTCTAGTGCAAGCAGTAGGTGTCATGAGTTGAAATGAACAATTTACGGAACTACAAACCTCTATGTTCCTGTCATGTGCCAGTGTTCGTGCCGTGTTTTCCCGTCCAGTGCGGAGGGCCCAGTCAACAAGCCATCTGTCAAGCCGCGTGTCCGCCCACCGTGAAAAATCGAGGCTACCGGTGGTTTGCAGGGTCTCTACCGCCATGAGATGCTGTAACCTCTCCCGAGTGACATCAAGGGTGGGCTTTCCAGCAGTATCCTGCAGTTCGGAAAGCTGCATGCAATGCCCACTAATGTAAAATGAGATCCGAATTAGCAAATAATTCCACGTACCTTGCGCTTGAGGTTCTCAACCCGACCTATCATCCCATCTACGCTCTTAGCGGCGTCCTCGAGGTTAACCTCACGGCTTTTGGATCGTTGTAGTAAGTCATTCGAGACGGCCTGGACATTTCCGAGCTCACGCTCTATATTCCGTTGTGTCGCACGAAAGACCTTCCGATAGTTTTCATAAGGAACCTGGCGGAGTGTGATTGTAGTGAGGTTATTGAGAATTAGCAGGCGTAACTGCGCACCCGTGCAAATGGCTGCTCAAATAGCAACACCCCCTCGTAATTGAGCTTTGTTGAACTCATATCAATGTTATGAGGATCTGTCTTCAAGGTCTAGCTATCAGGACTGGCGTTGGTAGGGAATCGGGATTAAATGATCGCAGTACTTGTGTTATTACCCCCACGTGACCTGAAGGCATGGTCTACTCGGTACTAATATGTGAGCAATACAAAGGCTAGTAATTATACCACAACTTGGGACTCAGTACTCAGGGATCATATTGTGTGTGGTCAGGGGGGAGCTGAATCTTGTATCTGTCGGTGTGTCACTTTGAGCCTGTTTGAGGGGGGAAGGGCGGCCGGTCATAAATTAGCTCTGGACAATTCGGCGGTGATCAAAGTGGCAACTGAGGCTTTCATTGCACCCGTGTAAAACATTGTCCTTTACACAGCTGCGACGGGCAATGAAGCATCTGGCGAACCTGTAGCGCACGCACTAGGAGAGCAGCAGCACACGGAGAGTCGGAGACACGGCAGAGGCCCAGCACTTATTACCCAATTGTATACGCGAGCCCCTGTCACAATGGGACCCGGGTGGGGCCGCCGTAAAATAGCAATTCTACCTTCGCATTAAGAGAGGGGACCATGGGGATGTTATATAGAGGCTCCTGCTATGGAAATACATATCATACACACATTTCCGCGCTATCTCATGCTCAAAAATTCGGCGGAAAATTCCCTTTGCACCGCCATCAAGACCGCCCCCTCTATCTTATTGCCTTTAGCTGACCTTAATACTTCCCATCTGTGACGTGCATATACTATTCTACAGACGGCAATAATATACTACTATAGGATTATCCTGCATGTATTTTCTACCGTACACAAGAGCCTGGTGGACGACAAACAAGTTATCAAACAAAAGGCGGAATCATCCGTTTATTTCACCGCCTTCCGTCATCCCGTGAGCCCCGTCTCCATGCCATGAAATCCCGGACTAAGGCCACCACAAGAGGAACAGATATAGATGCGAATAGTGGCGTATACACTGCATACTTATGCTCGGCAGGAAAGTACAGCAATGCCAGCATCCCAGGATTAAAGAAAGCGCGTGACGCCATAGATAATGCCTTACTGGACCATCGCAGAGCAAGCGCCGGCGAGGCCACGGCGGTGCGATAGGCCTGCATTGCTTGAGCACAGTCTTCATTAATATGACATCAGATGCAGAACGCACCTCGTGGAGCGATGCAAGGGCATCTAGGACATCATCTCGTACCACTTGCCCAACAGGCATGTTATTGATCTGATCCACGAGCTTCACAATGCTGTACAATGTGTCTTGGCTGCCTTGCACGTTCTGCAATGCACGACGCCGGAGCAGAGCATCTAACTGCCAGTCGGATAGAAAGCTTCCTTCCATGCTCAAGCCGAGGGGAACGGGTGGCACGCCTAAAAGGGCAGCGAGCTGGGTGGCAAAGTTGCGGAAAACTGGTTTTAGATCGTTATATGAAAGATGCAACGACGAGGAATTAATTTCATTGTTGAGGACGAAAATGCTGCCCCATTGGGGCAACAGGAAGGAGCTCTGATTTGTTGGGCGACCTATCAATAAGTCAGAAATGATCACAAGTGAGTATACGCGACATTTGCCTTCACTGTCAATAATGTTCATGGGTGAGTGGGTCTCAGAGGGAGCGAATAGAACGAAGTGGAGAACAGGATCATTCGAGACGCTAGATGCTACAATAACTGGTCAGGTGTTGATACTGTTAATCACAACGCAGTACTGACCAAGTGTCCACTCGGCAGAGTTGATAAACACTGTCAAGTCTTCCTGAGTAAGCCCTGATGCTTCAGTATCACCGAGGGTCAGGCGTTTCGGCTCAAATGCTAATGGAGCATGATACTGGACTTGACTTTCGACTGTAAAATTGTGCAAAGTGGAGAGTCGAGACGTCAGTGGGAATATGAATTCTGATAAAGCGTTTTTAGAATTGGCCTCGAAATACAGGGGCCACATAAAATACCCGCGAGCGCAGCTTGGACATCCCACGTCTCAAAAAATCGATTGGGAGTTGCGTCTTCATTTAGCAGCGTAAAAGCGAGACGATAGTGATCCGAGTATTGAACGACACGCTGCGAATGTGAAGTGCTCGACTCTGGGGGAGCAATGAGGTCGGACAATATAGAGCTTAATCTCGTTGCTAAGGTGAGAGCATTCGAACGCATTTCAAAATACCACACTCTCAGTAACTCACCTGATTGCACATCAGTCTTGCTCACCCGCAAGTGTCTTGAATGAGCAATTGAGGTCTGTTCACCAAGAGCAACTGTATATAGGCTAGACGCTACTACAGCAACACGTCAAATTGCCCTGCCTACTAGTAGAATTTTCGTGAGTGCACACACCTTCATCATGTCTGTCTTGTAAGCGTAGGTCAACGCCCCTCCACCTTCCAGGTTCATTTATCGCAGAATCACGAAGCAATGTTTGGACTTGAGAGTTTAGGCTGGGATTTTGTTGGCTAATGGATGCAGTCAAATCGAACAGTGATAGGAAAAACGATGTTGCTTTGAACTTGTGATCGTACTTGACTGGTTGGAAGTGCAAGTCTCTCGATACTCGTCAAATGCCACCAGAATGGTAAAGCCAGAATAATAACGATCCAATACGAAGCAAGGACTGCTCTACGGATCCAGTCTCTTTCGAAGCTAAGTTTTTGAGGATCCTTGAAACCAGTGCCAGTGCTTGCGAAAGCAGCAGAGTTCATCCTAGTGTAAAGTCTAGCGGTTGCCCAGCAATAATACCAACAACATTGACGACCCGCAGATGGGGGGTCGGAGTTTCAATCCCTTCTTGCTAGAGATCACTCATCTACCTCAAGCGTTTACTTCGACTGAGCGTCTTCGCTGCTAGTTGCACCAAAGTTTCAGCATTCATGTTCATTAACTGACCTTCACTTGCTTTCAAATAGTTCTACAAACATTCGCATCATCACGACACGCTAGGCTAATTTTCAACCCGACCTCTCTTCTGTTCTTACCTGTGACAAGTGTTGCAGCATCTTGGGGGTCACAATCCTCTCAAGCATGACTTCTGCAAGCTACGAAACTCCTACTTTTGCTAGTCCTTCGTCCGTATATGACATACGGCGCTCTCTAGGTGGCAGTTTCTCATCTGCATACGACGTAAGTTCTCGTGAGAGTCGTACTTTCTCGGGTCGTTCAAATACCCTCTTTCTCAGTCACCATATCCTACTGCACGTCGAAGATCTCCATCTCCTGGTCCATCTTCGAGGAGATACGCACCATACGATAGTTATATCCCCCGTGGGGGACCTAGCTATCGTAGTGATGATCATCCAAACATTTACAGGCCAAATGCATGGAGGCCAGAACGTTACAACAGCCGCAGTCCATCCCCAGATCGTTACGACCGGTCTCGTTCAATGGAACCGCGCTTCTGGGATTCGGGTTCCCGCTGGCAGTCGTCTTGGCAAGATCGAAGAACCTCCCCGAGTCCACCACCTCTACGGGAAAAACTTCGCAGAGATATCATGGCAGAGCGAATGTTCGAGCCATCAGACTCCTGGAAGCAATCACACGTCGATCGATCTGGCCGATACGAAGCGTTTGTCCATTTGCGTGTGACTTAGTATTTTCTCTCATCATCGAATGTAGGTTGGAGCCCCCGAGTCCAAGGTTTCCAGATTATCGCGCTCGTCCTGCACGAGATTACTCTCCTCAGAAGTCACCAACGTACCCTTCTATTCAAGGTGATACTTATCGTCCTTATTCTAGTGGTCAAAGCTACCGAGAACCGCACGTATTTGTTCGGTCAGATTCATACCGGCCACAATATGACGATAGTACTCGGGTGTCACCACGCTCAGTCGACAAATTGAACACAGATGCTTACTTCCCGCATCAACCATCTAGTCATTATGATCACGATGACACACGGTCTTCGACCTCCATTGCCAGCACACCACCTCACCATGCCGTTAACTCTCCTCCCCCAGACCCACCTATCATAGATCGTGATGCCCGTAGGCATTCACCATCTTGTAGACGTGTGTCACCTGCCCACTCCGTAGCACGATCTAGGGCGTCTTCGAAATCTTCCGAACCCCCACTTAAAAGATCAAAGTCGAGATCTTCATCCCGATCATCTGCTTCTTCTCAACCTGATAAATCTGCTATCTCCGCGCGTAGTGGTCTTAAGGATATCGTGTCACCAAAACCAAATCGAGAGAGCACAACTCAACAAGCACCCACGCAAATCTTGTCGCGAGATCCTGATCGACTTGGTTCTACATCGACTGGAAAGGGTTCTACGCACCCTGAGCCTCTATTGCACGTGGGTGCCAAACCGGTCCATCCTGTGATGAATGGTGAGCTTAATGGTCCGCCTTTGGCATCCAACTTTCCGCGTTCTCCACCAAGTTTATCGTCAGCAGAAGGTACGACCGTCCTTTTTACTTGTCGACAACCCTGAAGAGATGTACCAATTTTAGATGTTGAGATGTCTCCACCTGGGCTTATATCTTCTCATGCTCTCCCTAGTGATGTGGAATTTGCCTTCTTGGGGGATCCAGCTGGTAAAGGGATTGAAATGCAAACCAACCAAACCTCCCCTCTTTTTGATGAAGTTCATACCCAGCCCATTAGTCCGGCTACGTCCAGTCCTGCTTTGAAATCTATGGGGGCGGTTATCGATGACTTATCGGCGTCGTCCGCGACCGTGGCTCCTTCATCAGAATCAAGAATGCTGGAGAAGGATATTGATATCGACTCCCCGCGAACATTAACAGGAGACACTCCCTTGCTAAAGTCTGTTCCACCAGTCATTGCCACCGAATCGGTCGGCAGTTCATCTCGTGTCGAGGCAGGAGAGCAGCTTTTGACTCCTGCAGTTGACGTAGAACAGCCCGCAACGTGGTTTTATGGTCGTCCGCCTTTGGCAGACTCGACCGCAAAAGCCCTCCGTTTTGTAGTCCTTACGAGGCTTCAATGTGATCGTCAGACGCGCGATGAGCGTGTTGTTCCGGTTCTTAGGGCCAATCGGGCGATTCGCGAGCCTTCTCTACCTTCACCCATTGACGCGCAAGACAAGCTGTTTCAGGAATTTGCAGCTGATCAGCCTCGTCAGGAAAGAATGTCTTTACATTCTCAGTCTATTAGATCATCCTTATCAGGACACTTCCTGG
This sequence comes from Suillus cothurnatus, assembly GCA_016758765.1. Classification (NCBI taxonomy): domain Eukaryota; kingdom Fungi; phylum Basidiomycota; class Agaricomycetes; order Boletales; family Suillaceae; genus Suillus; species Suillus cothurnatus. The sequence goes on along the minus strand of JABBWL010000015.1, from coordinate 361,979 downwards.
AGCGAGAAACAGCCCTTCGGGAAAAGCAACAAAAGCTGAGAGAAGAATATCTTGAGCTACATCAGCAATGGATAGCGCAATGTGCCCGGCTCGATAACGTGTCAAAAGGCGGTCTACCTGAGGAATCCATGCCAGCTTCTGCAGGCGGCAGGTCCACTAGACGATCAGCTGCCGTTTTGGGTGATGCTGTTCGCTCTGATCTTGAGATGGAGCAAATCATCGCGAATCTTGGGATGGAGGAGCTGACGGATCCAAGCTACTTGGCGATCAAGAACGTCGCAAAGATACCGGATATGATTTCTGTCGTTGATGGCCGTGGATCATACTCTTATGATGATACGAACAATATCTTGGACGACCCCGCGGAGTTTTACAGCTCGTCCTCGGCTCTTGACCTCTGGACGGAAGAGGAGCGCATTGTCTTCAAGGAGAGATACGCTGCCCACCCGAAGCAATTCGGGCTTATTGCTCAACATCTGCCCAATAAGACTGCTGCTCAGTGTGTCACGTACTACTACCTGCATAAGCCGCACGTCGACTTCCGCAAGGCTATTGCACAGTATGGTGCAGGTCGACGTCGGAGGAATGGCAGGGGGGCTAACAAGCAGAAAGGCAACGCGCTGCTTGCAGATATTCGCCGCCATGATGACGAGGTATTGGCTGCCCACCCCACCTCTTCGGCAGTACCCAGCAAGCGCAGGAGGGCTGCTATGCTGCGATCCAATGTCGAACCGAGGAGAAACCAATCTCGTAGGGGTACCGTCCAGCCCGACCAGACCCCTACTTCTTCTGGGACAACGCCAGATCCCGAAGCGGATGAGCAGAAACGCAGGCGGCGCTCCACTGCAGTTGCGCGTTCATCGGGTCTTGCTCAAGAAGAAGTTGAACTCACTGTACGTCCCTGTCACATTACTGACTACTGGCGCTTTTGTTGATATATATGCTTTGACGCCGCGTTCAGGAACCAGACGCTGAGGCTCCACCTCCAAAGCAAACCAGAAAACCGCGGAAGCCAAGAGCACGTGCAGTTCCCACCCCTTCAGAGGAAGCCACCCCCGCTCCAGAACTTCCGGATTATTGCAAATCGTCGTCGATACCAATATCATGGTCCAAAGAGGACAAAAGTCAGGCCTCTCCTGCACAGCCTCCGAAATCGGCTTGCTGATCTCAGTCCAGGTTTGTTTCTTGAGTTTCTATCTCAACATGGTGATAATGTGCACCGCGTCGCTACCTCCATGCCTGACAAGGTCTGTGGTGATCTGGTAGCAGGCTGTGGCGCCGCTTAGCTTGTCTGTATAGAATACAGTACAAGTCAGCAGTTATCATGAGAGTCACATGGATGAATTGGCATCTGTTTCTGCTAGGGATTCGACGCTTTAACCATCTGATTCAGTAGTCATACTGCAGTCCTCTCAGGCAACTTTCAGGTGTTATTTCTGATCCGTATATCCGTAGCTTGTATCTCACTTACATATAGTAATTGTAGTAGTTCGCTAATTGTAGACTGGAGCCAACGAGTGCATGGTAAACGGAAGGTACACATATCGTTGATTCATCGACGGCCCTCTACCATGATGACGTGGTATCCGAAATTTGTCTTGACTAAAGGCGACAACATGGGTTTGTCAACAGTCGAGGGGGTAAGGGCGAATGCAGCATCTTGGAATGCACCCTTTATGACAGAAATAAACTTTGCTTATCTGATTCAGTCGATGACTGAAATCACTTACAACCATAGACCCCCGCACCATCCAGCCAAGACTGCCACCAGCTAAGACGAGAATGTAACGTTCCATCATTATACCTGGCAAGTAAACTCACCTTTAGCCTTGTCCTCTGAGTATTCCTGTGCTACCTTGTCGAAGCGCTGCCCCTCCTGTGAACCGCCTATCAGAACTAATGCACCTCTATATTATAAATGGCATGTGTCACAACCTGAATCTTCTGCAATGCCTCAGTCGCCTTGGAGTGTTTCTCGCATAGAATATGGCGGACGTTGACAGCAGTTGCGGCCTTCAGGCCACCCTTTCCCTGGACACGACTCGAGGTGCGGTTTTCATCAGAAGCAACTATTGTAGCTTACTTTGCCCTCGGATTGATCACTTTTGTCGGCGTTCTTGGTGTTTCCGCCTTTTTTCTCCCCAGGCTTCTTCTCAGCTGACCCTGACTGTTTCTTGCCCATAGTATGAAAGTGGACCTAGGCTGAGGGTAGGTGGGTAAATGATACGCGATTACTAAAAATAGAAAGACTCGGCCAGAGAGCCAGATGATTGATATGGACTACCCACTACAAGGTCTAGAAAGCCTCAACCAATGAATGAATGAATACTACTTGGAACTCATGGCTCTACGCGTTCGTGGCCAAGTGGACAAATCAGGATTGATACTGATGACCCAGGCGACAGCGCTGAGGTAAAGGCCCCGCTAGAGCCTAGCAGCCATACTGCTGAGGTCTCTTGGAGACTTAATTATTCTTGTCTCTCATGTCCTCTGACTCTTGCTCCAAGTCACAGCAATGCTTCTTCGTCACTTGTATCGTCCACTTTGTTTAACTCATCTTGTACCCGACTTGGCGTACTTCAACGTTTCAATCCCAAACCATTGCCTTTGTTTTCACGACGCACTCAATCATACTCTCCCTAGACCATTTACATAGCATTCATACCCATCATTGAGATGTCAGACAGTGATCAACCTTGCTTAATCCGCCCCACAGCATAATAGGTCCCACGAGCAGTGGCGAGACATTGGTCTGCTATCTCACTGCAGGTGGTCTAGTCATCAACGTTGATACAAATTTGAATAGTTCATCAATGCTGCGTCGGCTCGGAATTGAATATCGAGAGTTTGCATGGAGCTTGAACCTGAGAGCTGTACCAACGAAGTACAGCCCTCGCAACCATTTTTATCAGACGGAAATCATGTCGTACTCGTCGATACACTAACATGCTGAAGATGATGGCGGCTTACCTGCAGACGATGTTCGTACCTGTCTATGATTGGTATGGCCAGTACTCACGGATTGACCCCTAAGCACAAGCAAAAACAAATATCTGTCAGTTGTCACATGCATACACCGAACTGTAGATTGTCTTGCATGGAATCGATTCGCGGAACTTCACACAGATCTCTGATCTATGACTTCTTGTCTGCATGCATGTTCTAATCTATTCTACCTTCGGCGTAACACATCAGAAACTACGTGAATGAACAATCCGGAAGCTACCGTTGTTACGCCCTATTCGTACTGGCCTCGTGTTTGCCTGGTGTCTGTCTGGACAAGTATAAGACCCATACACCCACCTTGTTTGCCCCTTGTCGATTCATTCTCTCTTCTCCTCCCTGCAGAGTTGCATCATCTGGACGCCACATTCAGATTATTGTAATCCGTACAGAGGTGAGCGAAGTTTGAAGCTGCGCAATCCACAATCAGTTGATTATTCCAGGTCACATTGGACGCACACGGAAAATACGTTGCCACATCGCTCTTCTGAGTAGCGCCAAATCGTCTCCCCCAATTTTCTCTGCACTGCATGAGTGCACTTATCTTATTCCCAATTATGGCGGCTATAGGTGTAATGGCCTGGTCGGAATATTTCCCGCTGGGAGATGGGGAATACGACGCTGCTAGAAAGGCCAGACTACTACTATCCTTACAGGAGAGAGCCGAAGAAGCGGAAGGAGCTAGACATGCCGCGGAGGAAGCAGCAGAACATGCGCAGAAGCTCTTAGAAGAACATGAACGGGTGGCTGCAGAAGATGGTCGCAGAGCAGAGGAGGAAAGGCTCGCTGTTGAGCGAAAATGGTTCAAAGGTGTTCGCCCCGAGTGTCACCCTTCAGAGCAAGATATCAGTCGGATGAGGGCTCAGTATCGTTACAGCCCAGAATGCATTCATATCGCAGTTGTTGGCTCTGCTGGAGCTGGCAAATCGTCCTTCATTAATGCCGTCCGTGGCTTGTCCAGAAGTGATTCCATGGCGGCTCCTACGGGAATCGTCGAGACCACTGACACCGTCACGAGATACCCTGATCCGTACTCGAACTCCCGGATGATTTGGTATGACGTTCCCGGATCAGGCACTTCAAAGGTGTCTGATTGGCGGTACTTCAATGACATGGGCCTCTATATCTTCGACTGCATCATCGTGCTCATAGGAAATCGTGTCTTGGAATCCGACCTCGCCATCCTCCGCGCATGCGAGCGGTTCAAGAACATTGGGGCGTTCATTGTTCGCTCCAAATCAGACCAGCACATCAACAACATGGTGTGCGAGAAGATGCCGCAAGGTTTTGACCATTGTGGTCCCAGCATGAACGCAGAAACACGTTCTCTTTTATTGCAAACAAAAAACGAAGAACGGAAGACGTTCATCGACGAAACGCGTGAGAATGTGCGAAGACACCTTGAGAAGGAGAACCTCCTTCCAAAGAAGGTCTACATCGTTTGCGCGGACGCCATACTTGCGGTGGTGAACAACTTGCGCTCTCCGAAGGCAATTGACGAGGCAGACCTTCTGAATGATGTTGGAGAATTTGTGTGGAAGCGACTACAGTCGGGGTATTAAAAGTAAGTCAGATAATCTTGCTCGATTATCGATTAGTTCGTTCACTGCAGTTTCTATCCTATATATAGGTCTGTACCGGAGCCTGACAATCTCCGAACAAGGTTTGCATTAGCGCCACATCTTTTGTTCGATAGTTTGTGTATGTATTTCTCGTTGGATGTGACATACCATTGAGATCGTACATCTCCCCCAAGTCTGTGGTTTCACATCATATTTTGTTCTAGGACGCTAGCGCTGTCGATTCTTTATGGTTATTTATGTACAGTTTTCCTGCCAATGAAAGGTAAGTCAATTAAAGTTTGCCGAGAACGACTACTGGATGGCTGGGAAGGTGCTGGAGAGTGCAGTTCAACGGGTGTGACTTGCCACAGAAAATATGCTGGCGCATTCAGGGCTGGTTCCAGGGGGGGCAGTTAGCGATGATATCAAAAATGCCCGACACCTGAATTTTGTGGAGGGTGAAAGGGGTGATGAATGAACGGCGTGCATTCTGGGAATAGCTTGTCGGCGCGTCTCGGTGTTAAGAACTCAGTGTTTCACTGTGCAAATGGGTGACAAAGATCAGTACCTGTGAGAATGTGCGGCATAGTGAAAGGATAGCGAAGCACACCACATTATGAGTGGAAGAGTGTTTGCATTGACGGCTCGTTGACGGATGCTGAGGTCGGTGGAAGCATTCTCAGGCTGTTTGAAGTCAGATGCTTCAAGATGAAAGCTGTAAAGTGGTCATGCACAAATGCGACATGCACGAGCACGGACCAATGTACACAGGCAAGAGATGGCATCTTGGAGTTAGTTCGTACCACAAAATACATTGCAGGATCTAAATACCTTGTACAAAGATTGACATAACTCGTTCACCCTACACCAGTGGTTCAAACGTTCATTGTTTGTAGAAATCAGAAGCAAATGTGACAATTTTCAAGTGCTGTTGTTGCAATTGGCGGCAGAGCTGAGAGCACGAAGGTATAAAATTGCCGGCCCGGAACGTTGCGCTAGGTTACATACACCTACGGTCAAACTGCCGAAAATACGGTCTCATGCTGAGTCATGCAGCAGTAGGCTTGTCAACTCATCACCCTCTTCATTGTTAAAATAAGTCGTTCAATTTTTCCTGTGAGCATTCTCTCGTAGCCCACGTATTTTCAGCTTGCTGTCGCAGTCCTAGTCACCTTGAGGGAGACTGGGAGCTGCAGATAATAGCATCGTGATGGTGTTGGCGGGCGGGTAGCAAGCATGGAGGGAGGAGCTATAGACAGACAGACAAGCAGTCGCGGATTTTGGGAGATAAGGAGGTTAAAAATCCTGATAGTAAGCAGGTGTGATGGATTTTGACGTTAGGCAGGATGATAGTGATATCATGCGGTGGGCTTGACAAACTTCCTAGTACTTTCCAAGCTACCCACTAACAAAATTTGCGCAGACCTTCTCCCAGAAACTTTACCATAGATACTTCATCCAGTCGACGTCTGCATAGGCCTGTGACACCCAGACCAGCCAAATCACGGCATATCTACCATTAGGAGTATTCCAGACCATAAGACACTCGTTTCCTCCTATAGTAAATGGCTCACAGTGCCCTATCACAACATGCACATTGCACAGAAGTTTTAACATGTGAACCTAACCTTGCGAAGCAAGGTGATGTCGTTCTCAGAATGGTATCCCCTAGCCCCTAGCCCCAACTGCTTCGAATCACAATATCAACCACGAATCTCTACCTGGCCAAAGGTTTGAAGCCTTTTGACGGGGTACATCACCGTATCTGTAATTTCCAAACACCGATAAATTTCTGCGATGCCGCGTTCACGTTCAACATCTGCCTTTATGCATGCAAACAACAAACGACGTAGTTTTGAGTGGATAGTGGTAGACTGGTGAGACTGAGTTCGCCTATCAACAGCTTGCCTGCATGGAAATTAATTATGGCGGTCGCAGGCGTGCATTGCACAATATCAATCTAAGGTTAGATTGCTTGTATGTAATATGTCTACTTGGCTGAATCGACTCGTAGAACTTCATGTAGAGATCTGATCTACGACTTCTTGTCAAGGGATGCATGTTCTAATCTGCGCTCGGCGTAAAACACTAGAAGCTACGTGAGTAGCGTTTCAACTTAATATGGAAGCTGCCGAAGTTGTTCCACCTTATTCGTACTGGCCTCGCGTCTGTCTTGACAAGTATAAGACCTGTACACCCACCCTACCTGCCCCGTATCAAATCGTTTTCTGTTGTTTTACCTGCAGAGTCATCGGCAGCTGCACGTCGCATTCACATCATTGCAATCCATACATAGGTAAGCGAAGCTGGAAGTTCCGCAGTCCATAATTAGTCAACCTTATTCTAGGTCGCATTGGACGCACACGTTGCCACGGCACCCTTCTCAGCAACCCCTTCCACCAGATTTCTCTGCACTGCATGGTTTTCTTCCTCGCGGCCCCATTAGCGGTCCCAGCCCTAGTGTCTGCGGTGTCTGCGGCGGTTGCGTGTGTAGCTATCTGGCCAATTCATTCTGCAAGAGCCAAGCAAATGGAAGCAGAAGAGGCAGCAAGGAAGATGGAAACCTTAGTGCAGATGACGACCCTCGTAGCCTTGTCCAAAGCGAGCGAGGCTGAAAACAGTGCTAAAGAGGCGCGGGCCTGTCTAGAAGAACTGCAACGATTGTCTGCAGAAGCTAGTCGCAGAGCAGATGAGGCGAGGCTCGCTGTTGAGCGTAAATGGTTCGAAGGCGTTCGCCCCGAGTGTCGCCCTTCGGACGAAGATATCAGTCGGATGAAGGAACGGTATCATTATAGTCCAGGATTCATTCATATCGCAGTTGTTGGCTCTGCCGGAGCTGGCAAGTCGTCCTTCATTAATGCCGTTCGTGGCTTATCCAAAAATGATCCAGTGGCTGCTCCTACGGGAATCGTCGAAACCACTGACACTGTCACAAGATACGCTGATCCACACCAAGATTCTCGGATGATTTGGTACGACGTTCCCGGATCAGGCACTCCAAATGTGTCTGACTGGCAATACTTCAATGACATGGGCCTCTATATCTTCGACTGCATCATCGTGCTCACAGACAATCGTGTCTTGGAATCCGACCTCGCCATCCTTCGCGCCTGTAAGCCGTTCAAGAACATTGAGGCGTTCATTGTTCGCTCCAAGTCAGACCAGCACATCAATAACATGGTGTGCGAGAAGATGCCGCAAGGTTTCGATCCTTGTGATCCAGACATGGACGCCGAAACACGTTCTCTTTTCCTGCTAAATAAATCAGAAGAACGACAAAGATTCATCGACGAAACATCCCAGAGTGTGCAAATGCACCTCGAGAGGGAGAAGCTACCTCCTAGGAAGGTCTACGTCATTTGCATGGACGGCATGCTTGCAACAGCGAACAAGATCCGCTCCTCAAGGGCAATTGACGAGGCAGATCTTCTGAGTGATGTCAAAGGATTTGTGTTGAAGCGTCTGCAGTCGGGGTGCTAAAGAAAGTCAGATACTCTCGTTCGATTGTCAATCAGATTATTTAGTGCAGTTTTTTAATCCAGCTAATCCTGCCCCGGATCCTGACCGCCCCTATTCAAGGCTTGCATTAGCGCCACCTTTTGTTTGCTAGATTTGTTCACTTTCTTGTCGGATGTCACTGTTCCTCTCCCCGAAGTCTGTAATTCCCGCTACCTTTAGGTAGCTGGGTTTTTGTGGATCGTTTTTTTCGAAAATAACACAGGATTTGCGCATATTGAAATTCACTCGCACACAAGCGGCAATAATTTGTCATCATGGTTCGATGGAGTATTCTTTTCTCACGATTTATCTGGGTGCATGTCTGTACTAGAATGGGGCCGAACTTCGTCGGCAGGAACCTTGTTTACTGTTTCTGTACAGTTTAAAACAGCGACAGGCTTTGTTCTGGAAAGAATTCCGTGGAATATTGCATAGTAAAATACAACTTTGTATAGAGAAATGAGACCGTTGTTTCTTAGTACATCAGTGACGAGTGTCGAGCATAATGGTAATATAAGTACAACAACACTTGTTAAATGATCATTTGAGTATCCAGCAAAATACTACTGTAGGGCATAATTAATGTATGAAAATCAATGATCAAAACAAATACATACTACAGTTATTAAGACGAAGTCCCAGAGCCTCTGATTGGTTGTTTTCCTTTATACTGTCGTTCCGTGCAAGGTCCGGTCTGGAGGTGGCAGCATTTGAAGGGGCTGGCTGGCATGGCTGATGGTGGCGATAGTATGATGAGTTCTCGTAAAACAGCATTAAAAACATCGCGTTTTGACTTGGTGATGCGATGATGGCAAAATGCCATATGGACTTCGACAAGTGCACCCTTGGGTTTCGATTCATACTGGAGTGGCGGGATAAGAATGTGAATTCAGACTTTGATAGTATAGTTATTGTAGTGGTACTGACGCACCAAGTCCCCGACTGTTGTCATGACTCATCAAATATTGCGCATGGCTGGGAAATTAGTGTGGTCCTCTTCACATCATTTATTCACAATATTTGTTAGCGACTAGATACTAGGAGCCTTCTTACTTGGATAATCTCGTGAGGCCTGGAGTTCAGGTACTGGTCATGAGTCTCAGTTCAACTGCTTGGGATGAGTGGGTCAATGAGCGTAATGAACGGGTGCTGTCTTGCAACCGTCAAGAGCTATAGCCGAAGTCGTCAGGAATGACGACAAAGGCTTCTGAAGATCTAATGGCACGATGACCAGAGGTCAAAGTGAAATTGAAGATCACAAGTATAAGCGGTTAAGCTTAAAAGGTTAGGAACTAGTTAACCAAGTAGATTCAAGTTAAAGAATACAGTTGTACTACAGAGGGTTTATATACGTGAGGGAACTGAGCACAGACCAGGCTGTAAGTAGTAGTACAGAGAAAGGCAGGCAGAAAGAGAACTGAGTCAAGTACTGGTGGTAAGGTAAAGGTAGAGGGGAGACTGAGTCATGGACCAGTACTATGGTAAGGATGACAGCTGAGTCACCAACCGGGAATGTGGTAAGGGTAAGGGGTGATGATGTCATGGACTGACAGTAAGGTATAGGGCTCTGGGTATAATAAGGTTGGTACCAGTAGAATGGGAAGGGCATAGGGGAACGAGCCGGGGACCCGGTGAGCAAATATAGTACAATGGAGGTGGAAACGTGATCAGAGGGAGTACAACCAGTAAAGGTAAGGGAAGAGTACGGTCAGCCAGAATAGGTATTGCATATATATGCATGCATAGTCTTCCGGGTATAGGTAGAAGGCGAGAGTGAGGAGGAAAATGAATAGGGGCCACACTAGAAACGGATGTTCTTGTAACAATATTTACATGATGGCGCTGTTTCCATCTCACACTGTGGGTGCGACCACAACAGTGTTTTGCAACCTGTACTGTGCGATCAGACCTGCATATCGTCCCAATGGATCTGGCAAAGCCACCAAGAGGTCATCTCCTGTGAATTCATCTATTGAGCGTGTGGCTAAATGTGGATGTGACTACGCACTGTTGCCTGCTGTGGAGGATCCTCCTCCTTCATCACCAGGAGGGCCACCCGCCATTGCTGCGGCCTTGGATTTGGCTGTTCAGTTTACCTGTGAGCAATCGGAATGGATCTGGGAAATACTGCAAGTACTTACAAGGACTTTGCATCATATCACCTTCTGCAGCCACACGCAACATATCAGTGAGATTGTGGTGAGGTGATAACTGGGGAGACATACTGCCAGTGTCGCTCCTATTGAGATGATGCTGTGTGCTGAGAGCTAGGAGTAGTGGTAGAAGACAGAATAGATATCCAGTACGAGCAAAATAGTATGAGTGTCAAAAAGTAAGGTGCCATCTGAGTGAATTACTGGGTGGCACAGGGTTCAAAGCAACTTTGGACACCCTGGCCAAGGTTTGCTTAATGCAATGGTTACTGACCAGGGTTCTAAGCAACTTTGGACGCCCTGGCCATCCCTATGCACAAACCGAATTCATGAAGACACCTTACCTTTCTAGAGGATCTGTTGAAATTCAAACAGAACGCAAAAAATCGAATGGACTGGGGCGGACTAATTTGTCTATAAATTCCCAGGCGAACATTCTTTGAACGAGAATTTGCCACAATTATCAGTTCTAGTGACCTTGTAAACAAGGTAATGTGACGCGAGAAATTAGGGACGTTCAAAGTTGGGCGCCCACGCCCAACGCCTACGCCCACGACCCCCTTTGCCCATATACCACTTCCCGTTTTGTACTTGAATGAATGTATTATATAATCAATGATAACTGACTACACTTGACACTGTCCGAAAACACATATCACACTCAATGGCCCATTTTTGAACATCACGCAAGCAATACCTTCACTCATATCTCTTGCTTATGGTTCTACGTACTTTGTTTCAGCCAGAAGTGACCCTCGAAGAGGCAGCAGCACAGCTGCACTGTGACTTATCTTGCATTCTTGCTATTCAACAAACTCGTTATCTACAAGAGCGCTCCCCTGTGACAAAAGCTGGCACCCTACACATTGCTTGGGAATATGCAAATTCTCGTAGAATTATTCTGAGAAACATAAGTAACATACCCCAAATACGCTGTGCCCTCAGAGCTGTGGTCATATTAGGTCCATCAGCAGGAACATCGCATTCGAAAAATTTGTTGTCGGAGATGTTGCCATTTGCATCAGACTGGACACCTTCACCAGTTGTCTGGAGACGTCGAGCATGCACCTTGTATTTTTTCGTTAAGCTGCATGATGGACTTGTAAGGTAGAAAATAATGAGAGAAGCACAACACTCACTACTCGTATTTTTGTTTGACTCGGTCCCCCATCGCAACAGCATTCTGGCTGTGTAATTGCAGGAAAACAGAAGCTGCCATGCACTGATATACTGTCACTTTGCTATCACCTGACGTGTTCTGGCACAGAAACATCATATCTCATATCATATAACAACTTTAACTCACTCACCTCACCCTTCTTCCGCTTGCCTAGAAGCACGACTCTGTTCTCTGATAACTCAATCTGCACCAATAGCTGCCAGACTAAGTCATCAGTCCAAACGATCTCTGGAATTGTGACGCTGGAGTAGGGGACCCCTAGGGAGGAGGGTCGCAGAGGCACAGAGTTTGCCAGTGTTTGTAGCGTTAGTCAGCAACCAGTCAGGTTGCACGCATGTAGTAGCAAGTCATCATCGTCTGCATCAAGTCGAGGCCGAAGGCTAGCACCACTCCAACTGGTGAACAGAGAGAGTTCGCACAAAGCCTTCAACCTCACGCCCGTGTCCAGAATCGAGTTTAGAGTTGAGCCCAGAGTCGAGTCCAGAGTCGAGTCCAGAGTTGAGCCCAGAGCCAAACCCAGAGTCGAGTCCAGAATCAAACATAGAAGTGTAACAGCCTCGTGCAGTACACGAACACAAGTTCGAGACCTAATAGAGCCATCGTGGAGAACCGCAAGGGAAACACGTTCAAAGCATAGCATTCAAATTCTAAAGTACAAAAGACCATTGCTCATGTCTTCTCTTTCTTTAGCCAAGCGCACAAGAAAGAAAACACTTCCATCTAGAGACAAGAGCGGACGATTCATCAAGAAGACAGCATCTAGCACAGAGCTCTCAGATTTTACATCGGAGGACTCATCACCGCTAGATACCCCAGAGATCAGTGAACGCACCCTTGCTGACCAAGAGACAACAGAGTCAGAGTACAAGGTCACCAAGCAGCTAGAAGAACGCGAGGACGACGAAGAATCGTTACCAGGAGCCCCAGAACCAACCACAACCATCCCAATCCCAGAGATCGTCCTCCCAATGCCGGAGTTCAACCCCCCAATCCCATTCCCAAAAACCCAGCACTTGCATCAGTTCATTGTCCCCAGTGCGAGCAAACCGTGCACACCCTCAAAAACAAGCATAGCACCATCACCCATCCCAGTCCAAATACAACTCCCATCGATGGCAACCACACCCGCACCATCGGTATTCAGTGGGAACGACAATGAGAACCCGCAGAACTTCTTACGCGAAGTGGAAAGATATATCCAACTCACCAGAATCACCGATGAAGTAACGAAGGTCATACTATTCGGCACATTCATATCTGCAGGCTCCCAAGCAGATATATGGTGGGGCGGTTTGACGTCCAACAGACAGCCTCGTGGGCAGCAGTTAAGGCAGCGTTTGAAACGCAGTGGCCAGCTATAGTTGTAGCCGCAAAGTCTACCCTGGATTACCAAAAAGAACTCCTCGCACTAAGGCTCAAAGAGGACGACGTAGGCGAATGCATCACGGTAGCGGGCGTATCAACATGGTCACACCTTCACTACCATGGACGCCTGCAAAAGTTAGTCCAAGACGCGGGAGTAGCGAACGCACTGGTATTCATTCACCAAGTCCGCGAGGCACTCCCACGCGTGATGCGAGACTTAATGTCGCCAGCACCAGCCACATGGATGGTATTCTTGAATGAGATCAAGGATGCAAAGATCGACATCATCCAAGACAAGGCCAGAAGGGAGAAGGAGAGGAGAGAGAAGGAGAAAGCGCAGAACCTGAGGCTCGCCAAGCTGGAGAGCATGCAGACAGACCCAGTCGAGATCCTGCGCCTGCAGATGCAGCGCGCGACGATCGGACCAGCCAACAACCCCTCCCCCATCACCACGAATACCCAACCCAGACTAGCTAGCAATACGAACATGACACGCAACACTCTACCTCACCCTGCCAATAGCATGTCGACTCGCTGTCAGATGCGCTACGTCACAACAAACCAGAACACCACGCAACGTCCACGAGGTCAACCCCCTACACAGGAAGAACGGGACGCAATGCGAGCACGCATCAACGAGTTAGTACACCAGCCAGACACGCCAAGCGGGCAAGCAGCATACATAGAGCAAGTACGACAGTGGGAGACTCAATGGGGAAGCGGAACCAGGTGCTCAGAACAGACCCCGTACCCCCTGATGCCAGGGACGGCACAAATCTGTTCGGGAGAGTGCTTTAGGTGCGGATCGCACGGACACATCGGACCAGAGTGTCAGGTCCTGGTAGACGACCAGTTGCCGAAGAATGAGTCCATTTGGAGAGGACTATGCACACGCATGCTGGGAACATTCAACAGAGCCACAGCGCCCCAGGTGAACATAGTATTCGAAGACGCATACACCCCTACTAGAGGAGATCAGGGAAATGGGAGCGGGTCGTCAGTGTAGAGGACCACTCGACGACCCACATGCATAAGGCACCTCAGAATGATGGACCATTGGTCCTCGCACGAGAGAAGGAGACGTGCGAGGACCAATATAACAATCCAGCCGAGTCAATGTCCCTTAAGAATGATGTCATCATGTCTATTGACCTTAGTGAACAATGCGATGTTGTTAACTTGTACTCGGCGGGTGAGGAACAACCACAGAATGCACACCTCCCATTCCTGCAAAACATCACACTAGCAGGACCCAAAGGAGAAGCTGTACGGGTCACAGCGCTGTTTGACGAAGGAGCAATGGTTAGTGCGATGTGCTCCTCATTCTTCGAAAAAGTCAAGCATCGCCTCGGGAGCTGGATACCATCAGCCAAACGCTTAAGAATGGCCAACGGGACCATCATCCCATCACACGCAACATGGAAAGGAGAGATCGAGATCGCAGGAACCAAAGCACACGGGGAGTTCGAAGTATTCGACAGTGGAGGAGGATGGAAGTTCTTATTTGGGAAACCGATGCTTCATGCATTCAAAGCGGTCCACAACTATCGAACAGACGAGGTGGACATTACGGGCACAGGCGGAACACGAACACTGTACAACCAAAGCCTAGCAAGGAGACCATCAGTTGAAGAAGCAATAGAAGAAACCGCACATAGGAGAAGAGCTGAAAAGGAGTGGATACGCATGGAGGAAGAAGAAAAAGAGCGGATACGACAAGCAGAGGAAGAAGAAAAGGAGCAGATACGCATGGAGGAAGAAGAAAAGGAGCGGATACGACAAGCAGAGGAAGAAGAGAAGAAGAGCTCAAAACCAAACCACGTAGCTGGCCATGAAGCAGCTAAACGAGTGGGAGGTCGACAGTGGAGAACGAGCGAGAAATCAAAAAAGGTAAGCACAGAGGACAAAAGTACTAACCACAGCGCGCCAGCAACATCTGAGATACCCATATGTATACTAACAGAAAAGGGGGACATGCCCGAAGAGTCAGTGGAGGCGCTGCTGAAGGAAGTACCAGTAAGCTTCCTAGAGAACGATGAAGCCATCTTCACACGCCTCACAGACCCGTTCAACGCAAACCGGGTAGCATTTATCGTCAAAAAAGTTCAATACGGCAATGACTTAACGGTAGGAGAACGGGAACGCGCAGAAAAACTCACAGCTTCATTTGCAGATATATTTGCGGGATCATTGGGGGAGGTACTCCCAGTGCCAGGTGCCAAACACACCCTAAATATCCCAGATGGCGCCACGTTCCATATCAGGGTCCATCAAAGAGCACTTACCCCTCCACAGTTGCAATTCCTCCATGGTAAGATAGACGAGATGCTAATTGCAGGAATCATAGAAAGAGCACCTCCAGACCAGGTAAAGTGCGCAGCCACCACAGTACTAGCGCAGAAGGCGCATGAGCATGGAGGCCTCTCGTTAGAAGAGCTACAATACAGAGTCAACGAGCAGTGCCAACAGAACGGAATGCCACCAGCCTTCACACTGCCCGAACGAGAGGTAACAGGGCAAATAGTACCCCAGCAGTCAGATGAACCGCAAAAATGGCGTATATGCCAAAACTTCAACAAAGTCAATAGGCATACAGTCATTGCACCCATGCCACAGGGAGACATACGAGCCAAGCAGCTTCGGCTCAGTGGCCATCGATACGTTTCAATTTTCGACTTTGCATCTGGATTCTACGCTATCGAGGTACCGGAAGAGTCGAGACCGTACACAGCATTCTACGTCGAAGGAAGGGGTTGGTTCTGGTACAAATGCATGCCCATGGGGCTTACAGGCGCACCATCCACATTTGCAGACATGACCGCTACTCACTTACACGATCTAATTGCAGATGGTACAATGGAATTATTTGTCGACGATGGAGCATGCGCAGCAAATACCTTCGAGGAGATGATAGAGAAGCTCACAAAGGTCTTCGAACGATGTAGAGAGCAGAAGCTGTCTCTTTCCCCATCGAAATGCAGACTTTTCATGACGGAAACCACGTTTGCAGGTGCTACAGTGGGACCGCAAGGAGTCCAACCAGACTTACAGAAGTTAACGGCAATAGTGAATTGGATGCAACCAACCAACGCACTTAACCTTGAATCGTTTCTAGGTCTCACCAGTCACTTCCGCGACCTCGTACAAGGATATGCCAAACGAGAAGGCCCATTAAGAGACTTAGTGAAGATGGCCCCGCTCCAAGCCCCATACACTAAGAACACTTACTGACGCACGCTACGTGACTTCAAGTTAGCAAATCAATGGACCGATGAGCACACCAAAATGTTCTTAGACCTCAAAGCAGCCCTCGTCTCACGGCCCATACTACAGGCGCCCCAGTACGACGGATCACCATTCGTGATAACCTCAGATGGGTGTCAGGAAGGCCTAGCAGCAGTACTGTCCCAACGCACGCGCATTCAAAAACCTTCGGGCAAATGGTCAGAACGACTCCTACCAATAGCATTTGCATCAAAACGCACCTCAGCATCCGAGCAAAAATACAAACCGTTTCTCCTAGAATTCGCTGCATTGAAGTTCGGTTTGGACAAGTTCTCGGACATCGTATGGGGTTTCCCTGTAGAGATAGAGACTGACTGTCAAGCCTTAAGGGATGTACTTCTCAATGATCACATGAACGTAGCTCACGCACGGTGGAGAGACGGATTCTAGCACATCGGATAATCGATGTCAGACACGTCCCCGGGAAACTCAACGTAATTGCCGATGGACTAGTCGACAATGGGAAGGGCAACCAAGAGACATCGGGCTGCTAGATGGCAGCGATTGGACCGTAAGCGAGGACTGGGAAGCAAACAGCGGATTAGTCAACGATATCTTGTTCAATAATTCTGCGATAGAACCACAACTAACCATAAAATTACAGGAGCAGTTCATCAACGAGCCAGTATTCCGGGAAGTTGTTGAATCCATTGCACAATTAGGATCGACAGGATCACTCAGGGATCGGAAATGCGCAAGACATAGAGCATCTCAGTACATGATCGAGGAAGGGAAGCTCTGGCGTCTGCGGGGAGGTACTGCGGTATGAGCACGAGACAGAGTAGAATGCGTTACGCAAGAAGAAGCCAAACACCTCGCAGTCAAGCAGCATGAGGAGGGAGGGCATTGGGGTCGAGATTCGATTAAAATCGCTCTCACAGACCGCATCTACAGCCCAGGGCTAGACGCATCAATCATGTCAGCTATCGCAGACTGTGCTAAGTGTAAAAATTTCGGAGCATCACACTTACACTCACTCCTTGAACCTATTACGCGCAGACACCCGTTCGAGTTATTAGTGGGCGACTATCTGACACTGCCAAAAGCCAACGGATACAGCACACTAGGCGTATACCTAGATACATTCTCACAGCACGTGTGGGTATTCAAGCACAAGTCAGCAGGAACCGCAAGGACAACAACTGAAGGTCTCTCACAAATATTCAATAACTTCGTTGCACCCGAAACGTTCATGAGCGATGGTAGCAGGCACTTCAATAATTTGGAAGTAAAGGATTTCTGTGCAAAATGGTCCTGTGAAACGCACGTAGTGGCAGCCTACTCGCCATGGATCAACGGGCTCGTAGAAGGCACCAACAAGATATTACTGCACGTACTCAAACGCCTTTGTGCACCCAATCTAGGCGAGGATGATTACAAAGCAATTTCCTGGGATACACTGCCCAATAGTTGGCCAAAACACCTCGACGAGGCAGTAACCGCACTGAACCATCGCATACTCCCTGCATTGAAATTCTCACCAAAAGAGCTCTTATTAGGCCAAGTAATCAACACACCTCATACAGATCTAGCTAACAGTACATCAGCTATACAGCACTCAGATATCAGCATACACATGGCATACGTTGGACAGCAGCAGTTAGACGGATACGACGCCACAGTACGCCATGCAATCAAAAGGAAGGCGGCGTTTGACAAACGGGTACTTGCACGATCACCAAGGGAAGTCATATTTACACCAGGACAACTTACTCAGTTTTATCACAGCGCCGTACATAACTCGCTCGAGGCGAGAAGGAAGTTGCTTCCTAAGTGGTCAATACCATGCAGAATCACCGAACGATTACGCAACTTGTACAAACTAGAAAACCTGGATGGTACTCCCATCCCAGGGGAATTCCACGCCAGACGCCTGCGTGCGTTCCATCCGAAAGAAGGAACCAAATTAGCAGAAGAACAGAAACAACAAGAGAGAGAACGAACGAGAAAAGGAATAGAAGAAAACCAATATAATGAAGACGCGGCGGATGAAAATATGACAGACGAAGGCAGCGCAGAGGATAGAGAGAACGGAGAACAACACGACGAAACAGATGTAGATAGCAGGAGGGTGGTCGACGAGGACGTCGCTGTTTTTTGAGGGGGGCACGTGGAGTAGGGGACCCCTAGGGAGGAGGGTCGCAGAGGCACAGAGTTTGCCGGTGTTTGTAGCGTTAGTCAGCAACCAGTCAGGTTGCACGCATGTAGTAGCAAGTCATCATCGTCTGCATCGAGTCGAGGCCGAAGGCTAGCACCACTCCAACGCTGCTATCCTTCTTCTTCGCCATATGCGCAGATCTGATTGATATGACAGTGAGTACAAGGTGACAGCTAATTGTTAAATTTTTAGATTTACGTTCGTATTATCTAATTATGCAAACTACATTTTAGGTGACGTCCCGTGGGCGAAGGGGTCATGGGCGTAGAGTTCGGTAATTACCTTGCTGCAAGCATATGAACGGCGCTTTCCTCAATTCAACTTCTCATCACCTACCAATCTCGATAATGCTCTACCTGACCTCTGGGAGGTTTAAGGACCTTCTAACCCTCTGAAAAACTCGTCAACATCGAGGACTTCTATATTTCCTAGCAACACTAAGGTCATAGAACGCATATCACAATAAACGAGGACGGGGTACATCGCCTCCAAACACCTATAACTTTCTGCGATGCCACGCTCACGTTCAACATCTGCCTTCATGCATGTAAACAACAAACGACGTAGTTTTGAGTGGGTAATCGGAGGTAGACTGGTGAGACTGGGTTCAGGTCGTCCACCGATAGCTTGCCTGCATAGAAATTAATTGGGGCGGTCGCAGGCGTAGCTTGTTCATCGCACAATGTCAAGTTAAGGTTAGATTGCTTGCATGTGATATCTGAATCGACTCGCACTAGAACTTCACATAGAGATCTGATCTATGACTTCTTGTCGATGGATGCACGTTTTGTTCTACCCTCGGCGTAACATATCGATATATCAGAAGCTACGTGAATAGCTTTTCAACAATATCCAGGAAGCTGCCGAAGTTGTTCGACCTTATTCGTACCGGCCTCGTGTCTGTCTGGACTCTGGACAAGTATAAAACACGTACACCTACCCTGCTTACCCCTTGTCGTTTTCTGTTGTCTCCCCTGCAAAGTCATCATCAATTGCACGCCGCATTCACATTATTACAATCAATACATAGGTGAGCGAAGCTTGAAGTTCCGTAGTCCACAATTGGTTAACCTCTTGCTAGATCGCATCGGCCGGATACAGAAAACATATTACTCGACACTCTTCTCAGCAGCGTAAGGTCCCCATCCACCATATTTCTCTACACGACATGGCTTTCTATCTCGCGGCCCCACTCGCAGTCCCAGTAATGGTATCTGCGGTGTCTGCGGCGGTGTCTGCAGCATCTGCGGTTGCAGCCAACTGGCCAGTTCGTTCTGCAAGAGCCAAGCAAATGGAAGCGGAAGAGGCAGCAAGAAAGATGGAAACCTTAGTGCAGATGGCGATCCTTGTAGCCTTGTCCAAAACGAGCGAGGCCGAAGACAGTGCTAAAACGGCGCAGAACCGTCTGGAAGAACTGCAACGGCTGTCTGCAGAAGCTAGTCGCAGAGCAGATGAGGCGAGGCTCGCTGTTGAGCGTAAATGGTTCGAAGGCGTTCGCCCCGAGTGTCGCCCTTCGGACGAAGATATCAGTCGGATGAAGGAACGGTATCATTATAGTCCAGGATTCATTCATATCGCAGTTGTTGGCTCTGCCGGAGCTGGCAAGTCGTCCTTCATTAATGCCGTTCGTGGCTTATCCAAAAATGATCCAGTGGCTGCTCCTACGGGAATCGTCGAAACCACTGACACTGTCACAAGATACGCTGATCCACACCAAGATTCTCGGATGATTTGGTACGACATTCCCGGATCAGGCACTCCAAATGTGTCTGACTGGCAATACTTCAATGACATGGGCCTCTATATCTTCGACTGCATCATCGTGCTCACAGACAATCGTGTCTTGGAATCCGACCTCGCCATCCTTCGCGCCTGTAAGCCGTTCAAGAACATTGAGGCGTTCATTGTTCGCTCCAAGTCAGACCAGCACATCAATAACATGGTGTGCGAGAAGATGCCGCAAGGTTTCGACCCTTGCGATCCAGACATGGACACCGAAACACGTTCTCTTTTCCTGTTAAAGAAATCAGAAGAACGACAAAGATTCATCGACGAAACATCCCAGAGTGTGCAAATGCACCTCGAGAGGGAGAAGCTACCTCCTAGGAAGGTCTACGTCATTTGCATGGACGGCATGCTTGCAACAGCGAACAAGATCCGCTCCTCAAGGGCAATTGACGAGGCAGATCTTCTGAGTGATGTCAAAGGATTTGTGTTGAAGCGTCTGCAGTCGGGGTGCTAAAGAAAGTCAGATACTCTCGTTCGATTGTCGATCAGATTATCTAGTGCAGTTTTTTAATCCAGCTAGTCCTGTCTCGGATTCTGACCGCCCCCATACACGGCATGCATCAGCGTCATCTGTTTTATGCTAGTTTTGTTCAATTTCTCGTCGGGTGCCACTGTTCCTCTCCCCCAAGTCTGTAATCCCACGTAGTACTGCGTTCTCAGAGTTTTATGTCAATCAATTGATGTGCGGCTGGAACGATCATACTATCCCCTACGGTGACCTCGCGACTGCCCAGTAGTTCGTGGTTCCGTCTACAGCATTCAATTTCGCACCAAGTGCTTAGCTACTTCACTGAGTGCCTCTACTATCATCATATTCCAAGTGAAGCGGTTGACAAATGATGGAGATAATGCACGAGGGTGATCGAGGTAAAATTATCATGGACCAGTGGTATCACATGCAATTGTGACGAAGGAACGCAAGCGGAACAGTTTCGTCGATTATATGTGTAGGAATGGAAGAGTCATACCGACATATATGAAGTCTCCCATACTTCAAGCCACATCATGATACTCATCGGATGTTCTCTCAACTTCTCAAGCTCAAGTCTTAAGAATCAAGTGCCAGAAGATGTCTTGTCTTCGATACAATATCGTGTGGCTGCACAATTCATGTCAGTGGATGTTCAAATGGATCTATGTGCACGTACTTTTTGATTGTTTGCTTCACTTTCAATGTTCAGAACGTCCATATGTCGGTCCCGCGTATGTTTACCTGTGTTTACTACTGCCACATACACAGCCACAGACGCGTCGCTTTCAAGTACATAGCACAACACCAAATCCCAGTCTCAAGCTCGCCATGAACGAACATATATCAATGCGCGTCAACTCCGCCCGTCTTTCCGGAATAAAGGGCAGGACAGTCCGTCTCCCCTGCAAAGTCCTTCGAGTCAGCTTATTTTCATTCACGTCTTGTCTCGTACGCGTCTGACTTACCCTTGATCCCAGCTTTCAGATGACATCGCCATCGTCGAAGCGAGTGATGGTGGCCAGGTAGAGATTCAAAGGAAGGTCAGAGCTTGTTGCACTCCTGGCTTTTCTCAACTCTTATTGTCGATGGTAGAATGTGGATGTGACTGCCACCTATGTCGAGGTTATTGGAAATGTGGTAGATGCGTCCACAATAAAAGCCATGGCGACACTTCCGTTGGATTCAGAAGGCGAACTAGGTACGTTTTTCAATAGATTGCACGACCTTGCTTGTTCTCATTCCAGTAATATAGATATGCAACTGGTCAACGACGTGATTGAGCTCACGTTTGAATCGAGGTTCGATAAGCTCTTCCCTCGGTACAAAGAAACAGATTAGCATACATACATATTGATTATCAGCTACCAGCATATAGAAAACTTCCTGTTGTATTTTACCGCACATCGTATTACATAAATCGAGAAAAGCATCTGCAGTCTACCGCCCCTATACATTAAGATGGACCGGCTTTAGCCATCTTCTTGTCATGTCCCCTTTTCCGATTGTGGTTCCCTCTGCTAGCTTTGTTCCTGTCTTTTGATGCTCGCTCCCTTGTATCACCACCGTCTCCAGACCCTCTGCCGCGCCCTCTTCCTCTCCCTCCCCCGCGCCCACCCCTGCCTCTTCCGTGATCTCCACCGCGGGACGACGACCCAGAACCACTTGCGTTTCCGGTCGTTGACATATCTACTGGTATATTCCCAGAAAACTCGTGTTTCTGTAGGATCTTGTCCTTGTTTGGCTGGACGCGGGGTGATGGGAGTATCAGTACCGACCAGTTACGAAGACAGTGATAGCATACATTTCGTTCCAGCATAATCTTCCAACCCTCAATTTGCTCATCGGACCAGCCTATATGTTACCTCAGCAACGTGGCTAACGAGAACCACAAAAAACTTGCCGGTCTCTGCTTTGAGCTCACTGCGTGCTTTCGACCTCCGCGTATTAGCATCTCTGGCAAATAGCTCCGGATCACGGATATACGCAAGCTCCAGAACAGTCTCTGGATTGACTTTCGGTGGCGGTACCTCACCATCCTCGTCGCCATCGTTTTCACCCTCGCCGCTAGCCTCTCCATCACCGATAACTTTCACTTCGTCTCCAAAGTCGATATCATGATCGACTTCGGCAGCCTTGCCGCCGTCTTCATCTTCCTCCCCCTCAGCCATGGCTTCTGCACGTCGCAGAATGTCAGCTTTTATCTGCTCGATGGCTACTCTGTCTCTGAGTATTGATGCCTCGTCTTGGCTATAGAGCAGAACAGTGAGTAACAGGATATACAAAGGAATACTACTACGTACTTTTTCTTCCCCACACGTACCTTGCTAACATCCAATATCTCATCATCAAACACATTCTTTCTCTCAATAGGCTCATTGGACACAGTATGGGCACTTTTAACATCCTCCGCAACAGAGGACTCCCCGGGTGCAGTGCCCTCCAATAGGGCTTCAATGACCTTCTCTGCATTCCGGAATACAGATTGCGTGAGGAGCTCCTGGATATACTCGGGCGACAGAGTCGGGAAAATTTCCATGACCTGCAGGATCTCTACGTCGAGTTCATGCGACTTAGGTTCAGGGCGAACTACTTTAGCTTTGCCCTTGTTTGAAGACTGCCCCACTTTGCTCTTCCCAGAAGCAGAGGCGCCGGGCGGGATGCCAGATGACTTGATGATCAACTTGAGTGCCCCAGGATCTTTGGTCCCAGCAGCGGAAGATTCGATGTCAAAGGAACGAAGGGTAGATTCGAGATGGTCAACTCGGGCGTCTTCCCGTGCAGCACGGCGTAGGGCAGAAGCAAGAGTGCTAGACAGGTTATACGAGTGTTGATAGTCGGCTATCAGCGATCGGTTGAGGAAAGGAGCAGGAGTACCGCCCGCTTGTACTATTGAAGGGGGCGGGAGGTCCAATAATCCAAATATAATGCTGAACGTCCGTTCTGACTCTGCTGCCAACGCTTCACCGGATGCGACTGAGAGGTCTTGGATCATGACGGTAATAATGATGTGGAAGCTGTCAATGAAGTCAACTTTGGTCTCGAGCCAAATGCGCTCCCAGTCATCCAGCTCGCGCGCACCGACGTCCGTGCGCATCCCACCGTACGAACGTGCCAGTGCAGCGAGTCCTTCTTCGTACGCTTGTGCCAGTCCTGTCATAAAATCCTGGTCGCTCCCGAATGGACGCACGAGCTCGGGGGGACAACCAGAGAGCAGACTGACAAAGCAGCGTGCGGTTTTTCGGAGGCCGTATAAACCCGCACAGTGGGACGGATCGAGAAGAGTGGTCAGCACAGGAACCATATCTGATGTGAATACAGTAGCAAGGCTTGGTGTGCTAGCGAGGGCTGCGGTGAAAAGGGCGCGGACGCGGGTTGGGTAAGGAAAGTATGCGATGGCGATATCCAGGAGTGTCTTCACATCGAAGCAAGACGGTACTGTGGCTAGCTTCTCCGCAAGAAATAGGACGCGTGCGTGTACATGGTTATCTGTATACGGTGGAGCTTCCCAAATCAGAGATTGCAGGGTTTGATGGGCTACTTCATTGACGTAGCTGGATAGAAAGCTACGGGTGGCAGGGTTGTCTCGTCTTGCGGGAGGTAGTGCAAGAATTTCAGCGAGGGCGCTTGATAAGTTGCTGTGGAAAGTTGATAGCTGCGAGGCTGATAACGATTTTCTGGCGCTTGCAGGAGGATATGTTGGGAGTGGTACGACAGTTGGCATTTTGTGGACCTAGGCCGTGGTAAGTCTATGGATCTGATGTCTGTCAGTTTATTGCACTCGGCAATACGAACATCAACGTGTAATGGACGTCGGATAGGCGCGCGATGTGTGCTTACATACCGATTGTGGCAATGACAGCACTCTGCAACCGGTCAATTAATATATTTAGCACTGACGCGGATGCAATACTCAGATCTGAGCCTTGAAAAATCGGATGGCAACTTTGCAAGACACCTCAAGGCTAGAGCAATATCAAGAAGTCCATCCGAATCTTCATGCTGAAATGCCTTCTACTTAGTAGGAATACATAACACACAGAAAGGCGGTATTAATGATCTCGACATATAACAGCACATATTTTAATTGATACCACACAGGCTATAGTGATCCTACCAGAAACATATATATCAGACATGACGAAGTCAGCTACGCAAGTTGCACCATGAAGTAACCGTAACAGCTTTGATACCGCAACAGGTATTTTATGTGCAGGACCTGCGCATAAAATTTTATCTCTCCATCAATGCTCCCTCTGAAGTTTTTCACTTTGTGGGCGTGGTATGTGTCCATCTCAGCCATTGTGGTGGTATTCAAGACGGTTTCGCAGCGTGAAGATTATAAGGGTTATGGGAGCATCCTGACAGGATCCTCCACTGATATATCAGCACTATGGATTCTAGGTTCCTATAGACTATTGAACTCGGAATTATCGCATCTGGATTGCACCACTATAGTAAGTACTCAATGTATTATTCTTACAGTATGGCCTGTCAGCAACATTAACTCGAAGCAAAGGTGTTGAGCAGAGTCTGGGGTCTTTTTATTGTGAATGACGTGAGGATGTCCAAACTTTGTTTGTTCAGGGTTTGAAGTCGTTCGAAGGAACCGAGAAAGGTCCGAATGACAACAGGTTGCTGGACACCTCGGTGAGGGAATCAAGTGAAGCGAGTGAGTATCCATAAGTGTCCATAAAGCACATGAGTGAGTAAGTGTTTATTTCAGTGATTTTGTACTAGATGGTCTGATTTTTAAGGATTCGAGAAAGATCAGAATGATAACAGGTTACTGGACGCCGCGGAGAAAACCAGGCGAGGGAATCGAGCAGAGCGTGCGAGTGAGTGTTCGTAAGTGTCAAGCACATAAGTTAAGCGTTCATTTTAGTGGTTCTGTGCTAGATGGTCTGATTTCTAAAGAATCGAGAAAGGTCAGAATGATAACAGGGTACGACACTGTATAAATGCAGCTGCCAGGGAATGTCTGGACGCCAGTCAGAGAGTCTTCTGATCAGCATGTCTGTCCCCTATGATATCCCCACTGCTGGGGAATTAGCCAGAACCAAGATCTTCATACCTGACACGGTCTCAACCGTATGGCCATGGCCCCGTCGTATCAATCAACACTACCCTGAAGTCAAGGTCGAATCTGATGCTTGGTTTGCCAGCTTTAAAGCCTTTGATAGTGCTGGAGTACTGGATGCCTTTCAACGCATCAATAGCGGTAAGACATGACGCATGGTAACCCTGTCAACATGTTCACGAGTCATTTGTCAGACCTTGTGGGTTGTTTAGGCCACCCAATCGCGAGCAAAGGTAAGCCATGATTCGAACCGATGACTTACTGAGAAATTTATCCACTGGTAGTGCATGTTCGCAGCGTTTGCGACATATTGAAAATTTATTTTGTCATAGATGAATACTCAGATGTGTCAAAGCCAAGTAGTGTCCGCGAACATAAGAACGCCATCGTGGATGCTTTGCATAACCCACATAAACCACGTCCTGAAGGAGAATGGGTCGGCGGAGAAATGATGCGCCAGTGAGTGCTTCAAATGCTGTCCGATGTTCAGTCAGGGACTTAGCCCACCGACAGAGTCTGGGAGCGCACCATACGTGATGCTAGTGCGCAGTCACAGACGCGGTTCATCGCAGCACTCGAATTGTATCTAGAGGGCACGATGGAGCAGGCAATCGACCGGCACGAAAATCGTATCCGTGACCTTCAAAGCTACCTCGATGTGCGCCGCCACACGATCGCAATGACGTCTCTGTATGCACTTTTGCAGTTGGGCCTGGATATCCCAGATGAAGTCATATCCCACCCAACAATCGAGACTATGGTCATCTCATCAAGCGACATGATCATAATTGATAATGTCAGTGATTTTTCTGCGGACAACACGCTAATAATTCACAAAAAATGTATGACAGGACATTGTATCTTACAATTTGGAGCGAGCACGTGGAGATGCTAGTCACAACATCATAACGATTGTCATGCGCGAGCTTGATACGGACGTCAACGGTGCCATGTTAAGGGTAGCAGATCTCCATATGGAAAACCAGAAAAAGTTCTTGGATGCGATGGTAGCCGTTCCACAATGGGGGGAGCCCATTGACTCGCAGGTGAGAGAGTATTGCGATGGTTTGGGAAACTGGGTGCGCGCAAATTATGAGTGGAACTTCGAGAGCGAGAGGTACTTGGGCAGGAAGGGTCCAGAAATTCAAATTAAGAAATGTATGTGGCTGATGCCGAAGGACTGCCTGAAAGATTCTAAAGAGATTGGACCTGTACTTGTTGATTGCTCTCTGCTGTAGTATTACTATAAAGCCAATACTATGTATATTTACTAACGTGTATACAGACTACTTCAGGGAACTCTTGGAATGAAGGTTCTATGGACTTGTTTGCCAGCTACAAGACTTATAATGACTACATATCTGGTGATTGCTCAAGGATATGACGGAAGCGGGGCAACAGTCGTCATTTTTCGAAATTACTGTTCAACCTGGGATGCAGTGTCTGTAGAACTCTATCTGTTAGCTTGATCGCAATCACAAAGCAGACTCGTCAACGGGTCACGAAAAAGTCTATCACTGCGTGACACGAGGCAATGTTTTCTTGTGGGATAAGTATGCACAAATTCTTTACAGAAATCCGATGGTGATGTTAGAGGGTGAGAGCTAAGGTAACGCGGGTCTCAGTCTACGGTAAAGAGACTAAATTACTAATGTACGAACCTAAAGTAACGCGGGTCTATGAGTACGCTAATGAGTATGATGACGACAGATATAATGGGAACACACACACCTCAGTCTACGGTAAAGAGACTGAGGTGTGCTGGAGGCGCCCGTCTACCTTAAGTGGTGAGTAAAGCGAGAAAAGAAAATAATAGTAACTAGGTGATTGACGTGCAGTGACAGGAGGAGATTGCACAGTGACATGTGCGATATTAGACTGGCACCGGCTGGAGTGCTCTGACGGATCACCTCTCAACAGGTGATACTTGGATTACAAGAGACAACTAAGTCAACCCAATTTTTGTGTCGGAAACTACTGATGACATTCTAGATACAACGAAGTCAGCCACACAACACCCTGAAAAGCTTTAAAACTGCAACAGATATTTTATTCAGCCCACATTCTTCTCAAAAGACTCCCTTTCCTACCAGGCTGGGACTTTCCCAGCAGTGCTCCGATCCCCTCGTGTATTACTGTATTCACTGGTCTCATAGGCGCCGGGTCATAGACATGAGCACAGGGCTGCGGTAATGGTGCAGGATTCAGCTTCGGGGCTTCTAAATCCCGCTCGTATTTTGAAGGTTGACGAGGCGATCTGCTCAGCTCGTCAAAACGCGGAGCGTCGAAGGTGCGCCGGGCTCCTTTCAACCTTTGCAGGACCTGCTCGTAAAAGTTTATTTCTCCATCAAGATACTCCCTCGTTATTGTGCAAAAGTTTTCCACTTTCTGGTCATGGTATGTATCCATCTCAGCCATCGTGGTATTCAAGACTGTTTCGCAGCGTGCAGTCATTTCATCGTTCGACTGGACATACCATCAAGTCATCTCCTTTCACGAAAATTGCGAGCGTTCTGACCTTTCCCGATTTGAGGGCATCTTTATATCGCGAAACAGTGGATCGGTGGGTTTCAATGATTCCCTGAAATAATCACTCAGGGGGAAGATGGTGATCGAACAATTCAAAAATACCTCATACAATTGGTATGGATGAGCAACGCTCTTGAGGGCTTCGTGAGTTACAAGCTGAGTGCGCCGGGCCTTCGTCTGTAGTCAATACGAGTCTTGCATAAGGAACAAGACACAGACATGATCCTCATACAGGTCTGCAACAATCTGGAGACTATCTGATGTTTTCTGCATCGCTTTTGTGAGCTTCAGACAATCTTCGACTCGTGTCTCAGTTAATCATGAACTCCGGAAATTCACGTGAGCACCTTGACAGCCTTCACGCCAACACCAAGCTCCTTCTTCGTTCAAGAGGCCGTTTCTCTGTGGAGGCGTGTCCTCCGCATCCGCGTGAATCCCAGTCAGGGGAGCAGAAGACAAGGGTGTCGACGTAATCAAGGATAACAATGAATATGACAACAATCGTTCGGTTTTTGACATCTCTGGGAAGTATGTCATGATAATCATTTGACACAACCGACGTGCTCGTACTCACCTAGTCTCACTTCACGAATGCGACCAAAAATGTTTCTCAAGCTCTGCGTGCCCTTGCCCACTGCAAGGGTGTGACAACTAAAGCGATCGATTACTTCTGTGGCATCGTCCACATCTACGTTAAATGCAGGATGAAAAACGTTTGCGAAGAATGAAGGCCCAGCAGCAGGCATTGAAAGTAATTGGGGCATTAGCCGTTTCCATTCCTTGAATATGGGTTAGAAAGCAAAGCGACCCCATCATTTACGCTCACCACATCACTCTCACAACCGAGAAAAGATGTGACGACTTCAGCATATCGCGCAACGGGGTGTCTCACAATACTCCCAATATATCTCTCGAGTTCACCTCTACGAGCCTCGACAAAATCAGCATTGAACCGTCCAGCATACTGTTTCTCAGGAAGTGGTGGAAGTGCAATTCCAGGAAGGCGTCTAGTCAGCGAAGTGTGTAACATGATGAAATGAGAAAACCGCCGTTGAACTGTTATACGGGTAGGAGAGATGGGTGGGATGTATGGGTCATACGATTCATCCGTAGTCGAAGAAAAATAGTGAAGTGACACTATACACGGTATATGCTCCTGAAAGGCCTGACGTCCGCTTCGAAGGTGAGTGAACCAAGACTCGAAACTTCGGAACTTTGGATTGCCATGTAGGACCAGCGTCGATATAGTGCATGTCTGCCTCCCCCAGCCCAAGTCTACTGAGCCTATTATCATCGTTGATGGAGTCTTCCGTAGAAATCCGCTGGTGTGAAGAGGATAGACTTGAAGCGACTGGATCGACACAGCCCTCGAGAACCCACTCTTCTGCACCACTCGTCACGAACCCGGAGAACCGATTCAAACTCTTACCTCTAAGAAGGCCTTGCCTGAAACTTGAGAGAGGGTTTGTCCATTCACCAGTATCCTGAGGAACGATAGAAAGCGGCTTTGATTGTTCCTGGGGAGATGATTGGGGAACGATCGTGCAGGTAGATGGCTCCTTTCTCCCGTGAACGATTGACGGTACAGAAAGGAAACTAGTCGTGCACTTCACGGACAGCATGAGCTATATAAAGCGTACGAGCGACCGGAATAATCAATACTTACCGTGTAATATGCCTGAGGTAGCAGCCCTATTTCACCAGAGCCCGCTCTCATCAAACTCCAGCCATCTCCGGCTTCTTCTATCATAATATCCAATTCATCTCCAGCCTCGACGGTCAGTTCCTTGAATTCAGCCTTTCCTTCAAAATCGTAGAGTGCACGAGCTGCTTTGACGGTATCTTCGATGGGCTGCAATTCATGATGTCCATCTGTTAGCTCGGGCTCGTCGTCTGATAATGAGCAACACTCCAAATGCTCTGTCCATGCACCGGAAGAGTTTATTCCAGCATCAAAGGGAGGGTCAGAATATGGACGTGTATCGTCGCCAGAAATTATAGACGAGCCCGAGGTTGATCGAGGTAGTGTCACCATGATCTATCGTAACGGATAAACAATTGTACAATAGGGCAACTGAAAGAACGTAGTTGGGATCGATGTTGGCTAGCACTTGGGACCGTCACGATAGTTTACAATGAGAGAGACAAATTTTTGGAGATCTTGAACAAGCTTGACGCGACATTTTTAGCTGCGCGTCAAAATAGCTACGCCACTGACGGTTTAACGTTTAGGAAGTAACGCAATTCAAAGGACGAGTGGAAGTTCATTCTATTAGGGTTTGACTAACTCAGAACTATAGCTCTATATGATCAAAAAAGTAACATCCTTACATCGATGCAAAGACGTTCTACACAATCCCTCTTGCACGCTGCTAGACGCCAAGCATGAACTTATATTTGTTCCGGTCGGAATTTGGATAAGTTCAATCTCCCGTGTACTCAGATGGTTTAATACCATCTGGTGAATACACTCACAACACTACAAATTTTCTCCATATCTACATTTCGTTACAATGTCCAGAAGGTGCCGTGTAGTACCTTTGTGCGTTCTCAAATATCTAATAATAAGCCAGGTCTTCGATGTCTCAAGAGCAGTCGCTCCCACGATATCTTTACCGAGTGTTTGATGAGCAATGTTATTCTCAGTTCAGTCGTACTTCGGGCTTTGTGGCCAGCATATATAATGCTGTCTACTACCGCGACCATCCGAATGCCCGGCGTCAATTAGAATTGCATATGGATTGGAGTAACCGACGTCGAACTCCCTTTGTGTCTGTGACGGCCTCACGCGAAAAGGCCCTCGAACTTGCTTTGAAGAAGGTGGACCAGGGGAGACGCCATGTTTCAATTGCGAAGATCGACGGCTCGCAGCTCAAAAGAGCAGGTATCAAGGTGTACTGGATGCGTGGTCTTGCTGAATATACCGGCGCATATGTCAAACATGAAGCAATGAACAACCATGAATTTCTGTGTGTTCGCTGCATTCCAGCTAAAGCAGTTGTTCAGTGCCTCACACTTGCTGATGACGATGACGACGACGAAGAATATTATGAAGAATCTCGTAGTAGTGATGATGGATATAATGATGAAGACTACTACTAAGGAAGGCATCAGTCCGCCTAGGTAAGTCAGATACTACAGTTCTATCTTTGATTAAATCATTGTGTTTTAGCTTCTGCAACAGTGGCATGATTCCATTATCTATGTACACAACTACCTACGCTATCTTTGGTAATTACTACTTACCATCTTGACGGTATTTTCGACGAGTTGCACTCTGTATTTGATCGATCGACTATGATGCGCTAAGCTTAAGTCTGGCCTATCACGATAATAGGCGCTCGATTTAAAGCGCTTCTGCACAGAGCTATGCAACAGCCAGCGGCTGCCTAACGTGCGATTAAGCTTCCTATGAATCTCCGAAACCCATTTAAACTCTAGCTACTCAACCATGCTTTCAAAATTACTCCATGAATTGAGACAAGCGCTCGGAATGGCCGAAGGCAAGTCTCTCAGACTCGCATAAAAGTCCCAGAAAACGGCAAAAGTAGGGTGTAGAACCATCGATCCAGCCATACTTTCTTCCATGAGTCTCTGCGGGATAGATCTCGCGCGGGGACCCCGCGGTTGTGCACAACTTGTTGCTCATTGTAACCAATTGTTTCCCTCGAAGCGCTCGACATCTCGCTTGGGAAACCCGGGAAGGAAGGTATTCCAATCGATGCATGCGTTCTTCGCGTGTATCGACTGGGACACCTTACTGCTCTGCATTGTATCCACAGGTATGTCAAAGATCTATACCAAGTCCACGCGAATCTGGATTCTGTAGCAAGCAGATTCTCTACGTAG
Source organism: Suillus cothurnatus (assembly GCA_016758765.1). Lineage (NCBI taxonomy): Eukaryota > Fungi > Basidiomycota > Agaricomycetes > Boletales > Suillaceae > Suillus > Suillus cothurnatus. The sequence goes on along the minus strand of JABBWL010000015.1, from coordinate 330,060 downwards.
CATGAGTAGTGATAAGTATGAGTCGAAAGAAGATATCCTACCTTGTCGAGTGGATGGAATGGAAACGTCTTGGGTATGCAGGCTAATGATTTGTGGTTATAAGCAAATAGGTTTTATTGTTTTAGTTTACCATACGCGTGGGCTGTAAGGACAACAAGAATATTCGGCGTTGGCCGGCGGGCCATAGCAAACAAATGATTCAGGGGGCACAATAAGTGAAACATATCATAAGAGTAGACAATTGTCAGTCACGGAGAACAAGGAAACAATAGGCGTACATTAATTGTCCCGTTGCTGGACGCTGTATAACAACACCCCCGACTCCCACAATTAGTAGGAGAAGCTCAAAGGTTTTGTCAGATTGCCAAACAGTCATTTTTCTGTAAATTAGTTGTCGCTTACGTGTCCTGGATGTTATATGCTGGCTTTCTGACATAGCGAGAGGTGTGCTTTTGGATTCCAGCCCTGGCCCTGCACTCTCGCCATCACTTGTTGCTCTCTGAGTTTGCGCTTTCATTGTGTGTTCTCAGCTTGTCTTCATGATCTGCACTGCTTTCGACGTAAAGACCTAAAAGTCCAGGATGCTCATGTGGTGCAAACTCGGTAAGCAATCCCAAAGAAAAATGATGCTTCTGCATGACATGTAGGACTGCAGGGTCTTTGGAAAGCATCGTGAGACACTCTGTCGCTGTTTCAGGTCGCTGAGTGAGCGATTCTATACGGTGAAAGCGGTACTGATGTGGCGAAGTAGACGATGACCCTGTCGAACGAAGCTTCAAGTCTTTGCATTCAGAAGCGAGGGCTACATTTTGATCAAGCTTACATATTTGTCCTCGTCTATGTCGAATCCCATATTGTATAACATTTTAGACCACATAACAATAAGTATAGTGCGAAATCCGCACGAAACTTGGACAGGTCTTATCCTGACCCGAGGGTGTATTCAAGGCCTTGACATCAACTGATCAATGATAAATCCATAAATCGTGCAAAAAATAGGAGTACATACTTGGTTTATTTCCGCTCTCTGATCCCACCCTTTGCCCTCCGTTCACCCTGCATTGCTTTCTCCCTTTCCCTCGCCTCCCTGATCTTCTCCCCTTCCTGCCTCCATTCTTTGCGTTCAAATGCATCCCATTGTTCGCGAGCATCGATCCAACGTTCTTGCACATCCCCGACGCTACCTGCCATCGGGCCCGCAGCAGATGAAAACAGTGAAAAGGTGTTGGGCCTCGTCGATGCAGGAACGGACGAAGCTTCAAGTGTCCCTTCTGGTACCGGGGCGTCGTGTGGTGGCACGAAAATGTATCCTGTAGCCCGATCGATAGCGCGTGTTAGGTGGAGCATCGAGGCTTTATCCTGCGCAAAAGAGTAATTGAATTTTCGGACCACATAAGAAATCCCATCACTATACCTCAACTGCCAGCGTTTCGAACCCCACAAGGCTGTAGTCCTCGATTACAGAGCATAATGCCATATTGAGAGCAGTGTGCCGTGGCGATGAAGCATTCAGTGCGTTCTCCAAATATGAAAGATCCTGAACCTCCGTGTAAAAATCGAGATTGAAGTCTATGAGAAGGGTGAGCGACACCGATGTGTTGCGCATTCACCAACACGCACCCAGGTCACCGTATTGTCCTATCAGATCAACCTTTGACAAAACGTTGACATGCGGCAGTTCCAACTGTAACATAGTCCGGAGGGACAGGAGAAGTACGGAAACATATTTCGCGGCATCGGTCACATAGTGTGCATCACAGAGATGAACGGCAGCTAACTAGCGTTGTTCAGAGAATCCCGACGACAGAATCAACATCATAGAACGTACCCTGAACCCAATCTTTGTTAATCGTTGCACTATGTGTTTTAATGCCTCGTGGTTTGTGCTAAGCTCGACCTGACCGGGTATGTCGAACAACACATATGCATCGGACCCCAACTCTTTGAGCCGTGCCTCAAGCCAATCAAAGTTGGCGTCTAGGTACTCCATGCAGTAAAGCATCCCTCCATTGGGGCCAAGGCCGTGTTCGTCCATGACATCCTGGAGGGTGATCAAAGAAGCAATGTCAATCGCACATGGATAAGGGATGTTGTCATTAGCTGGGTCGAGGTTTACAATGGAAATCGGGCGATTCAAAGCAGTAAATAGCTGGTGCTTGCCAAAGCAGTACGTCGATTTACCACTTCCTGGGGCACCACACACCACTTCACCGAATGGCATAGCAGGAAAGATGAAAGCAAAGCTTAGAAAGGGACCACGTGATGCAAAGGTCGCCTGAGGGGCCAGCGCTAATTGCTGCTAGCTTCGTGTGAAAATTTGACGGAAGCCACAGAGCATTAATATTGTTTGACTAGGGGTTTGCGTTGCGAACTTCCGACCTTGCTCCGATATGCAGGCAATTGGCCGGTGCTTTGGATCTCTGCAATTGCTACAGTTTTGAGTTTGTTGCGGATGGGATATTAGATGTAGCTTGCTCAGCTGGCAAATGTCGGAGGCTTGGAGCATATGAGGTAATACCTTTATTTACTCAGTAACATGACTAAGATCAATGGATTCGAATTCCCCGCTGAGGTCTTGCAGACGTGTTGAACCACCCCTACACCTACGGTTTGACTACTCATGAATCTACTTGCAATCAGGGAACCCAATACTACCGAAACCTGTCCAAGAAGGGTGGCAAGCACGGAAATGGTGCGTTTTATCAATGTCATGAAGCTCGCTGATTTCTTCAGGGGTCAAGTCGATGATCTTCGCATTGTCTGAGGAAAATGATGAATGACAGCCAAGATTAATGATGAAACAACGCCTCACTCAAGATACGCTCGTTGGTCACGGACTTGGGAAGCACTGTGTTATACCATTGAAAACCAAGCTCTCCAGTAAGAATATCCATGAAGACTACGCACCAGTGTGCATGGGCTTGTTTGCATGAAGGGATATCAACACATTGGCGGGTTGCACACCATACTTTGCTGCGATTTTCGTCACAGTCTGGTTTTTCAACAAGGGGGAGTTGTCGGATCCCAGTGGAGAATAAGCTGTCAACACGATCCCTTTGCTCTGGCAGTACTCAACGACGTCATCTTGAGGACAAGAACTACGAATAATGATTCACAATCAAGATCAAACTGTTCAAAAAACAAATGTATTGACTTACGGGTGGAGCTCAATCTGGTTCACGGCCGGTACGACGCGGGCGACTTTCAGTAAGCGTTCAAAGTACTCCACGGAGAAATTGGAAACACCTGATGCATTTTTAGTAGAGATAGCACGTGAGGTTGGGTTACTGACCAATAGCTTTCAGTTTCTCTGGGTGAGCAAGGTATAAGTCTTCCATAGTCTTCCAGGTGTCCAACCAGTCGTGTTCCCTGTCTGGCTTGCCATCTCTTGTCATGGGAGCCGGCCAGTGCATGAGCCCTGCTCAAGACATGAGTTCACTCGTCAAGGTCAGCGAAGGGGTTGCCACTTACAGAGGTCCAGATAAGGAGTGTCAAGCTTTTTCAACGATGCCTCAAGGGCCTTTTCCGGATGCCTCTGATCGGGATTATCAAGCTTCGTGGTCAGGAAGATTTTCTCCCTCTGCACACCAGACGCCTTGATCCCCTGTCCGACTTCAGTTTCGTTCTGGTATCCGGCGGCAGTGTCAATATGCGTGTATCCGTTTTTCAAGGCGAATTCAACAGCATATTCGACTTGGCCGGGCTTGGACTTCCACGTGCCTACATTTGCAAGCGTTCAACGTTCAACATTCAGTTCATGAGATGGTTCCCCTTTCGGCTGTGCTTACCGAGACCGACTGTGGGCATGATCGCCCCAGTGTTGAGTGTGACAGATGTTGTCGCAGGCATGCTGATACCACTATACAATAATCAATCGACAGGCCTCGCATGCCCTAGCTTTATAGCCCCCTTCAGAGTTATATTTACCAAGTTGTGACAATCGCGAGAGTCACGACCTCCACATTATGCCTTCTACGGACCACATGTGCCGAAAAGCGCATGCCTTTGCGAACAATAATACGGAAGCGAGGAGTTCATCCAAGGAGCTTATCACCTTAAGGTTCTACTTGCAGCCTGGGAAACCGAGAAAGCTCCAGCCAGACAGTACAAGGTGGCATCTCCAGAAGTGGCGACTGCCTTCCCCAGATTTGTTTTGCTTAGTGAAGACTACCGAACCGATGAATCCCATCGACACCGGGAGCAGCAACAATATGGACCTCCACAAGGGCAACGATTATATTACCTGTATCAGAGAGTAAGTCGTAGCAAGATAACGAGGTTTCTAAGAATACAATCCACTGTGACTGATTTCGGCACAAGTATGAAAAGCAGAAATAGGAATGGTTGAATCAGCACAACTCATTCGATGACGTCGCGCGCGGAGATATATCGGAAGAATGGAAATGAGGAGAATAAGGAGGCGATTGTAAGTCACTTTTCAGATTAACCTGGGTCCTGGATCGAAAAATGAGCTACACAAGTCAAAAACATCGCATAGTGACGAGTAGTCCGTCCTATGAAATGTACGAATTCCTCTAGTGTCTCTTAGTTGGGATGCGACAATCAGTGATAATGGGCCGCGTGGAGCGCCAAGGTGCCTGTCATGCTCGGAGGCCGCGCCGGTATGAACGTCCCGACCAGCCTGGCGTGCCGATGACGCCACCATTAGTGCTGATAGAAAACCTCGGTCGTGACAATGAGCACCGTAAATATCCCTAGGGCCCAAATTAGAGCTATTCTTGAATCAAACCAAAACCACATCTTAAACACAGCGGTTAATCCTCCTCTGCTGTAATCCGCAGGTGGTGGTTCTGCACTGGGGTTCTTGATCTGGAAGATGGCAATGTCCCTCATTCTAGTGGTATACCATGCAGTCCCGACGCCAGCACCAATGAGCTTTACACTTGGTACCCATTTAGAAGCTCTGGAAACTGCTTCTGGTTCGTATGCAAAGGGTCTGTCGGCGCAAGTACTAGAAGATTTGCTATCTTGTAGTTGCAATCGAAGGATCTTGGGCAGGTCGGGACAGAGGACAGCGCCTCTCCCAATGCCTAGCAAGTCGGCGTGCTTCGACTTCAAGGCAGCTTGTAGATGAGAATGGGAGCGGAAGCCACCAGTCAGCAGAATGAGTGGGACGGAAGAGAAAGGGACAGGCGATCGGTAAAGGTCCTTCATGACTGTCCTTGAAAATTGCGCAAAGAAAGCTTGGCGGTCTAGTTTTTGAGACCCACTGCATGCCATAAAGTCTGGGTAAGAGATCGGGTCACTGTGAGGAACATTCTCCTTTTAACTTTTACACTCTCTTACCAGGCTTTTCATAATCGCCTCCACTAATCTCGATGAAGTCAATGATACCCCAACTTGTAATGGTGCGAATGTGATCCAGGACACGCCGTTCGCCTTCCTGAGATGCTTCTTCAGTGCTTCCAGAGGTAACGTAGTCAGCCGAGTTGATTTTGATTCCGATTATGAAAGTGGTCGGCACCACCTTGCGGATAGCTACAACTATCTCGGAAAGCATACGGGTGGCATTTTCCGGTGCTACTGAATATTCATCATTCCGGACATTGCTCTGGAACGTAATTGTAGTTAGCTTGTGGAAGTGAACGGCGACCACACCTTAGGGCTCATGAACTGTGCCAGTAAATCTGCAAATAATTCGAATTCAAAAATTCGATTCCAGATACATCAACACAAAACTATCATGTAGACTCACATCCATGGGCAGCATGAAGCTGGACACCATCGAAGCCTGATTTGTACGCCAAGAGAGCGCCTCGCACGAAACTGGATTGGACATTGAGAATGTCCAGTGTGGTCATCTCCGTAGGAACTTGGAACAACGCATGAAACATCAAGTCAGAGATTGTGCCCCTTCCACGATTTTCAGTACAACCTGCTCCAACACGGACAGAACTAGGGGCCAGTGGTGGAACAAAAGGTGGTCGACCACCAATAAAATTGGCCGATTGGCGTCCGGCGTGCGATAGCTGCATGATAGCCAGGGAGCGCGTGCCATCGACAGCACCGTGAATGACTTCCGCTAACCTCACAAAGGGTTTGAGGTCCTCTGCATTGAGTGTAGGTGGCACAACGATGTCACGGCCCAGGGTCAGATGCTGAGGTGAGACCTGAACGTTTCCGGTGAGAATCATTCCCCATCCATGCTTTGCCCATTCGGAGTAAAGTCCATAGTGGAATTCGTTTGGTGAACCACCAGTGAAATTTGCCATGTGCTCGTACATAGCTGTCTATGATAACGACTCTGTTTTAAACAACTGTCTTCGGCTCATGTAAACGGAAACACTACCTTCACCAGCCTGTTCTCAATAGTACGACCGCAAGGTAAATCGACTGGACTGAAAACGTTACAGTCCATGGTTGACTTGCTACCGAACTCGTGAGCTTCCGGCGTGCCTCTGGTATATAAGGGCACGTTTCCCTCGGGATTGTCGCGGAGAGGTCACAGGTCGCTTTAGACGTTCTGGTGGATGCTTTGAGAACATGAACACGGATATTTTACTTGGCCATCTCCGCTCATGTAAGCTCAGGACCGAATCACGTGTTGAAGTAGACTGTCACATCGGGGACGGGCCGTACGGAAGTCTTTGCACGGTCTGAGAGTTCAACTAATGCAACGAAGGTGTGACCAACTCGAATGCTGGCAGATCATACATGAGTATCCTTCTATTATCTTGAATTAGTACAACAATTATAATGTGTTTTCCCTTATCTACCACTTCAAACCCAGGGTAGCTTAAATAAATTGGGTCTACGACCGCGACTGCAAAACTTCGTAGTAAGCGGTATACTCATCTGGTGTCATAAGTTCGGTATCTTCATCAGTAACCTCTGAAAATGGTTTCAAGACACCATTAACTGCAAAAGCGGTATAAGGGTTACTAAAATTTTGATGTGAAGAACGAAAACCCACCGAATACAGGGGTATCATCCGCCCCGTTTACCTCCATCATAGAATCAGTGACGTTTGGTTCTAGTTCTGGGACGTCAATCTTAGACAATTTCGTTGCTGCAGCACCTTCGTCCTCTCTGGATCGGGACCGCTTCCTGTAATCATTGAGGGAATCTAGGTACTGCACAGAGGGTTTCTGTTCCTCCTCTTCAAACTCTTCACTTCCTAGGCCAGATTTGGGCGTGTTCTGGGAAGAGACTGCATTAGAGGCCGCCAGTGAGGCATAGTACTGATCGTAATCTGCATGCCGTTAGATCATCATACAGAAATCACATGGCAGGCGACGTACAATCCATCTCTTGGTTGATTTCTGGTTTCACATCTTCCGTCGCCGCTGTCAGGTGAGGTGGACGCGGCAGAGCGCCAATGGTTCCAAGGCCTTTGAGAGAGTCATCGCTGGATACTGGCAGACCTTCGCCCTCTCTCCCCACGGCACGCGCACTCTCCTGCATACCAAGAGCCGTCAGATCTCCGGTGATAGTACTCTTCAAGTGCCATGCTGGCAGGGCGTTTTGCTGTCGCTTTGCCGCTGCCTCGGCATCTCGTTCCTGCCGTCTCGTTGCTTCGTCCTTGTCCATTGACATGACTATGCCAACACCATCTTCTTGTCTCCCACCAGGTCCAGATCCTGCGATTTTCAAACCTGACACCTGGCCAGTCTTTTGCTTTTCAACATCACCAACATTATTTTTGACCCAAGTGGGAACATCGAGCCTGCAACATACTGCGTCAGGAAGGATATGCGGTTGATGTATTGAGATACGCACGCTGGAAGAACCATGGACTCTGTTTTTCTCAAACCTTCGACAACAAACCGCATCTGGTGATTGAACCTCTGCATCCGGTCTTGACTTCCCTTGACATTCTCAGCGTTCTCATTCTCCACAACTTCCGCGTGGCAGTCCTCGCACACAAGTATTCCTCTCGAAAAATCTATTAGCTTGTCGACTTCTAACGGTGCGTACGATTTGCTGCACTGCGGGCATATGTAGCCTTTGTTGTCAAGCTCCTTTAAACAGGAGCCATTTTATTCAGTGCGTCACGGGAAAGAATGAACCTGGACTGACATTACGAAGACCCGAGTCTATAATTCTCCGCATTTCTGCGATGCGCCATTTAACAACGTCGCAAAAGAGCTTGTAGTCGATGTAATAGTACTGTCTTCCGACAGACCTCTGCGCCCCCTCCTTGAGCTCGTTTTGGCGGTACCTTCGGGGTAGAATTAGATATGATTATAGATGACAAACGCGACTACACCTACACTTGCACCAGACGGTCGTTCCCTAAAACAGCCATAAGTTTATTCAATTCCTTCGCCTGAAGGCCCATCCGCCCGGCCAGGTCGTCATCCTTGAGACTGGTACCAAATTAGTGGTCATGGGTACACATCGTAGTTGAAAGGTTAACGAGCTCTGTTTCATCCACATTCTAGATACTTACACCGGATGACGGGCTAGCTGGTCCATGATAATAGTGAACTTTGGTTCGTAGAATCCTCGGGAGACGTGTTGGACGAGAAGACGCAGCGCCTCTTGGTCTTCTTTGGTCGCCATAGTACTGTTTGAGCTCTCTGGAGTCTGCGAGCGGAAGAAGGCTGAAACAACTGCTTAATAAGCGTGTGGGTGGACACTTGCGGCTAGTATCTGTGTGTACTTGTTCGGCTAATATTGTCATCACCGTCTTGACAGTAAGTAATTCGACACACTAGTATCGGCGAACGTTCACATGCAATTGGGATCTCATTGGCGGTGAGATGGGCGAAGCTGTCAGATGATTATACAGGATAAATCATTAATCCTCTACATACATCAGAGCCGCCGTGTGCTCTGGTTACTAGGGTATAGCACGGGTGTACCCGCGGGTCGGAAGATCAACACCGTACCCGCACCCGCCAACACCGTACCCGTACGGGTACGGGTACGGTATTACCCGTACAGACCCGCGGTATGGCAGCTTACCCGCGGTGTTGCATTTACCCGCGGGTACACATACAAGAAATAGTAACACTAGGTAGGCCTTATAACCTCACCAACACTCTCGTCCTCTTGTCTTCTTTTCTTCAGAGATTTCATGATCTTAGTGAGGTCCTCGAGTGCTGCCAGATCACAGCGGAGCCACGAGCCAAGACAGAGGAATGCACGAGTCGATGACGGAGACAAGCGGCTTCGAGTGAAGTGCAGGAGATGCCGGCCTTGCGAAAATACGCGTTCGACTGTAGTCGAGGTAGCTATGGTGTGTAACACATAGGCTGTGATGCTAGCGAGAGCGATGATGCACAACTTACCAGGAATACTAAGGTAATCGGGTGCCATCCGGTGCAAATTCAGTACGTCTTTTGATTATGAACCCACCATTGCAGTGGGACTTTGGTATTCTCCACTGGTTGCCGCAAGTAGTCGTCAAGCTGGATGTCGCTGTGCCAAGAGATATGTCACCAAAGTCATCAGCACATTGTCGTTCCTTGTCTTCTGCCGAGACATGTGCAGCTGGAGTCGAAGGTGAGACATGGTCTTTGTAATGATCAATGTACTCTTCTCGGACGAGAGTTTCGGCAGCTTCAATCCATTCATCTTTGTGTAGTCGGAAACATTCGGGTTTCAGACCAGGGTGGAGAACCAAGTTTTCTTGAGTGCGTTTGTGAGTGAAAATTAATCAAGGTCCACACAAACGCGAGCAATGAGTTCACGTGCTTAGATCAGTTTCGTCATCCTGTTCGGGGGCAGGAGATGCATCATTTTCATCAATATCAACGTCAATCACTTCCGGAGCGGCATTGGCCTGCGGAAAGATAAGCTTGACACATTTTGCAACATTATCCGCTATGGGCTGCAGAGATGACGGTACATCTGAATGTGTTGAGGTAGACTCAGCGAGCGAGGCCGTGTCATTGGTAGTATAGTGATTAACCATAACGATGGAATGAGTGGACTCGTAGTATTGAGAAATGTGGAGTCTGCATGCCTCACTTTATACTGTTGAATCACCGAGTTGTAATCAGTAATAGTAATGTGTCTCTGAGACGGAAAAATATGACCTGGTAGGAATATTGAAGCAGCGAGAAATAGGATCGAAGCAGTGGGTCACTGTTGCAGTCAACGACCCTCCGAAAAATAAGGATCGTAGTGAGTGGCGAATCCTTGTCAAGTCCAACATATACCGCCGCAGAGAAGATTCGGATATAGCGCGGCTACCCGTGGACATACCCGTATACCGTGCTGACGGGTACGGTATGACCACGGGTAGCACATCTCCACACCGTACCCGTACCCGCCATACCCGTGACCCCCATACCCGCGGTGTTGTCCATACCCGTGCTATACCCTACTGGTTACATTGAGGCCATCTGTTCGTGTGCAAACGAACCCGCTACATGTTGTAAGCTCCCTTAAAATTTGCTATCACAACCCTTCTTTTGCATGCATGTATTTATCAGCACTTCTCAATGTAGTTTCCCGGACATTTAATGGTAGTGAGTCACATGTCTACTATTGTCCATCGCACGCACTCACATTAATGATCCATAGCGTACCATTAAAGCCATTTTGCTTTCTCCAAGGCACAGCCTAGCTGGGCTTCCACCAATAAGAATGCCTACCGAAGCGGTCGTAAAACTGAAGAGCAAGCTCCTGTCAACTGGCTGTCCGGTCATTGTCTCACCATGAAGAACATCCAGATCATTCTTCTGAACCTACACGACGTTCGCTCCTTAACTCGTACCGCATTTGAACAACACGAAACCCATTCCCAATTCGGCAGCTTGATGCGGCCGATACATTTTGACCTGCTGATAGACGCAGCACTTCTAAAACAATACTCGACAAATTGTAGAGTAAACCCTCTGGGAGATTCTACTGACTCATCGGAAAAGCGCCGGCTTTGTCACCGTTGACTGCGACAGCCTGCAACGGGTATTTGGAATTATGTGCTATCGTTGTACAGTTTAGCCTGATGTATTATTCATTGGGAGAGAGTTGGTCCTAACTTGTACCGCTCGGGCCGGGCCCAGCCTGTCATGAGGCCTGGAGTTCATTGCAACTGTTTCTCCGCACGATGCGTTGGACAAGACTGTACGATTGCGCTCATCCGAGTGTTGGGACCTTGCCCGATGAGTGCAAAATGACGACATCGAGGATAACCGCAAGGACCCTTACCAATTCTCTCACCAACTGCGTCCCGTTTCAACTGTAACTGCCAGCAATTTGCCGATGCGCAGCAGAACGGCTCAAGCTCAAGCGGCATGCGATCGCGCGCCCATACACGGTCGAATTAAAAATACCTTTGGAATGGGGCATTTGGGGGTAGCACAATTGAGTCCAAAAACAAGAAAACTGATTGGCAAGCTAAGCAGAAGTGAACAGAATATCAGATGTAGTAAGAAAGAAACGCCGAACTCATCATCTCAAGCAAAACCGCAGCGGAGAGACCTGAGAAATAAATAGTGAAAAGAAGTCAAAGGTCGAAGATTCAATGATATTGCTGGTACCGCGTGGTCTAGATTCGGACTCTGCAGTGACACTGTCACTTGCCTTTTTGGTCTGATCTCTCAAATTTACGCACTGCAAAAGTCAGCCGCGCCCAGCGGCCCCAGTCTCTCCCCCAGCCTCCAGGGCAGTATTAGGAGAGGTTTCTTCGTTGCGTGCCTCGCTACGTCCTTGAAACTTTATTTGTGTTTACTAAACTTGTCTATATCCGCAGTGCAACGTCAAGCCTGAACGTAAAACATAGGCGATACAAGCTGCTCTCATCTTTTAACTGTAAATCTGACATAGACACCGGTTGCGATATCAGTACTGTGCGCTTCAGAAGTTCAGAAATCCTCACACCTCCACTCATGTGTCTGAACTCTGATACTATCGCGAATAACACCAGTGACCTTTGATGTCGTGTATGCTGCCGACTCAAACTCAACATCAGCGCTTCTGGTAAACGACCTTGTTGCCCATGCACGCGAAACGCTTTACAAGCCTTTCCCGTCCAAAGGAGGATTTTTATGTGCTATTATATGTGCAAACCAGAAGTAGTTGTCGTCGAGCCTTGACTGCCTTGACAGAGTAACCTTATTAACGTCAGCAATCAATTCGGGGTACTAACCGAAGGACCCTCACGAAATCGGGCGCAGTGTAGTCATACTTAGTATGGACTTGGTATGGACAAACTTTGAATATTTGCGGCTTGCGCTGTGGCAAATGCTAACTATTTGTATTTTGATATCGCAGGTGGATCAGGTCTTTGAAGTTCGCCGCAATAGACGTCACTAGTGCGGGGAGATCGAATTACCCTTGCCCCAACGGATCATTCATACCGAGTTGCTTGGGTTGCAAGATCCGGATAATTCTGTAGATTCAGATGCTCTTTTCTCTTATCTACGCGAACAGGTCGTCCCGCTTCTTTTAAACGGTGATCCCATTCACAGCGCCACCGGTCGCCGCTTATACATGACATCAATACACAGCTGGTCATTGGATTCCTTACAGCTCGGGGACCTTATTTGCACCCCACTTACCGGACAAGAGGCGAATAGATACTTCGCCTGATGGAGTATCGCAACAGGACATAAACAATCTGAGCATGGCTACTTAAGGTGCCAAGGTGCAGAATAGAATAAAGCATCTCTCATTCTCTACTTCACTCACTCATATCCGAGTAATGTCAATGTCACCTCGCATAGTTGCCGTGTTTGGAGCCACCGGAACTCAAGGTATGCTGGTGACATTCATGCTCGAGTTTCTGGCTAATCAGAACCACCAGGTTCATCTGTCGTACAAGCCCTACTAGCAGATGGTACATTTGTGCCTCGTGCAATCACCCGAAACTGCAGTTCGGAGAAAGCGTTGAAGCTGAAGTCTCTTGGTGCCGAGGTTGCGCAAGCCGATTTATGGGACATCGACTCTTTGAAGCAAGCCCTGTCCGGTGTTGAGGCCGTCTATGGGGTATGACACGTCTGTTCTGTTTCCCTCCGAAGGCCTGGCTTACCACTACCTGTGTTAATAGGTCACTGACTATTATGATCCCAAAAACTTCGCTCAAGGTCACAACAGCGAAATGCTACTCGGGAAGAATCTCGTTGACGCTGCTAAAGCAATGGATGTCAAGTACTTCATTTGGAGGTGAATTCAAGTTTTCCCTCTTCTGACTTCGGCCTCAATGCGTACCTTCCGCAGTTCTCTTCCGCACTGTACAAGGGTGTCCAACGGGAAGTATGCAAATGTTTACCACTTCGACAGTAAGTCTTCCTTTGTCTAGTATGCGACGTGAGCTAATTTCATGCTTATTAGACAAAGCTAACGTAGATGACTATCTACGAGATTCAGGCGTACCCCATTCCATTCTACAAACCGGTAAGTGGTTTTATCAATGTCTTTTGATCCTTTTCTAATCAGTTGACACCGATAATTAAAGGCTGGTTTTCGGAGAATCTCTGGAAGTAAGACGTTTTTACATAAATGAAACATCTGCATGACTGACGCAAATTTCATGACAGTTATAATGTTCTCGTCCCTGTGCCGGAGTCCAATTGCCTAGAGCTAAATGTGCCCAGATATGACCCTCAATCTCCTCAGTATATTACTTGGGTTGAGCGGGACCTCGGCCAGTGCGCATTAGCGCTTCTCAAGCACTACAAAGATCCTGAATCGGAAGTTCTCTCCTGCACGTTCTATGCTGTCAGTGCAAAGTTGAACTACACTCAATTTGCATCAATCCTCCAGCAGGGTATGTGGTTAAAACGCAGAAATTTGTTGATCTAATTTTTCTGTTGCCATCAGCACTGGGGAAGCCAGTATCATTTGTGTCCTCCCCGACCACTGGAATGCAGGTGAGTATATGATCTCTCTATGATGCAGCCAATGTACTCAAATGTCGTGCAGGAAATGGACGACATGGCGAGTATTAACGCGGTAGTGTAAGCTTGATGCTGATGACATTTCTTAGTATGATTTTCAATCCGAGTTTGGACTATACCCGCATACCACTATCCCCGATCCCCGATTGATCAATTTAGGAGTAAAGTTCCACACCATGGAGGAATTTTCGCAGGAAATTAAAGGCAGATTTGTTTGAATCTCCTTATAAACAAAGACGTTTAGCAGCTACTTAATATTCATGTGACCTTTTGCATGTAGTCTTTGCATTACTGAATTGTACACACAGGTTTCCTTACAGTCGAATGAACACCCAATTGAAGATGGTACAGTCAGTGGGTTGTGGAGATGTGGTACAAGGTACCACCGTAGCCGACTTGTCATCCGATTGGGAACTCAAAGTTCCGTGCATCGGCTAGATATGTGCCCCACAACCTATTTCTCCATGCAGCGGCCTTTTGACTCCCCAGTCTTGTGGTCGCATATGAATGGCTCACAAGCGGGTGTATATCAACGTCAGAGGTGTTTATTGTCATTCCGGATTCAAGTTGTTTTCAAGACTCAAGTCCTTGCGAATGATATCCAAAGTTCAAACTTTTGCGGTTCCCCTCCTGTTGAAATTCGTTCCATATGGGTTTACATGGCTATCTTCACATCAATAGACCTCAATTTGACTTAACCGCTTTTATTTGTTATTGGAGCGACCCCAAACCATCCACATCGCACATATCGTGAGGTGACCTAGCAGCTACCGAGTCCCTTCATTGTTACCTCATGGAAGACACTCTACCATGCACGAAACGACAGCCGCAACGGGCCCTGACGTAGAAAGTGTTCACTATCATTCCTTGAGCTTGGGTTTGCAACAGTAGTGCACAAACTCTATTCCTCAGGGTGACGTGTCTCCAGTGCGTTCCATTGGTTCGGGCCATGTCATGGGATGTTGTGGACTACAAAATCTATATTTGAAGCTAGAATTCTACCCCTTGTTCAGACGAGAATTTGGAATTGACATTTCGGTACAAGTATGTTTGAATCTGATCTAAATCCTACGGCAAATCATCCGATATGAAGATAGCTGTAATTTATTCATCCGAATATGCATTAAATCAATATACAGATATTACTTACCCCATCTCGTGCAGTCACATATTGACCGATTTCACAGTCCGCTTGGCATTTTGAGGGCACAAAAATCACAGCGCCTGTGTATATTCAAGTGACTTCAAGATTTATGCCAGACAGTGAAGCTTCGAGGATGCATGAGATGTTAGGACGCACGAATTGGTAGTAGGCAATATTACCGTGAAATGGATGTCAACTATGTCCTGCAAAATATACAGCTACTTACTAGAGTCACATATTACTGGTATAGCAACTGAGCCATGGTACATATGTACACCGGAACTGCATAAATAAAATGTCATTGGAATACCATCAATAATTACCCTCTGAATTGATCCTACCGCATTCAAGTGACGCATTCAGGCTCATACGCACGACATCCAACAACTTCCAGAAACTTGGTGCGCTCTGCTTCCCGACGGCACATAAGACTGTTTCCACTACCCATACACTTCCCCTCAGCACAACCGCCCGAGCTGTGCAGTGTAAATCCTACACTTGCTCCAAGGGCCCGTGAGGGATCTGCGATACACCCATGGCCAATATCTCGCTGCAGACGCGGTAGAAGCGGGGGAAGAGTCGAAGAGTCGGCAGCATACTCATAGATGCGGGTGCGTTGCGCACCAGATAATGAAGGAGTGAGGACCGCAAGGATGTGGAGGCGCAGCTCCATAGGAAGATTGTGAAATGGAAACGATTCGCTGGCCAAATTATTCATAGGGCGTTGATCTGCGAATGAAAGAGAAGCCTTTGACCGGAGAATGACTGTCCGGGAGTACTTTAGAAGATTCAATGCCTCCGTCTCTACCTGTCTTTTCCAATAAGCGTTTCGCCGGTGAAGCACCTTGTGAAGAGCACGTTCTGCCTCCTTCCATGATACCTCCGTTTCAGAAGATGGCGGACGCCCTGATTGTTGAATGGGAGAGTTGTCATTCGGGATTTCTGTGCCTGCCAGTTGGTTCGCATACACTTCCACGTTCATGAGTGACCAGTTACCCGTCTCGATGGCGTGAATGATTTCCCATACGCCTTTGATCCCTAGGTTATTGCCACTGCATTTAAGAGTGTGCAAGGAACACGCTCCGCCAGTGTGCCCCGATGAAATCCACTCTGCGAGTCCAGATGCACAACGCGCATTGAGTCCCACGGAACTAATATGCAACTCCCGAAGGTAGGGTGCCCTCAGATGACGAAAGAAGGTCTCAACGACAGCATCGCCAAGCTTAGTGTTTCCCGTGAGCGAAAGGAATTCTAGGCGGGAGTGATTTATTGTGGTGGCAAACCAGGCGAGAACATCAGCATCAGGTTCTATCGTGTTCTATGACGGCGTTCATCCACCTTGCGAAACCGAAAGATGGCTGATTACTCACGTTTGCGAGCCACAATGTCTTCAGTACTACTTCGTTTCTATTCATATAGTCCGCAATGTCGTGCAATCCTCGGCAACTTATACCATTATCGTTGAGATAGATCTCCGATATGGAACTGCGGTGTCTTGAGGCTGCCGGAGACTTGAGAAACGTAAAGAGTGTAGATACACCGTCATCCCCTAATCGGTTGTTGTTTAACTTGAGCTTGGTGATTGACCGCGAGGAGTTCAGCTGAGAAATGATAGCGTGTGCACCTGTTCCAAACACTTCAATTTTTGTTCCTTCTCTCAGAACCCCACAAGACTCACGGACCTTGAGTGCCTTCAAGAATCTCTTTAGATACTATGATGGAGCGGTTGGGGATTGGAATTGCCATCAGGTTGACGGCGGGCAAGGCACCTGGCACTCAGTACTCGTATGAGTCCAAAATTTGATGGTGGCGGCCGCAGCAGGTGAGAAATAATTTGAATATTGTCAGCTCAATTATTTAATAGGGCTGATCAGCTCAGTTGCCCACTTCAAACTTCATCGATATCGGACATACGTACTAGCCCTGCCGCAGCCTGCCGCACCTGCCGCGGTCATGACGCGCCCATAACGCGGCTGTGACGCGCCTTCATGCGGCCAAAAATGGTTCAACGCCTTCGTCAAGCTTGTTCGAACAAGATCTGTCGTTGCTTTTATAAACTACTGTGACAGTCCCAGCTCAATCCCAATAGCTACATTCCCTACTCTTCCTGTCGTCATAACGGTCCTGTGGTTTACGAGGCGCTTCCTGAAAGGTTTAATTAATCACAAATATCTGAATATTGACGCACACAGGTATCTTGTCAAGCTTTTGGATTCAGAATCATGCAATACATTTTATATACTTCAAATATGTGGGCTCTATGTCGATTCATGGACGTCTGGTTCCTGTTTTGGATATAAAACATACATCTGACAGAATAACCACTCAACCAAACGCAAGGCCATGCAACCGACTAGGATACTGGAATCGATCATTGACGTGGCATGATTGAGCTTGACATGGGACTTGCGCGGCATGGGTGAAGTTCGACACGGCACTAATGAGGCATGGACATGGGGCGGATGCGATTCATACATTGATGCACGAATCTGCAGAAAATTGAAGTCTACTGGACTGCAAGTGGAGTCAGACCACCAGTATAGTTAATAGAAACCGCACAGAAGTTTGCAACATACTACAAGGTGCTTCATCCTCGCTGTACGAGCTAACTTCATTGAGGATAAGGTTCCAGTGTTTCGAACAATGCATAGGATACAAATATTTGTTTTTTGGGGGGTACCGCATCATTTTCACCTGGCTCAATTCCATCGATGTTCCAAAAGGTCCACAACGTTGCCGAGAGCATGCCGATGCGGTGTGTGAATCAAGTGCCAGTGTGGATTCAAGTATGGTGCAACCAACAGAGGCTGAACTTCAAGTATATCTCGCAGGGCAGGTTGAACTGCGCATGGGGCTCGCGGCTGTGCCGAATGACGATGATGATGACCTCGATGAACTCACCAATGACAGTGACTCGGACTCGGATGACCTTGATGATTATCTGATACATTGCTCATGGCAGCTCTCGAACATCGATCTCTTGCAGTACAAGGACTTCTTTTCATGATGTTTGCAAAGTCCGGACGCGGTCGTGAATTTTGACGCTATTTTCAGTGTAGCGTATTTTTACGGGAGGCACTGGGGGTACCACATGGAGTTGGCGAGTCGGACACCTGCGAACGCCAAGCTGGTATATGGTGTAAATTTGTATGATCATTACAAACAAATACACTTACAGCAGGGAAACCCGAGAGCCTGTGCACCCGATGATCAACGGAACGGAGTGCGCGTTATTTGTGGGTATTGATGCAGATGGGTGCCGGATATCTGCCGAACATTAGGTGGGACTTTCAAGTTTGCGAACTTCAACATCAGTTGATTTTTCTTCGTCTCAGCGACATATTATATGCGTGAGAGCGATCTTTGGTACATGGAATCTAAAGCAATTTTGGTGTATGTATATGGACTTTCCACGTCGTTGACGCTTGAACAACGGACACGAGCTCGACGGCCCTATGTCCTTCATGGGCGACCTTGCAGGTCAGAGCAAGTACGTATTCCTACTCTTGTCACTCCTCTATTGTATCGTGACCGGCCTCAAGTAGCGTCGACTGCGGAGCTCCTGGCGCATGGCGGAAATGGTCACCAGTGGCGCTTCTAGCATAGATTTTTGGAGGTGGCGCTGTGCTCGGCGAAGGTTGAGGATGCTCGAGTTCACAGGGCTCTTCGACCACGTTACCAGGCAATATAGGTACGCCCGTGTCGGTGGCCACCGCTGCACTTTGTAATTCAGGTTTGGACAGAATGGTAGCCGTGGCTGTGAGAGCATCAGAATGCCGTAGTGCATTGGCCGGTGTCTCAACCATCCCATCTGATACAGAGTTTGGCAATGTGTCTAAGTGCACACACAAGGGACCACCAGGCTCATAGCGAGCCTCCGTGGTAGATTGGTCCTGGAAAACAGTCTGGGTATTTTCTCGAATCTGTTGCAAAGAGCCTGCGCGTGACAGGACACCTAGATTGGTGCGTGAATCCGATGATGGTAGTACGAAGTTGCTAGTATGTGGTTGCTGAGGTGCATTTACGGAAGTGGAAGTGGTGGGGTGGCATGGTCGAACCGGGGGGTTAGGGGAGTTGCAGCGATTTTCATGGTCGTCTGGGCCCGGTATTTCTGAAGTAGGCAAAGTTGTAATATGAGAGGTGTTGCCCATTTGAGCATCCGCCTCAGCAGAGAGGCCAATGAAAGTACCAAGGTCAATCGCGTCAGTATGGGTTCGAGGGTCAACCGTAGGCTGTATCTGGCCGAGCTCCATGACTTGCTTCCAAGCACCAGCCAGACGAGACGACAGTTCCTGGACGATATTTCCACACAACCGCCAGGTTGGCCGCCACGACCATTTTGCTCCCTCCCGGGTGAAAATGATGCTATTTGAAATCATCACCAATACGACCAGTGTCACAGTACCAACGATGGTCCTGGAAGTCATATCTCCAGCAGTCCACCAATCGATTGAGAATGCCGCAAAGAAGAAGGCCATACTAAAATATTGATTTCAGTGCCTTCGCCTATTACATTAGGGTGAGTACTCACCCCCACATCAATAATGCCTTTGGGAGGCTATAAATTATAGCCAGCCTTTCCATTCCGTGTGTTCTATTGTGAAGTTTTCCTAGAAATACTGCCTGAATCAATTGCCATAAGAAATGTCCCAGTAATACGGTGAAATATACTGACCGCTTCCGTGGCTGTATTTTGCCCAGAGGTTCGATTATGTGAGACAAAGAATAAGCCGAGGACTATGCTCCCCAAGCTCGTCACCAGGGACATGTAGCTTGCCAGTTGAATAGCATCTCTACCGCCTCTATCAACAGTGTTGATGGCGAGAAACCCAACGTTGGCATTGAGCAAGACAGTGGCCTGACTCAATATTGATTACATAAAAGTTGATAACAATAAAAAAGTGGACTTACCAAGAGGTTGGAGTCCTGAAGCTGCCCTTTGAAGTTTGAACAGAATGCATTCCATCGTGCTGTGTGAGCAACCTCGTCGACAAAAATCTTGTGCAGTTCTTGGACTTGAGCTACGGGGTCAAGGAACAGAAAGGGTGCGAGAATGACCATCAATGGTGATGGTCTATATGTCCAACCGTGGACCGATTGTTCAAAATTCAGTCTCACGCAGTCTTCACCGTGATAATTCAAGAAGTGATTATGAGCTTAAAAATGATCGTAAATTACAGCTGAATGTATAAACGAGAGAGCACTGACTGAGTATATACATGATGCGGCCTTAAATGATGGTCAACATCAGGAATAGAATAGATCGAACCCGCGCTTAAGCCTCACCAATGACAATAGCAGCGTGACCTCGTCGCATACTCTGGTGCGTAGGACTCTGGTGCGTAGGGTGAGTGGGATGGACTTTGAAAAAATGGGATTAGCGCATGGCGTCTATGAGGAGGTATCGAAGCAGCATACCCTTGATTCTGTCAACCACAGAAAGATGATCCTTGATTTCAACGGCGTCAAATGCTGCAGAACAACCCAGTGATGTTAAGTGGTCTGCTCATTGCGACCGTATGCATCAGATTAAATTATGAGTTCTAGGAGAGTACCGACCACATGTCGCATGTACTAACATGTCTTTGAGCTCATCGACAATGCTTTCTGTAACCGGGCACAGGCTAGGAAAGTAATCCCAATGTTTCCTACATCAAATGTTAATTTACTTGCGTACGACCTAGAATTTTATTAGAAATGGGACAGTGAGGTAAAGATGCCGTGCGAACCTTTACTGGAACATACCAGTATTGTGCTTCAATGGCAAACCCTGGTTATGAAAACAAGAGCAAGCCGTCAGATCCAGATCCTTTTAGAACTATGAGCTACCCACATAAATGCGAGGGGCTCCGAATGCCTTTGCATTCTGAGATGATATCTGTGGGGTCAAAGACATCCAACCAAAAGAGGCATCTGTCGCGGTGATTGGCGAAATAATAGCAACAGACAACATTCTCGCCATCGAAGCACTTGGGCTCAACGACAAGGTCCACCTGCTTCATCTCGAGCGTGAGATCCCCTTCCTCGATGATCCGTTTGAGTTCACCCAGTAAAACTTGCATGAAGTATTCGATGTCCTCGCATATGTCTGTCTCACAAACATTCATTTCTGTGAATGTTCTCTACACGTAATAGCTTTAACTTAGACTACCGATTGTCAATAAATTATGAGTTTAACGCACTGTTTCCTGGTTCACAAAATAACGGGCACCTTCCGGATGCACGAACGTGGTCCATCCTGGGGGCACATCCTTTCTTGGAAGAGTTGACGTGCGGCAACTAAAGATTATAAATTGACTTACTCATGCGCACCCATTGTCATGGGATGGATAGTGACGTCGGCGACATCGGGGTTCCTTGGGAAAGGTCAGATTTTGAGTAAATACAGGAAAGTGGGCTGATATTCACTGGAAAAGGCACCTATCATACCTCCTGACATCCTCTGCAGCCATAGGGCTCGTCTGCGGGCCGTCATATATGACGACCTCTGAGCCTGGTTGCTCATTGCTGCCAGGGGGAGCGATGTAATGCACATGATGATCGAAAGCATGGTCTGACATCGGTACAGCCTGGGCAGCCAAATCCAATGGATTAGAAACCATATTCGGGGATCCATGGTGTAGATCCACGACACTAGAGACGCTTCTCGGGCGGGAATAAACAGGTCCCTTGTGTATTCGATATGCAGCTTGTCGGCTTTCCGAACCAGCGATTGATCGTATGGAGTGAACCGTGCCCACAGAAATACGACTATCGGACGCGTATTGGGAGTAAGGCATACCAGGCGCCAAGTGCCTCATGGATGGCGTGCGTGTTGTATTAAAAGAATGAGCATCGTCCATGTATCCTCGTGGTCGTGAATGTGATGTGGATACGTCATGGGGGCCAGAAAGGCGTGAAGGGCCCGGATTGCTGGACTCCTGCAGTGTCCCGCCTCTGGGAAATGTCTTGCTTTTCACGGAACTCTCTTCCTTATGCAGAGACAGTAAACTTGACACAGAGCCTTGATGGAGTCCATCTGCTCGAGTGGCACTTGTGTATCCTATCGTTGTTGGATTAGGGTCCAACGGAGGGATCGCTGTACTCTTTCGTAAAGGTCGTTCCACTCTTGAATGGGATCCTGTGTAAGGATCGTCTGAAGGTGATGAAGGCTCCTCCGTAGCTTCCCGCCCCATTTGCCCAGGCGGCAGAAGACTCGGACAAATGGACGAAGTCTCTCCTTTGATATCCTCTTGAGATCGCGGGAGCACCCCGCTGGGAAAACGAGTGATGAATCTCCGATCACCAAACTTTAAATGACCTGCTATAAAGCGATGCAGTGAAGACAAGACAACAAAGAATAAACTCGCAGAGCGACGTGCAAGTCGTGAAAGCCATTTCTTCAATATATTGAGCATGTGGGTGAAATTGCCTATGGTCATGTTGAACAGTGGTACAGTAGCAGGCGGGGGAAGGAAGAAAAAGAACAAGCCGTCATGCCACATTTATCCAATGCCACAAGGCGCCTATTATTACGCACTTGCTGTACTAGAGTTTCGAGAAAGAAATAAAATTTATCTGATGAGCATGTGAATCAACGTGGCCCTATATCAGAAAGGCGACTTAGCATGGTAGTAAGAATGCTGCAAGGGCCCCAAAGCGAGGACGAAGGTGCCATGCAATATTAATGTGACTGGGGGACATAACTAACTCATGGCGTGGAAGGATCATACTAACTTAGATATCACAAACCCTGTATTACAGGGCTGCTAAATTCTAAGTAGAAGTTCGTGTTCACCTGGGATCAAAACTGATTAATACTGATTACCGACGCTTACAACTGCTTATTTGGAACCGCATGCCGGCCGTTAGCCGGCCATTTTGTTATCAGTTCCCATCAGTCAACGCGTGCCGTACGTTCAACACGTTCACCAGTGATCACTGATCAATATGCCCCGTGCGCAGCTACGAAAGCTTCACATTTTGTTCTGGCCAGTACATTGGCTGTATCCAGGCATAAGCAAGGCCGCCTCGAGGAACTTTTCACTTTAGAACGTCGGGATTTCGACAATGAGGAAGTCAATGAATGGTTCACCCGCTTTTTCCATGGGACAGCAACAGGCCTTCGTGCTCTCTTCCTAATGCTACCCATGCACGACTCTCGTGGTCCCTATATCCAATGGCGGAAATGCAACCAATTCTTTGATATATCATCAAGTTGGCCTGATCGAGACTTTCGTCATGAATATCAGTGAGTGTGTTTCGTATTCGTTCTTCTTAACATGCTGATGCCTCTGGCAGTGTTGGTCGTGCAACGTTTGACCGCTTAAGGCAATCTTAGAGCAGAATCCGATCTTCAAATCAACAGGAAGAAAACCGCAGCGATCCGTGCGCTATCAACTCGTGTGTTTCCTCCTTCGTTATGGGACTCGTGGCGGTGAATCCATGCAAGCCGCCCATAAGCTTGGCACTACTGCCCGGTGCTCGTAACTGCCCACTAGAGCAGAATGTTGTCCATTTCTGTGTGACACAATATAGCCATATGACGGCCACTCCTGCTGTTGACGCTGCACTCCACTCCGAAACTGATCTGGATTGTATCTACTAACATTGTTATGATACTAGTCCATTTCTGCCACAGTGCTGGAGTTGTTAACAGAGTAATTGACTATGAGACACATCCGGCCTTCTTCGGGATTGGGACTAATTTACAGAGGCGGACATGAAGCGCTTAAGACTTAAATAGCTTGAACAACCAAACTCGGCTCCCAGGTGAACGCAAACTGAATGAATTGAGCAGCCCTCGGCGCTCACATATTTCTGTAGAATGCTATCAAGAGGCTTCTTAGGCCCGATTGTCAGAAGAGAAATCAATCATGTTTTGAATGTCAAGCATATCACAAAAAGCGGCAGTCTGAGGATTAGTGTACCAAGGTGCTGCAAACCAATGTCAGTAAAAATATTTCGGGGAATTAGTATACTCACGTTGTTGATTCTTTTGAGCTCCTTCACTTCCGGGACCAGGGGCGTTCTGCACGAATGTTTGGCAATCCAAAATGGATCGAACCCCAGGTAGAGGTGCATCAGAAGAGCTTGTTTCGTTGTTGCGCACATTCAATTTGACCCACTCCATCTCTTCGGCAACCTTCGCGCGAGCTGTTGCTTCGTCAGGATAATCTGCTTGACGCCGCCTCGTGGAGAAGAATGGGTGGAAAGCGCGCGATATTGCCAGCCATTCAGGATCGAAGGTGAGCTTCGGCATGCAGCGTTGTCCAGGCATGGTAGATTCATCCGATGTGGTAGGCACATCGATGATCTATGTAAAAATTAGCGGACCCATATCCATAAACACAGAGCTACATACCTCCATAAATTCCCGTTTTGGCAGGCATTTATCCAATGCGAGGAAATTTGTCACAGATGGCTGTGGTCGATAAGCAACAGGAGGCGATTGTATAACTTCTTCTTCCTCTTCTAGGGTTATTTCATCAGGGTTGTGGGAAGCCGTTTTCAAACGAGGAACTTCAGTTGGGGGATTCTGAGGTTCAATTGCATCGAAATCATCATCTGCAATTGCTATTTCATCTGGGTTTTGTTGCGGCGAAGTAGTGGGCGGAGACTTCGATTCGGTGCCGGATTGTTCATGTTGCACAGTAGCCTCAAAGCGAACATGCAAATGGGCTGAGAACCACCATTTTGGTTTCAGTGTCCGTAAGAGCCCCATTAAAGGAGGGGAACCCAGATTGCCCGTCTGTACATCCTGTCTGAAAAATGGTTTGCGGCGAAGGAGACCCTGAGTGTCACCGTGTCGTTCAATAGATTGGGGCCAATCATGAGAAAGGAAGATATCCGGGGAGGACAGCTGTGATGCATCCGATGTGAGGTCAAGAACTCGCAAAGACTAAAATTCACGGACCAGAGACAGACGGCGGACGTTGAATTCCCTGATGTGGTATATACTTCGCATAGAGCCATGATCGTAAGGCAATCTTTCGTAAAGACCTGCGGGTGTTTAATGCTGGAGTACCCGAGAACGTGATAGGAGAATCACCTAGATTGAAATCATTGCTTTTGAAGATGCCAGACGCCCCAGCGATACGGATACCGTTCACTTGGATACATCCGGCATGCCCAAGGAAGTATATGTTTGGTGCAAGCCACCCACCATGATACCTGTGAGAGGATATAAGGATAGAGACAGTGCGCAGAGCGGGTGCGTACAGTTCTGACATATAATTTGACGCCTCGTGATTCCCGCCTATCACAACGGTAAGCACCGGAGCGGTCCTTTCTCCTGTATAGTACCTAGAAAGAAGTGGATTAATGTATGATTGTACCAACTGAGTATTGGCACGTACTTGTGGAAATCGCCTAGCTGCCTATACTTCTGCGGAACAGCCATGCATTGCATGTCTCTGTGATTGCGAATAGCTTGGAAGTCCCCGCACATAAGAAGTAAATCTACAATACAGTTGCGCCTTGTCTCTAGATCACGTAGGTGTTTGTAAATCGCGTCCAGCGCGCCATGACTGCATCCCTCCACTGCAATCTATCAGAATGTCAGCGGATAATTACTATGACTGTCGAGACTCAACCTTCATAGCCTGGAAAAAAGCGAATGCTCCCTCTTTGAGATCGACCTAGTATTCTGAAACGATTTTCTATAGGTCTGGTGAACAGTAGGTCACGGTCAGACTAGACTAATAAGATTGTCCACAAACTGGGCAGGAAGTTTGTGGCTGTGCAACTCTCTCTGTTAGGAAGTCAAGCATTGTACGCAGTGGGCCGCCGAGCTTTGAAGGATAATGAACGTTTGAACGTTTTTAGGTGAGCATGAGATACTTCTCATGGTTACATTCCAGAGAAAATCTGACGGACACTTTTGCACAAGAACAGAAAGCAGTAGAATTTGAAAAGTTCGGTGTCCGAGTCACCATGAGTGTTGCGTCGACAAATGGCGGCATGGCGCGTTCCGTCTCGCTGACTGGTAGCGACACTGATTGACACCAGTCTAAGAAAAATCGAGTAGTTATATTAGATTTAGGTAGCTATAGGTAGCTCACATCCTGCAATTCTCATAATGTATTGGTGCAAATCAACGAAAAATAATACATTTCGAGGATCACAAGGCAACAAAATAGCTGTAAAAATGGGCCACCCGCATTCACGTCCGTTCGTGTTATTAGCTCCGCCATCCCACCCCGCCTGCTGACGATACTCAGTGGCTAACGTAGCGTGTCACCAGAAAACCTCGTGAGAGTTTCAACCATGTTTGCAACCCACAAGCAGTCCGTAACCTAAATATAATACACAAATAAGTGTACGATAGGGATAGTGATCGCCACAGTAGTACTTACTAAGCCTTGATGTTGCAGCTCTGTTGCAGCAAGTGTTAGTACAACAAGACTAGAACGTGAGAATGAAAGGAATACTTTTTGACGTGTCGTCTCGGGCGAGTCTCAATATGCCTTGAACTCTGGTAAGCGACGGTTTGACCACTTCACCCAGCAATGGTCGCAAGATTTCTAAGGAGGGCATTACATTCACCAGCCGTTTAAGGCGGGAGTCGGTTGGAATCTCCTGGCGTTGGTGGTATTCATTAGTGCCTGAACCATAGCGAGTAGAAAGTCCTTACGATGTCACGAAGCTTGTGAGCGGAGGAGTTTCATCCAAGGCCTAGGCTAACAACAGATCAGTGTGTAATCAGAATGGTAGTACTGGAAACAAGTCCACCAGCGTGGTAGCCTGTCACTGGAGGATCGAGTCGAATGAGTGATTATATGCGCTCTTTGTCGAATGTATTCATCTTTGCAGAGTATAATACAAGGCAACAAAACTAGCATTGTTCAATGAAGAAAATCCGCGTTTGCCAAAGATACCTGCAACTGTGGTACCGGTGTAGTGGATATTGCTGGGATGGCTGTCGGTTGTGCTGGTGGAGGTATAAGAAAGGGTAATACTATTAAATGTGTGTTTGCAACGCATGTCACTGGAATCGCATATAATGTTGTCAGAGATATGTGCAAGAACAACTGAGTTGAACATATTACGAGGACAGAATCCAGTGCAGGAGCAGCTGTGAGCACACATACAAATCGCTGAACGTGTTATTGCACAACCTAGAAGGTGTGCTCCATTCGTGCCTGTTCATATAGTCACCAGACCAGCACACCAGCCTCAGAAAGACGATATATCATTTAGTAATGACCTTGATATTGTACCTCACACAGGAAAAGAGACAGCAGAAGGTGATGGTGATGTTTCGTTCACAAGCAAATGAGGAAATTCAGAAGATCTGACGGATCTGGCGGCTCCAAATCAACTGAGAGTCAAATTTAAAGCGGAGGCCAAACAAAAGCTGTCACGCCACCCAAGCCTATGATATGATAATGCATGCCCCCATGCCCCACGACAACACAGCTGTACCCCATGGCGTGGTGAATTGGATTCTGGTCTATTCTGATGGAATTTCCACTCTGAGTCAAGTTAGTTGACTGCAAAGCCCAGTAAGTACAAATTGTACAACGAGACAGTGCCTTCAATAAAAATTCTCACCCGGGTTACCGCCTCCGCTCTCAGAAGTATGTAAGGACCAGACAGCATGATCACAATCCAAAACGCCGTCTTCGTACCTTTGACTAGCTACTACTTCGTATCATGCACTTCAGGCTATCTTCCCAGAAAATTCGACATCATTATGATGCCGACCCAGCCACTGTTCGTGCTGTCAATCATCAGCGCTTGAAGAGCGTCAGCGCTAGGCTTGCATCAACCATTGGTGAGCACCGGGCGCCTTGTGTTTCATCGCCTCTCCATGGTCCGAATAGCCACTGACATTCTGGAAGCTGTAAGGAATATCATCAGTGCTATACAGCGCCGTGAGATTGTCCATAGATTGGATATCGGGAACAGTTCAATGGGCGATGAGGGTTGCATACAGCTTTTCAACTTTCTAGACTCTCCTGCTGGTCGAAGATGCAAAAATAGCCTCACCGAGCTGTACCTCACAAGGAACGGTATAGGCGCAAAGGGTCTACTTGCTGTATCAAAGTTTATCAAGGACAATGACGTACTCAGGGAACTATGTCTGTCTGGTGTAAGTACAGCAACCTCCAGTGTTTTCTTGTTCAAGTCCCTTAGATTGACACTTTCCTCGTGATTAACGCAGAACCCATTATCGACTGATGCGGATGTCATCACACAGTTCACCACTGCACTGAACAGCTCGAGAATATGCACGCTCCAGTTGATCCATAACGGCACACTCTCTGACACCTTCATTCGTGCATTCCTTCCCAGCCTCAACGCGCGGTATCTGCACCAACTCGGCCTTTCTGCCACCAATATCACCCGTATTGTGGTTCCTACTATCATTGAATATGTCACGTCATCGCGTTGCAGACTGGATCGATTGCAGTGCAATGCGAACAGCCTGACACTGCCTGGTGCGCGCGAAATCATCGACGCTATTGAGCGAGAGAACTACAGCCTTTTCAAGGTTAATCTCGATGATCTACACATTGATGAGTATGATGGCGACAGCGAGGAGCGCACTCTTGCGTGGCAAGAGGGTTGGCGGATTTTAAACAATGCAGCCCAGAGGAACCTAACGAAGAAAATCTGGGTGAAAAAGCAAGCTGTCGCGCTACTGCTGTACAGCCGTGCATTGTTCCTTCGATCGGGCATGCGGGACCTACATGGCGGCGCTCCTGACTTTGCTTCTGTTTCCGCCCTCAGTCGACTTTCCGCAAGTGTCGAGTCAAATATCATTTCCGCACCCTCGATGTTCTTCCAACTACCTGAAGAAATACAGCAGGAAATCATCGCCTTACTAGCACCGGATTTATCTCACCGGCAGCGAATCCGCGTTGTTGCATTTGCTGCAGATTTCCGCACGCTTCCACAACTGGACGAACCTCATCTTGAACCAGCGAATACAGCACATCTCTTGGCGTCCATGCGAGCGGGTCTCAGCCGGCAGGCTGATACCAAAGTACTGCATGAAGGCTCATGGAAACCTCCAGCATGGTGGGAGTGTGCGTGCCCTGAGGGGAAGCGTATAAATTGCCGAACTTTACAACGTTGGGTGAGAGAGAGACGAGATGTATGGCTGACGGGTGTTGGATGCGACGTTTGGGAACCTGAATTTGCCATGTGAAACGCAGAACTTTGATCGCGACTGGTTCGAACTCATGGACAATTTGACTTCTACACTCTGAATTCACTGTTGACATCTCAATGATCGTTCAATCAATATTTCCATCATATTATTCCGGATCGTGAGTGGTTATTGTGCACCGAAATCTACGTAATTGGTCCGTGCGTCTGCCATCCAGCTGCCATCATACTGGAGTCATGGTTCGGCTCTGCGCATTCTACAGCTCTTGAAGTAAGCTGTGCGTTGCTGTGTCTCCTGCACGATAAAATACAGTTTGTTCCCCAACTTGATTACATCTTCACCCCCTCCTAATCTCTGCCAACTTGACCGAGTTACTGAGATCATCAAAACACTAGCACATTAGGCCTTGGATTATTGCATATACTATCTAGTAGCCGGTATATTTAACTCGGCATCCGTCTGTAATGGCATCCGAAGTTCCTTCCAAGCCCGAAGGAATTCAAAGGGCACTCCTTATTGGTGTGGAAAAAGTAGCCGGTTTCCCCAATCTCCCTCAAGCGCATAAAGATGTGGAAAAAATGAAGGACTTCCTTGTAAAATGTATGTATACATGTCTTATGACGGAAAATATCTATGAATTGATTTATTGCTGCAGATCGTGGCTACCTTCCAGAAAACATCGTCACTATGATGCATCATAACAGTGTTTTGCCAAAGTTATATCCTAGTAGAAAAAACATAGTGAGCATTCTCAATTACGTATTTTCCATAGCCTATCTAATCGCAGGGCACAGATACGCCAGATTGACCTTTTAGTCGAAAGCACATCCCAACACGACCGGATTTTCTTCTACTGTAAGTAACTCTTACAACGCAAGGCTCTATATTTTCGAGCGCTAGTGATCGATAATCCATCATGCATCAGACGCCGGTCATGGCGATCAGGTGACTTGTAACCACAACACTGAGATCGACAACAAGGATGAAGGTACTAGTGTCCAAGTCTCGTTCCTTTAAGCTGAGTTAATATTCGATACAGCCATCCTCACCTACACAGGGAAGCGTATCATTGATAATGTAGGCTCTATGCCATGATCATCGTCCAGTTCATAATGCTGAATGATCCCAAGATATTAAAGGAACACCTCGTCGATCCATTGCCTCATGGCGCCAAGCTTTTTGTGCGTATTCCGATTTGATCTTTAAGTCCTGCTAACGATGTCGTCTGGCAAACAGGCGTTGTGGGATTGTTGCCACTCTCACACAGTGCTGGGTGCGCAGGTCTGAAGTTCTTGTTCGCTTTCGCACTAATGCGAGCATTCAAGATTTGGAGCATTTCAATTGCAACGGGTTATGGCGGACACCCCTCAAGGTCCTGTCAGGTGAGGGCCATATTTTCATTGTATCTCCAAGTCGATACTGATGGTTACAGGTCTGGCAAGGAAAACTAGGTCCCTCGGTGGGTACTTTGTTGCTTTGTCTGTCATCGCCTTAATGTTTGCCACACAGGCAAGAGGCTCAGCTCCAACATCTTAAAGGATGGCTTCGAGGGACGTTTCTCATCAAAGGACGACTCTCAATCAAAAGATGCATTTTTTGAAACGAACAACTTGGATCTCTGCAAAGTGTCTTCTCCTGATACATACTTGCCTCGATGTTCATTTAATTGTCCTATGACGCTTCCCGAGAATCAAAACAAGGCCTACGTTGTGCGTGTTTCTCTTATTGATATATTCTGATACATTCTGATCTCAATTTCCCCAAGGTTTCCCTATCTGCATGCAAGGATAATGAGCTGGCATATGACGACAACGTTACTGGTGAAACTGTGACGAAGGTAAGATTCAGTCTTCTAAATATTCCCAGTCTGACGCATAGTCGCTTAGTTCTTCATCGAGTGCCTGGGTGAGAGGTATATTTAGAGAAGGCGAACTATAAAACTCATTCTCTTTAGAGCGTAATCCTAGACCATCTTATTGCGAGCTACTCTGCTACATACGGTGGGTAGCACTTTCCTGTGTCCTGCGGTGCACTGACGAACATTTCACAGGGGAAGGGTCAACGAAATTACTCGCAGACGCATACAGGCGAAAAAACCGGCTGGTAACACAGCTCGCCAACCGCTACAGAGACTGTCGGAAAATGAAATCGAATTCGAGGATTGGCGCAGATGCGATCACTCTAGCTATAATGATGACGGAAATGACACTTCTACTTTGAGCTCTCAGCAGCCTTCGGTGCGTTCGCTGTTGCTTCATCAGGCTCGCCATATTTACCTTGTTCATGCAGTATTCGAGCCATTACCGCCTGGTGAGTTTAATAACGTGGCTTGCGCATTGAGTGTTCTGTTCATGTTTGTGTGATTCAGGATATGTCGCAGATCGTTGAATTATGAAGCACGAGATGAACTGTAGTACCTGGCACAGCTATTATGTTGGTCAGGTTGTCGACGTTTTCCCTCATTTACCTTATTGATTATATATTAATCTTCTTGGCCCAGAGGTTCTTCAAAAGCCTCTCCTTTCATACCCTGCCTTCAAGCGAATACCACTGTTTAAAGCCTATCATATCCAGGATAATATTATGTCACTATTCATACACACCAGTTCTCCTATGAACTCTTGGTCCTTTTGTATTCTACTCAATAGCTTTTATATTCTTATTCGTAATTACTGCCATTACCGCAACTCTTGCTTAAGTCATATCAGGTAGCCTGACGGACCCGCCAGCCGTGATATTGAGTAGCCAACTGCCTCCAGAAAACGTAAGTGCATTAATCATTTCAATGTAAATGTGGATAGTAAAGAGTGAAGGAAAATGACGAGCAGCAAGTGGATGGAGTTCTTCGGCATGGGCATAAAGGTATGTGGTCGAGGCTCAGTTAGTCCTACAAGCGGCATTAGGAGTAAGAGTGGACGAGACGAAAGCTGCATCGTCTGAGTAGAGAGTGTGTAAATCCACCCTCGCTACAAAATACCTTCTATATTAGCCACATATTTCGAACAGCCTGTCCCAGTCACCGATAGTCGTACCAGTCTCGCTGGAGAAGTCAGCCAGGAGACCCATTTCATATGTTGAGAGTCTGTTCATCACACCTATACTTGTCTGAGGATGGACATGAGTGTCCACAATGACTGATCTGTCAGTACTTGAAGTGGTACCTTAGATACTTTGATTACAGGTCGACAGTCTTTCAAAGTTTCATAGGCGGCGGCGTCGATGCGTGCGCATGGTTGATGTTCAACGAAGGGCACAAACAGGACATAACAAAAGGAAATTGTGGCTGTGACGTTCACAAAACCCATATTACGTGATAACTTGGTTCGGGAGGAAAACAAGTGTTTCTGTGTCATTTTCGATGCGGAAAGATTGTAGTTGACTATACGAAGTACGTATCGTCCATCCCGCGCCGAGGCGCGCTTTTTAAATCGCAAAACACATCTGGTGAGTCTCCATGTGCTGATTCACGACAATGCCGACACAAAACGCGCTTCTCGACCGCGAAAAAACTTATTCCTACATACATTTTGGGTGAGTACGGCGTGCCCTACGAGTATTTGGCAGCTCATGTGTATCCTATTTTTGCAGGAGCCCGGTTTTGTCCGCCCCACACCCTGGTGGGCCGCTGGGCTGAGTGGGGCAAGGTATCATTTTGATATTTATACGATGACGGTAAGTGTTTTCCGTGTTCGGAACGCTATAACATGTTGTTCCCCTGTCTATTCTAGGTACCCCGTCCCCATCCCCCTTCCCGCCTGTTCCTCCCCGTGCCATCAGCGGCAACCTCCGCTCGTCGACACACACAGCGAGCGCGTGCTATCTAGGGTCGTTGCATAGCTGCCGTGACATGTGCTTAGTCATCATCGCTATGCGCATGACAGGAAAGCCTGTGTAAACCTTGACCGTCAACCTAGATTTTTTTTACGAACAAGGACTGCCTCCCGAAGCTGTATCGTGTAACCTACCTTTTATACGAACACCGCTTTGCTCTGACTCTGACCCGTATTTAAAATGCTATGTCACAGGAGGTCTTATTCTTCTTGGACCTCTCATCGCTTGTTGACCCCATCGCTCCATCCCCTCACTTCAACGTTCGGACTCAAGCAAACTTCATCAGTATTGATAAATTAGTCGGAATACTCAACAGTCGATTAAGACAGATCACAACTGCCAATCGTCTATCCTATTGCAGTCGATCTCGTCGATCACTTTCAAACATATCATTTGCCCTTCGGAAACGGTTACCCTCTATTTGCTGTATTCATGGAAAACTCTACCAATGTTGGAAATAAGAAGGCGTTGCTCATCGCAGTCCAATCTGTGAAAAAAAAAGGCTTTTTCTTTTTGCAGCATGCCCATGAGGACGCTGAATTGCTCAAACGCCTCCTTATCGGTAAGCCGTACTGTCTCTGGGACCTGAATTGTTCTTCTGAATCTGGATCTTCATTACGATGTTCACAGATAAGTTCAATTACCCCGAAGCGAATGTTGTCTTGATGAAGCAAGGTCCGGAGCTCCCAGAATATCTCTGGCCCACACGGAACAACATAGTAAGGCATTCAAATGACCAAA
The DNA here is from genome assembly GCA_016758765.1 of Suillus cothurnatus. Taxonomy (NCBI): domain Eukaryota; kingdom Fungi; phylum Basidiomycota; class Agaricomycetes; order Boletales; family Suillaceae; genus Suillus; species Suillus cothurnatus. Next base: position 296,432 of record JABBWL010000015.1, on the reverse strand, counting down.
GCTCGCCGAAGCGACTGAATTTCTGTTTGGCAGCTCGAGCAGATCTCTAAAATGGTTGCAAATGCATCCCCAAATGACCGATTTTTCTTTTATTGTAAGTAAGAAATGTCTTGTCAGTTTCCAAGGAATCAAAACAAAACGGACAAGATTCCGGTCACGGAAGTCAAGTAACTTGCAAGCACCATACGGAAACAGATGGAAAGGACGAAGGTATATTTGGTAGCATGTTCGCTCTTCGCATTTGATCACATTTGCTAGTGATATACGGGTGCAACGGTCGCTATATTATTGATAACGTACGGCTCTCTCATACACTTTTTCTCGATTTTGGACTGGTCATGCATTCTCAGAAACTAAGAAAAGCGCTGGTAGATCCTTTACCTCCAGGCAGTAAACTTTTCGTAAGTGAATATTCCAAGGCATTGTCCAACTCGAGCTCATCGACTTTTCCGGAGACAGGCACTATGGGACTCTTGCCACTCTGAGACGATTTTGGGTCAGTGCTAATGGTCCTACCACTCAGTTAATACCCGATCTGATCAGAATCCAAAAGACCTGGATCACTACAAGTGCAATAAGTTATTGTCCGAAGGCGCTGTGAAGACTCGACGAAAGTCACTCACGGAACGCTTCTTGCCGGGTATGTCGAGTTGTTTTGTGTAACACTCTCCTATGTTGACACAAGAACGAGATTTCGTGTCGAGACCAAGGACGCCCCGTAAGTACTCCGCCCTTTCTTTCCTTGAAATGTCTGACTTGTTCCTGTATGATCATCAATCAGCAGTCATCAACCAACAACTTCCACCGCGTGGCCGTGCGGGGAATCCTTCGCTCTCGTTAAATAGCATTCTTATGCGACCTCAATCTCCCAGCTGGCTTCCACGCATGTTTATTGACAACTCACCTGCTGCTCTCCGTCGGTTTTTGTCCCCAGTCTCTGTGTCTAAGTGTACGGGATACTGTCAGAAGATGAAACCAGAAGAGGAGGAAGCAGCGCATGTAGTGCGTATCATTTGGTCCTGGTTGCTTTACTTACCGACATTGTCACTAGGTTTCACTGTCAGCGTGCCGTGATAATGAATACGCGTATGATGACAATGAGACTCGTGATACTGTGACTAAGGTGCGAATTCTGTATCATTTTGCTTAATTTGCTTAACATGCTCCTTGCAGTTTTTCATCGAATGCGTATGTAAGTATGATTCGAGATATCAAATTTAGACATGAACACATACATTGACACACAGCACAAGATCCCAAATCATCGTTGTTCACCTTGCTCACACATATCAAGTTTGGATTCCATCTTTTACCTGATTCTTCCTGACAAATGCCCAAGGGGTCGCGTGGATAAATTGCATGAGAATCGGCAGCTGCACCTCAAAATTGCCGATCGTTGCGCTACTGATGTCAATGCTAGGATAATTCGAGAGAAGAGATTGCCACTCCGACGCAATACGGAGGTAATCATCCATAACTTGGACGAGTACCTGAGTTGTCAGAAAGCGAGAGCCAATTTGCAAAACCCAGGGGTAGCTTTTCTGTTCCTTTTTTTGTTCTCGTGTCTGACTAGCCCAACAACAGTATGCCAGTCATTACCCATTGGTTGGTCCTTTCCTAAAATGCTTTGCTTTGCACTAATTGATTAACTCCCGGTATGCAGGATATGAACCAGACTGTCGACACCATCTTCTGAGGATTTTTTGTATTGTAATTGATTTATTTTGGCGAACCTTGACGATTTATTCAACCCAAGTTGTACTTGTGCTTATGTTGTATTTGCGTTCCTTACGGCACCATGTTGGTTTGTTATTGGTCACATGTATCGTACTATCACTCAATGCATAATGCGCTCCAGAGCTCACAACTCTACATAAATCTCATTCGGAACAGCTGGAGAACAAGTATTAGTATATATACAACAGATATACCAAGTTAGAATTTGGACTATATGAAGGGAGATGAGTTCTGAGCGCTTGAGTGGTGGTGCAGTGTTGGGAGGCAAGAGACGCGGAGCCAGCAAACGAATAAATGTTGGAACTTGACAAACTTGAGCTGCTTGACATGGATAGATGGCAGGTTTGGGGAAACATATGTCACAACTACAATTTTTTTCTATATTTTCACATGCTACAATTGATCATCATTCTACATAACGTTGAGTTGCTTCCACAATATTTTCAGGTCTTGTAACGTTCGGGAGGAGGAAAGCAAGCTTGTTTCTGCGTCATTTTCGATGCGGAAAATTTGTAGTATATAACCCATCCGCGCCTCCGCGCGATTTGTTTCAATCGCAAGAACATGTCTGGTGATCACAATCTCCGTGTGCTGATTCATGTCAATGCCGACACCAGACGCGCTTCTCGACTGCTCTACGTTTCGGGTGAGTACGGCGTGTCCCACGATAGTCCGAGGGTTTGACAGCTGGCGCCCATGGGGGCACCCTGTTTGTTTGTTTGTTTTTTTGGGAGGGCTCTGTCCACCTCATGAAAAACTATACCCTGGTGGGCTCATGGGGCACGGTATCGTTGTTGGATGTTTTCACGACGACAGCGCGCGTTCGGAACGCCATAATATATTGCTTGGCTGTCTATTCTAATACCCCCGTCCTCTCCCTTCCAGGTTTCCTCGCTGCCCTCACGCTTAGTCATCCTGCCCACCATTAACCCCGTACCCCATGATAACAAAGTTTACAGCTGTGTAAACCTGTGTAGTTCCTAGATCTTTTCTACGAACAGCAGGTACCGCCTCTCGATTGGCCAATGCCATATTGTACACGTAAGCCTATGGGTTTCTTAGATCTTTTCTACGAACACTACTCGGCTCTGACTTTGACTCATATAAAATGCTATGTCGCAGGAGTTCCCATTTCTCTTCAATTCCAACCTCTTATCGCTTGTTGACCCCATCGCTCCATCACCCCGCTTCAGCGCCCGGAGTCAAGCAATTTCATCAGTATTGATAACTTGGTTGGAACACTCAACAGCCAATTAGGACATAGATCACAACTGTCGATCGTCTGTTCTGCTGCGGTGGATCCTAGTCGATCACTTTCGAATATATCACTTACCTTTTGGAAACGTTTACCCTCTAGTTTCTGTATTTATGGAAAATTCTACCAATGTTGGAAATAAGAAGGCCCTACTCATCGCAGTCCGATCTGTTAATAACACAGAATTTCGTCCTTTGAGGCATGCCCATGAGGATGCCGAATCGCTCAAATGCCTCCTTATCGGTGAGTCGTTCTGCCTGGATTATTCTTTTGAGTCTGGATCTTCATTACGGTGTTCACAGATAAGTTCGATTACCCTGAAGCGAATGTTGTCTTGATGAAGCATGATAACAAGCTCCCAGAATATCTCTGGCCATCACGGGCCAACATAGTAAGGCACTTAATGGCCAAAACTCGCCGAAATGACTGAATTGCTGTTTGGCAGCTCAAGCAAATCGATAAGATGGTTGCAGGTGCATCTGCTAATGACCGATTTTTCTTCTATTGTAAGTGAGAAATGTCTCGTCAGTTAGCAAGGAATCATAATGACATGTTGGAATGGACAAGACTCCGGTCACGGAAGCCAAGTGACTTGCACGGACCATACTGAAACAGACGGACAGGACGAAGGTATATTTGATAGCACGTTCACTCTTCGCATTTGACCATGTTTGGCAGTCATATACGGATACACTGGCCACTATATCGTTGATAACGTACGGCTCCCTCATGTGTTATTTATTTCTCGATTTCGGACTCGTCATGCATTCACAGAAACTAAAAAAGAGACTGGTAGAGCCTTTACCTCGAGGTTGTAAACTTTTCGTAAGTGAATGTTCCAAGGCATCGTGCAAAGCAAGCTCATTGTCTTTTGGGGGACAGGCACTATTTGACTCTTGCCACTCTGAGACGATTTTGGGTCAGTGCTAGTGGTCCTGCTACTAAGCTAATACTCGATCTGATTAGAATCTAAAAGACCTGGACCACTACAAGTGCAATCAGTTATCGTCTAGAGACGCTGTGAGGACTCGACGAAAGTCATTCACGAGACGCTTCTTGCCGGGTGTGTTGAGTTGCTTTGTGTAACACTCATATGTTGACATAAGGACAAGATTTCGTGTCTAAACCAAGGACACACCGTAAGTGCTCCGTCCTTTCTTTCCTTGAAACGTCTGACTCGTTTGTGTGTTATCATCAATCAGCAGTCCTCAACCAACAACCTCCGCGTGGTCGTGCGGGGAATCCTTCGCTGACGTTAAACAGTATTCTCATGCGACCTCAATCCCCCAGCAGCTGGCTCTCGCGCATGTTTGTTGACGACTCACCTTCTGCTCTCCGTCGGGTTTTGTCCCCAGACTCTTGGTTCAAGTGTAAGGGTGACTGTCAGAAGATGAAACTAGAAGAGCAAAAAGCAGCACATGTAGTACGTATGATTTGGTCCTGGTTGATTTACTTACCGGCAACACCACTAGGTTTCATTGTCGGCGTGTCGTGACAATGAATCTGCGTATGATGACAACGAGACTCATGGCACTATGACCAATGTGCGAGTTCCACATCATTTTTGGTTGGCTTGCCTAATATGCCCCTTGCAGTTTTTCATTGAATGCTTAGGTAGGTATGCTTCGAAACATTGAATTTAGACATGAACGCATACATCGAAACACAGCACGAGATCCTAAACCATCGTTGTTCACCTTGCTCACACATATCAAGTTCGGGTTCCATCTTTTGCCTGATCTTTCCTGACACATTCCCAAGGGATCGTGTAGATAAATTGAACGAGAAACGGGAGCTGCAGCTCAGGATTGTGCGTTGCGCTACCGATGTCGATAATAGGATGACTCGAGAAAAGACAACACCAATCCTCCGACGCAATACGGAAGTAGTCATCCATGACTTGGATGAGTACATGAATTGTCAGAAAGTTCGCTGCACATCAAAAGCGAGGAAGAACTGGCAGAACCCAGGGGTAGCTTTTCTGTTCCTTTTTGTTCTCGTGACTGACTGTCCTGACGACAGTACGCCAGCCATTACCCATTGGTTGGTCCTTTCCTAAAATGTTTTGCTTTGCACCAATTAACTAGCCCCCGGTATACAGGACATGAATCAGACTGTCGACACCATCTTCTGAGAATTTCTTATTTCTTGATTTATCTTGTAATTGATCTATTTCTGTATAGTTTGGCGAACCTGGTGGGACAATTTATTCAGCCCGAGTTGTACTTATATTGTATCTGCATTCCTTACAATACCATGTTAGTTCGTCGTTGGTAACACGTATTGTATGATTGGTGTTACTAGCCTACTTAGATAATAATAACCAGCCACTTTTGGACAGCATACTTACTACCATCAAACTAATGACACCTGAGCAGTGATCGCTAGTGAGCAATTATAACTGCAACACGGGGAACTCAGTGTTCAACTTGTTTATTACATGTTGAACATATACTTAGGGCGAGCGTGAGGTTTTGAGGTTTTGGGTTACATGCACCTCGTCGAGTCGTCGAATAAACTGCACCAGTGGTGACCACACGTGACACGCGGGTATATCCGAGTCACTGAGAGCTTATCGACTCTTGCGAGTCTGCCACCAAGCTAGGCTTGAAGCTGGTTGGTATGTAATCATCAGATCAAGTCCTCAGGCGGCCGAACCGTATTGTCAATTGGACCAACCGCAGCATGCCGACTTCTTATCAATGTCAAAGCGTTTCAAATTGTGCGCAGCTGCCAGCAAGGCTTGGACCCATTGAGTCCTCTAGTACCTTTAAAATCTCTCTAGGCCTTGCAAGCTTGAGCTTTCGGGCTACCAAGAGCCAAGTCCACATTCATTCAATAATTTCACCCACTGATTCATCCCACAATTTCCAGAAATGCTGACATCCAGCATTCTCGCCCTTGTCGCGGTGGTTCTAGGATATGCCGATGCGTTACCCTCTAAAGGGCATCTTAGCACGAGCTGTGACTTGTCCCATGCAAGACTCCAGGTGCCTGCTAATCAGACGCAACTCATTGCGCCCACGTACGCACCGAATTTCATTGGTATTGGTGTCGGAACCCAAAACTACACTTGTAATGCCACCGATTCCACATACGCGTGAGTTCAAGCCTTGCTCTTCCGACACAATTGCTAATGCCATACAGACTTGTCGGGGCTCTCGCAGAAATTTTCGATTGCTCGTGTTTATATGGCACTGCTGCTTTCGAGAGCGCTCCAACCACAGTTTATGATGCGTGGTCTGCTTCTACTGGTATAACAATTCAGGATGTCATCACCACCCTGCGGCTCACGCACGATCCTGCTGTGCTTGGACAACATTATTATGTTCCGAATCCTGTGGGGTCTGGCCTGTCTCCAAAGTGGGACTTCACATCATCTGGGATGACAGCTGGAAAGCCGAATGCCTATGTCACTGGTGCTAAAATTGGCGACCTGCCTAGCTCAAACTCGAGCAACATTGATGACTTGATGGTAAAAGCTGTCAAGGGAGGTTTGGCTAAAGAGGTTTTCAGGGTGGAGACCAACGGCGGTCAGCCGCCCAAACAGTGTGGAACAGGAGACTCGAACATTACTGTTAAATACAGTGCTCAATATTGTGAGTGTTTCCCGAGAAACTGTAGTAATTAACGACAACTGACAAGATTTCAGGGTTCTTCCAATGAAAACAGCCTTGGACCATCCTACCGTTGATGAAACCCCGGTCGTATTGTCACTTATTTCTATTCTATACAATATACCCTCGTCGTCTCAAAAAGCCGGCAATATCAAACCACAAGCAAGGTGAACGGAAGTAAATGATCCAATCGGGTTTTTAGCAGGCTCCTCTGATATAAGTATGTCGTGGTGCAATCTCCCGAGAATACTGCCTCATTCGAGAACCTCGGCCTCCTATTTGAGTAAACCTTTCACTCGGGTTGCGAGTGGCTCTGTCAGTTCTTCGCTTGCTTCCAAATTACTTCCGTTTGCAGTGCATCATATGCCGTCCAACAAACCTCCCAGTTCGTGTCAGGCGATCGCCGAGGGCAACTCGTCTTGGTTCAATTTTTACGTCATGGACAATTTGGTATGTGATGCCTTGTTTGCATTCGTGATACTGCAACGCACGGCGCCATGCTCACTACGCATTAAGGACGCATGTCATTATGTACAACCTTCTTGAGACAGTAAGGGTACCACGAACAAGCCAGGGATGAGCGCAACATCGTCAGGGTAAAATTTTTTGCCTAGAATGAATATATGGCGCAGCAGGAAGCCCGCGAATATCGTGTCTAGTGAAAAGTGTAGTATCCAACAGACATTGAATTCACAATGGTGCTGTGAAGCCTCTACGGTCATTTGAAGCTGGTTACGATGCGCACTCGTCGCAGATAGATTTAATTATATCATGTTTACTTCTGTGATTCGCAATGATCCGTTGATGATTGATCGATGTCAATCGTGGTCCCAGGGCTTCTGCCTAGTCCTGAACTATGATCATGATCCCTCTTCTTAGAATGAGAGAGACAGCTAATAAAGGGAATCCATGGTTTGCCGCATTGCTACTCACATAAACTTTATCTACACCTTCATGAACGAAGAATTGGACTGGATCCGGTGTGGAAGGAACAGACTTATTCCGTCTATGATATGCAATTGTGAGCCGAAATTGTCACTTTAATTGTTGGAATGAACGAATCATGTCCTACTCGTCGGGCCTCGCTGGTACCCAAATTGTACGGGACCGTGAAATTGGTGCTGTGTACTCGAGAACGTTCCCACCAAAAACTTTGATATCGGAAACCTGCCCGCGGACATGGTTCATCGTTCCCTAGGAAGGTGATCGGACATTGATATGTGACAAGACCCCACGAACAAGGTCAGAGTCATTGTTACTGACACTCTAACACCATCCTAAGTATAAGACGGGTACTCGAAGTGCTGAACACCGAGGGGCTAGTAGGTCTGGAGTGATTCCGCGAAGGAAGTATACTGTCAGTATGCAAGCATTTTTTTTGGCATCAGATCGAGCCCTTTGGGGTCAGCGACCTTGTGTTGGACATGTTTCGTCGTATCATCCTTCCTTCGATGTAGGCGGTGCGGTGCACTGGCATATTGTATGATTCGGACACGTACAGGATGCAAACATCAATGATTGATGGAAGGTCATGAGTCGCGAAGTGCATAAAAATTACAACCTGGATGTTGTGCTAACAGGTCCAATCGTGAGCTGGCCGAGACCTAATTTCTTTGCCCAGCTTCTTAACAATCCCACACCCTCGCCTTCCACTGGAAGGGGTAAAGCGGGTTTAGCACGAAGACTGTTCTTCATAACGCCAACAAGAGGCTGGTAGTATGTTCCAACGACACCCCTACCACAAAAATCATCAAGTCACGGTTTATTATAATAAATGTAACACACCAAAGTATTCCCTGCAGCAACGGCATAATTACATGATCGCGAACTGTGACCCAAGCTAGTTTTCCCCAATCGATGCGTGTAATTTGTTGTGATGAAGTGATGACTGGTGAAACGTGTGTAGCAGCGGTGAATGAGTCGTCAGCGGATAATGGAGAGTCGACACCGCCTCCTTTTCCCGCTATTTCTTCCACATGAAGGCACGTCTGCACGCGGCTAAGGTATGTCTGTTCGAACCGGATATCTGGTATGGGAAGACGTATTCGATGGGCATCTTCAAGACCCTCATTTCCTTCGCCATGTTTATAGCGAATATGGTCTGAAAGATCATGAATGTATTCATGCGATTCGGCGGATGATGGGTGTCTGAAATCCTTGTTGGTCATGGCAGGTTGCGGACTGAAGCCTCTTCGGGCCTCTTTGGCACTGGCAGGAGAGGAGGAACAAACTGTTTTGAGCGAATGCGGCATTTTCCGATCTCGAAGGATGGCATCAAACTCGCACTCAAACTTTCATACATACGGTAAACTTGCACACAGCATCATAATATGCACTTTCTTGGGTAATACTTTCCTGCTCTAAAGGCAATGATGGATCGTCTCATGGAGATCCAGTGCGTAGCCAACGGTGTGGTCTCTTAGCCTTGGTCCTTGATCGGACTTGCCTCTCACCATTATCAAAGCGCAAGCAATTGACTCCAGATACTCGTCAACTACATGCGTCAGTGATCGGATTGCATTAGGCAATTCCATTGAGGCGATGGCAGTACCTGGCTTTCGATGACTACTGCGAGCTATAGATCCACGCCCTTTCCGACGTTTCGAGGAAGTCGAAGTCTTGCGCATTGTTTGCACGTGTGCCCACATAAACTGCCTCGAGAACCCTATCATTGGTCCCGCTCGATAATTGATACGTGGAGACAGGCTGCGGTTTTGGCATCCCATCCCCGACATTCGACTTTCAGGATACGGTAGATAACCTCACCTTTACCTCTTGAATCAGAACAGAGTGATAGTATTCTGAACCCGACTTCTCACGGCGGTATCAGATCAATTTCCGCACTCACTCACTTCGCCGTCACAGAGTACCCCCCTTTTTTTTTCTACAACTGCGGTCGTGATTGTTGGCTAACATCCGCTTGTCGAATCACCTCGTGGAAAACATGCGTCTTTCTAAAATGATACAGCGCGGAGTCCGTAACATTGCCTACGTATCCCTGGTTTTCCTCATGTACGCACTGGGCTTTTTCTTTCCTCTATCTACTAAAAGATGCTACGCGTTGAGCTGTACTCAATGCTTTCCCTCGTCATTATGCGTATACAACGCTACATCCAACAATGTTCATCCATTGCACACGTTTACCAATTTCTAAGCCGTGCAATCGAGCTCCTCGTTAAACTTACTCGATGCTTTTGTCACTCATCACCGGTTCAAGTTGACGAAGAAAAGGCATCGGAAACGACATTTGAAGTTCGCTCTCTGCAGCCAATCGGCGAATACATTTGCGCTAGTCAATTACCGCCGAGCTCGAGCTCTGATAGCAGACCCAGTGAACCATGTTCCCCATCGGACACTCCCTATGACGCACCTACGCGTCTCGTAATACCCCGTCCCCGCCCCACCAGGCAACAGACATCTTATGAAGGCATGTCTAATCCTGAACATTTGACCGTGCCGAGTTCGCCAGAAATGAAGGAGTCCTTCACTGATCGCACACCACCTGCCCCCACTTCTCCTACAGCTACAACTCGTCCCCCCATTTCTGTGAACACCAGGTTGAACAAGGTTTTTCTGAGTAGCTACCCGGAACTCTCTCAGATTTCACCCAACCCGCGGACGCCTGTGTCACCAGATGAATACGTTCCACGACCTATTCTTGGTCGTGCAAATACATTCGGTGGTAGCTCGGATGAACCATTATCCTTCACACGGTCTTTTCAGAGCCCCCGTCGGCATACATTAGCAGTACCAAACTCCCCAGACCGCGAACCCATAAGCCGACCAGGCAGCGCCCAGTCAAATCTGTCTCTTGGTCGAAATTCGTATCGAAAACATGATGGGCAAGCCCCACGCCCTCGCTCTCCCGCTCCGAGTATTTACGAAAGCTCATCCAATATGTGTGCCATATCCTCCCCTACCCTCGCCCCAGCGATGGCGTCGGATATCGATGGCTCACAGGTTCTCTTTGTTCCTCGTGCTTCATCTTCAGGTCATGCACATTCGAGGGAGAGTACTGGACCACGTTTTGCTCCGATGTCAGCGAATGGAGTTAAGCGTTTTGATCGACATGCCAGGGAATTTGCCATGATGTATGCATTATCACAAATATCGCACACAGATACTGAAATTACGTTAGCGATCCTTCGGTATCTGACTACAAGATCAAAGCTTACCAAGTCCAATACCCCAGTCACGAGTAAACCCCGCAAATCTGTACCGTCAATTATGGTTGCTAACATTGTCGCTTTTAGCGGCAACCTCCCGGTAGGTTGGACGGCGCATGTACACCCGGAAGGTGCTCGCTACTTCCTGCATGCACAGACAGTGAGTATCATTTTTCCCAGTGTGTTATAATTACGACTCGACCTCCAGAGAACATACACAGAGTCAGATGTCTGTTCACCGGAAATATTAAACGATATCATCTACTTTTCAAATTATCTTCACGGCGAACTCCGCCTTGCCATTGACAACAAGAAGATTGATATTGAGTACGACGATGTGGAACTAGTGCTTGAGCCGAAGAAAGCAATGTGCGCGGATATCATATGTTGCTACTACTTCGTCAACCCCGCAGAGAGATGTCTTTTCTGGCTAGATGAATATGATGCAGAGGATATGCTAGGGGAATGTCGGGGGGTTACCGCTTTATCTCACAAACGTAAGTGCATTTTGCGGGCGAATCTTTTGGTCTTATGGCATGGAAATTTTTCAGGACTGGCAGTTCAAGCTCAATACTGGTGTGTATCACTACCAAAGTACGTTACAGATACGTTAATTTATAATTCTCGCTGACAACTTTTGTTAGTCTAGATTTTCAAAACTTAACGAACATCATTCCACAGGAAGCACTGGGAAATGTTTCCTAACCTTTGCCCAGTTACACACGATATATTGGATGAGCTTAAGGAACTTATGCTCCATGCCACTTGCGGTTAGTACCTGGCCACAGACATACCTCATCATCTGAACACATCCTCAGATCACCTCACGACCACACGGTCTGCAGCAGCGTTGAGCGCTGATGAACTCAAGCAGTACTTTGAAATTGTGAAGTGGATACGAGGTAATGCCACGTCTATGTCTCATGTTCGTTGTGGTAACTTGGATCCCTAGTGAACTCAACCTGCGAAAGAGCGCATGTAGTGGTCATTATAGGTGAGGTTGATACATCCATCTCAGATAATGCCGCTGATCGGACGAACAGGGCGACTTATGCACACTTTCTGTGAGCTTCTTAATCAAGCTAGCATCACAAATGTCTTAATATTTTCCTCAGGCCGCAACCAGTATCTGAACTTCCATGGTCAACCATGTGCTCGGTTAAGTGTCGACCAGACAGTGCGCGGCTGGAGCTATAAGCCATCGATTTACATGACTATATTTGCTCCGCTCCTATGCATGGCCCCTGTTGCTCATGTGAGATCCCTGCATACCAGCTTTGTAGACGATCTCGCAAGTACCTCGGAGTGGAAGATATTCATCACGAGACTGAATGGGCAACTCCAGAACCTTAACCTTCTTGTGAGTCAGATCTCGCTGTCGCCGCACTATGCTGAAGACGATTTCTCTAGGGTACGGTACTCCTTGGTGCCAATGTTGGTTTTCTTGCAATCCAATCAGTTGACTCGGGCGCTGGGCGTTCTCCGACGCAGATAGCTAGTTATATGTCGCTGGTTCTTAGTTTTGGCTCTATTGCTCTGGGTTTGACGTTCATTACTCTCGATCTCACTGGCAGGGATCGTGGCTCTGAGGCTGTAAGTAACTGTCATTTGCGCACTTTATGACTCCATTAATCGGGCTTTATACATCATCAGTCAAGGTTTTTGCAACGGATGAATGACGGAAAACACGGCCTGGAAAAGTTGGCAATGATCTACAGTCTCCCTTACGCATTGCTGATGTGGAGGTGAGTTGTTTATCCCTCCTAGATGATCGCAATCTGAACTTAAATCCAGCATGCTCTTCTTCATCACGGCATTCTCCTACGAATGGTGTAAACCTGGAGATGCAATCTCCAGGTCCATCGTCGGGGCCGTACTGCTTACTGTCTGCGGGCTCGTCGTCTGGTGCATATCTGCGGCATCCGATAAGCGTGCACCATGGTGGTGGGAATCAGACCAGCCGGAAGTAACCAACAAAGTGACTAGCGTAGAGACCTACAAGCGCTCGGATAATAAGGGTCATAGTCTGGCTTCTCGTTTGCGCAGCTGGTTTTCCACCACGAAGAAACGAGTTTCAGTGGTCTCTGTTCGCAGCGCTCGCAGTGGACCACCGCCTCAGACCCGAGAGGTGACTCGGACATCTGTGCCGCTCATCTCATTTAGGCGCGCGACAGTGAGCCGGCAGGCCCCGCCCAAGATCACCGTGACCCAGAGACCTGAATCAGGGGAAGCAAATGGCGCCACCCGTACCCCGGTATCAGACGTGGGAGTGGGCTACATGGGATATATTTGAAATAAATGGGATGCTTGTTTCACGTCCTTTAGATATCTTTTCCATGTTAACCATGTCGCATCGCATTGATGAAGCATTATACTTAGACACAGTTTCTTCGAATAACGTTAGGAGTTCGGACCAACACTTAATCAATTTTTTCTTCGTTGTTGAATCCAGCTTTGGCAGTTCGGCTGGCCTTACAAAATTACGAATGCTAGGAAGGACATGCGTGAGTTCAGTTTGCACTTACTACCCACCATCTTCTGGACCTCCCGTCCAACCATAACCTCCTAGTACATGCTCTCGCCGCACAGTGACAACCTGCAGGCGAGCCTAGGGTACGTCACATTGACAGTGATGTGCAAGGCCCCTATTCGACTTGATAGGGCTCAGTCTCGCAGGCCGGGCTCTCCTCGACGGCTCAGACTTGAACCGCGGTTTGATCTACAATAATACATTATTGATGTGCAAATGAGTGGTTAGAGTTCAAGATGAGAAAAAGCAAAAAAATACCTGCATCGGGTACACAAAAGTCTACATGAAACAGCGCCAAATTTACACCAGCGAAAACATGCATCATGCGAGGACAAGTGCAGGCAACGAGGAACTCGAAAGAACGAGCGTGTGGGTGTTCCGAGAAATAGAGAATGACGTATGGATCGTCAGCATATACATGAGTGAATCTTCAAGGTGTATTTCGATCGGAAAAAACCTTGTTGTCAGCAGGTTTTGAACCTGCACTGGTACAGTCCAAGAGACAGATTTAGATTCTGCTGTGGTAACACTTTGGCCGGGACAAAGTTGAGATGAGGATCCGAGGAAGTCATTCCACGAGTGAATCTTCAAGGTGCGTTCTGATAGAAAAAACTTTATTATCAGCAAGTTTCAAACCTGTGCAGTTCAAGAGAAAAGAATTTCAAGGATTCTGTAGCAACCACTCGGCTAAGACCAGTTAAAATAAGCCTCCGATGAAACAATCCATGAGTGAATGTCAAGGTGCGTTCCAACAGAGAAGAAACTAGTTGGCGGCAAGTTTTAAACCTGCGCTGTCCAAGAGAAACAGATTTCGATTCTGTTGTGGTAACCACTTTGGCCAGGTTGTTTCATCCATAAGTGAAGAGGGGAAATCATTTGTCGGCAGGTTTCGAATCTGCCGCTACCGTGACCACTCAAAAGAGCAGATCTCTGCTGCAAGTTGGCTATGACTACCTAAGACGAGCAAGGAATCAACGCGTGGTAAAAGGAAACAGATTGTTGAGTAGGTTTCGAACTTGCAACAGGTTTTTATCCTGTCCGACGCTTACCACTTGGTCAAGATGGGTGTCTACGAAGCGAGTCTGGAGCTGGCGCCAACGCTGTTACGATCTTGATTATGGGGACGTGAGAGTAGCTTTCAAAGTACGCGGAAAGCAATTGCTGCAGTCACGTGACCTCTAAATTCTTCCCTAGAGCTTGCCTACTCAGGGAGCGATGGAAAGGTTGGTGTATGCATAAGTACACTACTTAGTACTAAGCTTCTCAGGCCTTGCCCTGACTGATCCAACTCTGAATGATGTTCTTTCCTTTCATTTTGGCAGTTATATCACTCCTGCTTTCTGTCCTTTACAAATCGTCTGAATTCAACACAGATGTGCTATTAGAGCAGACTGTGTTGCCTCCACGCGTCCTCCTATTAACTGCTCATCCTGACGACGAATGCTTTTTCTTTGCGCCAACAATTCTGGCCCTTCGGCGAAGTAGCTCAAGCCCCGAAATCTTCTCCTTATGTTTATCCAGCGGAAATGCTGATGGTCTCGGGGAACGACGAAAGGGAGAGCTTGTACGCAGTTTAGACATCCTCGGAGTTGATAAGGATAGCCGCTGGATTATTGAGCATCCGTGCGTCACCCTATTACATGGATTTCATAAGAGTCTGACAAGTTGTTTCACGTTGTTTCAGACAGTTGCAAGATAACATAACACAGCAGTGGGATGCAGAGATTATTGCTGAAGTCCTTCGACCATTCGTGATCGAGAACCACATCACTTCTGTCAGAAATCAAATCCAATTGCATGAAGTGTACACACTAACCGTTCTTTCACGGCAGGTCTTGACTTTTGACACCAAGGGAATATCTTTGCATCCCAATCACTTTTCGCTCCCATTGGGTGCATCATACCTCATCAAATCTCTGTCATCTTCTTCACATACATCTGTGCCACGTCTCTTCAGTTTAGTCACAGTGCCTGTCCTTTCAAAATATGCCGGGCTGCCATCTGCTATTCTTGTTCGCCTCGGCATCATCTTCCAAACCTTCGAGCCTACAGTGGATTCACTTCCCGTCTTTATTTCAGGGATCCCGGACTACCTCACAACTGTAAGGGCTATTCTAGCGCATGACTCGCAGATGGTGTGGTTTCGTTACTTGTACATCACGTTTTCGAGGTATATGTGGGTCAATGAATGGATTGAGTTCAAAACTCAGAAAGGCGTAGGGCAGAATCCACTTTATACTACCATATGAGGGTCTACATCAGAATAATCTAGAAGACAAGTAGGCCAGAATTCGAAATACATCATGCTGCATCGGTTGCACACCTGAAGATACCGTGTTCGAAAGTGGATAGAAGAAGCTATCCACAGTTGAACGTTGACGTTGAGCATCAGTTTACATAGTTTGTTCTTGTTTGTCGCATTTCAGATTTTCGGTTTGCCTTGTTGAGTTGCAAAACGTTTGGGCCGCTAGAGTCGAGTGCACTATGACACGTTTCAGTGCCGCCGTCAGCGACAGTAGCGATGACGAAAACGATGTACATATGGTTCAGTACTCCAAGAAGTCCCCGGTGCGGTCGCCAATCAAACTACCGGAAGCCCACAATGCCGAAGCTGGTTCAGATGAGGACATAGGAGTTGACCAGGAATCGGACGAAGAAACCTCGGACGAAGACAACTCGTCAGACATGCAGGAGGAGGACCTAGCCCCTGCTCGCTCAAGACTGACGCGCAATCACGTTCTGACAGCGGATTCCGATGACGATACTGAGGACGGGTCGGAGGATACAAGTTCACGCTCTGCTTCGTCCAGTGAATCCGATATAGACGTGTTAGCCCAGCGGGAGGATGTTTCGGTGATACCATGGGCTAGACAAGTCGGTGTAGATGCGCAGAAGATGCACGTCATGCAGACTTCGCTATTTCGAATACCTGAGGAGGCCGTGGCAATTAAAGCTATGAACCGTGCAACACGACCTCAGTTCAAGTTACCGCTTACAGTCAGGCGAAAACATAGTCGCGACTCCATTGGAGATGGGCTTCGGATGGACTCACAGGAGGTCTGTCGCGCATCTTGTTCCAGCACAAGTCTTTAAATTATTTCCATGTTCTCCAGAGGGCATCATTTGCACATGACATAGAACCACCAGCGTACCGACCATCTAGAAAATATGCTCGAGTGGAAATCTCAGCCTCTGCCGTAGCCGGCTGTGAAGATGGTCTGGTAGATGCTGGTTTGGCATTTGGTCGATCCTTCCGCGTAGGCTGGGGACCGGGTGGTACTTTAGTCCACCTTGGGCGACTCTGTGCTGCGTCAAGTCAAATGTAAGCTTCGTACAACTTTATGCATTAATGATGTTCAGTTGTTGACTTGTATCATGACAGTGACACTTCTGCGAATTCTTCTGTGATCACGAAGACAACCGTACCCCTCTTCGCAGGTTCTCATAAAGAGGCCAACGGGCGGCTTTCATGTTTGCTGCAACACCACTTGAGCAAAACACCAATTGTTAAAGACGAAAGTGGAATCCCTTTCGCAGATCCATCCACCGAACTTAATTTTGCCTCTTTCGTCTCCCTGTATCCTTCCTCTGATCACTCTGATGAACAATCTCTTTTCCGGCTCGGTCGCGCGTTATTTGACAGCATCGACTTGCACCTCGCGCCGGAAATTACTGTTGACGTGCGCAATCGGATATCTGCAGTACGCCGAAAGGCTGCACTATCAGATTGGCTTGAGGAAGCTGTGGGCTATCTTGTAGATGCTGATCTCAAGAAAAATGTTTCTGGCGACTCTGCTGCATGCATTTACACTCTCCTTACAGGCAACCAAATAGAAAAAGCCTGCGATGCAGCCATGGACAACGGCTACATCAAACTTGCAACTCTGATATCACAGGCTTCGGGCGACTTCGAGTTCAGGGAGGACTTGACGGAACAAATCCAGCTTTGGCGGGAACAGCGGATAGACTTGCACATCGGGGAGAGCACGCGCAAAATTTATGCCTTACTTGCTGGAATATTGGATATTGTGGAGGGGTCAAAAGGCAGCAGTCTAGAGCAGTGTCCAGACGTTGACCCTATCAAGGGTCTGGACTGGAAGCGCACCTTCGGTTTGCATCTATGGTTCTCTGAACCGATGGACGCACCAATATCACAGGTCTTTGGGTCCTACAACCGATCACGACAAGAATCGCCTTTCCGTGTCTCTCCTCCATTGCCATCATATCTCGACTCATCGGAGTCGTCACCATTCAACGTTCCCACCCCATCGCCTTCCGACGCTCTCTTTTCTTTAATTCGCTTACATGCAGACCCTGCATGCTCATTATCGCAGGCCCTCTCCCCACTCTCATTTGGGCCTTCGCCAGGCGATTATTCTCTCTCGTGGCATTTGTACATTATCTTATCCCGATGTATGCGCATCCGTGACTTCGCCGATCGCGCAGACCCGGGAAGGCGCAGGGACGTCATGGATGATGACAATGAACTGGATCAGCATGAAGGTCATAGTCCAAGTGCTGACCTGCTTGCGAGCAGCTACGCACATCAACTGGAGCAACTTGGCATGCTCCAGGAGGCTGTTTTTGTGCTTTTGCACATTGAAGGATCCGCAGGGTGAGACATGTTTTCAGTCGGTATGTCTTGGCTACTCACGGTGGTGGCAGTCGTGAAAAGGCGATCAAAGACCTTCTACACCGCTCCGCCGAAAAACTAGACGAGTGGATGTGTAGCGGCATTCTTGGGAGCCTCAAGATCCCCATGGCTTGGGTGAATGAAGCAAGGGTCAGCATTTTATTCTTCTCCTCACTCAAGCGCTCATCCTTTTGCGTAGGCTGTGTACGCTATCTACGAAGGCAAAGTTTTCGAAGCCTACCAATTGTACTTGAATGCAGGCCTGTATCAGCAGGCTCACGACCTCGCTGTCGTGGAGCTTGCACCTGAAGCAGTCATCCGGCAAGACCTTGATCTACTTATATCATTATTTGAAAGAATTGCCAATCAGACCGTCGATGGATGGCATACTCGGGGCAAGGTAACGTCATTTCTCCTTCCACTCCATCCATTTATGTGAAATTTGTTGCCCGACTAGGTGTATATGGACTATGCGCATGCTATGACACGCATTCCCGAGCTGCACGCTTCGCTGACAGAGTCTGCAGTGCCAGATGTAGTCGAGGAGCAGGAGTTGGACAATTTCACCCGTACTGTGCCCCGCCTTATCAATATTTTACCTGATGTGTTGTCTAATCCATCCGACCCACGCCACAAAGTCGCACTAGCAGAGATGATTTCTGGCCTGACAGCCGTTCTTGACATAGTGAAGCCTTTGGCACTAGTGCGTCCCTTTTGTTTTGTCGGCTAGGAAGCTGAACACTGATACTTGTCGCAGTCGCAGTCACAAATAAAGTTGACCGCAATCGATGAGGCTACTAAGATACGCCACATACAAACGACATTTTTTGAAAAATATATGAGGTCAATTCAGGCCTCGTGATTGCTGTTCTGTCAGAAGATGACTTCTTCGCCTTTATCATTGTATCTAACTGTAGAGATACCTTTTCTTCCCGTATTGTAGTTAAGCAGTGGGGACCTACCCGTTCACGATATTCTTCGATGATATTCATATGGTTCTGGTTCAAATCTAAGAACCTGTTTGAATTTCACTCACTGAAAGAGCGCTTAAAGGCTGTAGTTACCGTATAGGTTTGGTATATGTAGGTCAGGTCCACTTGTTTTGGGTTGACTTCCATCTCTTCCGCCCATGATTCGAATGCTGTTCCTAGCCATAGAGACTGATTTATAATAGCTCTGCTTAGCAGCTGGTGAATATTAGATGGAGCAAACAATGTTCCTCGAAATAGTATCGCCTCAAACTCTACATTCAAACTTCTACCCAATCATAAGTGTTTGCGCTATCGAGCTCAGGCGAACTGAGCTGAGAAAAGCTTGCGACGCGTCACGGCTCACGGCTCACGCGTACACTCTACCCCTAGCTAGCCTACTACCAGCCTGGTTGGTGCCGTTACACACGGATGGCCAATTTAAACAGTTAGCCGCAATGCGCATGAGCTGTCGAGTCTAATTTTTCATATAAGTCTTATTAGCCGATAGTTCAAAGAGCGGGCCTACCTCAGTTCCATTGCCTTCGCAATCATAACGAGCGAAACCATCACTAATCCCGCGACCTCTACCTGACACGCACGAACCTTGAATTGCAAGGGTGTTACAGTACTAGTTCCCCTCATAGAGCGTTCACGGTCAATTTGAGTGATTACTGGTAAGTCTTGGGAGTGGCACTTACGTTGCCGCAGATCTTGCAACACGACTACTAACTAGTAGGGAGACTAAATATTCACTTTGACTGTTTGTTTGCAGTGACACCAATCTATAGCGTACTATGGCACTTGTCTGCCCGCGTTGGAAAATGCACCCGCGAACCTTCTTCCCGTGCCAAAACAAAATCTCCGACACACCTAGGTATTGAATCCGGAACTGAGTTTACGAACTAAGCACAAAGGGTGCACACAAACAATGAATCCCATAATTGAGTATTTCGTTTATGCTCTCCCTCTCCCTCATCACCGTCATGTCTCCTCCTACCACCACCAAGCAGACTGTGTTGACAGGGTTCACGACCGATACCACAAATGTTTTAAAACAGCTCCGAGCTACTGCTGCACTGGCAGTGAAGAAGCAACAAGAGGCAGAAGAGGCGAGCCGTCGCGCTGCGGAGGACCTCCAGCGTGCTGAAGAAGAGGCAAAGGCAAAGGCCGAAGAAGAGGAAGAGAGACAGAGGAAGGCAGTAGAGAAGTTAGCAGAGATGGAAAAGAAGAAAATTAGAGCAGAGCGCGCGCGCCGATGTACGGGATGTGCCAAGGCCAAGTTTGACACGCCTTGTACATTCTCGGCGGCAAGTCGCTCTATAACTTCATGCGACCGCTGCAGGCGCTGGAAAATTGCCTGCACGTTCCCCGGAGAGACGGACAAGTCAAAGCGGAAGAAGAGGACAATGGATGATGTGGAGTCCCCTCGTAGAGGCAAGGGCAAGAAGAAGAGTCGCCATCAAAGCCTGAGCCCGAGCCCGAGCCCGATAGAGATTGAGGAAGAAGCGGACGGAATGGCTCCAGCGGCAAACGCCCTGGAGATGCTGGCAAATAAAATTGGACAGCTTACTGAATTGGTGGGTCATGTTAATAACGCGATGGCGGAAGGGTTCGCCGCACACCGGAAGGAGCTGCACCGAATTGCTACTGCGCTGGACCTCCTTCTAGAGTATCGGGAGGAGTCGGCCACAAACCAGTCGATTAAACAGGAATAAATATTAACTTATAGGTGCTCTAAATAAGTTATGAGTACTAAATATTAAATACTAGCCATCTATACGACATCTATGCTCATCTATGTGCCACTACAATCAGTCTAAAACTGCCTCAGTCTATGCTCTTCCCGCACTGCAATAGAATTGTGGCTAGCACGCCAAGCTCTAACAGCCCAAGCTGGATCGCATGGGGTGTCAATTCGAGTATCACAACATCGTGTGTTTTCGATACTCGAGCGAGTACGTCATACGAGCCCGGAATAGATAGCTGGTTAACAGCACAGCACCCGGATCAGCTATGGTTGCGTGGTAGAAAATATCTAACCTACCTGCAAAAATCTGTCATGGGGTCTCCAGGAGTAGCCAACACCGTTGTGGACCATGAATCGATGACTACCGGATTTTAAATGAATGAGAAATCATGCATTCCAAAAAAAAAAAAAAAACCAATTAAACGTACCTCCGGTCCGTTGAGAGTCTAAGCCACCGGCCCATGGGCTGTTTCGCGACCAGACCACGCGCCTCGACGGTGGGGCGGTCCCACCATTCCAGCAGCGCAATATTCGAGCCCTGCGCATCCTTAAGGACGGTGTGCCCCCCATCCGTTACGACGCGGAAATACGTCTCGTTGCGGGGTCCAATCACCTTGCAGTTCAAAATCGTAGGGTTCAACGACGCGAACTTGAATGTGATTGCGCCAGGAAGCACTGAGGATGTGGTGGGGTAGGGGAGGGCGCCGAAGATGGACGGCGGGGGCACGCTGGTATCCCAAGTGGACTGACCGTTTCCTGCATTCCATCCATCTTGCGCTGCGAACGGGTTGCTTCCGTACATGACTGTGGACGTGAACAGGGAAACAGCTGAGTGGATATGAAATTTGTGTGTTGACGGATCGAATAGACAAGCTGCTCCATGCCTTCATATACGATTCAACGACCGGATTGCGATGCACGAGAGGGGCCCTTGAAATCACTGCAATTTTCATTACAAGGCTGAGCGCACTGGCGAATCAGCGACGAAAAGGCGCGTGAGATTACTACGCGGCAAGGGAGGAGGTATGGTCAGCATACACAAATCTAGGAGAGAGATTACCGAAATCTGTTTGGCGGGGGCAGTAGCGGCCGCAGGCGAGTTGTGCCACCCACAACGCAGTCACATTCAATATGGCTTAGCTAGAAGGATGTGCTTGTGTAAGGTGCCAAGCTTTGAGGCGCTATACGCAGTACTAGATATTGTCGCTATTGCTCGGCGGCTATTTTTGGGCTGGTAGGCGGTGTTAGTAACGTTCGAGCGAGTAACGTTGTGTAATGCCGACTCGCCGAGAAGCGCCCATCGGACTATGGATTCTTGGGATCAGTTGGCCACACTGTAACAAGTGTTTTAGATATCTGTATGTTTGAGAAATAGCATCCGTACGTTGTCAAGAAGGAATCAAAACATTATCGATATATCGTCGGGAAGGCCACACAACATTTCCTAAACACGTCTCATCTGGAAGCGTTTCAAGTCATTAGTTGAATGTTAACTCCTCCTCGTCCATAGTGACGGTGTCCTAAACCATTCGGAGTCAGAGTTTGAAGTAGCATTGATAATGGCATTTCTCACTGACCATTGACACCAAGCCGTTGCAAGACAACAATTTTAAGTGCACGCCCACGTTCCGGGTTATTGTTGGCCAGTGCAGCCCAACAAATTAACAATCTGAGCACCAAGCCACGAGTCTTACGAGAAGGACCGCCCTTCGATATGTAATACTGGTGAAAATCACTCGCATGCTGGAAACAGCAGCAAACTCGAGGGAGGAAGGACGATTCGACATGAACAAGCAGAGTAGCATCAGACTGAGACGGATTCCTGGACGATTCATCGTTCATTTGGTACAAACAAGCGAAAGGGGGGATACTAAAAACATAGACATGCAATGATGTACAACGAATGTTGATGCACTTTCATACAGGCGACCAATACAACTCATGTGTACCGCTTAGAGAAGTAGATGGACACCGTACTACGTGGCATACCTGCAATAAACAGATGAGATGGAGTCGTACTGAGTATCATTAATACGTACTTCCTTGTCCACTCCCGAGCCGTTGCTTCGTAGCGGGTACGATCAGTCTTATACAGATGAGCGATATCGTGTACCAGAGGATCATCGGGATTGGGATCCGTCAACATTGAACAAATCGAAAGTAACACTGCATGAAGCGCGATATATACCACAAGAATGAGAATATAGCATACTTGCACACCTTTTGATATAGTCAACGCTGGCGACCACTGATCCCTCAAAATATCCAAACAGATGGATCCATTGGCGTTGATATTAGGGTGATAGATCTTCGTCCTAAAGCTGACTTTAGGTGGCTTGAAGGGGTAATCGGTTGGGAACGTAATTGTAAGGAAGAAGACCCCGCCCGAATACGGTGAGTCGGTCTAGCACAATGCAAGGAGCGCTCGATCAGCATGGAACCAGGATCACGAGCAAGACAACATACAGGGCCCATGATTGTTGCTTGCCATGAGAACATGTTGTCGCCTACAGGGCCTGCGCTGCAGGATGAGGGTGGGTCACGTCCAAGGTCGATCAATTCCTGTGCGCCACATGTCAGAATTGAGCGCGAGCATCGCCACAGGAACACAAGCCGCAACAAACGGACCTTGTTAATGCGCTTCAAAGCCATGGCAGCGAGTTGTTATACAAGATTCGAAACTGCATCAACAAGCCAGAACGAATCGCCGGGAGATCGACCGGAATCGCACATGATCAGACGATATGATTAAGTCGTGGGCGTAGACGCGGGATCATTGAATACGATACCAAGACAACGGAGCATGAATAAGGCATAGATAGTGAGCAAGATGAATTCCCCTTGAAAAGTAGAAGAGGACTTACAGATGAGTTTGTACGACGACGAGCGGGGATGCGGTGGTGGTAGAAGGGCAAGTAACAAGACCAGGAGATTGTGGCTATTTATGATGTTTGTATCCTGTTTGGTCCGGTCGCTGACAAAAGCAGCGCGTATCTTTCGAATTCGTCTGGACAACGTCTGGACCTATGATAACCATTTATCTGACGGATTACAAGCTCCAAGTTCCATTGAATTCTGGTCTTGTCAATTTCACCTAACGAGCATGGTTTTTGACATTAAACATGGACCATCTGTAACGCGAAAAGACATTTTTTGCTTATAATGCATGTGAATATCAATATAGGTAGTTACCGTGACAGGCTATTGCACAGTCAGCTGCTACAGCTTAGAATAATTGTCCTCGGGCAGTGCTCTATCCAAGAAAGCAAGAACGCCTCCCTGAGCTTCTCGAGTTCTAAACATGCTATGTATAGTACTCTGGTGGACCAAGGGCAGCTCCAAGTTGGTCAGAACCGGGCTGTAAATTGTGCTTACTACCCTTAGCCTTTCGATTGACGTCTTGTAAAGATACTTAACCAGATAACAACTAGGATTTTAGAGTTTAAATACAATTTCAAGATCACTCGATGAACAAACTTCATGTTATTAAGTATACAATGTATCCAAGTCCCCGGTGATATCACCCAACCTGACATATGCTAAACGAATGCAAAAACTGACATACCTACCAAACCTCTCAAACGACGACCAACCTCCTCTCACTCCTCGTCTTCATCATCACTGATGACTAACACCGTTTCCTCACACGAAGGCCAACAAAACCTAGTTGTCGCAGCCGGCGCTGTACTCGCCACACCCACCGAATCCATCTCCATCAATCTGCATCACAGCTTAGTCCTGCCAACACTGTCCCTAAGGTTCGGACTTCACATACCTACTCCACTCACGAACAGCGCACATGATATTTTCTTTCTCCTCCTTACTCTGTGCCTGGCTGAGCTCCGCGATAAGCTCCTTGCTTCGTGCAATGTACTGTTCAAGCTTCTGCTGCTTCTGAAACATCTCCTGTCGTGTATTTATAGGTGCTGCGGGTTTGAGCACCGTCGGTTTGATGCTTTCTATCGTCTCGGAAATGAACGTGACAGCCAATTCTTCCAAGCTCCTAGTCAAAAATCAGTGTCAATAAAATTCTAAAAAAGGCAGAACAAACGTTGCTGACGAAACGGTGGGACTGGGTTGCGCAAGAGCAACATCACCGTTGACAGCAGATGGGGCAGGGGGAAGTGTGACAGTATCAGTGGGCATAGAAGAAGAAGTTGCGCCACGAGCATTCGCCTTGTTCTGCTTACTTTCATGAACGAGCCTTCGCAAGTTCATTTCATGTGCAATCTTGTCCACTGATGGTTCACGTGGCAAGGGTACTGGTAGTTGTGAGGGAGAGCTGGAATCGGTGGAAGTAGATGCGAGAGGATCGGCCGTGTCGAAAATTTCCATACTTTGTGTAGATGCACTAGAATTAATATTTTCTTCGAGTCCCTTTTGGGGTACGAGTGACGCGACCTTGGCTGAGTGTGAATGTTCTACTGGATGGTCGGCAGGTGCTTCTGTAGACAAGAGGGACGATGATTGGTTAGAATTTAAAGTGAAATCGGAGCAAATAGGTTGCGAGTCGAAAGGTATCGACGAGGTAATCGTTGGGACCTCTGCAGGCTTTCTATCGTGTTGTTGAGAATGTGCGACCTCTGAATTCAACGCAGGAAGTGGACCATTGTCTGTTGAAACAAAAGCCGCTGTAGAATCCAAATTCACGTCCACAGACCTAGGAGGGTCCACCGTTGCACTTTTGTCTCCAGAGACTTCACTGTCCGGTAGCAAATCGTCAGGCATGCCGCTCGCCACTACTGGCGAGGACATTTCCACATCCTCCCATCGGTCGTCGTGAAGTATGACGAGCTGAGTGGAATGTGGCCGTGAAGATGCAATGGACAAATGATCCTCATCATCGTCCTCTTGGATAAAATGACCAACCACAACGCCATCCTGCGAGCCACTAGACATCTCAAAACGCACGGAAAAATCATCGAACGAGAACCGACGTCCACGAGGGGCTGGCGCATCGATGGATGCCTCTTCCCGCTCAGTAGATGGTACGCGTCCTTGTTCGTCGGCAATGGTATCTTTACTCGCTGCAACTTGTGCGCCACTCGAACCTGCCTGAGGATTTGGCCCAACCAGCTGCTTCCGCTGCAACTTCTTCTTTTGCTTCTTGCTCAACTGAGCAATCGGCTCATTAATCTTTCTGCTCCCATCCTCCACTTCGCCCTCCTCGATCTCGCCAACGCCAGCGTTAGAGCCCACCCCCGTAACCCTATACCACCACGCACGAATCGCATGTTTCCCCTTCCCCTTCAACTGCTTACTCTGAAATGCCCTCCGCGCAGACGCAGAATCCACAAATTCCACCAACGACTTCCCGCTCTTCGTATCCACGTCGATGCACACTGGCTCCGCTTCCCCTGCATTCACCGCCCACTTGTGTACCCACGACGGGTTACGGAACCGCGTCGGGATACTGTCTAGTACAAGCGTACATGAGGGGTTCGGCTGCGAGGCAAGGCGCTTCGCATACGTCCCCGTTTTACTGTTTGGGTCTACCTCCGGCGCATGCCCGATGTGGAGGAGCTTTGGCTTTCGCATCCGCTCTGCGAGCAGCTTCTTCGAGGAAGGCGGCTCAGGCGTTGAAGAGTCCGAGCGATCGTGGTCTTGGTCAGGATCAGTGGCTGATGTGGCTTGAGTTCCATTGGACTGGCTGATACCAGCAGCAGTCACGGATACATCGGCAGCCACAGGTGTAAGCCCACTGGATGATGTCGGAACTGTAGCACCTCCAACTGCCGCTACTGCGGCGTATGGATCGACAGGAGCAGGTGCCGATGCTGGTACATATCCAGCGGGAGCAGTTGAGACGGGTACGTATGTATATGCTCCCGGGTTCGAATAGTCAGGATACGCTATAAAATAGGTGGGTAGAGGCGCAGGTGGTGCAACAGTCACCGTCCCATACTGCGCGTGCCACGACTCAGACGGTTCTGCTCCAGTTTGATATGGAACCGGAGCGCCTGTGAATGCAGGATTGTACACGGCGCTCTGCGACTGTTGTTGCTGCATTTGCGGAAACCCAGATTGTGGGGCAGGCAGAATGACTGTAGGCTGCCCATCAGCGTAGCTATTAGCCGGCTGTGTTTGCATCTGGGGATGACCAGGCTGTGGTACAGGACATGCAATAGTGGAAGGCCCAGCATATCCATTACTCGTAAGATGCTGCTGCATGGCTCGTGGCGCAGTTGGCGGTGTCCGTGGTGCAATGGGTGGAGTTTGAGGGGCCAGGGTTGGGGACCGAGCTTGAGCTTGAGTCGCGAGCCAAATACGAGGTCCTTTAGGGGGTGCCGCAGCAGGTAATGGAGGAGGACTGTACGGAAGGTTCGACCTAGGACCTTGAGGAAGTGCAGGCAGCCGTACCGGGCTTCGTGATGCCTTCGAAGACGAGGCGGGAAGGCGTTCCCGTTCTTTGCCTTTCCTACTTGAAGAGAGCGCTGCCCAAGGCCCTTGGCTCATATTCGCAGGGCCAGTCGGGGTTGGGAGTGATTTGGGTTGCAATGCGGTATGCTGTTGGGACTTGAAACCTCGCTGAGGAGCTCCAAGCGTATGCTGTTCCTTTCTCCATTTCTTGTTTAACTTAACATCACCTTTCTTTGGTGGCCAGCCAGTCGCATAAAGTTGGGATCGCTGGAATCCAATACCACTGTCCACCCGTTTGCGCTTCTGACCAACCTCAAGACACACAGGCTCCACTCGACCTAGAGCGAAGACCACTTGGGTGAGCGAAGGACACGCACTACAACGGCACTCACCGTCAAGGCCGCGTCCTAGACCGCGGCCTGGGCAATAGCCCATATTCACGGCCATAGCGTAACCCTTGCTCGCCGTGGAAAGCTCCTCTGAATTATCATCTGGTGGAGTACGCGGTTGATCATTCTGGTCACTATCCACAGAATCCGAATCAACTCGTAGCTGGAGGTCTACCATAGCTTCATCCTCATCGTCTGAGATGACGATGGGAGAACTGATAGAACCGACACCTTGTGTGACCATAGTACGGTCGGTGGCCTGGAAGGTAGATGAACTATTTGGTGGTCGGGAACCAAGTTGTATGGAACTAAGAAACGTTCTGAGAGTCGATCTCATGGGTTCGTTTAAAGTCCGCTACAGAGGAAAGCTCAAGCTCAACGGCGGGCACAAAAATGCAGATAACATGCAAGAAACACGTTGTTTGGAATATTATAATCACTACAGTCAGCCGCAAGCAGGACCTCCGAAAACGTGACTTGCATTGTAACTGATCGGCTTAAAGCTCCGTCAAACAGCCGCGAGGCAGCTAAAAATGCGGAAGAAAGGAACAGTGGCAAGTCGAACCAGCGACAAAGGGTATTTCAGTACACTACTTGTGCTTGCCTTCCCCGCTTTGGTCTCGTTGTATCAGCCCTACTCCGACACAATCACGCCGTCTGCGAGAACATCAGCCACTTTACGACCTTCCTTGGCATGATGCTCTGCTTGTTTGATAAATTCAGCCTTTACAGCCTTTGCTCGCGCAATCTGCATAAAAAGAATATGAGTCAAAATACAGCCGACAGCAGGAATACACACCTCTTTCGTGTGGTGAAGGCACTCTAGGTAATCATCCGCCTGCAGACGGCATTGACTAGGCGCGTCAGCTTCAGCGTAGCACTGTGGATATCAACTGTAAGAAGTCAATTTCAGGACCGGGTACTCTCGGGCATTACTTTCGAGAATTCTTGCCAGTAGGCAAAACACCGCGAGCGACCTACACATGACAATTTTCAGCATCCAACATAACCAACTGCAAATAATGCGCACCTCCAGTATAACTGAAACCTGACTGTATGCAGATAAAATGTTAGTGAAAAAAGCTTGTCAATACCAGACGAGACACATACCGCCATCGAACTTCGGGAGGAGAAACGAGCGTGACTCGAATGGATTCCGTGTCACGGTCACAAGCACTACGTGACAGACAAGCAATCACAAATTCCATGATTGCACCGCCACACTACATGATACTAAAGCAGCCCAAGCATCGCCCTTTGTCTCAATCCATACAACAACAAGAACAATGGCTGATCAAGCAGAATTAGTCTTTGTTAGGAGCTTCGTGAAAGCCATCGGAGCTCAGCCGATTATGTACAGTGACGACTACAACCAGCCCCCACAAAATTCACTAAAAAAAGTCCCTATCTTACCGGTGCGTGTTAGACTCGAGGATCGTGTTTCATGGCATGTCCTTAAGCGAAACTTGTCTCAGGTTGAGCTCCCCCCTGTTCCAGAACGTATAGGAGAGTCTTCTACACCGCCAGGTACATGTGATCTCCACGTTATCACAGATGGTCATCTAATAAGAGGTCACTAGCCGCATCAATCAGTATTACGTTCAAATCGACAAAGCCTCCGCAGTCGTTCACGCTTGCTGTACAGCCAACAGATACTGTATCCGAAGTTAAAGCCTTGCTTGCCTCTCAAGCGAACGCACCACCCGCAGAAGCGCAGCGGCTTTTACTCAAAGGAAAGGCACTGGCTGACGCCAAACTCCTCAAGGAATACGGCGTGAAAGAAGGAGACACTATAAATTTAATGCTTAAACCCGGGTTTGAGTGGGATCCTACCAAATCACCATTCCCGTCCAACGCTTCACCAGTAAAGATGAAACTTTCCAATCTTCCCGAAATACAAACACCGCAACCGAAACTGTCGACAGGACATAGACATACACGGACGCCCTCCATCGTATTGTCGCCATCACCATCAGTCGTGTCTCTGGAGTTGGAGGGCAAACCTCACGACATTGATCTGACTCTTGACACATCTTTGTTACCCACCGCTTCAATATCGCGCGCAGCGCGGTCAAGTTATCAGACTGTTATTTCGGAACCACCATTTTGGGATCGCCTGTACTCTTTCTTGAGGTGAGTCAAATGATTGTGTATACGCAGATCGTCCCTGAACATATATCATCAGAACGGAATTTAATAATGATAGCGATGCACTTATCGCTTTTGAGGACTTCCTCCGGGCAAGCAAGGGAGGGTTGACAGCCAGTGAAATCGCGAGAGTCCGTGATCATGTGGGTGTTGTCGGGATGGCGGGCACGTAGAGTAATAAGCATCTCTCGAAAAGTTAGTTGGGCTTTCGCATTGCGCAGTCGTCTCGATAATTAGCCTCGGTTACCATGAATGCTTTACCATGAAATAGTAGGAATTCTCGACGAGCGACGCTATATCGTATCAGAAAATTGTAAATTTCTATTGGTTTCAAAAGCCCGTCCGCAGCTTCAGAGTAAGTACGTTCATTTCCGAGTCGCACCCAGTGCTGCACAGCCTTACATGTCATCATGTCGTCTTTATTGCGTTCAGGATGGCGATACCGAGTGACAAATCCCTGCATAATTGCTTACAGTCTTACTACGTCTGACGTGGTACCAGAAGTTGAAATTTACCACATGCCGGTCGTGCCGCTTCAAGCCCTTCACAATTGTACGGCACCATTGAGGAGAGCGGTATCTGCTAAAATTTAAACTCCTCATGCGCTTATATGCCTCCGAATTTCGAACTCTGCCATTCGTCATTCAACTTGTAGGCCAGGCTGGTCACGAGCCTAATTGACTTTCCATGTATGGCTCCAGGCTTTTGATGCTTATAAGCCACTTCAAACCCCTGAATGTGGCACCTTCTTCCCCACGACCATTGCTCTACCACGTACGAACCATGACCTCTACAAAAGACGTTTCGAGCCAGAGTGACATTGGTAAATTGAAGACAGAATCAGACGGCTCCTTCAAAAGAGCTGCATCAAGCTTCAGGAACTTCATCGAGAACGGCGGCAAATTCTCGCCGGAGAAAGGTAAATGACGAAAGCGTATCCATCTTGTTCACAAGCTCAGTTGACATACAGGAAGATACCATCTTTATGTATCTTATTCATGCCGTCAGTAATTGAATTGTAACATCATGCAGTCTTATCTTGAATGAATCTTCCTCAGCTTGGGCCACGAGAACCCTTATCACTCGGAAACTGAAAGGACTCGAAGATTTCATTCGTCAGTCCTCACCAATTTTGTACACTTCACGAGTTTATACAACGTTATTGCAGCTGTTTCTACGGTGTCACCTCACATGGGTGCGCAAGGCTGGCCGTTCAAGAATGCAGATCCGACTTGGGCGGATGCAGATAACGACACACTACACCCAACTTTCCAGCATGTCAAAGATCTTTACTTCTTCGCTGATCCGAACTATGGTGGAAGGTATGTCTATTCCCCTCTCATACGTCACTACTGGCTACATTGTAATCAGATTTACGGTCCCGGTGCTGTGGGACAAGAAACTCGAAACTATTGTCAACAACGAAAGCTCCGAAATCATTCGCATATTCAATACCGCCTTTAATCACTTGCTTCCTGCTGACAAAGCCGCGATTGATATCTATCCCGAGGCACACCGCCAGGAGATCGATAGTCTCAACGAGTGGGTGTATGACACCGTGAACAGTGCGTCTGAGTCTTTGTATGGCGCTTGTCTTGATGACATCATGCGCTGCAGATGGCGTGTACAAATGTGGGTTTGCACAATCCCAAGCCGCGTATGAGAACGCCGTTCATCCCCTATTCAAATCCCTCGACCGACTCGAGGAAATCCTCAAAGGCAAGGATTACCTCGTAGGTAACACCCTCACCGAAGCGGATATCAGGTTATTCGTCACCACCGTACGTTCTATCTTGAACGCACCCATCCTGCTCTAAACCCTTGCTTCGCTTCAGATCCGCTTTGATCCTGTGTACGTAGGCCATTTCAAATGCAACTTGCGCGACATCCGTCACGGGTACCCTAACATTCATCTGTGAGGTGTCTCACATCTTCGTAGGATGCCTGACAGACTTATGTTCCATAGCTGGATGAGGAAGTTGTACTGGAACAATGATGCTTTCAAGTCGAGCACCAAGTTCGATCACATCAAAGAGCATTACTACTGGTCCCAGATAATGGTGCGTTATGCTGTAGTTTCTTTCGTGCACACATACTCACACACAGCAGGTAAACCCCTCCAGGGTAGTTCCCGCTGGCCCAGTCCCAGCTATCGAGCCTCTGTAAAGTACTATCGCTGCAACAAAATTCATAAGGGAAGGCTCCATGTACTATAGTAGCACACAACAACAAAGTCTATGTATTTCAACAGTATCCCGAAATCGAGTACTAGTGTATGTATCCTAAAGATCAACGTTTTGGTTCGCCAATATGAAGTGATAGACGATAAGTGAAACAAGGGAACGAGGAATGTGAGCCGCACAACTAACAGGCAGTCCAAAAGTTCTCAATAAGCATGATCGGAATCAATTGTCAAAAGGCAAAATCTTTAAAAGGTCACAATGATGCCCATCGAGAACCCTACCACGATTGTCGAAACAATGACAGTCAGGCTTTGATAGCCTACAGCAGGTACCGTCGGTAAAGCGGCCGAAGAACCCGTCGATTTTGGCGTCCCTGATGACGATCCGGATTTGGAGGCACCCTGTACAGAAAGAGGACATTGTTGTGAGCTATTCTGACCACCTAATATGGAGGACAATTGTAATGCAGAGGAAGATGCAAGGGTAGGTGCGGAGGGGGAGGAGGAGGAAGAGGAGGAAGAGAATGAAGAGAATGAAGAGGGGGAGGAAGAGAATGAAGAGGACGAGGAAGAGAATGAAGAAGAGGACGAGGAGAAAGACGAAGAGGGGGAGGGTGGGGTTGGGGTTGGGGAGAATGAAGAATCGATAGACAACGACGCCGAAGCTTGAAGAGACGAAGAAATCGTCGGAAGAAACAAAGAGGAAATCGAAAGAGAGGATGAGTATGCGCTTGCAGAACTCGACGAATAAAACATGGAACTTGAAATGTTCGGTGAAATTGAAGGGGGCGTCATAGACGCCGGCACATCTGAAGATGTGGTACTCGTAGCAGAAGAAGTGCAAAAATCACTATAATTGTGCTTGAAGCACGAGTGATGATGATGATGGTAAGTGTGATTGGTACCCACAGTCGATGCTGGCGTGGTGGCTGTGGATGTGACCAAAGCAGCCTGGCCATTGCTGATCGTGCTAAAGAAAGTGCAGCTGGAAGAAGAGGGTATTGGATGCGCAGGTGGTGTGACAGGCGCCCCTTGGTAAAAGGTGGACGTCCCGTAGACACCCATAGGCTTCGTAGATGTTCAATTAAAGAAATATACATGAGAACGAAATCGACACTAACCTCAGCCGAGTCACCCAAGCACTGCTCAAACACCCCCGGAGAGTAATTACCAGGCATATTCCACTCACACCCCATGACATCGTAGATATGCTGGCACATTGTCGGTGCATTTACCGCGGGCTTGCAAGCGCGGAAGCAGAACTCCTCATCCGCTACAAAATTCTGGATGCGCAAAGTAAGAACTTAATCAGGACGCTATGACGATCTGTCCGAGCGATCGTTAAATTACCGTCCACTCGTGAATTTCCTCCAACGCGCCGAATGCGCTAGAGAACACGAGACCACCGATAGGGTTGCCGTTGCCATCTGCACCGTGGGGGTCAAGCTCGCCACCAGCGTCGCCGGCAGGGATATTGATGTTCGTGAGATTACCAACGCCTGGGTTCACGTTGGAGTTATGGATGCTTAGTTTACACTATAAAATATACCCACCTGTGATTTGAATGTAATCTGGAGTGACCACAACGTGCGCACCAGTGATGGAACCATCTGGAATTAGTCGTGTTCCATGTCCACTCTGAGAGAAAATTACTGTCATTCGGAAGACTAAATATAGTGGCAAATCACCTGCATGCACCATGCTACTTCTATTTGCTGTGAGAGTTACACGTTGTTTCTTCGCGGTCACTAAACAAAGAAGTGAAGGTATGTACCTCGGTGTTCCCGATGACCGAGTTAGGGCCTGGCTCAGGAGGCCCCCAAATACACCAATCCTGAACAGTGTTGACTGACGACGAGCTAAGTAAAGATCAAGGATGCTTATCAGCAATTGGTGACGCACTATAAGCATTCTGGCACTCCGACGTCTGACTAGAGCCACTAGTACAGTTGTTGTAGCCTGCCTGCCCCTGCTCGCTTTGATAGGGAGCGTTTGAAGGCAGATAAGTTGCCGAATACGTAGGACTTTGAGCATGGCTCGACAAAACTAAAGACAGCGCCACGAATGAGATAGAATGAAACATGGAGGGCGACACTCTTGGCGAATAAAATATTCGGGAGTGAAGGGAAAGAGGGAAGTTAGACTGAACGTTGTCCTGCATCCACGGTCATAAAACGGCTGCTTCTCATCTGTCCTGGACAGGGACATCTTCGAAGTACATCACGCTTAGGCGTGTTCTTTACATGACGTGAGGTTGGCGCCTGGACATGCCCGAGTGACATCGTGGCCATTGCGAGCTTTGACCTCGGCCAAATATTGATCAAGTTCAACCTCGAATCGGCCATTGTCTAACGCGCAGTCTAGGCTAGATAAGCAAGATAAAAAAACTGTTGGTGTAACTTGTCGAGCAGTAGATCGACTATGGCATCAGGGGCGCTCAGCTGTCTGAAACAAGGCCTAGATCAACTCGCATCAAGGTTCGTGTATGTAAGTTCAAACTCAAGTTGAAATGGTCACTGTACCTGGCCTGGCGTACAGCTATTTCCAAGTTGGATTTTGGCATGTTAGCATATGGTATGGGTAGCAGTCTGAGGCTTAGCTGTCTAAAATAGCACCTTCAGGCTTCAGAACGGCTCCATACGTGTAGCACGGTGTAGGTTCTAATTAATATTGCACTCAAAAAATGTCGAGTTACTATCGGTTATCACCGGAACCGCGTACGTAACCGATAGTCGAACTCGTAGAACATTTACTTCATTTACAAACTACTAGGATTTGCGGTGCCGATTTACACCAGGTGTGCTTGGTCGCCCAAATACTGTGATTGATGATGACATACGCATTCACTGTGCAGTCCACTAGTTGGGAAAAGATCAGCGTGTATTTAATTCATACCTACAATCTTGCAACCACCCGCGGATATCTGGATGATGGCGTTCAACAACAGGGTTTATTGATATTTATTATTGTTTATTGTTGGCAGTCAATACGGTCCCATGTGCCTGGCCTCGGTTCTGCATTATCACTACATCGTGTTTTCTGATCATGATCGTGGGTCGAAGCATTTGTACCAGTAAATTATGGCACAATTGACCCGAATACCATTGGTTTCGCTGTATCGCATGGACTGGACATATGGTGAAATATTGTGCTTCTAAATTCGTCATATTCTGCTCAATCTCAACCGTTCTGGTCATGTTCTGTTTTCACCGGGAATAGAGGTGAGCTTTGATTATCACTGCCTTTTGGCCTAATGGTTGAGGCCTGTTGAGGGACGACAGTCTCGGCTAGTAGAATTTTACCTTATTCGTACTGGCTTCTTGTCCGCCCAGACAAGTCCAAGACACGTGCACCCACCCTACCTGCTCCTTGCTCCTTGTCAAATCGTTTTCTGTTGTCTCCCTCACAGAGAGTCATCATTGATTGCACGCCACATTCACATTATTACAATCCATACATAGGTGAGCGAAGCTTGAAGTTCCGCAGTTCTCAATTAGTCAATCTTATTCTAGGTCGCATCAGTCGGATACGGAAAACAAGTGACTCGACACCCTTCTTAGCAGCCTAAGATCCCCATTCACTAGGCTCCTTTGCGCTGGCATGGTTTTCTTTCTCCCACTCCTGGTCCCCCCAGCCATGATGGCTGTGGGATCTGCGGCGGTGACGACGGTGGCTGCGGTTGCAGTATCTGGGGCGACGACGGCGGTCACCGTGGCTGCAGTTGCAGGCCGCTATGTAGCTCCTTCTATAGTGTCTGCGGTTGCAGCCGGCTGGTCAGCTCATTCTGCAAGAACCAAGCAAATGGAAGAAGAAGAGGCAGCAAGGAAGATGGAAGTGTCTCAGGCGCAGAAGGCTGAAGACAGTGCTAAAGAGGCGCGGGCCTGTCTAGAAGAAATGCAACGGTTGTCTGCAGAAGCTAGTCGCAGAGCAGAGGAGGCGAGGCTCGCTGTTGAGCGTCAATGGTTCGAAGGCGTTCGCCCCGAGTGTCGCCCTTCGGTCGAAGATATCAGTCGGATGAAGGAACAGTATCATTATTGTCCAGGATTCATTCATATCGCAGTTGTTGGCTCTGCTGGAGCTGGCAAGTCGTCCTTCATCAATGCCGTTCGTGGCTTGTCCAAAAATGATCCTGTGGCCGCTCCTACAGGAACCACTGATACTGTCGCGAGATACGCTGATCCGCAGCAAGATTCTCGGATGATTTGGTACAACGTTCCCGGTTCAGGCACTCCAAATGTGTCTGACTGGCAGTACTTCAATGACATGGGCCTCTACATCTTCGACTGCATCGTCGTGCTTACAGACAATCGTGTCTTGGATTCCGACCTCTCCATCCTTCGCGCCTGTAAACCTTTCAAGAACATTGAGGCGTTCATTGTTCGCTCCAAATCAGACCAGCACATCAATAGGATGGTGTGCGAGAAGATGCCGCAAGGTTTCGATCCTTGTGATCCAGACATGGACGCCGAAACACGTTCTCTTTTCCTACTAAACAAATTAGAAGAACGACAAAGATTCATCGACGAGACGTGCCAGGGTGTGCAAATGCACCTCGAGAGGGAGATGCTACCTCCTAAGAAGGTCTACATTGTTTGCATGGACGGTATACTTGCAACAGCGAACAAGATCCGCTCCTCAAAGGCAATTGACGAGGCAGATCTTCTGAGTGATATCAAAGGATTTGTGTTGAAGCGTCTACAGTCGGGGTGCTAAAAAAGTCGGATACTCTCGTTCGATTGTCGATCAGATTGTTTAGTGTAATCCAGCTTAGCAGTCCCGTCCGGGATCCTGACATGACACAAGAACTTGGATTAGTGTTACCGTTTGTTTACTGATTTTTGTGACTGTACTCCTGTAATCTTACATAATGCAAGCATCTGCCTGAACAGTCATCAGTGAACCGGTGAAGAAATTAGAAACGGATTTATGCCCATATATAGTACATAATCCCAAGAAGCAACATAATTCTGCTATCGATGATTATGTTGGTTTATAGAAGAAAGATGCGTTCCTGATTCTCCGACAAAGGCTGGTGAGTGGGAAAAGACCCTCAAATCACTTGAACTTGGACTTCGAGTGAATGTGAAGCCAGAGTTAATAGTCCACCTGCACCCACCATACATACGACTCATCGGAATTAAGGTTAGCAGCTTACAACTCGATACGACATACGACGGCTTCCAGACAACGAAAATGTGTTCGACAAAGCGATCGACGCTGAAATTATAAGTCGTTTCATATTAAAGCACCATTTTACTCCAATGCATGACTGAAGAGACGATGTCAACAATGCATGACCGCAATGCGACATACGACGGCTTCCAGACAATGAAAATGTGTTCGACAAAGCGATCGACGCTGAATTTATAAGTCGTTTCATATTAAAGCACCATTTTACTCCAATGCATGACTGAAGAGACAATGTCAACAATGCATGACCGCAATGCAACATATGACGGCTTCCAGACAATGAAAATGTGTTCGACAAAGCGATCGACACTGAATTTATAAGTCGTTTCATATTAAAGCACCATTTTACTCCAATGCATGACTGAAGAGACGATGTCAACAATGCATGATTGCAATGTGACATACGACGGCTTCCAGACGACAAAAATGTGTTCGACGAAGCTATTGACACTGAAATCATGAGTCGTTTCATATTAAAACACCATCTTCCTCCAACACATTATTGAAGAGACAATGTCAAGAAATTACAACCCATATATAAAAGACGATGCTTTCGGCATTCGTGCAAAAATGCTATACCTTGGTGCAACAGCCGAGATATCTTCATCAAGTGAGCAATGCTTGGTTTGTACCTGACTTCAAGCTTCGATACGATATTCTGAGGGTGTGTAATGACTAGCCGTGGTGTACTACTTGTGACACAGTCTCAAGAATTGTAGTTTGCTACGCACGCTGCATCGTTATGACACAGTACGTTAGTTCAGAACTTCCCAGTGGAGGCATCATGGCTCATGCCGGTACTCCGCTTACCATTTGGCAAACGAGTTATATATCTTGCCACGTATCAATAGTATTGCTTATATGTGCCTGTGAGGCCTCAGTGATTTAGCTTCTAAATCAAGTGATAATGTCAACGTGGGGCAACATTGAGTGTTTACACTGGCTTCTGGAAAACAGAGGAAACACTGCGAAGATTCTCAACATAAACAGAATCAGCCAACATTGGCAAGTATATTCAATGGGGTTTTGAGTCAGATATGTCCTTCAATTAGTTTTATCCTGGAGATCTATCCAGTGATTGGCATGCAGACCAGAAAATACAGAGGTCTCTGTGATTCGTGCTATATTCCTTGAACCTAGCTTGTTTAAAACAAGCAGGCGAAACTAAGACCTGTAGCTTCAAGGATGCCATTTGTAATTCACTGATAATTGTTGTTAATGCCAGCAAGTCCTCAGATATCATTGTGTTGTGGCAGTGGTGCGATACATGACGATTGGCAAGTAGATTGTCAGCTCACACCAGACAGATATTTCGAGTCATGAAATTAACAACAAACTACGATAGTAACAAGATGGGGTACACTTGAAAACAGGATACCAAGTTGATGATAGATATCTAGTCTGAGTCGAAGGAGGCGTCATCAATTCGTGCTCTCTGCCTTGTGAGAACATTCACCGACAAGTTGGCCCGTGCATCATCAGTAAGGTCATCACGGCGGCTCCTACCGAAGACTTTTCTACAACAAAGATCAGTTGAAGCTCGTCAAAAGTGTATAAACTCCACCTAGTCCACCATTCGAGGAGTTTATTGACCCTGCGCCGCGCGTCTTGACTGGGGGGCCTTTCAAAAAAATCCACGATGGTCTTCCAGAATTGCACGTAGTTGAAATCACCATCGATGGACTGCCATGATGTGACAGACGACAATGCAAATCGTACCTACCAGCAGTCATTATTGATTTTCAGCTGGTGGACAGACCAAGTACTATCACTTACCTGACATGCGATGTATGCGATCGACCGAGGGGTAACCTTTTCCATTTTGATAATTTGTGCCACGTGCTTCTTGACCTTGACTCCAGAAAAAGCCTTCTTAGTGCATCTGTTGTTTTCAATGATGTCTCCACCATCACCGTCGCCTTCAACGTCCTTTGCTGACGAGGGCGATGTAAAGACAGCTTTGTAGCTCTGAGAAAGAAAAAAGTAGGATTAGTGCCATCTGTGGTAGTCTGTTGCGACAAACCTGAAGTAAGATTTTGCCTTTAAAGAGACCTTCCTCCAAATTGTCCGAATTGGTGGTGTACTTTTCATACAAGTAAGCTGGAAAAGAAAGATCCATCACAATATATCCCTCTGTGCAATCTCGAATCCCTGCCCTTACACTAATAAACAGTTATTATTGCTCGAAATCCCTAGTGTAACACTTATGCCAGATTATTCCAATCCAACTCAGCTGGACATAGCAACCTGCCACACCCATCATTGATGAATCCACAGGTGTGTTTATCGTCCATGTCAATCAGGGGATCTGGCTTCAATTCGCGGTTGACCCATTCGGAAACAAGAGCCTTTAGCTTGGAGGTATCGTCTCCTCGAGCGCTATCGGCCCCCTGCCTAAGCTAACAGGGACTCAGCATGACCAAGCTGATCATCGAGATAAGTAAAGCACACCATTTTCAACATATGCACATAGTCATCGTAATCCATATCTGAACTTTTCTTATAGAACCATGGTAAGGTGCCCATTAGAGTGACGTACCCTGCCTGCAGCCTATCTTGTCTGCGTAAACAAACCTATGAGTGTGCTCATTGTAGCGAGACCGGAGAGGAAAGGCTTACTCGAGAGAAGTCTCCTCATCCTCAATATTGTATCTCCTATCGTTCTTGCTGACGAGATCCTCGATATTATCAAACAAGGTGACAACTCATCTGAGGGCTCTTCCTTGAGCCATATAGTAGTTCACTTGTCTGGCGAATAGTAAGTAAAGCCAACTCAATGCACCAGTATCACATGTTGTTGATACCTTTCTTTTGCTGCACGCCCCGACTCAAGAGTTACCAGCTTCTCCTCCAGTTCGGCAATTCTTCGTCTCTGCCGAGCCTGCACGAATGCTAGCTGTGCTTGCAATGGTTCCGATGAAGGCTGCTCAAGGTCGTCGTCATGATACTGTCGGTCCTTGATATGCGACAGGCTGTCCTCAGTGTGCGACATCAAGACCCACTAGAGAAGAGAGAAGAGAACAAATGCCTGGTTCAAAATATATGGGCAAGGAATCAGGAGAAGCCTAAGATGAGCAAAAAAACTCAACTCTTTATATACATGTTGGCAGCTTAAATATAGTCAACAAAAATACCGGCGATAACATGATTTGGAACTGCGAAAACGGTTGAGTAACTCGGATGAGAGTCGCTTTGACACGCACAGGTGGTAAATACCGGAAAGAACCGTTTAGTAGGCCAACAGGCACCATTTGTAATTCTGATTATGGTGGCTGTGACCCAGGTCGAGTCAAGTTGCTGCTACAACTGCAGTGTCATTATTTGTTAGCCTGATTGACAGTCAGACTCGCTAGAACTCCTTGGCGTCCACTCAACCCCCCACCTAACTAGGAGTCACGTTGATGTTCAGCAAATGGTGAGGGGAGGTAAATTCCCTGATGTGATGTACATTATAGTTGCCGTGACGGCCGGAATCCAGCCTACTCCATAGTACTAAGCGGTTCATCAAGAAACTGAAAACTCGGAGACTCTTAATTTAACAATCGCTTGCTGGTTATGACAGCTACTAGAAACAGTGTTTAATTAGTGAAAGAGGTGTCAAAAATATATTTACGAAAATAAAACCTTCCTTTGAGATATGATACAATAAGAGCGAGCGGGTTTTGTTCCACTCGTACTAGTAACTGTGCCAATGTCTCACAACACACATCCCCTGAAGACTATCCATGTGACACTTTTAGACAGGATCTCAGAAAATCAGAGATCAGTCACTATGCAGAATGACGAACAGAAGGACAGTGAAAAGAAGGTGAGTGCATTCATTGTCTGTGTTACTTTGCAGCACTCACGTGATACTATTAGAAAGCTGAAGCTAATCGAGTCGGTGGCGTAGTACAAGCACAAGCTACCCGCAACACCTGCCGCAAGCAGAAGCTTAATGATGTCAATGTCGACTTCGAGCATGACTCCGACAAGGAGAACCATATCTCTTTGTGTTGTGCACCCAAGCAGCCATTTTCGCCTGGTACTCCCACTAAGCATATCTGTCGTGAGAAAACGGGCACCGAATGGCAGTCAGTCCTTGACGTTAGTAAATACGGAGAGGTACGTGGTGGTGCCCACATAAATGCCGATCTTCGTCGATGATTTGTTCCAACTTCTACCTTCCGGAAATAGTGCAGCTGAATGACCCCAATGAGTAGTCAATACAGCTGTCAAGAATGCAATCCTTCTAGAAAGTCCAGTACCACGTACCGAAAGTCCATGGGCAGTAGCCAATGCATTCAGAGCTGGTCTTTGTAATTGTTCATAGTCATCAAAAAGTTGTTGACAACATAATTATGAGACTCTGAAGATGAACCCGCTTAGATAACAGTAGAACGATCAGCTTGGGTAGTTAGCGAAGATGGAGACATAGTCTTCAGAAGACCATTCAAGACCATTCAGACATATGTAAATGAATCAGATAAACATACATACCTCCAGCATCAAAATCCCAAGTATGACCAGCACCAAGCTGCGCAAGGTCTGACTCCGAAGGCCGAAGAAACCGAGACCCATCGAATCTCGCATTCACAAATGTGATCCAATTGCGGCTAAGCTCGACATCGTACCCACTCAGATAAATGGGGCGAAACATCTGTCGAGAATTAAACCAACCGTCGATAGTAGGAACACGCACTGGACCAGAAGTCGACTCCACAGTCACTCCATTATGATTGGAAACAGAGCAAGGCAAATTACAACTCTGTAGAAAAGGCCAGGACACGGTGAAATCAGAGCTCACACCGTTGACAAGAATAATAGCAGGGACATCTACAAAATATCCAAGGACTTCATGATAAATAGAAGACATAGTCGACGACTAGGAAAGCTCAGGGAAGACCAACTTGAATGTATGCATACCAGAGACAACTGATTGGAAACAGCCTCGAGCTCACATGATTGTGGGAACAAATACCATTTCATAGTAAAATGCCAATCAATGAGGTCCAAACTGCCGCACTGTCATATCCCATACATTCGCGCTTCTCATCTGAAGTTCTGGATGTCAGATCTGATCAGATCCGATCCACAGATCCATACCGGATCTGTCACGATAAGCTTCTTCATTCATATCCTGTTCATATAACATTAAACACTGCTTATTTCCTCCATTTAGTATATCCTCCTTTCCGGTATATCAGTTATGCTTTCTTCCGGCTATGTTTACTGATCCGTTTCACTTGTGATTAACTTCTGGCTTATGATTGACTTCTAATAAGCGTTTGCTTATACATTGCAATACTTTGTGCATAGCCTCTCGCATAGTTCTATTGTATATAAACTCTTGTATATGTCTTATAGCACCCCAGTTCGAATATCATCTTAGATTGTCCTCATTCCGTTATCCGGACTCGAGTCTTAACAACTCTTGTCACCCTCTGAGACTTAAGGATTGTATCTGATAGTCTATACACATCCGCTTCTATCTACGGATAGTCAATACTCTGCTAGTTTCTAGTCCTAGACTTGTCTAGACTAGTCCTTATACTCCCATCCGATATCCGGACGCCATCCAGATAAATATACGATACTATTCCTTATCTTCGGATAGGAATATGATACTATTCTTTATCTTTGAATAGGAATACGATACTATTCCTTATCTTCAGATAGGAATACGATACTATTCCTTACCTTTGGATATCATACGATACTATTCCTTGTCTTCGGATAGGAATACATTACTTTCCTCTATACCCGGATACCATACGATAGTCGTCCGGACCTTCAGATACGCTACAATAGCCATCCGGATCTTCGGATACGCTACAATAGCCATCCAGATCTTTGGATACGATACATATAGCATTCTGAAATATGGGGCTATACTCGGAAAAGGGGCACAGCATACGAGCTGAGGCCGAAGCCCTTTGGATCTGTTACCCCTTGAGTACGACCTTAACAGTATATTCGAACTCACACCTTTCTGAGTATACTTACAACATTCTCCATGGCACCCAC
The DNA here is from genome assembly GCA_016758765.1 of Suillus cothurnatus. NCBI lineage: Eukaryota > Fungi > Basidiomycota > Agaricomycetes > Boletales > Suillaceae > Suillus > Suillus cothurnatus. The sequence goes on along the minus strand of JABBWL010000015.1, from coordinate 253,501 downwards.
TAGAACTATACAGAACTCCCTCCGTAACGCTGGACTCGTGTCCACATGACGAGACCCTACACCCATAGTCAATACCTTCACCAGTTTCTCTCAATGTCGCACTAGCATATCCAGACCAGCTCAGAGTATATCCGAGTTGATGAACCATAGGCACCCAGAGACCCCTACATGCACTCCATCCAGATTAGCCCCAGACGATGAAGATCCTGACGATGAAGATGATAATACTCCAGGTGGAAATCCACTCGATGATGAAGGTGGAGATCCGGACGATGAGCCAGACCACGATGAAGATGATGGCCTTAACACTCAGGACCGCGTTTTCATGCGGCTATCCGAAGCCATCAATAACCTTGCGCGTAATAACCGACGCACTTCCTTTTCAAATGACTTGAAAGTCAAAGTTCGCGAGCCGGATACCTTTGATGGATCCAAGCCTAGGAAGTTGCACGCGTTCTTTGTTCAATGCGAGCTTAATTTCCAGAGCAAACCCAAGACCTTCCATTCAGACCGGGCCAAAGTTAACTTCACCCAGTCCTATCTTAAGGGCATGGCCCTTGAATGGTTTGAACCTGACCTCCTTTCGGGCAGGCTAAGTTCTCGTCCAGATTGGATGGACGACTACTCCGAGTTCATGCTAGAACTTCAAACTAATTTCGGACCCCATGACCCATCTGGAGATGCTGAGATGCAACTCAAGCAACTCAATATGCGTGAAGGACAACGCATCAATAAGTACATTGTAGAATTCCAAAGGCTTGCTTCACAAGTCCGCGGATGGGGTGACGGAGCCCTACGTCGCCAATTCTATAACAGACTTCCAGCTCGTATTAAGGACGAAATCAGTCGCATGGGTAAACCCACTACCCTCTCAGAGTTCAAAACCCTTGCCCAGACTATCGATGCCCGTTACTGGGAACGTAAGGGTGAAATCTCTAGAGAAACCAAGTCCTCATCATCCAACCCTCCGAAACCGTCCACATCCGACCGCGCTAGTTCCCATCTGTCCGGATCCAGAAATCACAGATCCGGACAGAACAAATCTGCTAAACCCACGTCCGCATCTACCTCATCCGCTCCGAAAGCTCCGGATCTTAATACCAAGCTGGGTAAAGATGGAAAGCTTACGGCCGAGGGACATCAAAGATGTTTAGATAAGAAACTCTGCCTATTCTGTGGCGGACCTGGGCACACTGCTCGGGACTGCACTAAGTCGACCTCTCATGCTGCTAAAGGACGTGCAGCCACGGTCACTCCTGAAACTAAACAGGAGGCTTCATCCGAAGCAAAAAATAGTCTGCGACCCTCCTGACTCCGCACGGGATGAGGGTTGTGTTGACTCGACCCGTGCTAAGGAGTTAAGACTCAATGCTGTCACGCTTTTGAATCCGACTTCACTTTGTCCATACATTTCACTTCCAGACTATCCTAGTATTTCTGAATTTCCAGCTCTTGTAGATTGTGGTTCCTCTCATTGTTTTATAGAAACTAGTCTCGTCCGAAAACAAAAACTCTGTACATATCCAATTCCTCCTATTCCGCTCTGCTTGTTTGATGGTACTTGTAATGCTACCATTTCCGAAGCTATAGATCTCTCCGTTCATTTTTCTTCCAGCAAAGTTACCTCCAAAACGTTTTACGTTACTCCTTTGGATTCATCTTGTCTTATCATCCTTGGATATAGCTGGCTTTCCCTACACAATCCGTTGATTGATTGGGTTACAGGCAGCATCGACTTCCAGACGACACCTCATAGAATGCCATCGACCCCTCCGACGTCACCTCCACTTCTGGATCCTATTCCTACAATGGAACCTCACCCTCTGACTTTGCCAGAACCATCCACTGATAATCCGGTTCCTAATATATTGCTAATCAATGCAGTAGCCTTTTGCAGGGCCTGTAAATTAGAAGGATCCACCCAGTTCAGCATTTACCTTCGTCCGTCCGGAGTAGATCTCCACTCCACTAAGCTCTCGTCCAAAGGTCCGGACCTATCCGGAGTGCCTTCGGATTATCATGAGTTTGCGGATGTCTTCGATAAAGGAAAGGCTAGTCAACTTCCTCCTCATTGTCCATATGATCTCAAGATCGATTTGGAGGAAGGATCCACCCCACCCCTTGGAACTATTTATCCGTTATCCCCGGTAGAGCTTGAAGCTCTTAGAAAGTTTCTTGATGAAAATATTGCTACCGGACTCCTCCATTCCTCTTCCTCTCCTCATGGAGCACCCGTTCTCTTTGTCAAGAAACAGGATGGTTCCTTACGCCTTTGCGTAGACTTCTGTGGCCTCAACCAGATAACCAAGAAAGACTGATATCCGTTACCCCTCATATCCAACCTATTAGAATCCCCTAGCTGCACCAAAATCTATATGAAGATCGACCTCCGTTCCGCTTATCATCTCGTCCAGATCGCATCCGGAGATGAGTGGAAGACTGCCTTCTGAATGTGCTATGGTTCCTATGAATGGTTGGTTATGCCTGAAGGTCTTACCAATGCACCGGCCACATTCCAGCGGTTTGTCAATAGCGTCTTCGCCGATATGCTAGACGTATGCGTTATCGTCTATCTGGATGACATCCTTATATATTCCCAAGACCTCGCATCCCATAAGAATCACGTCCGAGAAGTACTTCAACGCCTCCGCAAGCATCGGCTCTATGCCAAACCCGAAAAATGTGAATTCCATTCCATGTCCGTGGAGTACCTTGGTTATCTCTTATCTCCGGACAGCCTTACTATGTCTAACAAGAAAGTACAAGCTATTGTAGACTGGCCGGAACCTTGGAAGGTTAAGGATATTCAATCCTTCCTCGGATTTGCAAATTTCTATCGTCGATTCATCTATAACTACTCGGATATCATAGTTCTGCTTCCACGGCTTACCCGCAAAGATGCACCTTGGAATTTTTTGGATGAGTGCCAGAAATCCTTTGAAATGCTCAAGAAAGCTTTCACTATGGCTCCAATACTAACGCATTGGATGCCGAATGTTCCTTTGATTGTGGAAATGGACACTTCGGACTACGCTATCACTGGCATACTGTCCATAGTATGTCCGGATTCTGAAATCCGTCCAGTAGTGTTCTATTCCAGAACCCTTACCCCTCCGGAACTCAATTATGATACCCATGATAAGGAACTCTTAGCTATTCACGAGGCTTTTCGGACCTGGCAACACTATCTAGAAGGCTCGTCCGAGCCTGTTGATGTTGTCACGGACCATAAGAACCTTGAGTATTTCGCGACTACCAAACTCCTCTCTCGCCATCAGGCTTGTTGGTCGGAATTCCTCCACCAATTCAATATGATCATCCGTTTCCGTCCCGGAAAACTTGGAGCTAAACCGGATTCCCTTACTAGACGCTGGGACGTCTATCTCAAAGAGGGGGATAAGGACTATGCTCAAGTTAACCCTCATAATTTCCATCCCGTATTCACATCCAAACAGTTAGCTTCATCCCTACGAGCATCAACCTTAGCATTCCCAGTGCTCCGCGCAGCTGTGCTTATGGATGTTGAACAGCTTCATAAGGATATCCTATCCGCACTTCCTAATGACCCTATCGGATCTGCGCGCATGTCCGATCCTCCGGACGATAGATGGACCGTGGACGATAGTGGTTTCCTCCATTGTGATAATCACATATACGTTCCAGAATCCAATGACCTTAGGCTTCGCATCCTTCGGAATACCCATGGCCATCCGTTATCAGGACACTTCAGTCAGAACCATACCCTAGAGCTTATCTGACGCGAATATACCTGGCCGGGTATACGCACCTATGTTAAGGACTACATCAAATCCTGTACTACCTGCGCCCAAGCCAAGGTTCCAAGACATAAGCCATTCGGATTACTGAAACAACTCCCCATACCCGAAAGACCTTGGAATTCCATATCCATGGATTTCATCGAACAACTTCCGGACTCATCCGGCTATACAGCCATCCTCGTTATCATTGATCATTTATCCAAGCAAGCTATATTCGTCCCAACCCACGATACCATTACCTCGCCAGATCTCACTAGACTATTCCTGCTTCACGTATTCTCTAAGCACGGAATCCCTTCTCATGTTACTTCAGACCAAGGTACAGAATTCATATCCCATTTCTTCCATTCTCTAGGAAAGGCACTCGATATGGTCCTCCACTTCACATCCGGATATCATCCGGAAGGAGATGGACAAACGAAACGAGCCAACCAAACCCTAGAGCAATACCTCCGCATCTACTGCAATTATCAGCAGGATAACTGGTCGGAACTCCTTCCATTGGCAGAATTTGCTTATAACAATGCTCCGAGTGCTACCACTGGAGTTTCACCATTCTTCGCCAATAAGGGTTGCCATCCGAACATATCCATCCATCCAGAACGCGACCTCTCATCCGCCCTTGCCCGCGACTATGCTATAGACCTTAATGAACTACACCTATTCCTCCGAGAAGAAATGTCTCTTGTGCAGAAAAGATATCAAGGACCTGCGGACACACATCGGATACCCACTCTGGACTTCAAAGTTGGAGAACAGGTATTCGTGAAAGCTAAATACTTCCGTTCCACTCGTCCGTCCAAGAAACTATTGGAAAAGAACTTAGGTCCGTTTGAGATTATAGCTCGTCCAGGATCACACTCCATCACCGTCTGACTTCCAGATTCTATGCGTTCCATCCATCCTGTTTTCCATGTGTCCCAATTAGAACCTGCAACACCGAACACCATCCCTAATCATATCCAACCCCCTCCGCCTCCAGTAGAAGTTAATGGAGAACCAGAGTATGAGATATCCGAAATCCTAGACTCTAAGCTAGACCGTCGAAGAAGACAATGTCAACTCTTATACCTCGTCTGATGGTCCAGATATGAAGGAATGGATGAAGAGACTTCATGGTTACTAGCTACAGAACTCGGGAACGCGTCCAAACTAGTATCGGATTATCACTCAGCATATCCGGACAAGCCTGGTCCTATTCAAAACTGAAGTATACAAATTGTACATAACGGAAACCACAAGTACAAGTAGCAGAAGTTAAGAAAACGGATCCGAAAATCTACATCTCCATAGACTCCTCATCCGCTCCAGATCCACCCTCCTCACTTCCGGACGCCTTTTCCATCTCCTCATTACCTTCCTCTTCCTCATCCGGACCCATCTGAGCCTTATCCGAAGTGATCTGGGGGTCAAGCCTAAGCTCCTTGAACAAGAGGGTTTGGAATTCCCTCTGTTGCTGGAGGAACAACTCCAATCTGGAGCACATCCACTCCGTGGCAGCCCTACTTCCCTCGGCCGCTTCTATACTCTTCTCCAGGAGCACGTTGGTCCTAGTCAACTCCGCTACTATGTTATTAGCAGCAGCAACCCAAGCCTGATCATCATACTCCACATAATCCGGAGCCTCTGGAGTGGGACTCTGCTGACGTTTCTTACCCTTGCCCCTGGGGGAAGGAGATCCGGCAGCACACTGCCTTTTCTTACCCTTGGAAGCCTTGACAGTTCCGGGCCATCCAGGACAAGTGGCCTTGTCCTTCTGGCAAGCGTCACAAGACTTAACCTATACGGATGTCAAAAACGCGGATCCGAAGCTATCTGGACGACTCACCAAAGGATTAGCAGCGGCATCCATCCATTGACAGACCCGCGCCCTTCCGGAGCAGTGCGTGCAGGATCCATCCTCCTTAGAAGACATCTTCTGAGTCTATCCAAAATGTTAGTGAGAAGACTAGCAAATCGGATCCGAAACGTACCATTTCCTTGACTATTTCCTGACATCTCCTCTCTTCCGCTTGCTGGATCCAAAGCTCCGCTTGCCTCACTTTCTCCAGATCCACTAAGTGCTTCCACTCTGCCTCCTGAGCCTTCAAAGCCTCTTCCTCCATCTGGGCCGCTTCTTCTGCATCCAAGATCTGTTGCCTAAGCTCTTCCAGCCTAGCCTTAGCAGATTGCTGAGCTCCAGAGTTGTTGCCAGACATATTTCAAGTTAAGCTAGTGTGTGTTGATAAGTGGGGGGTAGGAATCATCTGCGATGCTTTGACATTGGTATATCTGTGGAAATCCAAACTCAGCAGTACTACCATCATTCTTCTCCATCGATTCTCACGGACCGGATCTACAATTCTTAAGCCTTCTAGGGATCGGCCCTAAAGGGGGGATACTGTCATATCCCATACATTCGTGCTTCTCATCCGAAGTTCCGGATGTCAGATCCGATCAGATCTGATCCACAGATCCGTACCAGATCCGTCACAATAAGCTTCTTCATTCATATCCTGTTCATATAACATTAAACACTGCTTATTTCCTCCATTTAGTATATCCTCCTTTCCGGTATATCAGTTATGCTTTCTTCTGGCTATGTTTACTGATCTGTTTCACTTGTGATTAACTTCCGGCTTATGATTGACTTCTAATAAGCGTTTGCTTATACATTGCAATACTTTGTGCATAGCCTCTCGCATAGTTCTATTGTATATAAACTCTTGTATATGTCTTATAGCACCCCAGTTCGAATATCATCTTAGATTGTCCTCATTCCGTTATCCGGACTCGAGTCTTAACAACTCTTGTCACCCTCTGAGACTTAAGGATTGTATCTGATAGTCTATACACATCCGCTTCTATCTACGGATAGTCAATACTCTGCTAGTTTCTAGTCCTAGACTTGTCTAGACTAGTCCTTATACTCCCATCTGATATCCGGACGCCATCCGGATAAATATACGATACTATTTCTTATCTTCGGATAGGAATACGATACTAATCCTTACCTTTGGATATCATACGATACTATTCCTTGTCTTCGGATAGGAATACATTACTTTCCTCTATACCCAGTGTAGGGACTCATATTTCTATGGGCGCATAATGGGCATATTCACGCAAGCAGTCCATTTATCATTCGCATAATGACTTGCACTTCCATTGGTATGTCATGCAACACGTTGTCATGCATGGTATATGATTCATACCATGACAGATATACAGATAAGGAGTGATAAGGAGTGATAAGGAAGGTCTTAGGCACCATACTGTTTCCTATCACCAAGTTACTCTACCCTTTTTCCTTTATTTTCTAGCTAGTTTCTTTTTCTTCATTCCTGACCCCTATTTTCCCTATATCTTATTTTCTTCTATAAGATTCTGTTTCTTTATGTTTATGTTTGTTTTATTTGGCCATCTTATTTTCTCAGAAGCCACCAGGAATATTTGTAAGCCTGTCATGTGACTGAGAAATACCTTGGTTTGTAAGAATTCAACTTGACTCATCATGTTTTGTCATGATTGGTCATGCTTTGTAAGACTTACAGTTGTATTTATAATCCACTTACTAACAAGGATGACTCAACACACCTATGGACCTGGTTTGTAAGCACAATCTTACCAATCCATGTGATGACTCATTCCATCTTTTATTCATGCTTTGTAAAATTACACTTATTTAGTATCTACTTTGTAATTAAGCTGACTCAACACATCTTAAGGTTTGGTTTGTAAGCACATTCTTACCAATCCCTGTGATGGATCATGCTTAGTAATATGGCCTCCCAAAAGGTATAAAAGGAGCCCATTTACACCCTTGAATAAAAGCTTCCCACTTTCAGTCTTAGTGCAGGCCAATCAGGAGCCTTGAAGTAAGATTAAGACATACAGTCTCAGGTTATATACTACCTTACAGGGGTTGACTATATAACACAGTACAGCTTTCTAGCTAAAGTTTATACACTACCGGCCTCTCTCTTTTTCAGGAAGGGAGACACAAATTCACGTTCAGCACTACCTCTCTCTTTTTCAGGAAGGGAGACACAATTAAGAAACACTCAGTCAACACTACCTCTCTTTTTCAGGAAGGGAGACACGATCCAGCAGCACTCAGTCAGGTACACTCAGTACAGAAGAACTCCAGAAACCAAGTAGAGATAATCTAACCAAGGAACAAGAAGAGGACATTTTTAAATAAACCCTCCCAAGAACTCACACGTTATCTACCACAAAGTAGAAAAGTCGTAGACCGTGTACTTAAGGACTGGCAAGAAGTCTTATCCCGTATAATTGTGTTGTCATTATACGTGCGTTGTTCATAAGACCCTTAAGTAGTAGGACATCACTGGAGCCCACCGCGAGGGAGGCTTCTTTTTGTTTTAAGATTATCTATCATTGCATAAGCACAAGTTCACCGTTGAACTTACGTACACCACCGCATTCACGAAACATTCATTCTATCCACGACACTACCATTATAAATTTGCCAACTGAGGCACCACGTTTATTTGTCAATTATGACCATACTATCCACGTTAACGATGCCCAACCCAGGAACTAAGGCAGCACCTGCCAAGTTCAAGGGGGGATACTCAGAAGTGAAGAGCTTCTTGAAACATTATGAAAGACTATGTGAACATAACAATGTAGTCTCTGACTCCGATAAATGTGAGTCAATCACGCAGTATATGTCCTGTCACGTCACCGAATTCGTCGAGAGACTAGCCAGCTATAGGACTCCCAGTTGGAGTACCCTTAAAGCTGATATTTTAAAGTATTACGATGCAGATCTGGACACCAAGAGATATAGGAGAAAAGATCTGATTTCCTACGTCAAAGCAATGCGGGACAAGAGAATCCCCAGTCTCACTGCTTGGAAGAAGTATGTGAGAGGATTTATCCGCATAGGAGGATGGCTAGAGCAAGCCAACAAGTTAACAACAGAAGAATATGCCAGTTACTTCTGGGAGGGAATATACAAAAGACTACGAGCAAAGATTGAATCTCGTCTAATGTCAAGTGACCCAGACAGAGACCTTTCCCTAGCCTTCCCAGTAGAGAAAGTAACTGCAGCAGCAGAGAAGCTTTTGCATCGAGACAGATTTGATGCAGACTTATTATTCTCTGAGGTTGACTCAGAAATCGATACCGACTCATCAACCTCAGAAACTTCAGAGAATAGCTCAGAATCTGATTCAAGCGAGTCAGATCAGGAGTTTTTTCTAAAGAATCATAAGACACAAGGGATCCAAGATTCAAAGAAAGGGTCCAAGAAGTCTAGTCATAAAGAAAAGAAGAGACCCAAGTCCAAAACATCGAAACAAGCCCCTATTTCACCAAAGTCCATTGAGAACTCAACAACTCTTGAACCTTTGGATGAAATGGAAGGACTTATAAAGAAAATGAATGCCATTTCACTTGAGGATCCAGATTATGCTCTATTATATTACAGGGCAACACGTATTGATCCCACAATCAAAGAAATGATAGCAGCCCCTATTAAAAAGGGAGACAGCGCTCCATGTACGAACTTCAAACAGCAAGCTACTGCTACACAAGACAGAACAAGAGCACAACCAGGAACCAGGTTCTACCAGCCACCAAACTCATCCATAGATGAACACATCTGTTTTGGATGTGGTGAGAAAGGACATGGTATTCCTAGATGCCCACACATTTCCAAGTTAATCACTGAAGGTACACTTGCCAAAGCAAACTCAGGGCAAATTAATCGAGCAGATGGCAGACCCATCAGACGAATGCCAGAAGAGAGTATTATCGAAGCTGTTAAGCAAGAGGACCAAGTCCCAGTGGCGCACTTTATTAAAGTACACACAGATGAGGTGGCAAGTCCTAGCCCAAATAAATTCAAAGAGCAAGCAAGAACCGCGTACCTTGAAGATTACAACAGCTCAGACACTGATTCCCCAACCCCAGCTACCCAGAGTACTCACTTTGATGAAACATCTGAAGATAGTGACAACGAGCTGTATGCATTCCCCGTTGAAAGAACAACAAGAAACTCGACGCTGGGACGACGAGAACGATATGATGAAGTATTTCCTCCAGGGCAGAGTAAAACCCTAAGGAAAACAAATGAGAAAGAGAAAAGAAAGGAACATTCACCCAAGGTCCCAGTCCAGAAAGACCCTCCAAAGCCCAAGTCCAAAAGTGTAGAGCCCACACCAACAGTACCAACAAATAGGGCACAAAATAATGCTAAGGGAAGGAGTCAGTCAATAGGAAAGAACTGGGACAGTGAAGATGTGGTCATGGATGATGTGGATGATATTCACATTGACAATAAGACCACAGTCAACAAACCGAACACAATTCCCAACCGGAAAAAACTCAACGCGTCAACATGTATCTGAGTTAGCATCCAAGTATAAACCCAAGAAAATATTGGATACAGTTCTCAAGACACCCATCCGTTTGGAGGTGGGAGAGCTCTTGGGAACATCACGTGAACTTAGCGGAATTCTAGCTAATGCAATCAAGCCAAAATCCCTAAGTATCGACTCGAAAATTGAGGCACATTCTGTATGGACCAAAACACGCAGATTATTAATCAAAATAGCTATGCACTGTGATGGTCAAGCTATTAACGCGATAATTGACACAGGATCTCAATTAAATATTGTTAATAAACATATCTGGAAGACTATTATTAACAGGCCCATAGATACAGCAAAAAGTGTATCTATGAATGATGCTAATGGTGGTGAAGGCAAACTCAGAGGATTAGTTCAAAACGTGCCCCTAAATTGTGGTGGCGTTAACACACAAGCAAATCTGTTTGTCGGCGATCACGTGCCATTTAGCTTACTACTAGGACACCCATGGCAGCGCAGTAACTATGTGTCCATTGACGAACGAAAGGATGGCACATGGCTACTTTTCAAAGATCCACAAAATTTAGAAGTCCGATACGAATTACTTTGCACCCCCGACAGAAGCGATCCTAATTGGGACTTTGAACCGTCCACATGGATCAGTAATATGAGCGAGTCCACCTACTATTGTGGACTTGACAAAAACTTACCGAATTTGGACAGTTTCGGTCAAAACCGTCCAAAAGTCGAAAATTCCCAGCACATGACCAAAACATTTGCAAACGTGCTCCACGCTGAGCAAAATATACGCAGCGAGTTAGTCAGCAATGTTCTGACTTACTCAGACAAAGTTAAATCAAAACAAATTCAGAAATCTATAAAGGAGGCGAACGAATTAAGCCCGCGCCCAACGTCTTTTGGCCTCGCATCTGCCAGTAACAGTGCGAGGCATCCACAAACAAACAATAGTTCCTTTTTTGGTATTGAAACCACGACCACAAACATTTGGACAATGCCGGACCACGTGTTTGATGAAACTCGCGCAGAACTGGCTGATTTCCTTTTTCAGAACACTGGCAACTTCCGGTTCACAACCACAATCCACAATGATGCACTCACACTGTCATTCCAACCCAGTCCGTTCTCCCCACTTATTGATCCTGACGAGTCCATCCCTCCCTCACCTTCCTATTCACCTGTCCAATGGGACAGACCGTCTACCAGCCTGGGGGACCCCATTGTTGTGCCAGCTGAAGGACCTATCCCAGCCGGCAACCTCAATCAGTGCGCCACATCCTTAGACTCTGGCCTGGGGAGCTTCCTTACTGAAGACACCCCCAGGCAAGCTTATACTGATGTTTCAGACCTAACCGGCACCTCTAGGGAGGAAAGAGATGAGCTAGAAGAGGATAGTCTCCAGGAGGAGGAGAATGGTAAGCACTTATCACTCTACCCTACCAAAGTTCACTCACAGAAGAAAGTTAAAGCGTCTGAGACCTTTTTTGACCCAACCAGCATGTCTTATAAGGCGGATTTAGCCGAGAATCCTCAAGTTTGCGCCTCAGATGCACCAGACCCATCAGTACTCAGTAACGCCCAGCGCTCAGAGCTGGAATCACGCCACATTCACGCTACACCCCACTCAGACACATGCGCCACCTCAAACATACCTCCAATAGCATCTATTGAAGAGGTAATGTTTGTTTCATATCTTACAGAAGGCGCTACTCACTCAGATCACATCCCAAAGCCATCTATCAGAGATACTCAGCGCAATCTAGCACACAATCCCAAGCTGTCTGACTCAGACACCACATATCATTCAGTCCCCAACTCAGCACATCTCCTGGACAAGCAAGGGATAGCGCTTGTAGACAAAGCGGTCCCTGAAAATTCAGGAGGTTCGTCTAACAGCTATAATAATCAAGTACACACTAACAAAGTCTATCCAGACTCAAGCACCGCTCAAGATAGTCAGTCAAATAACGAAAATAGTGAGCGCTTGCAAGTCTTAGGGTTCTATGATGCCCTAAACACGATTCTCGCACACGCAGCGCAGCAAGATGAGGAAGAAGAAAATGGGGCTCAAACGGTTAAAAAAGAATGAGATAAGGTGCAGTCCCAGCCATCTTCTAATTCCTCAACCCCTCCGCCTTCGTATGACTCATCAAATGATTCTTTTGTACCCCCAGCTCTTCGGGACAGTGTCTCGACCATGGATGGTACATTCGATGTCTTTTTCCTGCGACCATTACCAAACGGAGGACCTGTTTCACTCCAAACTTCAAGTACACCAGCGTCTATAATTCCTTCTACACCTCCCAACTCAAAATCAAGTCTTTTCAACGATGAAGAGATGCCGACGCTCGCACCATCCAAGAAATACGAATCGCCACCAGCTGAGCTGCCTCCTGTCAAACTCGATCGAGCGAAAATCAATAAGTCAATATATGACGAAGATGTACCTATGCTAAGCTTGTCCACTGAAGCGTTCGAGCCTACATCAGGGACAATTCCATATCAAGGATTAGCTCGAGTGGATGGCAAAACAGCAATCTCGTTCGAAGGTTTGACATGAGCTCATGCTGAACAGTACCTTACATCTACCTACGCGCAGTACAATGATTATCACTCCGTCTATATTCCCAATGTTATCCATGCTATTGAATCATTCTGTTTCTGCCAGGACAATATCATCGCGAACGACTGGAATGTCCACATGTTTCGAGATGGGACATACCCTGGTCACCCTGTTATCCCTGGGGGTATTAAATTGCCCACAGGAGGTCCTCATTCAGGACGAACCTGGAAGGAACGAATTCCCGAACTCCGTGATCACCGTGCACATACACACCACCTTATACATATTCTTGACACTATCTTATCCACTCGTATGCTTGCCGAAGCTTCGACTCAAGTGAAAACCATCAAATGTGACCACCTCCTATTGATTAAGGGGGGACTTTCTAACAAAGATTATGCTGGTCAATATGATGATGTTAACCCGTTTTTCTCTGAGACTGAAGCCAAGCGCCTTAATTTATATGCAGCTATAGCCGAGGCACATGGAGAGCCAGAGCTCGCCTCAAAAATTCTCGATGCCCTTCTCATGCCTTTCCCTGATGAAGATACCATCAGCGCCCTTACTGAATCCCGACTTCTCGATGTCGGAACATCTCGAGACATACTGCATCTCGCACATGACCGATGTAGGGACTCATATTTCTATGGGCGCGTTGTCCTGCATGATTTAGGAATCATGCATGGACATGACTACTAGGTATCCCCCTAAAAGACAAAGTCTGATAGCTTAGCCTTCAGGCTAGTCAACCCATGCCTTGGCTTCAAGCCTTGGTCAAACAATTCCAGTTTCCCCATATTTATTTATATTTCTGTACTGTCTTGAAGAAATGTCATTTGTGAGATGGGAATCACATAATGACCTAGTTGATAGTAGGATTAAAAAGAAGGTTAAGGTATTGCCTTGCCTTTGGCTTATTCACTTTGGCTAGAGAAAACCATAGAGAAAAGTTCAAAGCCTTACAAAAACCTATCCAAAAGTTCTGGGTTTCTTTTATTCTCATTGTATCATTAGTTCTGTGTTGTTTTCTCTAGTGTTTCCTTTATTTCTTTTTCTATTAGGATGCTTTGACCCACCAGATACTTCACAAAATTGTACCTACAAGGTATGATGTCATAAGACTCCACAGATACTCCTGCAGGTATTTGTTGGTAGAAATGATATCATGATGAAGTCATGATGATGTCATCAGTTCTAGAATGTTCCAGGGAAAGTTCTGGAAAGTTCTGCTCCACACTGATGTCATAAATGATGTCATTACTCCACCCATGGAATAATCTGGAATATTCTGCTCCACAGTGATGTCATAAATGATGTCATTACTCCACCCATGGAATAATCTGGAATATTCTACTCCACATTCTGATGTCATAGCTCCATCTTTTTACTTACATAATATTCCCACACAAAATGTATATAAGGAGAGCCCATTCTCCTCCAAAAAGAAGAAACTTAGTATCTCTCAGAAGCACATATTTTCTCAGAAAGTGAAAATAGCCCCTGAAGTTTCTCACTGTACAGATAGCTGCTTGCAAAGTTAGTCCCTTTGAAGTACTGTGCAGGATTCTCCAGAGATAATTGGCCAACCAGCTTTGGTCATTGTGTACGTATATTGAGACCAGCATCTCACACGTTTGTAGTTATTTGACCAACCAGTCTTTGGTCCACGTATATTGCCTAGACGGTTTATCCTAGGCAAAGTTTCATCAGTTATTTGACCAACCAGTCTTTGGTCCACGTATTCGCATATTGAGACCCGCTTCTCACACGTTTGTATTTATCTGACCAACCAGTCTTTTGGTCCACGTTTTCTGTCTAGTCGGATTATCCTAGACAAAGTTTATAGGTTTTACTAAAACACACAAAAGCTCCGGCTAAGTTAATCAATTGATTGGTTTAGCGAGCCTCCCAAGAACTCACACATTATCTACCACGAAAACTAGAAAAGTCGTAGACCGTGTTAATCGAGGACTGGCAAGAAGTCTTATTCAAGTGTAATTGTGGTGTCATTACATTTTTACACGCTTTAATTTAAGACCCTCGATTATTAAGACATCACTGGAGCCCACCGCGAGGGGGGCTTCTTTTTGTTTTACAAAACCTACTCGTATCAAGAGTAGTACCCAACGTATCCCAGAAATCATTTAGGTCTTGACCACGTCAAGCAATTATTTCGTCCACGACGATTACCCAAGTATCTAACCCATCATCTACTATGTCACCATCTACCCTACACAGTATGGGATTATCTATCCTTACTATGCCTATCCCTGGGAGCAAGGCAGCCCCCAAGAAGTTTAAAGGAGACTTTACAGAAGTCAAAAAGTTTATCAAGCATTATGAAAAGTTATGTGACTATCACCAAGTCACCACTGACAAGGACAGATGTGAAAATATTACACAGTATACTTCACGTCATGTCACTGAGTTCATTGAAGGTTTGGACTCATATGAAAAATTGGAATGGAATGCCCTGAAGGCAGACATTCTAAAATATTATGACGCAGATTTGGACACAAAGCGTTATAAAAGAAAGGATTTACTCTCCTATGTTAAGGCTATGAGAGGACAGCGTATTCCTACTCTAGCAGCATGGAAGAAATATGTTCGAGGATTTATTAGGATTGCAGGTTGGCTTCAAACTGCCAAAAAGATTACAAAAGATGAGTATGCAGGTTATTTTTGGAAAGGAATTTATAAGACTTTGCGTGCTAAGATTGAGAGTCGTCTAATGGCGAAGGATCCTGACAAGGATTTGTCCAAGGCATTTGCAGTGGACAAGGTTATCTCAGCTGCAGAAAAGTTACTTCACAGGGACCGTTTTGATTCAGATTTACTTATCTCCGAGGAAGAGACTGATCTCTCATCTTCGGACACTGAGGACTCTGACTCAACTGATTCAGCCATGGCTTCTAGTGAGGAGTCATCTGATTCAGATGATGAGCCAGAGATTAAGCCTCGAAAATCTACCAAGAAAGGTTCGAAGAAACGATCTGTTGGTAAGGATACTCCTAGGCATAAAGACAAGCATTCTGGTACAGCAACGCCTATTGATTCTTCCAGAAAAGCCAAGAGTAGCAAGGAAGCTACAAGCATGGAACCACGTGATGAGATTGAGGATCTGATCAAGCAGCTCAATACTATGTCACTTGAGGATCCCCAATATCCACTTTTGTATTATCGTGTTACAAAGTTGGACCCAAGAGTTATGCAGATTATTTCCCCACCACCTCCTAGAGCTGGTGCAGGAGTATCTCCTGACTCTATGGCTCCCAGATTGAATGTTAATCCCAGTAATGGTGCTGGAAGAGGATTTACCCAGAGGCGAACCTCAGCACAACCTGGTTCTAGATTTTATCAAGCACCAGGAACATTATATCAGAATAGGATTTGTTACGGATGTGGAGAGAAAGGTCATACTCTCCCCTTTTGTCCTCACCTTGCTAAGCTAGAAGCTGAAGGAAGGATCAAGAGAAATGAGCGTAATCAAGTTCAACACCCTAATGGGATTGCAGTCAGACGTATGCCGGAGGAAACTATCATTGAAGCATTAAAAAGGGAAGAGCAACCTCCTGTATCACATTTTGTGGCCATCAGACCTGATAAGGAAAATCAGGAAATTTTGACCAGCAATGTGGTAGGAAGTAAGAAAACTAGAATTGAAGACATTTCTAGTGATGAGGAAGATGAAGAAAGTGATAGCGACAATGAAGCGTTTATGATCCCTGCATATGGCGAAGAAAGTGACGAAGAAGACTACTATGTGTATCCAGCAGAGAGGACTATAAAGACTGGTGTCAAAGCTAGACGAGAACGCTTTGATGGAGTCTATCCTCCTGTTAGGAAGAATTATCGTGAACAGGAAACTGGATCAAAGGGAAAGGAAAATGAGATAGGGAATAAACC
Source organism: Suillus cothurnatus (assembly GCA_016758765.1). Classification (NCBI taxonomy): domain Eukaryota; kingdom Fungi; phylum Basidiomycota; class Agaricomycetes; order Boletales; family Suillaceae; genus Suillus; species Suillus cothurnatus. The sequence continues at coordinate 236,915 of JABBWL010000015.1, read as the reverse complement.
TATGACTGCCCCGCGATCCAAACCAACTCCTGTATCAAAGAAAGAATCTGAGTTTAAGGAAAAGCCTAAACCACTAGCTAAGAGTGGTAAAGGTAACGAGGATAGGAATAAACCTCGAATTGTCCCAGGCTATGATGAAAATGATGATGATATCATTATGGAAGACATCTCTTCTCCTAAGCAAACTATTGTTAAGGAAGACAAGCAGAAAGCAGAGCCTGGTGATAAAGAAAATACAAAAGTCAACCAAAAAGTTGTACGACACCGTATTTCAGATTTGGCAGTACGTGCCAAACCAGAGAAAGTTTTGGAGTCAGTCCTTAGGACTCCAGTCTCTTTGGAAGTTGGTGAAATTCTTGGAACATCCCGTGAATTGTCAGGAATTTTAGCCAATGTTATTAAGCCCAAGCCAGTTGTTATGGAAAAAGCCCAAGCTCACTCGATTTGGAGCAAGACACGTGGCTTATTGATTAGGATGACAATGTATTGTGATGGTGAACCAATCAATGCCATAATTGACACTGGAAGTCAGCTCAACATAGTGAGCAGACAAGTTTGGAAAGCACAAATTAATCGCCCCATTGATGTAGGAAGAAGCATCTCTATGAATGATGCCAATGGAGGTGAAGGAAAGCTACGAGGATTAGTTGAGAATGTTCCACTCACTTGTGGAGCAGTCCAAACCAAAGCTAATCTCTATGTTGGTGACCACGTACCATTCAATTTACTATTAGGAAGACCTTGGCAACGCGGAAATTTTGTTAGTATTGATGAACGTCAAGATGGTACGTGGCTCGTATTCAAAAATCCACATAATCTTCAGGCTACACATGAATTGTTATGTACCCCTGATGGTATTAGTCCTGATTGGGTTTTTGAACCATCCACTTGGTTTGGTTCTAGATTCCCTAGCAGTTATTTAATTTTTGGTGAAGAAATGGCTATTGATAATGACTCTGAAATGCAAGATTCAGACTTAACATCACTTAGTGTGGCTGAATTTATGGGAAATTCCGACTCAGAACGAAATTTACCATTTTTGGCCAATTTCTTTGGATTATGTAACACAAATACTTCAAACAACGAGAATATTCTAGAAAGCTATGATATCATGGGTGATATCATAGATCTAGGCCAAGAATTTGAATTTATACCCTCTCCATATGGTATAAATACACCCAGGAACCGGGGAATGAAAGATAACCCCCCAAATTCTCCCTCAGAAATATTGCAGCCGCTTGCCGCACCCAATTTGGAAATTCTGTTGTTTGGCGCGCCAAACATGGCCGACTCCCTTACTGCTGTTTTAGGCTCAGCCGGAAGTTACCGGCTGAGTTTGAATTCGCCGCACAACGAATTATTGACTCTGCAACTGCGCCCTAGCGCTACCTCTCCCTCATCCAACTCAATCCTGCCGACCCCCTGCTTCTCTCCCATCCAGCCGGCAACTGCCGAAGCTGGATGGGTAGAGCCTGTCTCTACTGGCGACCCCCTCAAGCTTTCCTATCCGGATGACGCTGGACTGGAAGGAAGCGCTGGTAGTGTGGGAGAAGGAGTGAGTACACTGGGAGAAGGTATGTTGTATGACCCCTCCCTCTTTCAATATCAACTAACCGAAGTTTTGCGCCATGCGCTAGAGCACAACGCGTCTCTGCACCATGTGCTAGACCCTAGCACCATAGTATCACCTACCCCCAGTCAACTGCCAGTGGCGCGCGAGGTACTGTACACCCCCGCCACTCCTGCGTCTACACCTGCTTTGGGAGCTGACCGGCTCCTTTCTAACATTACAGGGACTCTTGATGGCGCTGGTAGTGACTTGGAGCAGACTGCTCAGGTCCTAACTGCCATCAATGTCTTAAAAGAGTCACCTGGGCGCTATCTAACTCCCAACAACGAATGTTTTGCGCCGGCTAGCTCAGTTTCTACCCCAAACAATGTCTTTGCGCCGGCTAGCTCAGTTTCTACCCCCAACAATGTCTTTGCGCCGGCTAGCTCAGTTTCTACCCCCAACAATGTCTTTGCGCCGGCTAGCTCAGTTTCTACCCCAAACAATGTCTTTGCGCCGGCTAGCTCAGTCTCTACCCCCAACAATGTCTTTGCGCCGGCTAGCTCAGTTTCTACCCCCAACAATGTTTTTGCACCGGCTAGCACAGTTTCTATCCCCAACGAAAGTATCTCAGCGCTTGCTGCCCCAATTTTTGACCCTAGCCTTATTGTTCCAGCGCCGTCTACTAAAAACTCAAGTCCAGCTGCTACTATATTTGCGTCAGCTAGTCCTAGTCCTAGTGTTAGTGTCTCAGCGCCGGCTAGGCAAGTCTATCCCCATAGCTATGATGTATTTAAGCTGGGTACTAATGTCTTTAGTCCCAGCAATGAAACGTCTGCACCGGCTGCCCAGGACCTAACTGCCATCAATGTCTTATCCCCATCCCCCATTATATATTCAACACCTTCGACTTTCGATAGCGGCGCTCGGTCTTTACCTTATCAAAACCCTTTTATGCTTACACCTATATCTACTCCTTCACCCAGCGCTGATGGATGGTGCTCAGTCTCGCCGTCATCAACTTCACTATTAGACTCTTACCTTCCCCAACCCTACAACGAGTCATTCGTTCGTTCGACGGCCGATCCGCCCAGCGACGAGCTATGGATCGACGCACATCGAGTTATTCACGTTACTACTATCTCGCACGGACCATATCATTTACCCTCAGTCGAACGCGTCCGATTTCTCGAGTCACCTACTATAGCAGTTCCTCGCCGAAATAGTCCTGACCCTACACACCAAAATAGCGATAGTCCACCACCACCCTATGTACCTAGCTGTGCTAATAAGAACAATGTTAGTGCAACTACAGTCCTTCCAGTACCCGACAATCATCAGTATCTTTTGGACTATTTCGCGACGGACTTGCCTACTATTCGCGACGAACATTCGTTATCGATCGACGACGTCGTTAAGGAGTATATGAGCTATTGTGAATGTCAAGATAATCTTTGCACTACTGATTGGGACCCCGATTTTTTCGCAGTGAATCGATTCGTTGAAGAAGTTACTGAGCCATTCCCTTCCCCTGGACCAAGGTCCGAGCGAGATTGGGATGATCGTGCCCAGGACCTTCTCGATCATCGAGCTCACAGTCGAGCACTCATTGCTAAAGTCGAGAATAATCTTTCGTCTCGCATGCTTACTGAAGGACTTCGGCGTCCGGATGTTCTCGCGTGCGATCTCAATCAGCGCATTGGTACCTATGTTCCACCGAGCTTCTATAAAGCTGATCATCCCCCGATTAATCCATTCTTCACTATCGACGAAACTGATTATTTGAATTGTCTTGCTGCAGTAGCCGAGTTTCATGGAGAGCATGGACTTGCATCTTCAATCGAAGCTGCCCTACTGATGCCCTATCCCGATTCGGACATTGTGCACTCCCTAGTCGAAGAACATGTGCTCGATGAGCAAGACGAGAGAAAAGTGATTAAATTTGCTCGTGCACGAGACCGTGCACTCGAAATTCGACGAGTCCATTTTTTCCTAGTTGCATGTCGTCCTTTTCATTCCTCGAGCATTGCTAATGCGTCACAGCTTCGTGTGTGTGCGTGTTTCGATGACGATGATATTTCCGAGAACTCCGATAGCGACGACGATGAAAAGGGACCAGTTGGGTCCCACATATTCTTTCTGCCTTAGTGTCGAGGTGAATCCTCCACATGTCTATGATGATAACGCACTGACGTCATCACTTAGACACCGAAGGCATGATTGTCTCGAGTTTGATTTTATTTCTGTGTATTTATATTTCCGATATGTTTTTGCTTGTTTCTCGAGTTTCTTATCATTCTTAACCCACAAAAAATTGGTTCTATGTTTCACCCAGTGTATTTTTAGTCTCGAGTCTCGATTCTCGTGTTTTTGGTTATTTTTTGTTTCTCTTCAGTGTTATGCCTCCGTGTATTTTTATGATATGTCTGTTTTTATTTTTGCCGCTTGTTTTATTTGTTTCGAGTTTGATTATGTTTGTGTTATTGGTCTCTACCAATATGTATTTTTATCTCAAAAGCTCTGGGTTCATACAACTCGAGCACCCCTTTTCCTTGTCCTACCAAAGTCAAGTATGGTAGCATGTGATAGCATAGTTCGAAATGCTACATATGGTTATCCTTATTTTGAGCCTGAGTCCCTAGGTGAATCAAGTGATAGTCTAATTTGTCTAGCAATGCTCAGTGATGATATGACTGAGAATTCTACCCATGAACCTATACTTGTTTATCCTGAAGACTTGGAGAGTGATGATCAAACAATTGAAGAATATTGTTTGAAGTATGTCACTATGGAAGAACGTCAAGCATGCTTCCATGAACTGTTTGACGATATCTCAGTTGATTCTGACTGGGAAAGTCCAAGTACAGAACTAGAAATTGATGATGATTTCTTGGACTTTGATGAAGATGATGTGTATCTAAGCTATGGAGGATCTACCCTCTCAGATCCTTCCTACAACCCGATTCTTACTATGTATAAACGAGTTGACAAGAAGGTCAAGCCCGTTTCTGGTACTTTTCCTCAAGATGCCCGTGTCTTGAGACGTTTTCCCCATGATCCCTTGGAAACTATGATTCCCTTGACACCACATCCACCTGAGTTCATTCCTGATGGTAGACTCACCATTGAGCGTATGAATAGTCTTAATATCAACTCTACTGCATTCCTTTGGCCTGAGGAGGCCAAATTGTTCCAACATATAATGCACCTGAATCAAGATGCTCTAGCATTTGAGGAGACTGATAGAGGAACCCTCAAGGAATCATATTTTTCTCCATATATCATCCCAACCATCCCACATGTTCCATGGGAATACAAAAATATTCCAATTCCACCAGGTATTAGGGAAAAGGTTATTGATTTATTACGAACAAAGATTAATGCAGGAGTTTACGAGCCAAGTCAATCAGCATATCGTTCACGCTGGTTCTGTGTATTAAAAAAGAATGGCAAACTCCGACTTGTTCATGACCTTCAACCGCTTAACAAAATTTCTATTCGAGATGCAGGCCTTATTCCTATTGTAGATGATTTTGTAGAGTCATTTGCAGGCCGGCAATGCTATACCGTATTCGATTTGTTCTGGGGATTTGATGCACGTAAAATGCACCCAGACAGTAGAGATTTGACAGCATTCCTTACTCCACTAGGGATGCTTCATTTAACTGCGTTACCTATGGGATATACCAATGCCCCTGCAGAATTTCAAAAGTGCACTAGCTTTGTTTTGCAAGATGAAATTCCCCATGTGGCAAATGTTTTTATTGATGACTTACCGGTCAAAGGACCTAAGTCTACCTACCCTGATGAAGAAGGTGATCCAGAAGTGTTAGAAGAAAACCCTGGAATCAGAAGATTTATTTGGGAACATGCTGTTGATGTGCATAGGATAATGCACCGTATAAAAGATGTTGGAGCAACTTTCTCTGCTACAAAAATACAGTTATGTTTACCTGATGTCCTAATAGTTGGACAAAGATGTACACCAGAAGGAAGATTACCTGACACAGAAAAGGTGTCAAAAATCCTCAATTGGCCTATTCCTACCACAGTAAAAGAAGCACGAGGCTTCATGGGCCTTTGTGGAACAGTTCGTATTTGGATTTTAGGTTTTTCAGAGCTAGCAAAACCTATTACCAAACTTTGGAAGAAAGATGAACCATTTATTTGGGGAGAAGAACAAGATGAAGCATTTGAAAGATTGAAAGAGAGAGTATGTTCTGCCCCAGCAATGCGAAGTATAGACTATACTTCAGCCAACCCTGTTATTTTATAAGTGGATTCTAGTTTTGTGGCTGTGGGAATAATATTGTCACAGATAGATGATGAGGAAAAAAGAAGACCAGCCCGTTATGGTTCATTACCAATGGGAGACACAGAATCAAGGTATTCCCAGCCAAAACTAGAACTCTATGGACTCTACCGAGCACTTAGGCATTTCAGACTTCACATTATTGGTGTGCAGGCCCTTATTGTGGAAGTTGATGCAAAATACATCAAGGGAATGCTTAATGAACCTGATTTGCAACCGAATGCAACCATAAATCGTTGGATTCAAGGAATACTCCTATTCGACTTCACTTTAGTTCATGTTCCTGCTATACGTTTTAAAGGTCCTGATGCACTCTCCAGGAGACCTTTAGCAGATGATGAAGAAATAGAACCTGATGAAGATTCCTGGCTTGATGATATAGCTCTATTCACAGGAATATCTCAGGAACATTACAGACCACATTCACTATCCCATTACAACCCCACATATTCCTATGAACCAACTAGCCTACCATCAGTCCTAGGCTCAACAACTAGTCAAGAAAAGAACTTGAGGGATATTTTTAAATTCCTCAGTACCTTTGAAGCCCCTTACTTTGAACGGACAGCCCAGCGTAGAAAATTTGTTAACCGGGCCACACAGTATTTTGTCCGAGGGGACCAGATGTTTAAAAGAATAGTTGGACGACCCCCTCTACTTGTAGTATTTGATGCTAACAAGAGAGTAGCAATTCTTCACAATGCTCATGAGGAATTAGGACACAAGGGTGTACAAGCAACATTTGAGACCATCCGTTATCGTTTCTATTGGCCTCACTTGTACACTGATGTTAAGCACCACGTGCAATCTTGTCATGAATGCCAAGTTAGAAGTGTCAAGAAAATGCATATTCCAATTACTGTTTCCACCCCTGCAACTATTTTTGTAAAGGTTTATGTGGATATTATGAAGATGCCTTCAGCTGCAGGCCACAAAAATCTTGTACTTGCAAGGGATGATTTATCTCGCTATGTTGAAGGAAGAGCACTACGATCCCCATCTGCCAAAGCCATGGCAAAGTTTTTCTGGGAAGATTTGTACTGCAGATATGGAGCCATTGGTCAAGTTGTGACTGACAATGGACCTGAAGTTAAAGGAGCATTTGATCAACTCCTTATGCGTGTTGATATTCCCCATGTTATGATTTCACCTTACAATTCCCAAGCTAATGGAGTTGTTGAACGTGGGCATTTCAACATCAGAGAAGCTATAGTAAAAAGTTGTGGAAAGAATATTATGAAATGGCCTGAAAAAGTTAGGCAGGCCTTGTTTGCAGAAAATATAACCACCAGTCGTGTAACTGGATGGTCCCCCTTCTATTTATTACATGGAGTTCATCCCGTTCTACCATTTGACTTGACAGAAGCAACATTCATGGTAGAAGGATTTCATGCAAATATGGATCCAGCAGATTTCCTATCCCTACGTATCCGCCAGATTGAAAGGCGGCAGGAAGACCTAGACCATGCTGCAAAGACCTTGAAGAAGGCTAGGTTCAAATCAAAGGCTCAGTTTGAACACAAGTTTCGTTTACGAATGCATCGCACAAGTTTCCATAAGGGAGACTTAGTTCTTGTACGAAATACTAGGATTGAGAAAGAACTCAATCGCAAAACAAAACCCAGATATTTAGGCCCTTTTGTCATAGAAAGACAAACCAAGGGAGGATCTTATGTCCTAAGGGAAATGAATGGTGTCTTATCTAAACGTGGTGTAGCTGCATTTAGACTCGTACCATATATCTCTAGGGATTTATCATTATTACCATCATTAGCAGATCCCCTTGAAGAGGAAGATGAAACACTATCATTATCAAGTGCTCATGTATCAAGTGAAGAAGAGTTAGTCACAGGAAGTGATTAATTTAACCCATCCCTCCCACCCATAATCTTTGGACATGGATCATATGGATATATGACTTCATGAACAAGATAACTGTCTACAAAATAAAAGCACTGTGCACATGTGCCTTATCAGAAGATAAGAGGATATGATCATGGAAAGTAACAAACAAAAGAAAGTGGCACTTGATAACAACCCTTCCTAAACCACTCCAGCTGCCTGGATGAAAAGAATATAAAACTGATACCAGGAATGTGATCATCGTGGACACAACTGAGGACAGTTGTGATTTGACTGCCCCGCGGATGTCCTGCATGATTTAGGAATCATGCATGGACATGACTACTAGGTATCCCCCTAAAAGACAAAGTCTGATAGCTTAGCCTTCAGGCTAGTCAACCCATGCCTTGGCTTCAAGCCTTGGTCAAACAATTCCAGTTTCCCCATATTTATTTATATTTCTGTACTGTCTTGAAGAAATGTCATTTGTGAGATGGGAATCACATAATGACCTAGTTGATAGTAGGATTAAAAAGAAGGTTAAGGTATTGCCTTGCCTTTGGCTTATTCACTTTGGCTAGAGAAAACCATAGAGAAAAGTTCAAAGCCTTACAAAAACCTATCCAAAAGTTCTGGGTTTCTTTTATTCTCATTGTATCATTAGTTCTGTGTTGTTTTCTCTAGTGTTTCCTTTATTTCTTTTTCTATTAGGATGCTTTGACCCACCAGATACTTCACAAAATTGTACCTACAAGGTATGATGTCATAAGACTCCACAGATACTCCTGCAGGTATTTGTTGGTAGAAATGATATCATGATGAAGTCATGATGATGTCATCAGTTCTAGAATGTTCCAGGGAAAGTTCTGGAAAGTTCTGCTCCACACTGATGTCATAAATGATGTCATTACTCCACCCATGGAATAATCTGGAATATTCTGCTCCACAGTGATGTCATAAATGATGTCATTACTCCACCCATGGAATAATCTGGAATATTCTACTCCACATTCTGATGTCATAGCTCCATCTTTTTACTTACATAATATTCCCACACAAAATGTATATAAGGAGAGCCCATTCTCCTCCAAAAAGAAGAAACTTAGTATCTCTCAGAAGCACATATTTTCTCAGAAAGTGAAAATAGCCCCTGAAGTTTCTCACTGTACAGATAGCTGCTTGCAAAGTTAGTCCCTTTGAAGTACTGTGCAGGATTCTCCAGAGATAATTGGCCAACCAGCTTTGGTCATTGTGTACGTATATTGAGACCAGCATCTCACACGTTTGTAGTTATTTGACCAACCAGTCTTTGGTCCACGTATATTGCCTAGACGGTTTATCCTAGGCAAAGTTTCATCAGTTATTTGACCAACCAGTCTTTGGTCCACGTATTCGCATATTGAGACCCGCTTCTCACATGTTTGTATTTATCTGACCAACCAGTCTTTTGGTCCACGTTTTCTGTCTAGTCGGATTATCCTAGACAAAGTTTATAGGTTTTACTAAAACACACAAAAGCTCCGGCTAAGTTAATCAATTGATTGGTTTAGCGAGCCTCCCAAGAACTCACACATTATCTACCACGAAAACTAGAAAAGTCGTAGACCGTGTTAATCGAGGACTGGCAAGAAGTCTTATTCAAGTGTAATTGTGGTGTCATTACATTTTTACACGCTTTAATTTAAGACCCTCGATTATTAAGACAGCGTAATGGGCATATTCATGCAAGCAGTCCGTTTATTATTCGCATAATGACTTGCACTTCCATTGGTATATCATGCAACACGTTCCTGTATAACGCGCCATAGGCGCGATGCTTTCCCGCGCTCGCGCGATGTATTCCCACGCTCGCGCTTAGCGCGCGTTCTCGCGCATTTTCGCGTTTCATTGCGCACTTTCGCGTTTCATTGCATTTCATCGCCTATTATCCGGGAGCGCCTATCCATGTCCGACCACCTCATTGGTACGTCATATTCCTTGCCTCATGATTGTAACAAGCATTGCAGCATTATTACATGTTATTACGTACTATCAGCGCGTTTTCTTCCTATCCCTTCCGCGTCCGACGCAATTTTGTCTAGTATATAGTTTGATGATCGCACTACTACTCTCCCCCATTACTCCCCTTTACTGTACTTCCCTCACTATCAGGTTTTACTCTGAAGTAGTAGTCACCATTAGGGCGCACTTTGTGTTACCTATGGTTATCGTTATCGGACTAGACTAGATTAATCAGACCTTGCTTTTCACTCGCTTTGCATTGCGCTCGCTTTGCGTATCTGTCGATCCGTTATCTATCCGCCCCTCTATATCACTCCTTATTCTCCGCATTCCATCCACGCTTTCCCACGACAACGCGCGCTATAAGCGCGTGCCTTCCCACGCTTCGCTTACCTTAGCGCGACTTTCCCGCACTTCGCGTTCTTATCGCGTTTTTCGCGTTTCTTCACGTTTCTTCGCGTTTCATCGCGTTTCATCGCGTTTCTTCACGTTTCTTCGCGTTTCTTTGCGTTTGTTTTGCATTCCCTCGCATTTGCTTTGCGTTCCTTCTCGCACCTTTGCGCATCCTTCAGACTACAAGGGTCTCTCATTTATCTGGTTCTGTGTGCAGTAGCAGTCCCCTTTAGGGTCGAACGTGTCTGTCTCAGGCATAGCAGCCTAGGTGCAGCAAGACCCAACATTCTGCCTCACCAGCAGCATTGTTGATCTCACATCGAGAGAGTGATTGCGTGAGCAGCAGTCACTTAGTGCCTTCACCGAGACTTAGTGCTTGGAATCGCTCGAACTGGACTTGTTATTGTTGCTACCTCCCCTTTTCAAACCAAAATGTTTGATGATCCAATCCATTCAAAGGAATGGTACGTGCTTTCGGATATCGACGAGGAGGGCGAGGAACCTCAACCCCCGAAATTGAAGAAGTTCTTTCTCTAGTAAACTAGAGGTGAACAGCTTTTTCTCGATACCATGTTTGTCACTCATACCCCGTTTTTGCAGTGATCTTCGAGACTCTTCCATTTCATTTCTGTTTTCCCAAGTCCAAATCTTGATTTCATATCCATCGTGTATAATTCCTATTCGACTCTTATGTTTCAGCAACAAAGCTCCTATAAGCCCAAAAATATGGACCCTCGAATTCTCGACTCTTCGCCTATGTATTTCTATTGCCCTTCTTGCCTCAAGTTCCATTTCTGTGTCTCGATTGGCATGCTTGTCTTTGCTTGTTCTTATTGTCTCTAGTGCTTTTGCCTACTTACAAAAACTACAATGCAGGCTTCCGTGTATGATAGCGCTACGAAGAAAAGAAGTAAAAAGTCAAGAAGTGATAGCTTTAGATACGAGTTACCAGTTCTGTAATTCGAGTCTTTTGCGGTCCGAAATTTTGTTCGAAAAACTTAAGTCTTCACAAATTCAGACTTTCAGTCTAAGTCACCCTATCAAACCCGAAATAACCTCGAGCACCAAGATATTAGTTTATCCCCAAGATATACTTGAGGATGAAACTATTGATGAGTGCTATCAGAGATTCAAGAAAGACCCACACCATTTATATTCCTCGACACATGTAGACCAAATGCACACTCCACCCACATTTATAACCGACTCAGACTATGATGAGGAATCAGACATTCTGATTTCGTGTGACTCTACTGAGACATCTGAGACTACTCCAGTACTAACTATGTATAAGAGAGTTGATAAGAAAGTTAAGCCTGTGTCAGGAACCTTTCCTCAGGAAGCTCGTGTAGACAGACACTTTCCTCATGACCCCCTTCAAAATTTAATCACTCTAACTCCGCATCCACCAAAATTTATCCCTAGTGAACGATTATCATATGAACATATGGAGAGCCTAAAAATAAACTCACAGGGATTTCTTTTGCCTGAAGAGGAGAAACTCTTCCAACATATTATGCTCCTAAACCAAGACACTTTAGCCTTTGAGGAAACTGATAGGGGTACCCTCAAAGAATCATACTTCACCCCATATATTATTCTGACCATACCACATGTCCCTTGGGAATACAAAAACATTCCTATTCCTCCTGGGATCCGCCAAAAAGTTATTGAACTACTCAAGTCAAAAATCAATGCTGGAGTATACGAACTGAGCCAATCTGCTTATCGCTCTCGATGGTTCTGTGTACTAAAGAAAAATGGAAAGTTAAGACTAGTTCATGACCTTCAACCACTCAATAAGATATCTATCCGAGATGCTGGACTCATTCCTATAGTGGATGATTTTGTAGAATCATTTGCTGGAGCTCAGTGTTACACCGTATTCGATTTATTCTGGGAATTTGATGCACGTAAAATGCACCCAGATAGCAGAGGTTTGACAGCCTTCCTAACTCCTTTAGAATTGCTACGATTAACCACTTTACCAATGGGATATACAAATGCTCCTGCAGAATTTCAAAAATGTACTAGCTTTGTCCTGCAGGATGAAATCCCACATGTAGCCAATGTATTTATAGATGATCTTCCCATCAAAGGACCGAAGACTATCTACCCTGATGATGAAGGAAATCCCGAGGTCTTAAAAGAAAACCCAGGGATTAGGGGATTTATTTGGGAACACGCAAATGATGTTCACCGTGTAATGCACCGAATAAAAGATGTTGGTGCAACATTTTCTGCTACCAAGATTCAGTTATGCCTTCCTGATGTGCTTATAGTTGGACAACGATGCACACCAGAAGGAAGATTACCTGATACTGAGAAAGTGTCCAAAATCATGAATTGGCCAATCCCCTCAACAGTCAAAGAAGCACGAGGATTTATGGGACTTTGTGGGACAGTTCGTATTTGGATACTAGGATTTTCCGAGCTAGCAAAGCCTATCACACAGCTTTGGAAGAAAGATGCCCCTTTTGTTTGGGGAGAGAAACAAGATTATGCATTCAGAAGTTTGAAAGAGCACATATGCTCAGCACCAGCAATGCGAAGCATTGATTATTCTTCTTCAAATCCCGTATACCTTTCAGTAGATTCCAGCTTCATAGCTGTAGGAATCATCCTTTCACAAATTGATGATGACGGAAAGAGACGCCCAGCACGATATGGTTCTCTACCAATGGGAGAAGCAGAGTCATGATACTCCCAGCCTAAGCTGGAGCTATATGGTCTTTTCCATGCACTACGACATTACAGACTTCATATTATTGGAGTAAAGAACCTTCATGTCGAAGTTGATGCAAAATATATCAAAGGCATGCTTAATGAGCCTGACCTTCAGCCCAATGCAACCATTAACAGATGGATTCAAGGAATCCTTCTTTTTGATTTTACACTCCACCACGTTCCTGCTACTAGTTTTAAAGGCCCAGATGGCTTATCCAGACGCCCTCTAGGCTCAGATGAAGAAATAATTCCAGAAGATGACTCTTGGCTGGATGAAATTGCCTTATTTTCAACCATCAAGACATTTTCAACACTCCCTTACAATTCCACTCAATTACCATCATCACTCTTGTCAGCTGCTGATCAGGAGCAGACTCTGACAGACATCTACAAATTCCTCACCACGTTAGAAGCTCCAAGCTTTGAAAGTACTGCAAAGTGTAGAAAATTCGTAAAGCGTACCACCAGGTTTTTCGTACAAAAGGGAAAGATGTATAAGCGTCTACTTGATAGACCACCCTTACTTGTAATTTTTGACCCGGACAAGCGAATTTCTATCCTCATAGGAGCACACGAAGATTTAGGTCACAAAGGAGTACAGTCTACCTTTGAAACAATACGTTACCGATTTTTCTGGCCTCACATGTATACCGACATTAAACATCATGTGCAGTCCTGTCATGAGTGCCAGATCCGAACCGTAAAGAAAATGCATATACCCATCACTATCTCTACACCAGCCACAATTTTCACAAAGATCTACATTGACATACTCAAGATGCCGACTGGGAATGGTTTGAAGCATCTAGTGTTAGCACGAGATGATCTTTCACGTTATGTAGAAGGTAGAGCATTATGATCAGCCTCAGCCAAAGCTATGGCCAAGTTCTTCTGGGAAGACTTGTATTGCCAATATGGTGCCATAGGACAGATTGTTACCGATAATGGCTCCGAAGTTAAGGGAGCATTTCAAAAGTTACTTCAGCAAGTGGACATTCCACAGATTCAAATCTCACCCTACAATTCACAAGCAAATGGGGTAGTTGAACGTGGACATTTCAATATCCGAGAAGCAATAGTTAAAAGCTGCAGAAAGCACATTTCACGTTGGCCTGAGAAAGTTCCTCAGGCACTTTTTGCCGAAAATATCACTACGAGCCATGCAACTGGATTTTCCCCATTCTACCTCCTCCATGGAGTACATCCCGTCTTACCCTTCGATCTCAGTGAAGCAACATTCCTTGTTGACGGATTTCATGAGAATATGAATCCCATTGATTTCCTCACGTTACAAATTTGCCAAATTGAAAGAAGACCTGAAGACTTGAGACAAGCTGCAAAGACCTTAAAGAAGGCAAGATTTAAGTCCAAGCTTCAGTTTGAACAGAAGTATCACCTCAGGATGCATAAGAAATCATTTAATCCTGGTGATCTTGTCTTAGTCCATAATACCCAGATCGAAAAAGAATTGAATCGCAAAACCAAACCACGATACTTAGGACCCTTTGTTGTTGAGAGACAAACCAAAGGAGGATCTTACATATTAAAAGAAATGAATGGGATTCTGTCTAGACGTGGTGTAGCCGCCTTTAGACTAATTCCATATATAAGCCGCCAAGATCCTGCCTTGCAAGAAATTGCTGATACCCTTGTCGACGCTCAGCGCTCTGAGGAAAATTTATCACCATCCGACTCCAATTCTTCTTCCCTCTCCCAGGACGACTGACATTCCACATCATGAATAATAAAGACCACACACACGTATCCAGTTTGCAGCACGAAATTTCTAAATTATTTGAGATCCTTCTGGAGGACTGTAACAGACTTCATGAAGATTTCATTTTCCATAACATCAGTACTCATTACCAACAAATGTTATACTACTGGGACAGAAGTTACCAGTCAGTGTTACAACAATTATGTCCAACTTGCGGAATATACTCTGAACTTTTCAGGATTCTCGAGGAAGTTTATCACCTTGTAGATCCAGAAAACAGATGGAGAAGAGAGAGATAAAAAGTTTGACACCATAACCTGCACCTCAACTGGGGACAGTTGTGATTTCTTGTGCCGGGTGGATGTCATGCATGGTATATGATTCATACCATGACAGATATACAGATAAGGAGTGATAAGGAGTGATAAGGAAGGTCTTAGGCACCATACTGTTTCCTATCACCAAGTTACTCTACCCTTTTTCCTTTATTTTCTAGCTAGTTTCTTTTTCTTCATTCCTGACCCCTATTTTCCCTATATCTTATTTTCTTCTATAAGATTCTGTTTCTTTATGTTTATGTTTGTTTTATTTGGCCATCTTATTTTCTCAGAAGCCACCAGGAATATTTGTAAGCCTGTCATGTGACTGAGAAATACCTTGGTTTGTAAGAATTCAACTTGACTCATCATGTTTTGTCATGATTGGTCATGCTTTGTAAGACTTACAGTTGTATTTATAATCCACTTACTAACAAGGATGACTCAACACACCTATGGACCTGGTTTGTAAGCACAATCTTACCAATCCATGTGATGACTCATTCCATCTTTTATTCATGCTTTGTAAAATTACACTTATTTAGTATCTACTTTGTAATTAAGCTGACTCAACACATCTTAAGGTTTGGTTTGTAAGCACATTCTTACCAATCCCTGTGATGGATCATGCTTAGTAATATGGCCTCCCAAAAGGTATAAAAGGAGCCCATTTACACCCTTGAATAAAAGCTTCCCACTTTCAGTCTTAGTGCAGGCCAATCAGGAGCCTTGAAGTAAGATTAAGACATACAGTCTCAGGTTATATACTACCTTACAGGGGTTGACTATATAACACAGTACAGCTTTCTAGCTAAAGTTTATACACTACCGGCCTCTCTCTTTTTCAGGAAGGGAGACACAAATTCACGTTCAGCACTACCTCTCTCTTTTTCAGGAAGGGAGACACAATTAAGAAACACTCAGTCAACACTACCTCTCTTTTTCAGGAAGGGAGACACGATCCAGCAGCACTCAGTCAGGTACACTCAGTACAGAAGAACTCCAGAAACCAAGTAGAGATAATCTAACCAAGGAACAAGAAGAGGACATTTTTAAATAAACCCTCCCAAGAACTCACATGTTATCTACCACAAAGTAGAAAAGTTGTAGACCGTGTACTTAAGGACTGGCAAGAAGTCTTATCCCATATAATTGTGTTGTCATTATACGTGCATTGTTCATAAGACCCTTAAGTAGTAGGACAACGTTCCTGTATAACACGCCATAGGCGCAATGCTTTCCCGCGCTCGCGCGATGTATTCCCACGCTCGCGCTTAGCGTGTGTTCTCGCGCATTTTCGCATTTCATCGCGCACTTTCGTGTTTCATCGCATTTCATCGCGCATCATCACATTTCATCGCGCATCATCGCATTTCATCGCCTATTATCTGGGAGTGCCTATCCATGTCCAACCACCTCATTGGTACGTCATATTCCTTGCCTCATGGTTGTAACAAGCATTGCAGCATTATTACATGTTATTACGTACTATCAGCGCATTGTCCTGCATGATTTAGGAATCATGCATGGACATGACTACTAGGTATCCCCCTAAAAGACAAAGTCTGATAGCTTAGCCTTCAGGCTAGTCAACCCATGCCTTGGCTTCAAGCCTTGGTAAAACAATCCCAGTTTCCCCATATTTATTTATATTTCTGTACTGTCTTGAAGAAATGTCATTTGTGAGATGGGAATCACATAATGACCTAGTTGATAGTAGGATTAAAAAGAAGGTTAAGGTATTGCCTTGCCTTTGGCTTATTCACTTTGGCTAGAGAAAACCATAGAGAAAAGTTCAAAGCCTTACAAAAACCTATCCAAAAGTTCTGGGTTTCTTTTATTCTCATTGTATCATTAGTTCTGTGTTGTTTTCTCTAGTGTTTCCTTTATTTCTTTTTCTATTAGGATGCTTTGACCCACCAGATACTTCACAAAATTGTACCTACAGGGTATGATGTCATAAGACTCCACAGATACTCCTGCAGGTATTTGTTGGTAGAAATGATATCATGATGAAGTCATGATGATGTCATCAGTTCTAGAATGTTCCAGGGAAAGTTCTGGAAAGTTCTGCTCCACACTGATGTCATAAATGATGTCATTACTCCACCCATGGAATAATCTGGAATATTCTGCTCCACAGTGATGTCATAAATGATGTCATTACTCCACCCATGGAATAATCTGGAATATTCTACTCCACATTCTGATGTCATAGCTCCATCTTTTTACTTACATAATATTCCCACACAAAATGTATATAAGGAGAGCCCATTCTCCCCCAAAAATAAGAAACTTAGTATCTCTCAGAAGCACATATTTTCTCAGAAAGTGAATATAGCCCCTGAAGTTTCTCACTGTACAGATAGCTGCTTGCAAAGTTAGTCCCTTTGAAGTACTGTGCAGGATTCTCCAGAGATAATTGGCCAACCAGCTTTGGTCATTGTGTACGTATATTGAGACCAGCATCTCACACGTTTGTAGTTATTTGACCAACCAGTCTTTGGTCCACGTATATTGCCTAGACGGTTTATCCTAGGCAAAGTTTCATCAGTTATTTGACCAACCAGTCTTTGGTCCACGTATTCGCATATTGAGACCCGCTTCTCACATGTTTGTATTTATCTGACCAACCAGTCTTTTGGTCCACGTTTTCTGTCTAGTCGGATTATCCTAGACAAAGTTTATAGGTTTTACTAAAACACACAAAAGCTCCGGCTAAGTTAATCAATTGATTGGTTTAGCGAGCCTCCCAAGAACTCACACATTATCTACCACGAAAACTAGAAAAGTTGTAGACCGTGTTAATCAAGGACTGGCAAGAAGTCTTATTCAAGTGTAATTGTGGTGTCATTACATTTTTACACGCTTTAATTTAAGACCCTCAATTATTAAGACACCGTGTGCGCTACTTGAGTTTCCTCAGTCGCACGCCACTACTTAGGCCCCCATTCTTGCAAAGTCGCACTTGTAACCCAATAAGTCATGCACCTCGTCGCATCTTGTGCCAGCACATTACTTGCCAATACCCGCTCCCCTCTATTGTCGCATCTTGCACCAGCACATTACCCACCAAATACCCACTTCTCCATTGTTGCACCTTGTGCCAGTGCATTGCTTGCCAATTCTTGTTCACCGCTATTCTCATATCCTCTGCCAGCATGCTACTTAACTACAAGTTGCACCCCATCGCGTTTCTTCATTTTGCACCCTTAGTTAGCTCAGTGCCCCAACCAGTCTCAGATTTATTCAGAGCACTATCACTGTCGGGTTGATATAAGGTCGCTATAGGTCGTTAAGTCCTTGTGGTTCAGCTTCCCTTGCATATAAGGATAAGCGGAACTAGTCTATTCAGCCTAGCTAAATTTATTCTTTCACAGCACATGCCCTAATGGTGACTACTACTCTAAAGTAAAACCCAAACGCTAGGGAAGTACAGTAAAGGGGAGTAATGGGGAATAGTAGCACTACCATCAGGCTTTATACTAAGTAAAATCTCATCGGATGCAGAAGGGATAGGGCGATAGTATGTAATGAACATGTAATAGCACTGCAGTCCTTGTTACACTCATGCAGCATGGAATATGACATACCACAGGGGTGTTCAGACATGAATTGGCCCTCCTGGATGATAGGCAATAGAGCGTGGGAAAGCATGCACCTTTGGCACGCTATACAGGGAAGTGTCATATAACTCCATAGTGCAAATGATCAATGGACAGCTTGTGTAAATATGCCCTTTCCACACCTACAGAAATATGATTTCTTACATTGGGCCCATGTCGAAACACCTAGGGATCCAATTCGAACATAATTGCACTATGTGTGAACTCTGGATGCATCAAACAGAGTACATTAACTATCTCCTTGAAGAGCACAGGATGCTTGGATGCAACTCCGTCACTCTTCCCATGGACCCTCACTTCCTGTTTGGACATGACACTGACCTACATCCCCACATCAAGGATCTACCACTCTACCTTGCCATGTACACGCATCCAGATATTGCTGTCTCTGTCATGAAACTTGCTCAACACAATAGCTCACCGGAGTCATGTCATTATGCTGCAGCCAAACACATTCTCTGCTTTCTTGCTGGCACTGTCAGTCTATGCACACACTATGGGGGTGTCATGGCAATTCCTGAGCTTCATGGGTTTAGCAATTCAGATTGGGCAAGTTGTCCTGAAGATTGCATCTTGATCTCAGGCTACGCCTGGTTTTTCAATGGTGGTCCCGTTTCACATTTGTCTAAGAAACAAATCACTCATGTGCTATCCTCCACTGAGGCAGAATATATGGCCTTTACTGCAGCTATTCAAGACAGTGTGAAAGATTGAATTTAGCTAGACTGAATAGACTAGTCAAACTTATCCTTATATGCAAGGAAAGCTGAAACTCAAGGACTTAATGATATATAGCAACCTTATATCAACCCAACAGTGATAGCGCTTTGAGTAAGACTGAGACTGATAAGGCACTACGCTAACTAAAAGTGCAACTTGTAGTTAAGTAGCGTGCCGGCAGGTGATTTGAGAACAGCGGTGAATAAGGGTTTGGCAAGTAATGCACTGGTGCAAGATGCAACTATAGAGAGGGGCGGGTATTGGCAAGGAGTGCGCTGGCACAAGATGCGACTACAGAGAGGAGCGGGTATTGGTGAGGAGTGCACTGGCAGATGGTGCGAAGATGGCTGAGTGCAACTATTGGTGAAGAGTGCACTGGCACAAGGTGCAATAATGGAAGAGTGCAGCTTTTCGCAAAGGGTGCACTGGCGGAAGAAGTGAAGATGGCAGAGCGCGACTAATTGCGAGGAGTGCACTGGCACAAGGCACAACAATGAAAGAGTGCAACTTTTTGCGAAGGGTGCACTGGTGGAAGAAGTGGTGACTGAGTAGTAGCGCGCGACTTGCAGGAACTCAAGTAGCATACTTGGACACAGAGAGAGCAAGGAATTTGACGATTGCACAAAACTATGAAACTACTAGGTGACTCCACTATATGACAGTTGCCTGCAGGAAGGGGAAGTAAGTAAGAACTATCTACTGCTGGTCCTTATATTGTAGTGTGCAAATATACGGAATGCATAGGCAAAACTTGTAGTGATGTAAGTGCAGTGCGTCATATCTGTAGGTAAGATGGAGGACTGGCGCTGTGCAACACGAGGATACATGTAATAAGACCTGCACCAATAGCCTTTAGCGATGATAATCAATGGGAATTGATGCACCAGTGGAGATAAGCGGGCATAGACAGGACATGGGGGAGCACAATACCGACGTCAGACTGAATTCTGCGTAAGCGTGTGACAAGCGATGGCAGTCATGGGAATTTATTCAATCTGTTAGCTCCATTGTGAATATCAAGGGGAAGGTGGCCGTAAGTGCTTATATCTGCCCAGCGCTAATGTGTTTGTCACATCTGTGGGAGACTTGAATACCGACTGTCCCCAGTCAGCCCCATCGTCGGGAATGGACTTAGCAGAATTTTTCCTCCAGAGTGCACATGACTGATTGCTACCCAATATGGAAGTGATGGTCGGTTTGTGGATAGCAATAAGGTTGTGGACATGAGGAATCAAAGAAGCGCTGGGTCGAGGGTGAGAATTGTGGAAGCGCTGCAGTGGTTGTGATTAGAACAATAGATGGAAGTGTGGAAGCATGGGGGAATTAGATGTGGTGCAGGACAATGGAAGAGTGGCCACGCTGTGGACGTGATCATGCTTCCTTATAAAAACCCTATCAGGTCCCCTACTAGCCTTTTCCTCCAACTATTATCTCTTTTCCATCATGTCTACCTTCAGTTTCACCACTATTGTTAACCCCAACATCACACGCCTTCAAATGCACTTTTGAAACTCTGCAAGCTCATCTGGTGGTCCTCACCAACACTATCCCTGAGGACCGCCCTGACTTAATACTGCAGAAGGAGGCATGGTCATGCGACTGGGTCAAGATCATTGTAAATCGCATTCCTTCTGACTTCTCTGGATTTGTTTGCTGATTTCCTCCTAGCAGGACTTGACTCAGAATGCGGCAGATTGTAATACCTACAATCTGATGCTCTCCCCAGAGAGCGTGTACAAGCGCTTTGGCACTCAAATTGGCACTTTCAAGTTAGAGGCCACGTGCCAAGCTGAAGAGCATTCTCAGAAGGAGGCGCAAGAAAAGGCGAAATCCGTGGGAGTTGATACTGAAGAAGATGCAGATGCTGATGGGGAAGTGGAGGAAGTAGCACCACCCCAGCACGCTAAAGGCAAACACATTGGAGGTAGAATTATCATAAGTCTCCATTTCCACTTGTTGCATTTGACGCTAATGCTTTCATTCAGAAAACTGGCTGTATGAGCGCACCCAGGAAGGCTCCAGAGACCAGCGTGCACACAACCAAGTGTGCTCACTGTGCCAAGTCTGGCTTGGTCTGTACTGGGAAGGAGGGCATTGCCTGCACACCTTGCAGGGACTGCCGTAAGGGTTGCGAATATGCGACTCATAGACGCGGAGGTAAGTCACTTCTTTCCCTTCTAGTTGATCTTTTGCTAATACTCTCTTAGTTGTCCAGGCCTGCGCAGCTGCTGCCACTGTTGCAAGGGTTGCGTCGACGTCTGAGTCCATGGCTGTTGCTGAAGCATCAATGGGTGTGCAAGTCTTGATTCGCCACCCTAGGACCACGCCGCCATCCTCCTCCTCAGAGCTATCCAGTGATTCTTGGGAAGAGGATGAGTGTCCCCCGCTGGTCAGGAGTCTGAGGGTGGTAGGCACGAGCATGAAGAAAGCATTGATGTCGGGATAATCGACCCACTCATGGAGGCCAATGCGAATGCAGAGGACTTAATTCTGGAGGGTCGGTTGCGGATAGCTGTGGGCGTGCATGTCCACCATGCATAGCACAGTTCTTGAGTTGATGAGTGAAGTTGAGCTTATCAACTTGGAGCTCAAGAAGAGGAGGTCCTGTTAGATAGTATCTCTTTCATTTTCGTTTCCTTTTTCTTGATGAACTTAGCATAGTGCACTGTACAATCTAGGATAGTGATTAGGATAGCACCAATAGTAGGGTCCACTTGACCACTAGAAACCCATTTGAGCACACGTCCTAAGTCCCATGTCTGTGTCATATGTGCCAGCCTTAACTCCACTGGGTGCCTAAGGGATAATTAACATAACATGAGCGTGCGTGTGTGATACGATAGGAGGTGAAATGATACAGTTGTCTGTTTTGCAGGTTACTGATCATCTTCATTGTCGCGCCTCCTTCTTATATCCCATCTTGTCACTATGGTGCGCTGGGTCGCTATAATCAAAGTGCGTGGTGCACTGCCTATGCATTCAAATAAAGGAGTATAGTAATAATTGTGCATGGTATAATCTAGTCCTTGTTGTTGCGGTGTGACAATTAAGTTTTCTTTGGGCTGATATTAGCTTTACTTACTTACTTTACATTCTTTACATTTGTGGCTTATATAAGCATGTTTTCCCTTTCACCAGTACCAGTCTGAAGTTTGATGATTCACTACCTCTGAGCTTGAGCCTAGATCAGAAACCCTTTAGGGTCAAACACTGTCTTCTAGGACATAGCAGCTAGGCAGGGTATTGGCCACATATTGGTTAGGGAGTGATCCTACTACCTAGCCAAGTTTGTGCATCACAGCGGTATAAAGTCTGTGTGTGATTAGCACATAACATAATGAGAGGGCGGAACTGAACACTGGATGAAAACCAGGATAAAACTGGTACTATCATACTATGAATGGGTATAGTTGCGGTATTGCAGATTGGAGGAGGGGTTATACAATCAAGTCAAAATTGAATGCTTTGTCGTCGGGCTCTTCTACATTTTCGCTAGCTAGGGAATTGAGCACTTCTTCATCTAGACCTGTGATACTACTCTTGGCTTCGTTTCGTGGGAGATATGGGAGTAGGCGGAATGCTGCATAGCGCAGTTTGGATACTGCACCATCTAACTCTGCCAAGATATATGCGCCACCCTTGGTGCGACAGATAACAATCATAGGCCCTAGGTAGCGCAGCTTTGTCTTGCAACTTAGCTCATACTCAACTTTGGAGTTGCACACCAATATGTATGCACCCAGTTTGAAGTCATAATCAACAATCAAGTGACAGTAGCGCTGCTCAAAATTGTGGATGGACTGGTAGCATGCTTTCAGGACTTTTCTTTGATGTTGTTAAGGTCCTGTTGGCGCTTCTGGAGCTGGTGTGCTTGCCATGTGACTAGGTCCATAGTTGAAAAGGTTTCTTGGTTGGGTAGTGCTACTAAGAATGTTCCTTCTGCGAGGTCAAATGGGAAGATTGGCTCAACTCCATGGACCATGAAATAAGGCGTGAATCCTGTCGCTTGATGAATGGTGATGCATTCTGCCCATAATACCGCATGCACGACTTTGTACCATCACGACTCATCCCCATCACAACTTTTAATGATGGCCTCCTGGACATCATAGTGATGCCATTCAACAATACCATTAGCTTGGGAGTTGTAGGGTGAGATTCGGATTGGATGAATACCATAATGCTCTGCTAAATTGTCCACTGCCGCTCGAAAGGCAGGTCCATTGTTGGTAATGATTTTGGTGATTGGACCCCATCTGCAAAGAAGATCTTTAAATATGAATGCGCCGAGGGACTTGGTGTTTTCTTTGTGTAACATCCGCCATTCTGGGTATCCCGTTAGTGTGCATTGCACATGAACTAAGTGGTCGAATCCACCCACTTTGGGCATCATCATACTGTCTATGTGCACTCTCCTAAAGATACCGCCTGGAATAGGGATGGTTGGTGGGATGTGCAATTTGCATGACTGTCGGATCTGGCATTTGTGACATGTCTTATTGTACCACTTGATGTCTTCAATAATCATAGGCTACCAGAAATGCAAGAGTAGTCTAGTGCAGATTGAATATACTCCCTTGTGACCAAGGTTGTTGTGCACTTCTTTCAGAATGCAGTAGCGATGTGCTTCACGGACTACCAGTTGGTGCTTTCCTTGCAAATTGCATCGCCATAACTTTTGATCTAGGATGAAGTAGTGCGTTGATGATGCGACTACCGACTCATATTCTTCATCTGTTAGATCTATGGGTTTTTTGCGATTTTCTAGAAAGCGGTGGATTTGGATTATTCTTGCATCCTTAGCTTGCACCTCATCAGAACGGGGTATGGTCGGGTTATCAGGTTTGGGCTCTCGGGTATCTAAAAGTGCAACAAATGTGGGTGGACGGGTTAAGGGGTCGGGTATGGGTAGGGTGTATGGGTAGCGGGTTATATCAAATCCTGCACCAGCGATAGCGCAACTTCTATCATTAAGGATTTCAATACCAAATGAGTATGAGTGGTCAAGCCAGTCCTCATGGTTGTCCTCCTCAGCAATATCTCCTTCAGCGGGTTGACTTCTGGAAAGGCCATTGGCACTGGTATGCATGGTGGTGGGTACATGAACTAGCATGAAAGAGAATAATAATATCCCCGCAATCCATCAATTGATAGTTGCGTTTGGTTGGAGATCTGGGTTATTGATCATTCCTTTGATATATTTAGTGTTAACCTCAACCATTAGGTTGGTGATGCCAAATATATGCACGTGTACCACGTGGAGCACACAAAATGAACCATAGAGTTCTAGCTTTGCTTGGGAATAGCAACTCTCAACTTCAGTCAGGGAAATGGATCCAAAGCAGCTAGGATAGCGCTTGCCATCTTTCCTGACTTGAAGGAGGATGTAACCTACAGTGATGTTAGAGGTATCGACCACTAGGATTACTTCGCATCCACATTCATAGTCCATTGTGTGCAGTGCGGGAGACTCTAATATCGCGTCCTTCAGGGTCTGCATTGTGACTTGTTGTTCCTCACCCCATTCAAAGGCTACATTCTTGTATGTGAGATTGATCAGTGGGCATGCAATCTTCGAGAAGTTGCAGATGAAGATGCGCAAAATGCTGCATGTCCCTAGAAAGCTGTGCACTTGCATGACGGTGCAACATTCTGGCCAGTCACATATCTTTTGGACCTTGGAATCTTCAGGTATGCGCCCTTCAAAGGTGCATTTGTGTCCGACGATGATAGCAGTTGGTGCAGCTAGGACAAATTTGGTTGCGGATACCATTACACCGACATTGTCATATCCCATACATTCGCACTTCTCATCCGAAGTTCCGGATGTCAGATCCGATCAGATCCGTACCGGATCCGTTACGATAAGCTTCTTCATTCATATCCTGTTCATATAACGTTAAACACTGCTTATTTCCTCCATTTAGTATATCCTCCTTTCCGGTTTATCAGTTATGCTTTCTTCCGGCTATGTTCTACTGATCCGTTTCACTTGTGATTAATTCCCGGTTATGTTTACTGATCCGCTTCACTTGTGATTACCTTCCGGCTTATGATTGACTTCTAATAAGCGTTGCTTATACTTTGCGATACCTTGTGCATAGCCTCTCGCGTAGTTCTATCGTATATAAACTCTTGTATATGTTCTTAGCACCCCAGTTCGAATATCATCTTAGATTGTCCTCATTCCGTTATCTGGACTCAAGTCTTAACAACTCTTGTCACCCTCCGAGACTTAAGGATTGTATCCGATAGTCTATATGCATCCGCCTCTATCTACGGATAGTCTACACTCTGTTAGTTTCTAGTCCTAGACTTGTCTAGACTAGTCCTTATACTCTCGTCCGATATCCGGACGCCATCCGGATCCGTATACGATACTATTCCTTATCTTCGGATAGGAATACAATACCAATCCTTACCTTTGGATATCATACGATACTATTCCTTGTCTTCGGATAGGAATACGTTACCTTCCTCTCTAACCGGATATCATACGTTAGTCGTCCGGACCTTCGGATACGCTACAATCGCCATCTGGATCTTCGTGTACGATACTTATAGCATTCTGAAATACGGGGCTATACTCGGGAAAGGGGCACAGCGTACGAGCTGAGGCCGAAGCCCTTCGGATCCGTTACCCTTTGAGTACGACCTTAACAGACATTCTCAAGTCACTGGAGTATGTGATTGATGACTATGCAATGTTCCCAAATGAAGCAGCAGATGCCTGGGTTCTGCGCTATGGTTTCATATGACCCGTCGGTTCTTTGATACCACGTTTTAACTGATTTGACAGGGACATCATCAATGAATGGCGATGTATAGTCGGGGATCTCATCTTGAAGAATGAAAGTGGTATCGCCTTGGTATACCTGTACTGCATTAGCGTGTCCTTGCGGTAGCATAGTTAACCAATGTGGGCCCAAGGGTGTTCCAACGTGGTGAGGTCATGCGATTCCTTGTGTAGTGCACGCTGATCATAACCTGAGTATAAGTCCATCATGCCATATACCGCGTACCCCGCAAAGGATTCCACTAATTGTTCGACGAAGGGGGGGAGGGAGGAATCTTGGATAGTTACTGCATTCAAAGGTTGCAGATCATGCACTAAATGTAGCGACTTTCTGTCTTTCTTAACTATGCAAAACCAGCACAATCAGTATGCCACGGTAGATGGTTCATATACACCAGATTGGATCTTTTCTTTAATGATGTGGATAACTTCTCCTAAGGTTGAAGACGGGATTGGGATGTTGCGTTGAGACAAGGGAGTGTGGGGGATGGTAGGGATTTTGTAGGGTGGAAAGAATGTTTCATTGAGACGGCCGCACTCGGATGCATCCCATGTGAATGCCTTTTCATGAACCCAAATGAGCCAGCGGATAAGCTTAAGTTTGTCGGGCCATAACCAGTTGGCGGGGTCTAAGTCTAATTTGTCCACTCTTTCTTGAGTAAAGCGGACACCTGGAACAAAGTCAGGTGGGTGGGTTGGCAGTGTAGGCATGCCAGCCAAGGGGTTGTTGGGTAATTGTTGTGTTATTCTGAATTCTGGGGGCATAGTGGTTTGGACAGTGCGAACTTTCTTTGCGACTGGCTTATAGACTAGCGCACATCGGATTGGGTCATAGGAGTAAATGCTGTTAAATGCTTTGACAGAAGTGCAATCAATTATTGAATGGGTAGAAACAAGGTGGGTATAGTGCGGTGAGAATTGCACTGCGGGGTGGAAAAATGAATAGAGATTGCTCCTTGAGAGCGGGTGGTGTGCGGATGGTGCGAGGCAATAGTTGGAACCAGGTAGTAATGTAGTGCGACGGGAAATAAGAGAGAGAGGCGGATTTGTATGTATTAGATTGTCTCCTCGTGGTTTAAGCGGATCATTGATAATTAAAAAACCCTTCTTGCACATGTTTGGGGGATGCGCGCCCGCTTCGCATCCTGCACACTTCTTCACCCATCGGTTGGTTGGGATGCAGATTACCTTCCCCATGTTCGGGTCAGTCAGCATAACATCCTGTTCACCATTGGGCAGGTCCTCTGTGCGGCAACTAGTGAGTGTGAAAAATGGCCGCCCTAGCAGTACATCGAAGTTGGCAGTTGGGACTACTTGGACTTGGAATAACATTTCTCCTGCTCCAAAGTCCAATGGCAGATTCTCAATGACTCCCAGCATTTCATCGGTCGAGGTATT
The DNA here is from genome assembly GCA_016758765.1 of Suillus cothurnatus. Taxonomy (NCBI): domain Eukaryota; kingdom Fungi; phylum Basidiomycota; class Agaricomycetes; order Boletales; family Suillaceae; genus Suillus; species Suillus cothurnatus. The sequence continues at coordinate 209,517 of JABBWL010000015.1, read as the reverse complement.
GATGGACTCCATGGTTAGCTTGTGGTCAGACCTTAGCGGAATACCACCCAATGTGCGCCAAACTGAGTGCGGCATCATGATGCACTCAGTGCCTTGGTCTAGGATGCAAGAGAGAATTTGTCCATAGTGCATTACCGCTCTGATACATCTTAGCGATGTAAAGTGCTCTGCGACAATGCAACCATTGTCACTCCTTTGCAGACACCCATCATACTTCTTCAAGAAATCTTGCGTCTTGGGCATGCTAGATAGTTCATTGATGGAAACTGTCCTGACAGTGATGCGCTTGGTGGTTGTTAGATCCTTGAATACTTTGCACATGTCAGTAGACACTGTGATTAGCTCACGCATTGGCATGCTGATAGTGGAATTCAGCATGCAGTCAACTACGCGCTTATCTGTGTCTTTGTCTTCCAGCAGGAAAGTGTATCTGTACTGTGTGGATGATTGGTTGGCAGGAGGGTCATCGGGGATAGTCATGCTGCGTGAAGAAGGAGAAGAAGAGATAGTATCTTGCATGGATGAAGATCCCGCAGGCGTTATTACTACCGTCCCTTTGTTGGGCGCATTGTTGGGCTTCAATCCCGCCGCTTTAACCTGTGGGGAGGTGACTTCTTCTACCGCTTCTGCGACTCTTGATGTCAGTCCAGGTTTTGTATGCACTGGTACGTTAACTCCTTTGAACTGCATGTTCTTTCCCTTATCCTTGCGGTTAGCGCGCCCTGCTTTTACTGCCACAAATGCTTCCCATGCTCAGTTTTCTTCCATCTCCAATCGTGTCAGTTCTTCATCATCAGAGTCATCTTCTAGCATGTCAGTGCATGTGTGCATGAATGCGCATGGTTCAATATCTAGCGCTACTTGGGTGGTAGGTTCAGCGCGACAATACATGTTACCAAGGATCATAGCGTTAGCGCCAGTAGCAGGTCCATTGCGCAAAAAGTTGTCTATGCACTGCTTGAAATTGCCTTCCTCTTGTCTCCCAGGAATCCCTCTACCGTCAGGCATAGAGATCTTGTTGGTGTCAGTGATCGTGATCTTCCCATTGTAAGGAACATCGCATCTACCTATTGATTTTGAGGTCCTACAGGCTTGAACTCCAATGCTTGTATCACCACACTCAGAGCATGCGCCTCGCGCTTATCTCCACACACCTGTCTGCCCCTTGTCCTTGCTGATTTACTGGTGAGTCATCTCAATTGCTACGGAAGCGTTCACTTCGGACCCAAGCACGTGCCTTACATATAGTTACATACATACTAATTATTCAGGACTGTGCGCTATTCGGCTCGGTACCACACACCTTTGCGCTTATAGATACAGTATATAGAGACCTTACTGGACTTTTAGTTCACACACTTCACACACTCCCCACTCCTTAGCTATAGTTAGACTCTAAAAGCACTGAATATATGACTGAATTATCACATATCTGCACTCACGACAACCCATGCACACAAACCATAACATGCACCGCTGTCATATCCCAGATTCTGGACCTATCGTATAGTCGGATTATGGACTAATCCTTAGATTAGGATCCTAGACCTCATCCATAACCAGTTCCAGTCTCATCCACTATTGCAATTGTCCAACTACCAACTACCGCTCATCCGTCCAATACGATATGCCTATCCACTCCGGATCCAATACGATAAGCTTTCTTATCCATTACCTGTCCATATAAGATTAACACAGCCTATTCCTTTATCCAATATGCCTATCCACTCCGGATCCGATATAATAAGCTTTCTATTCATTACCTGTCTGTCATATCCCATACATTCACGCTTCTCATCCAAAGTTCCGGATGTCAGATCCGATCAGATCCGATCCACAGATCCGTACCAGATCCGTCACAATAAGCTTCTTCATTCATATCCTGTTCATATAACGTTAAACACTGCTTATTTCCTCCATTTAGTATATCCTCCTTTCCGGTTTATCGGTTATGCTTTCTTCCGGCTATGTTCTACTGATCTGTTTCACTTGTGATTAATTTCCGGCTGTGTTTACTGATCTGCTTCACTTGTGATTATCTTCCGGCTTATGATTGACTTCTAATAAGCGTTACTTACACATTGCAATACTTTGTGCATAGCCTCTCACGTAGTTCTATCATATATAAACTCTTGTATATGTCTTATAGCACCCCAGTTCGAATATCATCTTAGATTGTCCTCATTCCGTTATCCGGACTCGAGTCTTAACAACTCTTGTCACCCTCCGAGACTTAAGGATTGTATCCGATAGTCTATATGCATCCGCCTCTATCTACGGATAGTTGATACTCTGTTAGTTCCTAGTTCTAGACTTGTCTAGACTTGTCTAGACTTGTCTAGACTTGTCTAGACTAGCCCTTTATACTTCCGTCCGATATCCAGACACCATCCAGATAAGTATACGATACTATTTCTTATCTTCAGATAGGAATACGATACTAATCCTTACCTTCGGATATCATACGATATTATTCCTTGTCTTCAGATAGGAATATGTTACCCTCCTCTCTAACTGGATACCATATGATAGTCGTCCGGACCTTCGGATAAGCTACAATAGCCATCTGGATCGTCGTGTACGATACTTATAGCATCCTGAAATACGGGGCTATACTCGGGAAAGGGGCACAGCGTACGAGCTGAGGACGAAGCCCTTCGGATCTGTTACCCTTGAGTACGACCTTAACACTGTCCATATAACGTTAACACAGCCTATTCCTTTATTCGGTATTCTCTACTTTTCGGATAACCGGTTCTATACTTACCCGATATCTTCACTATTTGTCTATTACCAGTACTCGGTTGTCTACTTATCCGTTATGCTTACTGATCCGTTATCCTTTGACTGCGCTAATGTACATAGCCTCAGACACTGCCTCTGATTATTCCGTTAGCTACCTACAGTATATAAACTCTTGTACATCTCAATAGATCCTCAGTTCGAATATTATATTGTCTTGCAGCATTCTTGTCCTCACACATTAGTGTTGTAAGGACCCCTTCTCTATCCTTTGGGCCTAGGGATTGATTCCCTAGGCCAGAGCTCCGCTCTTCTGCATTTCCGGACATTGTCCATTTCCGGTGAAGGGTGAGGCTCGACTACAGGGATGAAAAGGCGGTTTGAGATAATGGGGAAACTCTGTAGTAAGACCCGGGCGCGAGGTATATACTCGACCTGTAGGACAGCTACTGAGAGGGAGAACCTCGGAATATGGGCAAGGGACTCTCTTGCAACGAGGGAGGGTGCTCTAGGGCGTGGGGAACGCGAAAGGCGCGGTGCGCGTTATGGTCTATATGCGTGAGTCGTCGTGAGCGCGGATACGCGATAATCCAATCGTATATTGGGTACTTTTAGAATCTAACTATGGCTAAGGAGAGGGGAGTGCGCGAAGTGTCTGAACTCAAGGTCCAGTAAGGTCTCTATATACTGTATCTATAAGCGTGAAGGCGCGCGGTACTGAGCCGAATAGCGCGCGGTCCCGAGTAATTAGTATGTATGTAACTATATGTAAGGCGCGCGCTCGGGTCCGAAGTGGACGCTTTCATAGCAATTGAGATAACTTACCAGTAAATCAGCAAGGACAAGGGGCAGACGGGTGTGTGGAGATAGGCGCGAGGCGCGCGAGCGCGCTAAAGCGCCCGCACGCTGGACGTGGTGATTTGAGCCTGTAGGACCTCAATATCAATAGGTAGACGCGATGTTCCTTACATCTCCTGGGGACTTGAATTCTGAGTGTCCCCACTCAGTCCCTTATAGCGCGAGAGTCTGGACACAGTGAATATGGCGTTAAAGGGGGAGTCAGGTGACTGCGTGATCAGAAGCGTTCCCGTAGTCGCGAGAGAGGAAGCATATGTGTGATCGCGGGAGAAGATGCATTCCTGTATATAAACGCGGGATAAGAAGTGAATGCGTATGATTGCGAGAGAGGAAGCGTGCGTGCGGGCGCGAGAGAGGAAGCGAAAGCATTTGATCGCGAGATAAGAAGCGCGCGCGCTATCGTGTGATCGCTGATCTAAGCGGAATGTGTTGTTAAAAGGGGGGCGTGCGCGTTCTCGCGATTCTGTTATCTCCTCTTCTTATCATCTATCATGCCTCCCTTTACTTTATCCCAGCTTCAATCTACCCCTACCCCTGAACCTGAGGTTCGGGCGCCTGCCCATGCCAAAGGCGCGTCTACTGCAGAGGAACCAACTGAGACCCCCACTGAGCGCTTGCTCAAAGGATGGGGCGTTATTTTGCAATCGCTCGAGGCGTGCGCGATGGCGGCGCCTGATCACAAGCCTGACCTGTTGGAAGATCAAGAGGCGTGGATGCACGAGTGGGTCTCCGTGAAGGTAAGCGCGCTTGATCCTTTTGGCGCGCATATGCGCGGGCGCGCGCTTTTGTACTTATGCATCATTGTCAGAACAATCTAGAGGCTTGCGCCTTGCGCGCGACTGAATTAGGCGTCGATTCGTTGGATATGAGCGCCGAGTATGTGGAATTTCTGAAGAGAGGGCGCAGGGAGTATAAGGCGCTTGAGGCGATTGTGAAGGGGTGGAAGGCGAAGGCGGTTGAGGATGTGCCAGAGGCGCCGCCTAAGAAGCGTGCGACGCGCGCTTCTAAGGCGAAGGCTACTGACGTGTCTGGAACTGATGCTAGCATTAAGGTGAGTTTGCATGATTCCTTCTAGCGCTTTGACTGAGAAGTGGTGCGCGTTTAGCGCGCGGTTGAGCGCATGTCTTTCACCACTCCCCCTCCGCCTCCTCTGCGCTGCGCGCCCTGCATATCTAGGAACATAAAGTGCAAAGGCGCGCCTGGTAGGCGGTGCGCTCAATGCAACGTGTCCAGGCGCACTTGCAATTTCTGTAAGCGCCTTTATATTTCGCGTTTTTGGCGCGCACTGATATCTGTATAGCTAGGCCTAAGAAGGGATTGCCTAAGCGCGCCACTGGTGAGGCGTCTGCGAAGGAGACCGCGTCCTCTGTAGCGGTCGATAATGAAGGCGCCTTTGATGGATTCGACATGGAGGTGGAGGTTTTCGATGGCGCGCCTGGAGAAACCTCCACTAGCGCTAAGGGTAGCGCGTCTAAGTGCGCGCTCAGTCCCACTGAGTCTGCGCCCCCCTTCAAGGGCAAGGGAAGGGCCAAGGATACTGAGGAGGAGTTGGAAGATGTGGAAGAAGAAAACGCACGCTTGAGGGAAGAGAACGCGCGCTTGTGCGCGTCCGTCCTAGGTATGCGCCAGTATGCGCGCGCCCAACAGGCTGACTTGTTGGCCTTGTCCAACAAACTCTTCGACATGTCCCAGGAGTGGGCTGACTTTGAGAAGCGCGCCAATGCTGCGCTTAACTGAATTTACTGTATCGTCCTGTAGCCTGCTCTTAGCGCTTTGTTGTAACATCATTTCTTGGTAGCGCGCTCAATGTAACACCATGTCCTTGTCCTTTGCTGATTTACTGGCTGCAAATTAAGATGAAAACAAATGAGTGAAATAAGGCGCAAATGAAATAATAAGGCGCGAATGACTATACGATGGTAATACGAGGGTGCGCGCGTGTCGCGCGCCCTCACGTGCGCTTCCTGCGGAAGCGTGCGCAGGGGAAATGCTCCGCGCGCGCGATTGGTAACCTTATAAACTTGAAAAAATCTATTGCGCGCTTGATTATATGAGGACGCGCGCCTTTGTCGGGCGCGCGCGCGTTAGGGAATGATAGGAAGGAATTATGGCGCGGCGCGGCGCGCGTGTTGCAATGGAAACTCGGTATCTTATGCACATATAGAGAGACTGATTAGGTGTATTGCGGTGAGACGGTGTATGATAGGACTATTATGGGTATTGTGCGGGCGCGCGCGACTGAAATAATTTGCGATAGGGTTGAGTTGCGGGGATGAATATGCATAGCGCGCCTCATCCATTAAGCGCGCCCTCTGGATCGTCCTCTTCTGGTTCTACGGTTTCGCTCGCCTCCATTTCGTCTATGCTTTCGTCATCAACGCCCGTCATCTCGGTGACTGATACGCGCTCGTCGCAGCGCGGGTAGTATGGAATAACGCGAAACGCGGCAAATCGAAGTTTGGATATGGCGCCGTCTAGCTCGGCCAACATATATGATCCTCCCTTCGTACGACGTACTACAACCATTGGCCCAAGATAGTGCGGCTTCGTCTTCTTGCTCAACTCATATTCGACCTTCGAATTGCGTACCAGGACATAGGCGCCTGGTTGAAAGTCGTGCGATTTGATGTTCGCGCGAAAGCGCCTTTCGAATTCGCGTATCGATTTAAAGCGCGCTGCTACAACCCTTTCTCTAATAGCTTCTAAATCCTCTGCGCGTTTCTGCAGTTGACGCGCGCGCCAAGCTATTAGCTCGGTAGTCGTTAGCGCGCCTCGGCGCTCGAGGGGCGCGAGGAACGTTGCTTCGGCTAAGTCGAAGGGAAAAATCGGTTCGACACCATGCATCATGAAATATGGCAATAAGCCCGTCGCCTTCTGTATGGTTACGCGTTCTGCCCAAAACACTGAGTGTACCACTTGGCTCCAGCGCGTCTCGTCTCCTTCGCAGGTCTTAATGATGGCTTCTTGGACATCGCGATGCCGCCTCTCGACGATACCATTGGCTTGAGAATTATAAGGCGAGACGTGTATCGGGTGAATCCCGTATTTGCGCGCGAGCTCATCTACCGCGATCTTATACGCTGGCACGTTATCCGTTACGATTTCGGTGATTGGTCCCCATCTGCACAACAGCTCTTCGAAGATAAAGGCGCATAGCGTGCGAGTGTTCTTCTTGCGCAGCATGCGCCATTCTGGGTACGATGTAAGCGCGCAGCGCGCTTGTACGAGGTACTCGAATCCGCCTGATTTAGGCATCTTCATCGTGTCAATGTGCGCCTTTCGGAATAATCCTCCTGGTATCGGTACAGTAGGGGGAATATGCAGCTTGCGCGTTTGCCGGACTTGGCACTCGTGGCATGTCTTCGCATACCACTTGATATCTTCTATAATGTGTGGCCACCAAAAGCGCGAGCTAATCGTATAGATTCCCTTGTGCCCTAAATCATCGTGTGCTTCTTCAAGGACTCAGTATCGCTTACTGGGGGGTAGGACGAGTTGGTGCTTGCTGTGCGCCTCTCTGCGCCATAGCTTATCTTCTAAGACAAAGAAACGCGCCGCCTGTCTTACGAAGGTTTCGAATTCCTCATCCGTAAGATCCAAAGGCCTTTTGCGCGTAATCAAAAAACGCTCGATGCTTGTCAATAGCGCGTCTTGCGCGCGCGCTTGTTCTGAGCGCAGGACTTCTGGCTTAGGATCTTCTGCGCGGGTAGCGTCGAAATATACGCGCAATATAGGCGCGCGCGCAGTTTGCGAGGTGAAGCACGTGTTATGTACGTCGTGGCGTATGTCTACGCACCCGCCATATATGCGATAGGTACGATCGTTCAAAAGCGCGATAGAGAACGAATAAGCGCGGTCTATCCAATCTTCATAATCGCCGTCTTCCATAGGGTCTTCTTCTACTGGCGGGCGCCTTGAGAGGCCATCGACGCCTTTGTGTTTGAGCGCGGATACGTGTACGAGCTTGAACGAGAATAAAAGAATCCCCGCGATCCATCGATTAATAGTCGCGTTTGGCTGCAAGTTGGGATTATTGATCATCCCCTTGATGTACTTCGCGTCGACTTCCACTGTAAGGTTCTTCACGCCGAAGATGAAAATGCGCGAAATAGCCCGTATAGTTCCAACTTCGCTTGGGAATAGCGACCCTCTACTTCAGTAAGCGCGATTGATCCGAATCGGCTTGGGTAGCGCTTTCCATCCTCGCCTACTTGTAACAGAATGAATCCAATGGCGATGTTCGAGGTATCGACCGCTAAAATAACTTCGCGTTCGCTCGTGTAATCTAGGCGCTTAAGCACGGGTGAGCTTAATACCGCATCCTTGAGAGTCTGCATGGCTTCGCGTTGCTCCGCGCCAAATACGAAGGGCGCGTCCTTCTTTGTAAGGTTAATAAGGGGGCGTGCTATGCGCGAGAAGTCGCGAATGAATATGCACAAAACACCGCAAGTCCCCAAAAATCCGCGCACTTGTGTGTGGTTGGTAGGCTCTGGCCAGTCGCGAATTTTCTGGACCTTAGATTCTTCGGGCACGCGTCCTTCAAACGTGCATTTGTGCCCTACGATAGTAGCGGTAGGCGCTGCTAAAACGAACTTAGACGCAGATACGGTTGCGCCTACGTTCTCCAAGCGCTGTAGAATGCGGTTTATCACGATGCAATGTTCCCATATGAAGCGTCGTATGCCTGGGTTATCGGGGATGGTCTCATAGGTACCGTCCGCGCGCTGATAACGCGTTTGCACAGATTTGACTGGGACGTCGTCAACGAAAGGCGATGTGTATTCCGGAATCTCGTGTTGAAGAATAAACACAGTGTCGCCTTGATACACCTGAACAGCGTTGGCGTGACCTTGCGGGAGCGTAGTTAAGCGATGTGGTCCCAAAGGCATACCAAAGGTCGTCAAATCGCGCGAATCCTCGTGAAGCGCACGCTGATCGTATCCTGAGTACAAGTCCATCATACCATATACCGCGTAACCTGCGAATGATTCTGCAAGGTGCTCGACGAACGGCGGGAGCGACGCGTCACGTATAGTAACCGCGTTGAGTGGCTGCAGGTCATGCACTAAGCGCAGGGACTTTCCATCCTTCTTGACAATGCAAAACCAGCGCGATCGATAGGCGGCCGTTGAGGGCTCGTACACGCCCGACGCGATCTTTTCCTTTATTATGCGCACTACCTCTCCCAAGGTGGCTGGAGGAATGGGAATATTGCGCTGCGACCAAGGCGTATGAGGAATCGTAGGGATCTTGTATGGTGGAAAACATGTCTCGTTTAGGCGCCCTCGCTCGGAGGCGTTCCACGTGAAAGCGCGTTCGTGCGCGCGCACAAGCCATTGCACTAACTTGAGTTCTTCTGGCCATAGCCATTTGGCGGGTTGAGATCTAGTTTATCTGCGCGTTCGTGCATAAAGCGCGCGCCTGGACTAAACTCTGGGGGGGCGAGAGGGCAGGGGGGGTAAACCAGCTAATGGGTCAGCGGGTAATTGGCGCACTACCCTATACTCTGCGGGCATAGCAGTAGGCACGGTTCTGACTTTCTTAGCGACTGGCTTGTATATTAGCGCGTGACGCGCGGGGTCGAAAGTGTAAACGGAATTAAAAGCATTGATTGACGCCTTATCTAGGACAGAATGCGTGGATGTAAGATGCGCATAACGCGCGGAGTACTGCGCGTTGGGTATAGCAAATGAATGAAGCGTAGGCGCTTGGAGCATATATTGAGAGGCGCCTTCCGCGCGCGCGACGCGCGCGTTAGGCACCAAGCGCGAAAAGGAGCGTTGTGTCGGTGAAATGGGAAAATATGAATTAGAATGCATTAAAGAAGGTGGATGGAGTAACGAGTGTGAATGGGCGCCTCCCCGCGAGTGTTGCAGATCATCGACTATTAAAAATCCTCATCTTTGGAAACATCTACCTGCGCGCTATTGGCGCGCTTCGATTCTTTGGGCGCAATGCGCTTGACCCAAGGCAGGGTAGGGATGCGCAACTCCTTACGTGCGTTTGGATCGGTTAACAGAATATCCTGTTCGCCATTGGGTAGATCGAACGTTCGGCATGAAGTTAGCTTAAAGAATGGGCGCCCTAAGAGGACGTCGAAGTTCGCGCGCGCGGTCACTTGCACTTGGAAGTACATGGGCCCCGCGCCAAAGTCGAGCGGGACATTCTCGATTACGCCTAATGTCGAGTCGCACGTCATATTGACAGACTCCATATTGAGACTGTGATCCGATCTCAGAGGGACTCCTAGCTCTTTCCATACCTCCCTAGGCATGACAACTACCTCGGCCCCTTGGTCCAGGACGCATGTGAGCGCGCACCCTCCTATTGTAGTTGCGCGTATACAGCGCAAAGGCGCGAAGTGATCCGCAACTATCTTGCCATCATCGCTTCTTAAGCGCACACCTTCGTATTGCTTGAGCCACGTGTCCGTGGCAGGCTGTCCCGATAGTTCATGCACTGAGACCGCGCCTACCGTAACGCGCTTCTTCGTCGTGAGCTCGCGGAAGTGTTGCCTAACATCTGGTGAAACTGCCAATAATTCTCGTACAGGGATATTCAGGTTGGAATCGAGGAGGCGCTCGACAACGCGCTTGTCGGCCTCTTTGTCTTCTAATGCGAATGCGTAGCGATAGGTAGTTGATTGCGCGGTAGGTGCGGATAGCGGAGGCGCGGGTTGCGGGGGCGTAGAATTACTGGTGGATGATGGGGCTGATTGCGAGGGCGCAGGCGCAGCGCTTTTAGGCGCCAAGGTAGTTCTCTCCATAGAATTGTTAGTGACAGGTACATTATGCAGCGCGATTTTTGCGACTTCCAATCCTTTGCCTTTTGAGCTCGAGGCTTGGACTTCTGGCGAGATAATCTCGTCCTCAACCATCGCCTGTTTTGAGGCGGGCTGTGGGCGCGGGCGCGTACTGGGCGGTATCTCAACGCCATCAAAGCGCACCGTCTTTCCCTTCGCGCCGCGCTTCTGCTCGCGCTTTGCAGTGACGTACGCTAGCGCTTCTTGCATCAGGTTCACGGTCTCGTCTTCATCGCTTTCTTCTTCATCTGGGTGCACAATCGTGTGTACAAACGTGGAGGACCCTACCTCGACTATGGCGTCGATCTCTGAATTGGCGCGGTAAAACAGCCTGGTCGTCACGCCTTCACTCGTCCTTACTTCTTGCGTAGCGCGGTTGGCGTAGTATCGATCGAGCTTGTCCTTCATCAATCTGCGCCCAGGAATAAAGTCGCCGTTGGGTAAGACGAGTTTGCGCGTTTCCTTGTGGACCTTGCATTTCCCCACATCTATGTACCTTTGTCTTTCCAGACAGCGCGCGAAGAAATGTTCAATACTGCCACAGAAGGCGCAGTCATTAAAGCTAGACGCCTCGCGCCTATATTCGCGCTTAGTGACTGTCCCTGGCGTAGGCGTCTGGTCGCGCGCGAAAGGCGCTGGAGGAGTGAGCGCTGGTATCGCATCCTGCGTGTTAGGCGCGGAGGTTGGCGGAGGCGCGTTTGCTGGTAGTACGAATTGTCCTGCGTCATATACTTGCATGTACGGGTATGGATCTTGAGGGTAGTGATCTGGGTGCTTGATCATAAGGCGCGTACGTATAGGCGCCTGCGCCTCGCTAGGGATACCTTCCATGAATATACGATCGCGCTCCGCTTTTCCAATACGGTCCTCGTTTAGTAGTGGCTGCATAATCTTCCTAAACGCGCGTAGGTAGGCGCTTAGCTCCTGGCCTGAGAACATAGGCTTTTGCGCGTATTCGCGTGCTAGCGCTTGTAAGTCCGCGGGCGCGTATCGTCTTTTCCCATCCCATCCCGGATACATTACTTTGATCTCTTTCATGAACGCATCGTAATCGCTCGTCTGCGCTTCAGGTAAGCCTGCCCATAGTTCTCGGTCCTTGCGTTCAAGGTACTTAATTATTCCTTTGATCTTATCAAGCCCCTGCAGTCCTGCTCTGTCCGCGCATTCTTCGTATGCTGTCATGCATGGTATGCACTCCATACCATGACATATACGATAGGGAATATAGAAGGAGATGATTAGGGAAGTATACAAGGATATATTTCTCACTGTCATAAGTTGGTTTCCTATTCTGATTCATTTATTTACTTGTATTTGTAGTTTTCTATCAGTTTCCAGTCTCTTTCTATTTTTCAGCCACTTGATTACATCAGAGAGCCACTCAGATATGTTTGTAAGCATGTCATGTGACTGGTAATAATCTGATTTGTAAGAATTTTTCCATGACTCATCATGTTTGGTCATGATTCATCATGCTTTGTAAGATTTTACTGTGCTTTGTAATATTTTACTCATGTACTTTAGTAAGCAGCTGATTCAGCACACCAAAAGGCTTGGTTTGTAAGCACATTCTTACCAATCCAGTGATGACTCATTGCTTAGTAAGGATGGTTTCCAAAATGTATATAAGGACTCCATTCTCACACAATAATTAAGTTTTCCCTTTTCCATTCTTCTCTCAAACCGTGTGAGAGTCAGTAAGAATTTGAACAGGTGTTTTCCCCTTTCTGTCTCCTAGTGTGAGATCCAGAAGAAAGTGAAGGCCTAGTGTTGCCTTAGAAAACCGTGGTATAATCTAGTCAGATTAGTTGTATACTATCTTACAGGGATCGCCTATACAACAGTCTATCGTATTCGTTTATTCGTTTTAGTTTAACTTCTCTCTTTTACAGGAAGAGAGACTCGTATTATCTAGCCAGCATCAGCAGAGGTCTAATATTACCTACTAGGTTCAGAGTAACCTGACAAAATATATATACTTCCTTACTATCAGAAGAGACCAACAAAGAAGGTGATTCATCACTCTTTGACCACCCACGAACAGCACGTTATCAACCGAGAAGTAGAAAATCCGTTGACCGTGAACTTGAGGCAGCTGGCACCTGTAGTCTTATCGAATACAATTGTGATAGTCATTGTATTCTGAGCAACCTATAAGACCCTCAAGTAACAAGACAACGCGTCAATGAACTCGGCGAGCGTGTCCGATGTCCCGTCAAACTTAGGCGCGCGGTCAGTACCGCGGAAGGGCATTTCGTACGGCGTTGTAGACATGGTGGAGCGCTGCGCTATTGTAGGCACGAAGGCGATAGGCTTAGTCGATGTAGGAGGCGCGTATGCGAAGGGCAGGTTTGAGAGGATCTTTCCTCCAGGAATTGAGCTAGGCACGTGGGGCATTTCAAACGACTCTTGTTTGATCTCTGGCGCGTTTCGCTTGGTAGGCGTAGTTATGCGCGCGCGTTCTGTTGGCGCTTGAGGCGAAGCGCTACTCTGGTCAGATAATTCGGTCAGGAGGGATAAGCTTGAAGAAATGAAAGGCGGCTCGTTTGGCGTATGGAAAAATGCGCCGGGCAGTTGGCTTCTTGGGTGGTCCACGGCTTCAAACTCGTCTGACGAGTCCTCCTTATTTGAGTCTTCTGGCGAAGGCATGATTGGCGATGCGGGTTGCAGGCGTGTGCGCTCGATGAGCGATGCGTGTGGGCGCGGGGGTTCAGATACGTTACGCGTGCGTACGCACGAGGCGGGAAGGAATAGAGGTCCTGGAAGTGTGGATTCTATCGCTTTATCAAACGCGGTGATAGCGTCTTTGCGCGCTTTTCTGCGGTCGTTGGGCCTGAGTACCTGACCTGTTGTCTCAGAAGTGTCCCTCGCAGTGGGCTCCAGTTGAAGGGTGAGGCTCGACTACAGGGATGAAAAGGCGGTTTGAGATAATGGGGAAACTCTGTAGTAAGACCCGGGCGCGAGGTATATACTCGACCTGTAGGACAGCTACTGAGAGGGAGAACCTCGGAATATGGGCAAGGGACTCTCTTGCAACGAGGGAGGGTGCTCTAGGGCGCGGGGAACGCGAAAGGCACGGTGCGCGTTATGGTCTATATGCGCGAGTCGTCGTGAGCGCGGATACGCGATAATCCAATCGTATATTGGGTACTTTTAGAATCTAACTATGGCTAAGGAGAGGGGAGTGCGCGAAGTGTCTGAACTCAAGGTCCAGTAAGGTCTCTATATACTGTATCTATAAGCGCGAAGGCGCGCGGTCCCGAGTAATTAGTATGTATGTAACTATATGTAAGGCGCGCGCTCGGGTCCGAAGTGGACGCTTTCGTAGCAATTGAGATAACTTACCAGTAAATCAGCAAGGACAAGGGGCGGACGGGTGTGTGGAGATAGGCGCGAGGCGCGCGCGCGCGCTGGACGTGGTGATTTGAGCCTGTAGGACCTCAATATCAATAGGTAGACGCGATGTTCCTTACACCGGATCCTACCTCAAGCCTAAAGGATTGTATCCTTAGGTTGAAGTCTTGTCTTTCCGATACTTACACTCCTTCCGATCCTTATCCAACTCCGTCTCTACCCAAGGGTAGCCTATCCATCCGCGTCCACTCCGGAACCCCTATCCGGAACTCTGGACCACCATTCCTGTCTCGGACTGCGTCTGTTGCAGTGTCTCCACCCTATGTCTTTACTAAGGATTGATACGCGCAGTTATTCCACTTTCTATCAAGTAGACGGAACTCCATCCGAGTTTCCGATACTTGTCCGGAAGTTTCCCACACTCATCCGGACAGTTCCCGCGCTCATCCGGAAGTCCTTCGGACGCTCCACCAGAGTTGTCTGCCTCTGAAGTCCTCCAGACTTCATTAGGACCTTATTGGACTTTATCTGAAATTAAGGGCACCATACTCAGGTGAGGGGCACAGCATACGAGCTGAGGCCAAAGCCCTTCTGAGTCAGTCACACTCACCCTTCCGAGAGATTGTATACACCCGCGTGTCACAGTCTTTAACAACCGCACCTTTCGTGTTCCCTGCGCCTTAGAGCACCCCTCCTCGTTGCAAGAGTCTCCCTTGCCCATATTCCGAGGTTCTCCCTCTCAGTAGCTGTCCTATGGGTCGAGTGTATACCTCACACTCAGGTCTTACTGCAGAGTTTCACCCATACCCATTATTGCCTTTTCATCCCTGTAGTCAAGCCTCACCCTTCACCATCTCTTGCGTACTCGTCGTGCGTCGCACAATTCCTTGTGATGTGGTTTCCTCTGCAGAAGTAACATCCACTGAATCACATCTGACTATACTCTGTTTTAACAACTGTCCCCGCACCAGGTTGCTGTATGGCAGGTTGCTGGGTTTTTACCATGACAGCGCTGGCAGGTTGAGTTGGTACTGCAGTAGTCGCTATGCTTGGTAAGAGAAATATGATGGCGTCATATACCTCTGACATAGAGTATGGGTTGTCAGGGTGATGATCAGTGAGCTTGATTTCCAGACGTCGCTTGATGGAGGCACTGGTTGCGGAGTGGATACCTTCAAAGAAGAAGCACCCTTGCTCAAGGTCTGCTAACTTCCTCGTATTGATGAGGTGCTTGGATATCTTGTTGAACTTGTGGTAGTACTGTCCGAGTTCTTCCTTAGAGTGCATAGGGATGCATGCTTGCTCCACGCAGAGGTTCTCCAAGTCGGTGCAGGTATAGCGATGGTCGCCTTCACATCCAGGGTACATTGCTTTGATGACTGCAATAAACTTATCCCAATCCTTTCCTTTTGCCTCTGGTTCAAGCACCCAAACTTCCGCTTCATCAATGGGTGCGTATTGGATGGCGCATTTGATGCACTGTTCATGATCAAGAGCAGCATAGTCCGCTAGCTGTTCTATGTCTTTGAAAAACAGTATAAGGCGCGCAGGCGTTCCATCAAATTTTGGCGCTGCATCAGTACCCCTGAGGGGCATTCTGAATACGGGAGTGCTCATGGTAGTGGGAATGGGGGGTGCATGTATCATAAGATTTGGTAAGGTTAATGGAAGAGTGATAAGTCACTTGCGCAGGGACAGGGCTGTTGTTGGTATGGGGAGTGTCGGAACTGGGAGAGTTGGTATTGGGGCGCTACATCTTTCTGGTGAAGGTTCACAGGTCAGGTATTCAGAAGTGAGGGGTGATACAGTAGATGGGGTGTCTATAGAAACAAACGGGATTTGAGAGAGCAGATGGTGGCTGGGTGTTGGGTCTTCATCTTCCTCCTCAAAGGTATACTCGGGGGTGTCGGGAGTTAGTTGTCGGGTATGGGATGGCTCAGCTTCTACTTCTTCAATATCCTCTAATACCTGATAGAAAAAATTGTCTCCAGATATGTCAGCCACATGACTCATGCGGGAAGAACTTGGTCAATGTGATCTGCCTTCCAGCTTCAATTAATCCCCTTGTGGTGGGCTCCAGTTTGTGAAAGATTGAATTTAGCTAGACTGAATAGACTAGTCAAACTTATCCTTATATTCAAGGGAAGCTGAAACTCAAGGACTTAATGATCTATAGCAACCTTATGTCAACCCGACAGCGATAGCGCTTTGAGTAAGACTGAAACTGATAAGGCGCTACGCTAACTAAGAGTGCGAAGGAGCGTGACATAGTGCGACTTGTAGTTAAGTAGCATGCCAGCAGGTGATTTGAGAACAGCAGTGAATAAGGATTTGGCAAGTAATGCACTGGTGTGAGATGCAACTATAGAGAGGGGCGGGTATTGGCGAGGAGTGCACTGGCGCTGTCATGCATGGTATGCACTCCATACCATGACATATACGATAAGGAATATAGAAGGAGATGATTAGGGAAGTATACTAGGATATATTTCTCACTATCATAAGCTTAGTTTCCTATTCTGATTCATTTATTTACTTGTATATGTAGTTTTCTATCAG
Organism: Suillus cothurnatus; assembly: GCA_016758765.1. Classification (NCBI taxonomy): domain Eukaryota; kingdom Fungi; phylum Basidiomycota; class Agaricomycetes; order Boletales; family Suillaceae; genus Suillus; species Suillus cothurnatus. Next base: position 193,202 of record JABBWL010000015.1, on the reverse strand, counting down.
TTTCCAGTCTCTTTCTATTTTTCAGCCACTTGATTACATCAGTGAACCACTCAGATATGTTTGTAAGCATGTCATGTGACTGGTAATAATCTGATTTGTAAGAATTTTTCCATGACTCATCATGTTTGGTCATGATTCGTCATGCTTTGTAAGATTTTACTGTGCTTTGTAATATTTTACTCATGTACTTTAGTAAGCAGCTGATTCAGCACACCAAAAGGCTTGGTTTGTAAGCACATTCTTACCAATCCAGTGATGACTCATTGCTTAGTAAGGATGGTTTCCAAAATGTATATAAGGACTCCATTCTCACACAATAATTAAGTTTTTCCTTTTTCCATTCTTCTCTCAAACCGTGTGAGAGTTAGTAAGAATTTGAACAGGTGTTTTCCCCTTTCTGTCTCCTAGTGTGAGATCCAGAAGAAAGTGAAGGCCTAGTGTTGCCTTAGAAAACCGTGGTATAATCTAGTCAGATTAGTTGTATACTATCTTACAGGGATCGCCTATACAACAGTCTATCGTATTCGTATATTCGTTTTAGTTCAGCTTTCTCTCTTTTACAGGAAGGGAGACTTGTATTATCTAGCCAGCATCAGCAGAGGTCTAATATTACCTACTAGGTTCAGAGTAACCTGACAAAATATATATACTTCCTTACTATCAGAAGAGACCAACAAAGAAGGTGATTCATCACTCTTTGACCACCCACGAACAGCACGTTATCAACCGAGAAGTAGAAAATCCGTTGACCGTGAACTTGAGGCAGCTGGCACCTGTAGTCTTATCGAGTACAATTGTGATAGTCATTGTATTCTGAGCAACCTATAAGACCCTCAAGTAACAAGACAGCGCAAGGTATGAAAATGGCAGAGCGCGACTATTTGCAAGGAGTGCACTGGCAGATGGTGCGAAGATGGCTGAGTGCAACTATTGGTGAAGAGTGCGCTGGCACAAGGTGCAATAATGGAAGAGTGCAACTTTTCACGAAGGGTGTGCTGGCAGAAGAAGTGAAGATGGCAGAGCGCGACTAATTGTGAGGAGTGCACTGGCACAAGGCACAACAATGAAAGAGTGCAACTTTTTGCGAAGGGTGCGCTGGCGGAAGAAGTGGCGACTGAGTAGTAGCACACAACTTGCAGGAACTCAAGTAGTATACTCAGACACAGAGAGAGCAAGGAATTTGATGATTGCACAAAACTATGAAACTACTAGGTGACTCTGCTATACGACAGTTGCCCACAGGAAGGGGAAGTAAGTAAAAACTATCTACTGCTGGTCCTTATATTGTAGTGTGCGAATATATGAAATGCATAGGCAAAACTTGTAGCAATGTAAGTGCAGTGCATCATATCTGTAGGTAAGATGGAGGACTGGCGCTGCACAACATGAGGATACATGTAATAAGACCTGCACCAATAGCCTTTAGCGACAATAATCAATGGGAATTGACGCACCAGTGGAGATAAGCGGGCATAGACAGGACATGGTGGAGCACAATACCGACCAACAAGTGATGGCAGTCATGGGAATTTATTCAATCTGTTAGCTCCATTGTGAATATCAAGGGGAAGGTGGCTGTAGGTGCTTATATCTGCCCAGCGCTAATGTGTTTGTCACAACACAAAGAATGCACAGACCCCTATGGAACCTGGAACGCAACTGTCAGTAGAGCAGTCCCCAGGCACAGTCGCAGAGCTTCAGGCCATGCACAACATCCCATACCAGAGAGCCATAGGCTCCCTGATGTATGCAGCCACCAGTATGCAGCCAGACCTTGTGTTCCCAGTAGCTACCCTCTTTCAATTTATGTGCAACCCTGGTAGGTCCCATTGGGAGGCCGCCAAGTGTGCACTGCACTACTTAAAAGGTACAGCCGATTTTGAGCTGACCCTCGGCCAAACAGATGCTGGACTCAAAGCATTTGTAGACACTGACTGGGCGTCACAGCCCCATCACCACTCGATGTCGTGTTACATTGTTCTATTGAATGGTGGCCCTGTAGCTTGGAGCGCCAAAAGCAGCCCCTAATAGCCCTATCCATGGCAGAGGCTGAGTACATGGCCCTGACCAGTGTGATACACAAGCTACTTACCCTGCAGCTGCTCATCACCGAGCTATACGAACCCCCTCCACTCCCTATTCCAGTATTCTGCAACAATAAAGCAGCCATCGCCCTTGCTTCAAGCAGAAAGTTCCAATCACGTACCAAACACATTGACTTAAGGTATCACTTTGTACGATGCCACGTCAAAAACAGCACATTCAAGCTGTACTAATGTCTAACTGACGACAATGTAGCTGACACTTTTATGAAGGCACTGGCATGCCCTCGCTTGCAAAAGCTCAGGCTCCTAATGGGCCTGGCTTGCGCTCAAGGGGGAGTGTTGAACTCCGAGACAACCGAGATGAAGATGACCAAAGGGTCCGATCTAGGAACAGAGAGTGAGTGAAAGGTACAAGTGCAAGCAGATAGGTCAGGGGGAGTTAGACGCTTTGATGTCAGCTCATGAAAACATTTATTTTATGTGTTTCTTTTATTAAAAGCACCATCAGTAGCACCCAAACATCTCAGTCGTTTATCAAACACTGAGATGTGAGTTATTCCAACATCCTCTTTAGTATTACAATGTATCTAACATATCTTAGTCTTACTTGTGTTATAGGTAGCTAAGCTAAGCCATATACAATGAGTCGTTTATCAAACACTGTCATATCCCGGATTCCAGACCTATCCTATAGTTGGATATATGGACTAATCCTTAGATTAGACCCCTAGACTTCATTCATAACCATATCCAGTCTCGTCCACTATTGTGCTTGTCCAACTACCGCTCATCCGTCCAATCTGATATATGGATCCAATCCAATATGCCTATCCGCTTCAGATCCGATACGATAAGCTTTCTTATTCATTACCTGTCCATATAATGATAACACAGCCTATTCCTTCATCTGATATGTCTATCTGCTCCGGATCCGATATGATAAGCTTTCTTACTCATTACCTGTCCATATAATGTTAACACAGCCTATTCCTTTATTCAGTATTCTCTACCTTTCGGATAACCGGTTCTATACTTACCCGATATCTTCGCTATTTGTCTATGACTGGTACTCAGTTGTTTACTTATCTGTTATGCTTACTGATCTGTTATCCTTGACTGCGCTAAAGTACATAGCCTCGGACACTGCCTCTGATTATTCCATTAGCTACCTACAGTATATAAACTCTTGTACATCTCGATAGACCCTCAGTTCGAATATTACAGTCTTGCAGCATTCTTGTCCTCGCACATTAGTGTTGTAAGGACCCCTTCTCTATCCTTTGGGCCTAGGGATTGATTCCCTAGGCCAGAGCTCCACTCTTCCGCATTTCCGGACTTCATCCATTTCCGGATTCTACCTCAAGCCTAAAGGATTGTATCCTTAGGTTGAAGTCTTGTCTTTTCGATACTCGCACTCCTTCCGATCCTTATCCAACTCCGTCTCTACCTAAGGGTAGTCTATATCCATCCGCGTCCGCTCCGGAACCCCTATCCGGAACTCCGGACCACTCTTCCTGCCTCGGACTGTGTCTATTGCAGTATTTCCACCCTATGTCTTTACTAAGGATTGATACACGCAGTTATTCCAGTTTCTATCAAGTAGATGGAACTCCATCCGAGTTTCCGATACTCGTCCGGAAGTTTCCCGCACTCATCCGGACAGTTCCCGCTGTAAGGAATAATGCCTCTCATCGTGTGATATGGCGCTTTTCACTAGGGAATACATGGCACGAATTTGCAGCACCACTCTGGGTGCTATCTGCAGCTATTCCTATATGAGGCGCAGCTTTCCCACGCAACGCGCGCCATGCGCGCACACTTCCCGCGCTTCACGATGCGCGCGCTTTCCCGCGCTTGAAGCGCCCTATAGCGCCAGCCATCCAGAAGCATCCATCCACTGTCCACCAAGCTCTCTAAGTGCGTATATTCCTATTTCCTTTATTTGCATATCGTTCCACTTTTATTTTTATCATGGACCCTTACTTTACATACCTTACTCGGTAGCGCATCGGCTCCGCATGACAGCGCTTAGGCGCCATATATAAGCGCCAGCAGTACTTACTATTGGAGGACTTTTCGGTTGACAGAACTATCCACCCACTATTTACCTAGCAGAATATAGTTGCAATCCATTTGTTTTACATTCTCTCATTTGCGCATATACGCGCGCACTTTCCCGCGCTTCGCGCAGCACACGCGCGCGTTCCCACGCCTTTATGCCTTGCACGCACCTGCGCTTTCTCGCACCCTGCATTGGCTGACCAGTAGCGCCTTCAGCACATACAACTAGATCCTTGCTGCACTTGCTTCCCCTTTAGGGTCGAACGCACTTGTCATCTCAGGTATAGCAGACTAGGCAACGCGCGACCTACAACAATTATAGATACAGTCAGGAGCTTTGTTCGCGCCTCGCTGTGTTGTAGTTTCTACACCGCGCTCATCCGGAAGTCCTTTGGACGCTCCACCAGAGTTGTCTGCCTCCAGAGTCCTCTGGACTTCGTTAGGACCCTATTGGACTTTATCTGAAATTAAGGGCACTGTACTCAGGTGAGGGGCACAGTGTACAAGCTGAGGCCAAAGCCCTTCTGAGTCAGTCATACTCACCCCTCCGAGAGATTGTATGCACCGGCGTGCCACGGTCTTTAACAAACACTGAGATTCTTACTTGTGTTATAGACTCCTCGTTCCCATTGCTCATCTCATAACGTGATTACCCTCCTATGATTGTGTTGACCATGTATTGGGACGATATTCACTTACATAATGTCACACTTTGTTTACAGTGGCTGCCCCTCCCCACTGGTCCGCATGTACTTGGTAAGTGATGACTAATGAGTCCATGTACCGCATTACTAATCACATGCATTCCTTGCTTACTACTATGACTGCGCTCGGTCTCATCCAGTCTACCACAACACTTGCACCATCATACACCCTACTGTTTTTGAACTGCTCAAGATGTCGGATGATGAACAATGTGCCTTTATTTCTAGTCCGTCTCCTTCGATTATATCTCTAAAATTCCAATGTTGACTTATTGTCTGCTGTCAGAACACCAACTGCGTTGTGGCGATCGAGTCTGCATTGTATCAGGTGATGAAATGAACACTGCTCTCACCTTCTGTCTTAGAAACCAGTGCTCTGTATGATGACCATGCAGAATTCAACCGTATGGGTGTTACTTTCTCAGGTTAATGTTCACGCTCAAATGTTCTTAGGCATTGCTAACCTCATTGAGAATGATCCTGCCACATTCTATGAACTCAAGTGTAATCTCAGTGAGCAAGGAATATTTCCTTTTCATATACTGGTTGGCGACTTGTTGCTCATTTAATCAATCAATAGATGTTTTCAAGAAGAGTGTGTGAAGCACAAACACAGTCTCATTGCAGATAACCCAAACTCATCCCACCAAATTGGATTGGCTTTGATCGCTATCAATGGCAACTCTTTGTTATCACTGGTCTAGGATGGCTTGCAGACAGTGAGATAAAAGTTTTATATATTGCACGTGTTTCGTCTGATTGATCGCTGCCCCTAGATCTCTGGCTGCAAGGTTTGGCGATTGTTCTTCCCCAGGTACAACAGGAGCTTGATCCAGTTCGGGTCGAGTACACTGTCCTGGCAGAATTTGCTGGATTGACTGTTGGCGCCTCAATATGGGGCATTATGGCTGACCTTATCAGAAGAAGATTATCTTTCAATGTAAGCTATGCACTGAAAGTCGTGTGGGATATTTTTTGATTGACCACTGCAAGATTACACTTTCTCGCTGGCCTCTTTGGATTGGCAGCAGCAGGTGCATCGAATTTTGTTCCCTTATAGCATGCATGGGCTTTGGAGTCGGCGGAAAATAAGTATATCTGTGTCTGTAGGGGAAAAAATGGATCTAATCACACTCGATATCGTGTTGGTATATGTAGTTTGCCTGTTGATGGTAAGTGATGTTGGCCAAGAGGCACCATCATAACTTATTATCCATACACTTGAAGGTGCCTTATATTTGGAACATATTCCACAGTCTCATCAGGTGCGTCAGTGGCCGCAATACTTTATCACAGTTTAAGCAGTTAATCTCTGAGCCCTAGTAGACTTTAGCTCTTCTGTCAGTCTGGTGGGCGTTAGGATAATCTTTAATCAGCTGGGGTTTCATTGCCAATTTCTCCTGTAACCCGTTGATACCAGATGGTCAGTGCCCCAAATCTGCCAACATGGGATGGCGGTATACATTGTCAGTCGTCCCTTGGTTACATTGTATTGCACAAGATTGATGCTCACGCCTGTCTCTAGGTATATCCTGTATGTTTTCAGTTCTACCTAGTATATCTATTTAGCGGAGCTTTGACGTTCTTGATGTTCATATGACGCTTCTTTGTTTTTGACGTGCAAGAGTCATCGAAATATCTGGTGGCGCAAGGTTGTGATGAAGAAGCTATCAAGGTTCTAACATAACTATAGTATTGTTGCCAGGCTTAGCCGAATGTTTCTGCAGGTCTTGGAACACATTGCAAGGCGTAATGGTAGAACTATCACACTGGAGCTCGAAGACCTGCAGGCAATATTTGGTGACACAACATCCAAGCCAGCACCGAGTTTGCCCACTAACATCTGGAATGCCTTTTCTGGAATGTTCCTGTATGTCGTCTGCTTTAACATGATATCAGCTGCTGAGTCCTCTGCAGCTCACATGTCCGTCCACTCTTTTCTAACAGGCGCATGGCGATTAATACGACCCTTATCATCATTATCTGGGGGTATGTACATCAAAAAACTATGTATTCTCCCTTGTTGACCTGTGGATGCTCAGTTTAATCGGCATCGCATACCCACTCTTCAATGCCTACCTCATGCCTACCTCCCACTTTATCTTTCGGCACAAGGTTCAGCATCCGGTTCGTCAAGCATGAGCGAGACATACTGCAACTATTCAATCGTATCCGTCCTTGGCATCCCCAGGTCTCTCATTGCCTGTGCATTACGCACATGCTGACCACATACACATAGGAATGCGGTGCGGGTGACTTAAAGAGTTGAGTATCATGCACTGATTCTTCTCCTTTAGATGTACAGAGTCTTGTATGCGTATGTGAGTGGTATGCTGGAGGAGCTGTCCAAGATCCCAAAATCTGACCCCGAATATTGCAGACCCAGCGCCTCACCGTGGCACGGGCAACGCGCTCTGTTCTGGGTTGAACCACATCGGCAGATTTATTGCCCCTCTCATCAAGATTGCCACAACACCGCTTGATGGCAGTACCTCAGCAAACATGGAAAATGGGTGCGTTGTGATCACTTCCATCTTTGTGAAACTGACGATAGCCCTTGCATTTTGCAGTCCTGTCTTTGTCTCTGCCACGTTATTTATGGTTACAGCCATCTTGACAATGTTGCTTCCTATTGAATTGAGTCCGTGAATATGGCAATCTCTATATGCATCTGATGTCTCATCTTACAGACTGCAGGCAAGATGGCTTTATGAGTCTTGTGCACACAGCATAAACCAATATCAGGGGTTGACCCGCTGTGACGATTCGAACCTTGTGTCTAGTCATATAAAAATAAAAATATATCTATATAACATGCTGAGGAAATGAGTGCAGCTGGCGGAGTGGGAATGTTGCTACAACACGCGACGGCTAACCAACAAGGTAGTGGATCTTGCCACTTTAGCTGACCCTATTATTGAGTAGGGTTATTGTCCGTTCTTGTCATCTCTCACATTGTATGCGGTTTCTACTCGGGATCATAGGAGATGTGTGATTAAGCGACCCTCGCCGGTGATTGCTGGTGAGTCAGGACAAATTAATTTGGCACAATTGCGCACGGTGTTCTATCTAATACCTACCACTTAAATATATAGCTGACTACTAGTAGGATTTCGAAGCCTGTCATATGTGAGTCCTGTCAGCGACTCTCAAGGTCGCCATGTGCCTCAAACTTGGAAGGCCCACACTGATTACACCTCTTTCAAGTTGGATCGCTCTTCTATTGTTTCTATTACTCATTATGGTGACTTGTGACGCCCCAGGTTGCTCTTGGGGGAAGAAAACAGACACCCGAGGACTCAGCAGACATCGCGCAAGTTGTCATTTCTACAAGAAGTTCAGCATTCTTTCAAGTCAGAAGAGACAGGAACACGCAAAAGAGGCAGTTTCTGCAAATGCAGTTTTACACATGAATAATTTTCCTAGCTATTCAACCTATCTTTCGCTCATGATTTGGAAACTCAGAGAATCGGCCATCCGAGATCAATCGCTCCTTGCCGATTGCCAGCAGCGCTTAGGCCACTGGGGTCTGCGGCTTGTACTTCATACAATACACCCGGTCTCTCTCACTTGCAGCAACAAGGAAATCTTGATGTTGATATGGAAATTGATCGTAATGAGGACAATTTTGACTCACGTTCATAACTGATCATTGAAACTACCATCAGTTGTTTGCTCACTCGACTCTTTTAGAGGAACCGATACATCCTGTGAGACAAATTCCAAGACCTTTCAATGACATTGAGTCCTCACAGGAGGATCTCAACCACTCCGATGGCGCTGATGAGGCCCTGAGTCCATCGACTCGAAGTTTGGCCCTCCCGGTGGAATCTAGAATCAGACGTGTTCTTTTGACGCTAAGAGACATGCTCCAGACAACATTCAACTCGTTTGGCCTCTGCCGACTGTATCCTCGCCGTCCTTCATTTGAACCAAATAAATTCATTCTGTCTTCACTACTTGCGCAAACGTGTCCAACAGCTACTCAAGGAAATGATTCTCCTTCGAAACTCTTTGTACCACCGTTCCCCTTTTCTAATATGACTATCTACCAACTTCTAACCTGGATGAATTCTGGCAGTACTTGAGTATTGGAAACTAAAGTCGTGGACCTCGTCAAAAATGTGATGTTAGTGGAGGATTTCAACCGCGACCACCTTCGGGGGTTCTCTGTGAGGCAGAGCTTGCGAGAGCTCGATAAAGACAAGAGCGGGAAGGGAATTACTTTCCCAGACGACTGGATCAACACTGACGTTACCATTAACATCCCAACTAAGTTGGGGAATGATAGACCTATGCCCTATACCATTTCCGGATTCCATTATCGACCTCTTATTGAAGTTATACGCGCGGCATTCACAGACGTTCAAGCAGGGGCATTTCATCTCTTCCCTTTCAAACGTCTGTGGAAGGATTCTCTAGATGGTCACCAAGAACGAATATACGATGAATTATACACTTCTGATGCCTGGCTGGAGGCTCAGGACGGTATTCACAAGCTACCAAGGGAGTTCGGGTGTCGATTGGAACATGTCATCGCAGGACTTATGTTCTTTTCTGATGCTACTCACCTAGCAAACTTTGGCACTGCGAAGGCATGGCCGCTTTATGTCTACTTTGGAAATCTGATGAAATACGTACATTCGTCACCTACCTCAGGATCATGTCACCTTATAGGATTTCTGCCTTCAGTAAGCTGTCCTAATTTCCTGTTTTTCAATGTGGTGGACGTCAACTGCCATTGCAGATTCCTGATAGTATCAAAGATGTTCTGAGTCGCCTCCCTCAAATATCGAAAACTGGCATAGCCTCTCTTCATACCTTTTGCCACAGAGAATTGTTCCATGCCTGCTGGGAAATCTTACTGGATGAAGAGTTCGTTTACGCATATCAGCATGGTATCGTTTTGAAATGTTCCGACGGAGTAACGTGGAGAGTATTTCCTCAAATATTTACCTATTCAGTGGACTATCCTGAGAAGTACGCTTTCATTGCCTCAATTAAAATTGTTAGATAACTTCATGATTTTCCAGGGTTTTAATTGTGACTATTAAAGATATGGACTCGTGTGCGTGCCCTCGCTGCCTCACGCCCAAAGGTTATTTTAATTGTCTTGGTCTCGTGAACGACATGACAAGCCGTATCACCAACCTTCGAGTGTATGTTACGGCGAATGTTGTGAAGGCTCGGGAATTTATCTATACAGGAGGACATACTGTAGATGGTTCGAGAGTCGAAGACACCCTCCGAGAAGGTTCCTGGGTGCCTACTCTGGTAAGGGCGGTTTCATGTTAGTTTTTGATAAGCTCAAACTTGCACTTGCAGAATCAATTTGTTAAGCAGCTCGGTCCGCTTGGCCTAGATCCATTTTGCATGTTTGTAGTTGACCTCATGCATGAATGTGAATTGGGTACCTGGAAAGCTTTATTCACCCATCTGATCAGACTACTTAATGCCCTTCCGGGGGGTACTCAGCTCATTGCGACCCTCGACTTCAGGTGCGCGGATTTTTTTACGGAGTACCATGATCACCTGATGTGTTGCTGACCTTTCAATCTGACGTCAGATTTCGCCAGGTGCCGACATTTGGTAGGGGGGCAATTCGAAAGTTTGCGGATAATATGTCTGAGATGAAAAGGTTGGCAGCTTGTGACTTCGAGGATATATTACAGGTTTTGTGTTACCTTTCCCCATTAAGCTCTCTGACACACCCTCCAGTGCGCTATTCCAGTGTTTGAAGGTCTATTTCCCGCTCAGCATGATGGGGCAGTGCAGTCATTGCTATATCGGTTTGCGCAGTGGCATGCGCTCGTTAAGCTTAGGATCCACTCCAAGTCTACATTAATCTTTCTTGAAGGGACATTCAAACAACTCTCCCGCAACCTATGGAAGTTTCGAGCCCACACCTGCGCTGCCTTTAGCACCGTAGAGTTGCCAAAAGAGAAAGCGGCTCGCCAGAGGAGGCTGGCTCAGCGCGCAGAAACACATAATGCCACTCCCGAATCAACTGGGGCAAGAGCGAAGAAGTTCAATTTAAACACGTATAAATTTCATGCTATGGGAGATTATATGCGGACTATCAGGTTCTTTGGAACTATTGATTCTTTCACTACCCAAATTGTGCGTATCAGTTCAAGTCCCACTCATATACACCTGAAGTTCTTGGTTAGGGGGAGCTTGCACACCGAGCTCTGAAGGCGTACTATCCACTCACCAGCAAGACAGATACTCCAGCGCAATTATCCAAGCACAAGCGCAGGCGCCAGGTGCTACAGCGGCTCGCAGCAGGGGGTATAGTACCCTCCGCTAGTCAATCACCAGACGAGGTTCCACCCCCCGGCAAGCGTTATTATATAGCGACGAGCCAGAATCAACCAGTCTCTATATTCGGATTGCTTTGAGACAACAATAATGATCCAGCTCTCAAGGTAGAATCAGCATCGCCTTTTGATGCACCTTACTCATGCGGTTATCAGAAGTTCATGCCCAAACTTAAGGACCACATCCTTTATAGGCTGCAGAACTTAGATGTCAGCTACTGTGACCATATATTCACAGATGAAGAGCGTCACTCTGTTATCATTCCTAATAATACGATCTACTCCATCAACACCATGCAAGTACACTATACCACATATGACATGAGGCGCAAGTATGACACTATCAATCCTAGAACGCATGCCGATGTCATGGTGCTTTCAGGAGAGACAAACCCTAAACACCCATACTGGTATGCCCGCGTTCTCGGGATTTATCATATGGAAACATGGCTGAACAACAGGGGTCAACCTGTGAAGCACCATCTTGAAGTTCTGTGGGTTAGATGGTTGGCTCCATTGCGGAACAATAAATCTGGCATGAAGTATGCCCGTCTTCCCAAGGTTGCCTTTGTGGAAGAATCGGATACAGATGCATTCGGATTTCTTGATCCAGGGCAAGTGATTTGAGGGGCACATTTAATTCCAGCCTTTGCTTCGGGACATGGTGTAGGTTCCCTTCATCATGGAAAGTCATTGGCGCATCCTGGAGGAGAGTTAGACAACTGGGAAGCATACTATGTCAGTATGTGAGTAAAATTTATTCTTTATGCATATTATTCATTAACCTTTGAACCAGATTCGTCGATCGCGATATGTTTATGTGCCATACTTATTTCAGTGTTGGACATTCGGCAATCCTGCAGAGGATAATCAGAGATTGTTTTGATGACTCAGTGACGCGAGGCGATACCACAGGCATCATCAATAATAATCACGAGGAAGACATGGCTTATGAAGATAATAGTGGCAATAGCGATTATGACTCAGGGTGCGATGATGAAGACGAAGAGGCGAGGGGTGAAGACGAAGAGACGAGGGGTGAAGACGAAGAGGCGAGGGGTGAAGACGAAGAGGTGAGGGGTGAAGAGTTTAGTGATGAAGAAGTGGAACTTGAAGATGAGGAGGATGAGATCGAAGATGGCTCGGACATGGTGGATGGAGATGAGGACGATGACGATAACTTCCTATCTTTTTAAATTCCTTAAGGTCATTTAGTCATGGTACGCTTGAAATATGTTAGCCGCGCAGCTAGGTGATCATCAATTGTACTTGCAAATCGGTCTCATAGCATCTCGCAAACCACTGAGTCATCCAATTGAAAACCCATCATTGAGTCACTGGTGCTGGAGCCTCCTCTCGGTAAGATAGTGTCCTGCCAGTGACTGAGACTCTTGCAGGTCACACGGCATTTGCTGAATCAGTATCATCACACACCATGTTGTAAAAACCAACTCATCCTCAAGACTGTGTCTCCAAGTTGGTGCGTACTCAACCGCACATATAAAAATTTATCGGTAGGTGGCATCCTCGCATTGACAACTATCACTAATTTGCACAGCTATACTAGATACCATGAAGCCCATTCAATTCGCTAGAGTCCCAGCCTTGCCATTCTTGCCGCTGTCGCAGGGGTGAAGGCTTCTACCAATAATAGCACCAATGAAGTCTGTCGATTGATATGCTATATTGCGGCACCTAAGTGAAAACCACCGGTGAAACTCGTCGAAACTAAACCAGGCTGCTGGACCTGCTGGACTCTTCGGAAGGTCCTGACTCGGAGTCCTAGCCAACGATTTTTTACGGATAATGTATCGCATCTAGCCACCTATGGTTCTGAAGAGCGACAGTTTGAGATGACTCGAGTCTGACTGGCAATCGGAAGATTTACATGTATTTGATGGATCTGTGTATGACGCAGCTATTGCAGGGATGCCCAGATATTGCAAGCTATTGGCAGTCCGCTTTGCTTGAAAATATGGGCTGGTTTCTTTTTTGTGCACTTGGTTCCTACTTCATTGTAGATTGTCACTTGCAAGTATTGGAATCCTGTGCACTTTCAATCCTTGAATGTATAATGTTAATCAGTCTAGTATGGCTACCTAATCCTTGTCAGCCAGCTCTCACAGCGGACGAGCAATCCTGTGTTTCAAATGGTCATGCACACATGCATGTATGATACGAGCTCTCAAAGATGAGAGGCAAATGGTTGGTCAACGTCATGTCTCACATCCGCTGGGCCTGGCACCTGGTGACCATGATAGATTTAATTATCATTATGGAAGATTCGGGTGGTTAAATCCATTCACGATTCAATTCAAAGGGTGGAGGACAGTCATCTGAAAAGCGTTCTACTTAGTGGTCATGTGGAGCTTGTTGAAAGTGGAGGCCACTGGAAGTCGTTCCTACGGCCAGAAAAGTTGTCCAGCGCCAAAAGTATCTTCTCACGAGAAGGGCTTGAATAGCATTGTAATGGGGCAAATAGATAGGGCCAGGCAACAATGCACGAAATAGTTGGGATAAGTCTACTACCACCCCTCATCATCTGAAAAGGAGGAATGTCATAGCTTTGTGGTTAAATCTAATGGTATTCTAGATTTGTCGACAAATGCCCATGGATTTTTCCATGAAAAGGCCTTGAATAACATTGTGATTAAAAAACGAGATTAGGTAAGATGTCAAGCCTCAAAACGATTGGCTCGGGTGTACTACCACTACTCATTGGCTGCAGAGGCGGAATGTCCCAGTATTGCCATAAATCATTCATGTGAAGCTGGATTTACAAGCATACATAGGTATGTATGTACAACTCAAATTGCTCGCAATATAAAAGCCAATATTTGGCGGGGTAGCAGAATTAAATCGTGTTACACTTCCCACGGCTACAATATCGAGGACTCATCAATTCACTGATGGTGAAGCCGCTTGCGGCGCAGCTACAAGTGTGCCTCAAATGCCTAGCGGACTGCGAATGCCCGAGTGACATCGTGGCCATTGCGAGCTTTGACCTCGGCCAAATATTGATCAAGTTCAACCTCGAATCGGCCATTGTCTAACGCGCAGTCTGAGCAAGATTAGCAAGATAAAAAAACCGTTGGTGTAATTTGTCGAGCAGTAGATCGACTATGGCATCAGGGGCGCTCAGCTGTCTGAACAAGGCCTAGATCAACTCGCATCAAGGTTCGTGTATGTAAGTTCAAACTCAAGTTGAAATGGTCACTGTACCTGGCCTGGCGTACAGCTATTTCCAAGTTGGATTTTGGCATGTTAGCATATGGTATGGGTAGCAGTCTGAGGCTTAGCTGTCTAAAATAGCACCTTCAGGCTTCAAGCTTCAGAACGGCTCCATACGTGTAGGTTCTAATTAATATTGCACTCAAAAAATGTCGAGTTACTATCGGTTATCACCAGAACCGCGTACGTAACCGATAGTCGAACTCATAGAACATTTACTTCATTTACAAACTACTAGGATTTGCGGTGCCGATTTACACCAGGTGTGCTTGGTCGCCCAAATACTGTGATTGATGATGACATACGTATTCACTGTGCAGTCCACTAGTTGGGAAAAGATCAGCGTGTATTTAATTCATACCTACAATCTTGCAACCACCCGCGGATATCTGGATGATGGCGTTCAACAACAGGGTTTATTGATATTTATTATTGTTTATTGTTGGCAGTCAATACGGTCCCATGTGCCTGGCCTCGGTTCTGCATTATCACTACATCGTGTTTTCTGATCATGATCGTGGGTCGAAGCATTTGTACCAGTAAATTATGGCACAATTGATCCGAATACAATTGGTTTCGCTGTATCGCATGGACTGGACATATGGTGAAATATTGTGCTTCTAAATTCGTCATATTCTGCTCAATCTCAACCGTTCTGGTCATGTTCTGTTTTCACCGGGAATAGAGGTGAGCTTTGATTATCACTGCCTTTTGGCCTAATGGTTGAGGCCTGTTGAGGGACGACAGTCTCGGCTAGTAGAATTTTACCTTATTCGTACTGGCTTCTTGTCCGCCCAGACAAGTCCAAGACACGTGCATCCACCCTACTTGCTCCTTGCTCCTTGTCAAATCATTTTCTGTTGTTTCCCCTGCAGAGAGTTATCATCGATTGCACGCCACATTCACATTATTACAATCCATACATAGGTGAGCAAAGCTTGAAGTTCCGCAGTTCACAATTGGTCAATCTTATTCTAGGCCACATCGGTCGGATACGGAAAACAAGTGACTCGACACCCTTCTCAGCAGCCTAAGATCCCCATTCACTAGGCTCCTTTGCGCTGGCATGGTTTTCTTTCTCCCACTCCTGGTCCCCCCAGCCATGGCTGTGGGATCTATGGCGGTGACGGCGGTGGTTGCGGGATCTGCGGCGGTGACGGCGGTGGTTGCGGGATCTGCGGCGGTGACGGCGGTGGTTGCGGGATCTGCGGCGGTGACGGCGGTGGCTGCGGTTGCGGGATCTGCGGCGGTGACGGCGGTGGCTGCGGTTGCAGTATCTGGGGCGACGACGGCGGTCACCGTGGCTGCAGTTGCAGGCCGCTATGTAGTTCCTTCTATGGTGTCTGCGGTTGCAGCCGGCTGGTCAGCTCATTCTGCAAGAACCAAGCAAATGGAAGAAGAAGAGGCAGCAAGGAAGATGGAAGTGTCTCAGGCGCGGAAGGCTGAAGACAGTGCTAAAGAGGCGCGGGCCTGTCCAGAAGAAGTGCAACGGTTGTCTACAGAAGCTAGTCGCAGAGCAGAGGAGGCGAGGCTCGCTGTTGAGCGTCAATGGTTCGAAGGCGTTCGCCCCGAGTGTCGCCCTTCGGTCGAAGATATCAGTCGGATGAAGGAACAGTATCATTATTGTCCAGGATTCATTCATATCGCAGTTGTTGGCTCTGCTGGAGCTGGCAAGTCGTCCTTCATCAATGCCGTTCGTGGCTTGTCCAAAAATGATCCTGTGGCCGCTCCTACGGGAACCACTGATACTGTCGCGAGATACGCTGATCCGCAGCAAGATTCTCGGATGATTTGGTACGACGTTCCCGGTTCAGGCACTCCAAATGTGTCTGACTGGCAGTACTTCAATGACATGGGCCTCTACATCTTCGACTGCATCATCGTGCTTACAGACAATCGTGTCTTGGATTCCGACCTCTCCATCCTTCGCGCCTGTAAACCTTTCAAGAACATTGAGGCGTTCATTGTTCGCTCCAAATCAGACCAGCACATCAATAGGATGGTGTGCGAGAAGATGCCGCAAGGTTTCGATCCTTGTGATCCAGACATGGACGCCGAAACACGTTCTCTTTTCCTACTAAACAAATTAGAAGAACGACAAAGATTCATCGACGAGACGTCCCAGGGTGTGCAAATGCACCTCGAGAGGGAGAAGTTACCTCCTAAGAAGGTCTACATTGTTTGCATGGACGGCATGCTTGCAACAGCAAACAAGATCCGCTCCTCAAAGGCAATTGACGAGGCAGATCTTCTGAGTGATGTTAAAGGATTTGTGTTGAAGCGTCTACAGTCGGGGTGCTAAAAAAAGTCGGATACTTTCGTTCGATTGTCGATCAGATTGTTTAGTGTAATCCAGCTTAGCAGTCCCGTCCGGGATCCTGACATGACACAAGAACTTGGATTAGTGTTACCGTTTGTTTACTGATTTTTGTCACTGTACCTGGCTCTCCTGTAATCTTACATAATGCAAGCATCTGCCTGAACAGTGAAGCCGCTTGCGGCGCAGCTACAAGTGTGCCTCAAAATGCCTGGCGGACTGCGAAATCAACCAAGATGAAACTGATAGTAACCAATAGTAATACTGGGTCGTCTAGGTACATTCAGGGAGCTAGACTCTGATTAGTGTCCCGGCGGTTCTTACGATGCAGAAGTCCATAATATCGGTTGAACTTGTGACCCTCGTCTCTATTGCAGCTTCTAAGATCCGGTACGTAACTCTCATGTTCGCTAGTATTTTGTAACGTAAGTACACATACCGTATAGACAAAAGGAGGTAAGTGAAACACTAACTAGTACGGTAACATTATTCCCTCTTTCTATGTCATGATGTTACCTCCAAGTGGCGCGTGCAATATGATATAAAAGACACACCAGCATTATAACCTCCTTTATTCGTTTCACTCCTTCAACCTACACTTACAGACAGAAATGTCCTCCAACCTACTTCAATACAAATACCTTCTTCCCCTTCACTTTGAAGACTTCAACTATCTTTCGGCTCTCCTCCTCATACCAGTACCCATCTTGTTGGCCCATATAATTCCTTATCTCAAGGATCGTTACAACCAACGGAGCATACCAGGTCCATTCCTTGCACGCTTTTCAGATATCTGGCTAGGTTGGGTAGCAAGTCAAGGTCATCGCTCAGACGTTGTACATCAACTGCATAACAAGTACGGTATGCCCATATGACCACTCCAGTCACATGAACTTTAGCTTATCTTCCTGCTTACTATAGGAACCTTTGTCCGTCTTGCCCCAAATCACGTTTCCATCGCCGACCCAGACGCGTTGCAAATTGTATATGCCCATGGTAACGGCAGCCTGAAATCCGACTTTTATGACGCCTTCGTCTCCATCCACCGTGGTTTGTTCAATACTCGGGACCGTGCTGACCATGCCCGTAAGCGCAAGATTGTCTCTCACGTCTTTTCGCAAAAGAATGTCCTGGAGTTTGAGCCTTCTGTCCGCCTCTACGTTGCCCAGTTCATGAACCAGTGGGACCGTTTATTCGATCAAGCCCTCGAAAGTCAATCTGGAACCGAGGGAGAAGGTTGGTTTGGCAAGGGAGGCCGTTTGTGGCTCGATTGCCTTCCATGTAGGTAGTCGCTACCTTTCAATTTCCAATACCACTGATTGGTGTCACGTAAGGGTACAACTATCTGGCTTTCGATATCATCGGAGATTTGGCATTCGGTTCCCCGTTCGGAATGATCCTGAACGCCAAGGACTCTGCCCCTGTGGCTGTTTCACAGAAAGATGTCATGGACTCCTACGGCTCACAGAATGAGTCTGCATACGTCGATATCCCTGCCGTTCAGATTCTTAATGATCGTGGAGAGTTCTCGGCTTCTATGGGCGTTCTACCTCCCGCCTGGCGATCCTGGGTTCGTCTGCTTCCTTGGTACCGTAAAGGTGGAATGGCTGTCAAGAATTTGGCTGGTCTCGCAATTGCTGCTGTCGCTAAACGTTTTACTGCTCCAACCGACCGCGTCGATCTCCTGAGTAAGTTGCAAGAGGGACGTGATGATGAGGGAAATATCATGGGCAGAGAAGAACTCACCGCAGAGGCCCTCACTCAACTTATTGCCGGTTCCGACACTACTTCCAAGTGAGTTTTCTAGCTAATCATGGTCGATCATCTTTCCCATTCACCTCAGCTCGTCATGTGCTATTACATATTACCTTGCTGCCAATCCTCCTGTACAACATAAGCTCCAAAAGGAGCTTGACGATGCCCTCGGCAGTGAAGATGAATACGTGTCGACATACGAACAGGTCAAACGTCTACCTTATCTGGAAGCTGTTATCAATGAAGCATTGCGTATTCATTCGACATCTTCCTTGGGTCTTCCTCGTATAGCTCCTGAAGGAGGTTTGACCATCCAAGGCATTCATTTCCCACAGGGCGCTGTTTTGAGTGTTCCAAGTTACACGATTCATAGGGACACTAAAGTGTGGGGAGAAGACGCGGATGTATTCCGTCCAGAGAGGTGGTTCGAGCGTGATCATGCCACTCTGAACAAAGCTTTCAATCCGTTTTCCTATGGGCCCAGGTACATGACGTTCAATGCCACACGATCACTGACCTGCTGATGTTAACCACCTATCTTTTAGAGCATGTGTGGGACGCAACCTTGCATCCATGGAGCTATTAATTATCATCTCCTCTGTTCTCCGGCGCTACGAATTCGTCCTGGCCGACCCGGATAAAGTGGTGTGTTCCTTCCGTGCCATCCCTCTCACACGAGCTAACTTCAATGACCTAGTTTGACACGCGGGAAGGGTTTCTGCGAAAACCTGTGGAGTGCCGGGTGGGAATTAAGCGTCGGCAGTTATGAAACCAAGGGTACTCACGCTCTCTTAACCTGTTTTGAGAGTTTATCCTCATCTCTTTGTTTGTCGTTGTTCTATTGTTTCCTTGTACAATACCAGGCTTCTTCCACGGTACACTGGAGCAAACTTTCAGTTATGGGCTGATTCTATTCTTGTTTTATTGGTCCATTGTTACCCTGACAGGAACATCGGAGTGGAGTACGGATATATCACGGTCCCCTCCAATCACCCTCGTTCCCTACTCTCGCCATCCACCTGTGAGACCATCCTTTCCAAGGCGGTGGAGGCCAAGGTGGGACCCATGTCTGCATGTCCTTATATAATTGAGCCTATAGTATATCTTGAGCATATCATATCTAATCCCGCCTCAAGGCGTGCAGTGCCCCACTTTATCTGACTGACAGCCTCGCGCCATGCGAAGACAGCACCATGGCCTCAACAACAAGCACGTCCCCACAAAATTCAAGCACCAGCAATTCTAACAACAATAATGAAATGATGAATTTTTTCAACACAAATGAATCGCCAACACTGGTAGTCGCGTTTCTGGTGATCGGGCTGGGTATGTTGACCATGGGGGGATTGTTTGCGTGGAGAAAGATGCGTAGAGAGAGACTCTTGGTCCAACCTATCAGGCCAACTCGGGTTCGCCCAGGGAAGAAACGAATCGTATTAGGAGAGAAACCTACACTTTGGGATTTGTGGACGAGAAGAGAAGAGGTGATGATCGATTTAAAATGGGAAAATATAACGGTACGTCAAGCTCCGCAGTCAGTGTTGGACATGGTGCTCATTTGCTATTGGCTCACCCATGGCTAGCCCTTTTGCGCCACACTCTTCTGTCCGATAGAAGAGCCCCCTCGGCCAGACTCGAAAGCCCTCGAGCCACCACATCAAAATCCACCCCGTTCATCTTCTACGATGAATCGGATGTCTGCTTTTAAACAGCATTTTCGACCCATGAATCCTACGCATCTGACACCCCCGCTAGAGCCACAAGCGCATGAACTTGATGATATTTCTGGACGATCGGGGTCGAGGGTTACCTCGCTGACTCGGACGGAGGGCTCGTCTGTCGTGATGGCCTTTACAATCATTGCAATGCCTTCTCCTAGTAGGAAGCACGACAACTTGAACGCTGCGAGCTCTACAGCATCAGACCGGGCGTCTATGCCAGAGCTGCTCCATGATACGGAGCTTGGAGAGTACTGCATCGGATCGGCGGAGGTGTCGTGCAGTGAAGACAGATGACAAGGATGCGGTGTACTTATCATGGGACTGCTTGACCTGATCTTTTTTTTTGATACCTGATCGAATGCTGTAACTTATGTATGACACTTATACCCATCTGAGCTATACTAGTAGGGCTTATTGATGCTGTATCGTTAGTACAGACTTGAAGACGGACTTGGAACTTGCCTGGCGGAAATATAGCGGCTGTTGGAGCCTGCAGATTCTACACGAGTTGTCTTCGTGTTCTTGAAGGTGTTTGGTGAAGTTGTGAAGGCTTCGGAATAGCGTAACCCGAATTGGCTTCAGGATCTTAGGAATCACTGTAGTCAACGACAATCACATTCAATTTCAAGTTCCTATCGTCAACCATACCGGTACGGCGTGTCGATAAACTACAGTAACAGTACTACTTCAACGTTCAACGTTGACTCGGGTAACAATACAAGACTATAAGTGCAGAGGCTATAAGTACAGAGTGATACGCGCGCGCAATAACGCATACGTAGAACAAAATATACACGATGCTAGGACACTAACAACACACACCTGACGAGTCGAGGAGGGGTCTGGCATAGTAAGATAAAAAAACCGCAGGTCAGCAAATTAGTTCATAAATGAATCTCCATAATTCAATGCGCCACGTTCTCAACAGCACCGCTGAGAGAACATGCTAATAGTGGGCGCGGGGTCTGAAATCGCGTGACAGCGTGAGGACGACTTGCCACTGCTCTCTCCTCCTGACCAATGAGGTCAGTCCAGCGAACATGGTCGTTGAGAGCAGACAGTCCGCCCGGCGGACACCCGCTAAACGCACGCGCTCGGGGTCTAAAGACGCCCTGCATCGCGCCCGGTGTAGATCTTTGATCCGGCTGCGCTGCTTCAACGACATGCCCTCCCACTCACGCACCTGCAGAAGCTGGTGGAGTGTCTCATAAATCGCCTCTAACACATTCTGTACTGTCACCCCAGTTGGGTTACGGGCTACTATCTCCCATTCAGGAAATAATAGGTCACAGACAAGGTGCAACTTTGGAATAGGAGGATTAGTTGCAAACTGTGAAAGGTGGGATGACAACAGAGGTATGTTTGCTATTTCTGCGGAACGCGTTGGATGGTAGCGCACATCCCATTCTATGGGGACTTGTGCGTGATAGCGCTCCCCGCTGGGAGAACCAGAAAAGAGGGGGTTGAGCTTGACACCGTGCGTAGAAGTTATGGAGGTAGGCATGGTGGGCGAAGTGTGGGATGAAGTTTGGAGGGTTATGGGAGGACAGAAGCAAGAAGACGAGTTTTATACATGATGAAGCATTCCATACGTGGTATTGATGCCTTGCGGCAGTGATATGACTAGGGCTTCACCGCAGTCAATACCAACAAAAGATAACTGACTTGCCTCTTCGAAAATCCGCACCCCACACTTTGCTTAGAATTAGGCGACGCGTATTCGCCTTCTCTGAGTTTGATGTCTCCGTATACCAGATGCGGAAGTGCTCATTAATGACCACAGGGCGCACTTGTTGTAATCACATCAGCCACAACACGTTGTGATATTAAGTGTGTGAAATGGTGATGACAGATTGCGGGGAAGAAGGGAAAAGAATATGCTGTATTACTATGAGGATGAAGAAGGCAGTGAAAAGCCGCTGCCTTTTTAGAAAGCGATGTCAGACATAAGCTGAGCGGGGCCGAGCAGAGGGGCCATAATTTTTCCGCGAATGCAAGACTTTGCAATATCAGAGCCTCGCGAAGCCGTTTGAGATGCAGAAGAAGATAATCCAAATTCAAATCCAGTTGAGGATGACGCACGTATCTATCACGGATGTGTCGGCTTTTGTCGGGAAAAATCACCCAAGGACGGCAGGACAGAGGAGTCATGTCAATGAGGCGCGGGTCCGATGAGTATTGTGACTCCGAAAACATGAGGCCTTTGTTTGAATTAAATTGTACTATGAATGGAATGCCTATCTGACGGGCGGCGCCGTTTTTAAACAAGGGGAAGCGCGATCACCGTGGAGAAAGGAGGGAATGCTGAGGTTGGCGCAGAGTTGCCTTCCCAGGACCAACTAAGATGGCACGCGACCCTGGACAGACAATGATTATTAGTGGGGCCTATCGGATGATACCGACTTGCTGTATGCTCCAGCTGATGAGGACGTAAAGCACAAGGCGTCAAGGTTGTCAGACCGAATGAAAGACCATGTGATTACCCTTGGAAGACGCTCAAAAACAGTAATTCAACGTCGACCCATGTAATTGTGCAAATGTCATTTGAACTAGTGGCTGGCATGTACGCCTCATGTTTCAAGCATTGCAAAGTGTCCAGAATAGCAAAGAGTCCAAGACTATAATGGTGCAACAATTAATGTACCCTGGTAAGGTATGTCAAAGGAGAAAGATAGCACGAAACACGTAGCAATCGCAAAAATCAGAACAGCGCCACGGCTACTGCGAATCTAAGTCATGATAGCACACGTTCGATGTCCCAATAACAATCTCATACAATGGTTTCTGCTTCTTCAAAACCACACCTTTCGACGGAGGTAAAAACGGATCAGGCGGTCGCGGCATGGCTATCAAGACCGAAACCTGCAGGGAAGACTTATCCACCGGGAGCTCCACCCTCGAATGATTCAAAAGTGGGGAAACAGCCACTTCAGGAAGGATGGGAGGAGAAAAGAGATAGGTTATCTCAGGTGGTATGCGGCCGATAACCTGACGTTTCCAGAAAGAAGGTCTCGGTGCTTGGCTGTCCAGTGACGGTGGCAATGGCATGTCGTACTTTTCCGTTGCCAGCGGCTGTGAAGGGTGAGCTGATCAGAAGGACATAGACACTAACAAGGAACGGGTATTACCTGGGTGTCCTTCCATTGTGAACCATCCTGACCCAGCGAAACCCATACATCCCACATTGGAGGCTTCTGCATACGCCTCTTTTGCAAGGGGATATCAACTCGCAACATCTCATCGATCATGTGGCGCCGTATGACCAGACGATGCCATACGAGTCCACTAATCATGAATAGACCGAAGATTGACAAAACACTGATAAGAAAGCCCAAGAGAAGAGATGAGCCGGTATTCGATGTGCTTCCATTGCTTGTCGGCGTCGAGGTAGGAGCGGATGATAACGTCGATGAAAGCAACGAGGAGTACTGGCTCGTTGGCGACGTAGTCATGGTTCTCTTCGACGGCGATACCTAATCGTGGAGGGCATTCCCAAGGCGAACGGATGTTATAGCATGTAACATACGATGCTGAGCGTGTCAGCGTGAACACGACAGTGCCTTTCAGAAATCAGGAACTTTGTCTGACTGATAGACCCACGTGACATGATGCGTACATAAGTGACTTCCCAGTACAACCCCAGTAAGACTTAAACGTTCTGAACTACTGAGTAACAACGAAAAGAACAGGCGGTGTATAGAGTACAACAGGGTAATATTGTTCACAACTTTACGATGCTGTAAAATAAGATGAAAATGAAACCTTCCAAGTGTCCATCACCAGTTGAGATCTGGAACGAAAATGCCAGTAAACCTGAATGTCCCGAAAATACACCCAAACCCACGCACCATGTTGAAGCACAGCTCTTGCCCGCTCTCTCCTCCGGACATCATCCAGAATTCCCACAACGTGTCTGTCTAGCATGTCAACATATGGCTTGAGACTTGTATGTTCCCAGTCTGAATCAAAATATGAGCGAGAACAACGGGCACAGTTACAAGTGGTGCACTCACTTGCGCCCTCGCCTGCCTTGTCGAGTTCTTGAAGGAGTTGCATAACTGTAGGAACTGCATTGGGGTCGAAATTTTCCACGCGGTTCGGGTCAACGGGGACGCAAACCCGGCCGGTTTTAGGATGCACACAGAATGGTGCCTTGAGAAGATGGTTTCGGTGCTTGGATACTTCGGCATCTAGGCGTGGATATGTATATTGCAAAATAATGTCTTCCAGAGCGGCCAGATTTCGGGCCTGTGAGGCGTCAAGAATGGCATGGACAGCGGGAGCGAAGCACATACACCCGTACCCTTCACCTCAGCCTTCAGCTCGTCCCATTTCTTCGACGATTCAATGCCGGGCTGTTTCTCCCACCGCTTTTCGAGCGTCTCGACAATTTTCTTGTCCGGAACCAGTTTAAGCAGCGTTCGCCAGCCGTCCTCGGATAGGAAGCATTCTTGGTCATCCAACAATGGATACCACATCCTACTCCCTTCATCGCGCGCATGCCACAGAGAAGGTGGCAGATCTCCTGGGTGGCTCTTCGTTCCCATGCCTCTTACATTGACCTTCTTCGCCATCTCCTTACCTCCTTCTATCACAGTAAGTGCCCCAACCACAGCTCTACGTAGTTCGTCGGTAAGCCCCATGGCCTCGTCATCGCTGACCCACAAATGGATACCGCGACGGCCCGAGTATACCCATAACAATTGATGATATCCGAATTGCGTACGCAAGGCCGAGTCAAGGACGCGCACAGCGTTGGCGATGAATGCCCAGCAACGCTTGCATATTCCTGCTGAGGTGCAGCATGTGCGCACGCCATCATAATCAGTCATATCGATATCGAACACCAGCTCGCGCTTCAACGGTGTGAAGAGTTTCCCAGACTTTACAGACCGCGCCAATTTCCGCTCACTTGGCTTGCGTATTGTCAATGTAAACGTCAAGCAGATCGAAAGACGACTCACCCGAGACGAGTACATAGGCCCGATCTCAAAGCGCGTTGGATTGAGTGCGCACACCTGCTTTTTGAGTTCTTCTGCATTCGAAAAGCAGTTATAACGTAGATACACGTCTCCCTGGAGAGTAAATGCGAATTCGCGGTTTGTAAACAAATCTTTTGGTGTGTGTTCTTGATTAAGCCATGTGAAGATGGATTTGAAAGGGTATAGCATGCGATAGAACTGGAGCATCACTTCTGGCGATGTCTCTGCAGAGTCGGCCATTGTATGAACGAAGGAATAACAAATCAAGGTGTGTGCTGTTAACCGTCGATACCGTGACTTACATGAGGAGTTGAGTGACACAAAGCACGTGAGGAAGCGTCACGCGCATAAGTCACGCTGGTTCGTGCACGCAGACTTGTGTCAGCTTAGAAACAAAACACCAGATCATCAGGCATGTTCAAAACCAGTATATATTCTGGCTATTTCAAGCCTCGGTTTTTTCCGTACGCAACATAACATCTTGCATATCATATGAACTGGCTGCGAATGGATCAAACCAATACGACTTATGTGCACTTCACGTGCGAGAGAGCAATCAACAGAAACCCAAGTTGCCCATTCAATAATAAATCTGCTACAGAGGCAGAAGCGAATATTCGTCATCATAATCGGAACGTGCATTCACAATCATCTAGCGTTCAGTGCACAAATGGCTTCCACATGCATAACAAGCTAAAGATCGAGTGTCCAAGGACATATTGAATTGCATTGTCATTCCACCACTGCTATAGCATGTCACTACCAGGAATCGGAACTGGAGTTGTCGGATGGAATCGAAAGTGTTGAGTGACGAGTGTCTGCAACCTTTCACGGCGCTACTGTCGAACGCAACGTAGTATGTGTTATGGATCCCTAAGTTGCAATTACTTTGAATCACAACATAAAAGACATTCCTTGGAGCACTATCGGCGGACATGCATCATAAGTAGAGGCAGTTCTTGTCCAGGACATAAGCCCGTTAAGGGAGCAGAATTTGCACCCATAATCCTAGGAATGTTCAAGTTGTGCTGCTACTCAAAAGTATTGACTTATACCAACCCTTCGAGACAACGACGTACCCTCGTGTACCAAAAGTTATCATTCGAGCGTATTAGAGCGTCTACTAGAGTACGATGATGGCATAATACTCACTGAACGTTGTGTGCAATACAGATTCAGAGGCATACACAGTGGTATCGCTTGCCGACTTGAACACCAAAGATCACAGCATGGGTCCTAGGTTGATTTGCACCTCTTTTGAATAAGGAAGCGGTGTCCATAGGAAAGATAACTGAGGAAGGGTGTAATCTAGCATCAGCGCGATAAAAGGGATGACTCCAAGCATTGAACATCAAGGACAGAAGGAAGAAGACAACCGAGAGGATACACGCCAGTCTGGAGCCGAGCTGGAGCCTGTCCATCTAGTCCTGTATTCGAAGCTCCTTGAAGAATCCATCCCACAGAAGTCAGAGAATTTCTTGTTCAATTAGCAGTGCAAATACGTGGACGCAAATATGTCAATGTTCTCCGTTCTAACTCTTCCACTTCCGGGAGTGTATGTGGCTGAGTTCGACCTTCAGCTTGGACCACTGAATGCCGCCACTGATCAATAATGTCCGTCTCTGAAGCGCAATCACGGCGGGATGACTCGAAATCCACGGAAGATATGCAGAGCGTGGAGGTTGTCGATGAAGAGCTCGGAGACGATACGAACTCAGATGCGATGACCAAGAAACGGAAAGAGAAGGAGCCGCAGCGCGAGCGCGAGCTGGGGAAGTCAATCTTACCATTCTCAAGAGTACAGAAGATAATCAAAGCGGACAAAGTACGTGTTCATAGATCCTACTCAGGTGGCGTATAGTGTCATGCAGCATTTCAGGAACTTCCAATAGTCGCGCGCGACGCGACTTTCTTAATCTCACTTGCCACCGAGGAGTTCATCAGAAGACTTTCAGAGGCATGTCAGAAGCTTGCGGAGCGGGAGAAGCGAGCAACTGTGCAGCAGAAGGACGTTGGTACGTCTGGAGCGTGCTATATGGATAATTCGATTCTCAGTTTCATCCTCTCACAGCAAGTGTAGTGCGGCGAGCAGAGGAATTTATGTTCCTCGAGGGTACGTTCCTCCCGAGCTTTACCATTCCCATCTCTTTTCATAGCTTCGCATGCAGAAATCATTGCTTTTCAACGCACAGAACCTCCACAAAAACGCAAACCTAAAGCATTACAGAATGCGGAGAGCCAGAGCGAACCAACGATGCTTGATAAGTTTGTTAATAGAGGAGAGGAGAGTCAGGAACTAGATAATACACCCCCTCCAGATGTTGTCATGGACGAAGATGGGACAATGTATGCAGGATAAATCGTAATCTATGAGGGTAAGAATCATCGGCCCGATTCTTTTTGAAGACATAACTACCCAGGAGCGGCTGACGAAGGTAAGTACATTCCCTCACTTTCCGTATCATTACATGATTGCGGAGGTTTGTGTAAGTGTGGTTCTTATAGTTGATGGTAATTAACGACTGCGGATGTTTATAGGCAACCACTGGGGCCGTGTAGTCCTCTGCGTGGACGTGCCGGAGCAATCTTCATCACGGCTTCACTCAGACGCTGTGCGCGTCTTCCATGGTCAAAACCAAACAAGTTCGCACTCACACCGTGCAGTGTCCATTGACACGCTCGGTGACTACCGTTCTCATCACTGATTCGCATCTATATATACCATACGATGATTCTCTTCTCCTCAAGACCTTCACATTTTCTGCCTGTTCTGATTGTTCTCTGTTTTTGTTTCCCTTTCGCAAAAAAATTACAACTATCCTTTCACATCTTTCCTACTGTAAACCATATAAAATGTCTATTGTACTTACTCCCTACTGGTCGCCGAGTGAGGGCATCCAGAAGCTCAAGATGGAAGCACGGGGTGCGTTGGTCTACCCCATTGATACCCATATCTCACTGAAATTTTACTGCCTTTAGCTAAAGCCCCAGTTGTGCCAGGCCTCGCGCCACCAGTTTTCAATATGAAAGCTCAGATGGATCGTACCCTTCTCCAATTACGCTCCAGGACATCCCCTATCGAGAAATATACTTTCCTCGCGCAAGTCAAGCAAGCAGATGTCGAGGCCTTTTACAAATTATGCCTCGAATACATGTCGGTATGAGACAGGTGTCAGAATCTTTGGAAACCGTAATTCACTGTTTATACCAAGGAAATCACACCTATAATCTACACACCAACGGTCGGTGACGCATGCCTCCAGTACTCGAAAATTTACAGAAATCCTGAGGGTTTGGTAATGAATACAAATACCTCACGGGTCTCCTTCGCTTAATGGGTACTGCAGTTTATCTCTCTCAAGGACAAAGGTAAAATTGGGGACATTTTGCGCAACTGGCCCCTTGCGAATGAGGCTCGAATCAGTGTTATCACAGATGGTTAGTGTCATACCATTTGGTTATATGATTAGTGCTTGATAATATGCACCAGGTTCGCGCATACTTGGGCTTGGTGACCTTGGTGTGAATGGGATGCCCATTGCCGTTGGAAAACTCTCTCTTTATGTGGCTGGTGCTGGGTGCGTCTACCCCTAGTCTTATTCTTGTGACTACCCGACCAATTGATTCCAGTATTCGCCCATCGTCCACTCTCCCCATCACGCTTGACCTTGGAACTAACAACTCCTCTAATCTTTCCGACCCCTTGTATCTCGGGCTGCGCCAGCGCAGGCCCTCTGACGCGGAATACAATGCCTTCATGGATGAGCTCATCACCGAGATGAGACGTGTCTACCCTAAAGTCTTGGTGCAATTCGAGGTTCGTTAATATTGTTCAACTTTTTCATACTAGAGACATGATCATTCTCGCGGACAATAGGATTTCTCCACCGACCATGCATTTTCCTACCTTGAGCGTTTCCGTAATAGTCTCCCACTATTCAACGATGATATCCAAGGTACAGGTGCTGTTGTCCTCGCAGGGCTGCTTTCCGCTGCACGACTGGTTCCCATCCCGCGCAACGAACATAGAATCCTGCTATTTGGCGCGGGAAGCGCTAGTGTAGGTGTTGCTAAACAGCTTATGAGCTTTTTTACAATCACTGGGATGAGCGAGGAAGCGGCCAGGAGTCAAATCTGGCTTGTGGATTCGAAGGGACTCGTTTACGTAGGCAGGGAAGAGGTTGCTGATTACAAAATGTGTATGTGTCCTTTTCTTCGGAGGGATGGTTCACACCTGACGGACTATGGCACAGATTTCGCAAGGAGGCATTATACAGGTCTTCCAATGAAAAACCTTACAGAAATTGTTGAGTATGTGAAGCCAACTGTGCTCCTTGGTCTCTCGACAATTACGGTATGATTCAAACATGTATTCTGTATTCATCATTGCGCTCACTCTCTCTCAGGGTGCGTTTACCCCGGAAGTTATCCGTCAGATGTCGAAGAACACACCTCGCCCCATCATCTTCCCTCTCTCCAACCCCATACATCTCTCAGAGTGCACATTTACTGAGGCTCTCACGCATAGCAACGGCACCGCAATATTTGCAAGTGGCTCGCCATTTGGAAGCGAGATCATTGGTGGCGTCAGGAGGGAACCGGGCCAGGGTAATAATATGTACATTTTCCCCGGTAGGTTCTCTCTCCCGTTCTATGCCTGTGTCGGAGCTGATTGCTGGATCTCAGGGCTTGGTTTGGGCGCGATACTGTGCCGCGCCAAGAGCGTAACGGATAGTATGGTACAAGCATCTGCACTCGGATTAGCGGACTCTCTTTCGTGGGATGAACGAGCACTAGAGCTCGTGTACCCCCGAATTGCGCGCATCAGGGAGATCAGTGCACATATTGCTGTCAAGGTGATACGGGCAGCGCAGAAGGCGGTATGTCTTGTTACCGTATGATCCTCGAAATCAGTCAAAAGTTCACAAGTTTTTAGGGCGTGGACAACTCGACGGATCTGAAAAGAATGGATGATACGCGCTTATTAGAGTTTGTCAAGGGTAAGATGTGGAACCCTTGAATGTTTATGTAAAGAAGCTGTACTACTTGATGTTCTGTGAGAAATTTGTCAGGACGGCCTTAAAGCGGCAGCTTTCAAATTCAACAACGCCAAACACGAGTTGCGGTCAATCAAACGTTACCTTGTGGCACTTGCCTCGTGACCGACAGCGCGACCGGGTTTTATAATAACAGCAACATTGAGAGCTTCTTATTGGTCCCTGGGTCGATGATCAGCTTGTTGGAGTGAAATCGGAGAACAGTCACGACCCATGATGATGTACTTGGCAAGTTCAGCTGATCGATCCTCCTGGAGAATGCCGTTCAGTTATTTCAAAGAGTAGTATGACAAGCTCTTCTCGAATTAGGGCTGCCAGTGATCGGTACATCACAGTTTCACCGTATGTAGATAATGAAGAATGTTTGATTTCCCCCTTGTAAGTTATGGAAGTTAGCGTGCAGCGCAAACACATTTCTTGAGCGCGTTCTGGTGTACCACGAGCCATGCACAATAACTGTGTTTTGTTGCTAGATTCGCATGAAGTTGTTCACTGATCAAGTTAAAATACCAATAACAGAAACTGGTCGCAGGCTTGAGAAGATCCGTTACAGATCTCACTAAAATCTTCCATAGCCTCGAAGAGACTGATGGAAGACTACTCCATGAGCCAATCCAATCTAGAATGCCCTATGACAAACATAAGTGAGTAGTAACACCATTGAATGTCACTTACTCCAGGGCGGATCTCAAAAGATGTTCTATAGGAGTCTGGAGAACATCGGGGTCCGGGGATCGAACAACTGGGCGGTTGATGAAAATACATTTCGGGTGTCAACAGTCGGCGCAATTGATCATGAGAGCTTCACAGTATTCGCGAACTATAGGCACTGCTCAGGCCAGAGGACGAACCTATATATGAATCATAAGAATCTACGACCACCAATAGGACGTCCGAGTCCGGTGTGAACGACGATCGATTGGGATTCCTACAGTCAATCACACACATACTAGTGTGATACAAAACCCCCACATTACTCGGTCCGTCAGCCTTTCCTCGAGGCTTCATATACCATTGCCAGGCCGCAGGGGATATGGATATGGAGATGTAGATCCGGTACCCAATCAGATTAACGACGATGATTATAAATTATTATAGGCCCATCTGTAAACCTGAGTACTCACATAAACGATTCCACATTGCACAGGCCTAATCAGATGAGCCGCATGTGCCATGCCGCTGCTCCAATTTCGGCGATTCCGCTCTCCTGGATATCGCCTATTAAACAATAACCTACAGTCTACTGTCACTGCCAGTGATGAATCTTTCAGAATAACGTGTAGCAACTATGAGTTCTCCGTATGAGATCGATTGGCCCATCTGCGCATAAAATCCAAATATTACATGTGTGTGGGGCGAACCATGTTGATTATGCTGGATGCGTGTTTTTCCAGGCTCCCTCCATATTGAATCATGACATCACCGCTGGCTGGGGCTATTTGAACAACAGACCCGGGGCCCATGGTCATCCCTCGCACGGACAAGGCGCCCGTGAGAAATCGGAGTGTATGTCCGGTAGAGCGGTCATTTACTTAGCGGTTATGATCGCGACAGTTGTACGACATACTAGTGACTTTCTACGAGTCCAGCTGAGCAGGAGAATGGGGTGTATATCAAGGAACTGTCAATTAATGAGAGAGGAAGCATGAGAAATTCGGCTCAGTTGATCAGCCTGAGAGTGAAGGAATGTAGTTTCCATAAAAGGAGAATGACGTAGAGCTAGTGGCGCGGAGGGTACCCTGTTTTTGTTCGTGTGGAGCCCATCTGTAAAATGAACGAAACAGATCCAAGCGCACAGCTCGCAAACGTTAGCTTTTTCTTGTTCCTAATTTACAATACCCTTAAATTTTGTTTTTCAGATCTTCTCGCAGGTCGAGCTCGCTGTTCTCTACGTCCTCTAGAACACTTACTAACCTGGCAAAACACTTCAGTACCATCAATTCAGTAGCAACCGACGCGTTACGCGGGCGATAAAGCCGCGACGCATCGCGAAGCCCATACCCTAAAATAAGTAACACCAAGCCAACGATACCCTTGCAGCCGTACTAGCGCCTTCCGCTCCAGATGGCGTCAGCGCCGCCTCTTTCTGTGCGTTCATTCACTTACTTCTTCTCTTCCTCTATTATCTAGGTGCTAATGCCTTTTTTATCTCTTTCTCCTCCTCACTTGTCGCAACAGGATTTTTCTGCTTCTCATCTGACACGTCCCTCTGAGTTCTCGGGTCCCACAAATGATGACATTGAGGCTGTCATTCAAATGGCCACATCATCTGGCAATTCTCAGGATTCCCACCAGCTAGCTCCTCTACGAGATACCCGCGCTCAGTTGTTCGTTGGCAATGTATGGACGTCTGTAGACCTTCCTGAATGCTGATCAACTCTGACCGAATATTGCAGCTCCCGTATCGAGTCCGTTGGCAG
This sequence comes from Suillus cothurnatus, assembly GCA_016758765.1. Classification (NCBI taxonomy): domain Eukaryota; kingdom Fungi; phylum Basidiomycota; class Agaricomycetes; order Boletales; family Suillaceae; genus Suillus; species Suillus cothurnatus. Next base: position 160,589 of record JABBWL010000015.1, on the reverse strand, counting down.
GACCTCAAGGATCTTTTTCGTCGCGCAGGCACTGTCCTGCGTGCTGATGTATCACTAGGTCCTGACAATCGATCACGTGGCTATGGTACTGTCCTTTTGGCCACCGCGGAGGATGCGGGAAGGGCAATCGACATGTTGAATGGATATTGCTGGCAGACCAGAGTCCTGGAGGTACGCCCCGACAGGCTTGGCGCAAGTGTCGACTGAAATGGGCGCCAGCCTCGCAATCAGAGGCACAAATGGGCATCCCTCAGGATTCCCATCTTCAGGCAGACCACATGATGACAACACGTTTGCACAGGATGTGGTAGGTGGTGCTGGAATGAAAACTCTCTTTGTGGGTAACGTGAGTCTGTCAATCTTCTTCCCTGATTATTTTTTTCCCTCTTTCATTGATACTCCCTCTTTTTGTATGATCATTATGTGAGATTCGAGTTTATACAATTACCTTCTCTGGATATTTCTTGGCTCATCTTTTGCCTTCTTTGCCACAATGTCTGTTTTCTTACCTTTTTTCCACTTCAGCTTCCCTTTCATATCCAATGGCAGGATTTGAAGGACCTATTTCGTGCTGCTGGTGCTGTTGCTCGAGCAGATGTTACCGTTGGGCCTGATGGCCGCTCCCGCGGTTTCGGAACAGTCAGTTTTGTTACGGAAGACGGTGCTGAGCGCGCGCGTAGGATGTTTGATGGGTGCGTGGCTGCCTTTTCATAATGCACGATGTGCCTTTCGGGTTCATGTGCACATCCCTCTCTTGTTCAAATATTGAACATAAAATATTTCCGCTGTGTGATGTGGGGTGTCACAGCACTACACGCGATAGAGTAACCCCTTCGATGCATTCGTGTTCTGTTAATCGGTATTCGCTCATGTGCTGACTGTTCGTCATTATCATTTATTCCAGGTATGAATTCAATGGACGACCGTTGAAGGTCCACTACGATAAATTCTCGCCGTCCGCAGCTCCAGTACCTCTTGTTGGCGTACAAATACCAGTCCCATCTACTATATCACGGTATGATGCTCTTGCATCTCACTTGCAATCCCTACAACTGGAGCCCCATCAGTTGGGACGCCAACAAAACGAACATCTATCTCAGCTCAAACTTGACGGGCTTTTGCATTCCCAACTGGATTCGCTTAGACGTGCTGATCTAGACCCTATAACATCATCTCAGCTGGAAGTCCTGTTAACACGCTCAATCGCGCCAGTCAGGTTCTCAATCCTCTGGCCTTTCTCTCGGTTCGAGTCCCCTCACCTCCACCTCTCTCACTTCTCCCTCGCCTGCACTCCTGCACACCCAGTCCCTTACACAGTCAGCAGCCAATTCACTAGCACCTACACCCACCCATCCGCATTCGTTGACAAGTTCACCTCATTTAGGATTCTCGAACAATGGCTCGACAAATTTTGTTCCCCTCGGCTTATCTCTGGGTACCGACGTGCTTACCGTCAAGTCACCCCCACACTTGGGTGTTGTTGATTCCCTCAACTTGAAGCTGAACACAGACATGAAGCTCGGGAGCGACATGCATCTGCTGTCATCAAATAAATCACGGACATCGAGCTCCAGCTCGCAGCGTCCAAGCGTCTCTGCGGGCTCTTCGCAAGCGCAAAGCTATACCACATCGACTTCATCAGGGTCATCACGGCCAAGCTTTAGTACAGTATCATCATTGACTGATGGCACGAACTTCTCGCAGCGGCTCTCGTTTGGTGCGTCGCAATCACAGCGACCGTCGTTCAGCTCTTCGACATCCCAACGCCCCACCTTTAGCTCCACGTCTCAGCGCCCGTCCTTTAGCAGCGGTTCTGCGCGGCGCCCTACATTCAGTGCGAGCTCGATATTGAACGAGCCGTTCTTTGATGACGAGCGAGAGGGGCAGGAGTCTGTGGGCCATCCTATCAGTACGAGCGCGTCACGGGAGAACTCGGGCTCGAGTTCGAGCTCAATATTTTCCCTGCCGCATGCATTGATCCGTCCTAAGTCGGAAAGTAGGCAGTGATACCACGTCAACGTCCCCTCCGGCGAGTGGGGGATGGCCAAGTATATCGAGTCCCCGGCAAACCTCGCCTAAATCTGTCGTGCCTGGGCATCCGATCCTCAATTCAGACTTGCCGAACAAGTCTCAATCTATGTGGGGTGCTTCAGAGGTCGAACCAAGCCAAGGATCCACGCCAGCCAAGTTTGAGGGGTCAGGAAACACCGCCGTCGCCGCTACCGCACTTGGATCTTTGGGTTTGCGAAGGTCCAAGGCGCTGGCTTCCAAGGCTGCAGAGAAAAACACATTATCTTCACCAAATCCGAAGTCTACATCTCCATCTCCGCAGAAGCAAACATTGTCGCAGAAGCCATCGCAGGCATCCTCTCGCCGACAACCTGGACCTATTGCACTGCCTCCTCCATGTACATTTACACTCCCCCCTCCACCATTGCTGTCCCCATACCTTCCGCCCCACCCACAGAGTCCAATGTATCACCCTGGCTATCCGCCATCTCATCCCATGAGTCCATTGCATCATCCGGGTGTGCGCAGCCCTATACATCATCCCGTGATAAGCCCGCTCCATTCCCCTTACCATATGCACTATGGTGTCATAACGCCACATGGCCTACCTCCCATCACTCCAAGCATGCCGCCATTTACATTCTTGCAGCCAGCAAACGGGCGCGTCAATACCACAGAGCAGCAGAGTTCAAACGATGAGAATTACCAGGATCAGGCAACAGAAGGCCGAACAGAGGCTCCCCCGCCACCATCCCCATACCACCTCCCGCCACACTCCCAAGTTCCGTACTCGTCGCATCTGCCTTCACACATGTTCTCCCCCGGAATTCCTCTTTCACCTGGGATCATGGTGCCCATATCCACCGGACACCCGTCATCAGTGACGATGGTGCCATTGACACCTGGTGGAGTACCGATGACGCCCGGCGTGACGATGACACCTGGTGCATTTTGGCCACAGGCACCGTGGATAAACCCAGCTCCAGGAGCCCCTGTGCATACAGACGAGCAATGGCACAATCATGGTCATCCCCTGAACTCTGGGGGCGATTATTTCCCTCCGCAAGGTGGACCGGATGATGATGCAGGTTACTTCCCGCCCGTCTGCAGCATTGCGAAAGAAATATTCAAAGAGGGAAGCGAATTTCATTCGAGTGAGCATGAGGGAGAGAGCCAGTCGAGGGTTTCCTCGCCTTCCGCAAGGGTGGTTTCTCCTGCACCTAAATCGGTGCAGGAGGGACAACATATCGACAGCTACCGCGGGCACAGGGAAGCACGGCGGACAGTTTCACCCCAACCAAATCGGCTTACAACCACAGAAGGGGGTCATGTGCCACCCCGAAGGGTGGGCCTAACCCATCGGCCGGATTCAGACCCTAGCAACGGGAAGAGACAGAGCTGAATCAACATGTACTTAGAGAATCCTCATTTATTTGTATAGGTCGGGGCAACCTGGGTCTCATTTGTTTACGCATTGTAGTAAATTTTTAGCATCATATCTACTGGATCATCTGTGCATACCTATATTTTCTTGGTTGTTGATATCGTTTCCTAATTCATTGTCTTGTACTACATTGCCTTGTACAACTTGAAGGTCAGCCCAGAATTATGGCTGTACAGTCCCAATAAATACCGCGTGAGAATTAATAGCTACTAGCAACATAATAAACAGCGCCGTCGTCAACCCCCGACTCGCTTATTCCTGGCATGTTTTGTGGCCATCGAAGTCTGTATTTCATTTTGCGTTGGCAAATGACTGCCATGTGATTCTACTGTCAATGTATAATGTTCTTCGACTGTACAAACGCATCTCGACCTGGTCAAATGGTAAGCGTGACAGAACAAAAAAACTGATGCAGGATCGAAACCTGCTCGACAATCTTTTTCCTTTTATCATGCCTGTCTTGAACTTCAAGTTTCAAGCTTCGGGTCTATCTTAAGTAGTCATAGCCAACTGGCACCAGAACAGCTTAGAGATCTTTGGTGTAGATTCCAAGCCTGCCGACAAGTCTTATTACCGTGACACCTTGCAGACATTCACTCATGGACAGTTCTTCGGAGGTTAGAGTCACTCATGGATTGTTTTGCTGGGTTTTCATCTTGACCGGTCTTACTGAAGTCAAGCAGTTACTGCAACAGAATCAAAATCTGTTCCTCTTTGACCGCGCAGGTTCGAAACCTGCCGAATCACGGGTCTTTTTCTATCGGAACACACTTGACATTGGCTCATGGATGGTTATCTTCGGAGGTCCATCTAACTGGTCCTTAGCCAAGTGGTTACCACAGCAGAGTCAATCTGTTTCTCTTGGAGTTGGTTCGAAACCTACTGATCATATTATATTTTTGTAGTGTATAAATCCTCGGAGGTCCATCCGTAGTTGTTGCGCTGAAACCTCTTCATATGTGATACATATGGCTCAGTCTGTCCATGAAAAAGAATTCACTTTCATGCCCTGTGATGGCTTCAGCTTTTCCTTGGAAAGTTTTCCGGTCATCATCCATAACTTAAGATGGGTGATGCCAAGAACAACTTAACGCCATTCATGTGCTGTAGGCGTTGATTCCATCAAGCTTGTTCGCTGTTTATTCACTGTACTACATGTGAGATATTCTATATGTTCGTCACTCTCAATTTCTTAATGCACTCACGATCTCATTTGACCGTTAGTACTTCTAGGACAAGGTTGCTACCAGTGAGACCCGGCCTACATCTGATATTCCTCAGGCTAGTACTATTTCGCCTACTTGATCTCAGTGTGTATACGACCATAGCCAGAAACTAGCTACCGCCTCCTACCGTCATCGTGTGTGCAATCGAGATCCGTCATTATATAACGACTTCAATTTATGCATCGGTCTCAGCATGCACAAGTTGATCTCGCGTGAACACAGACTCACATTTTGACATTGATGGGCCTGGCACATTCTAATTTGATACTACTACATACTTTGACCGCTTTTTTGAGTCTTTCATGCCACGGGTCCAGGGTTCAGCGCTACGTTCCACAAATCAATCTCGCTTTGACACGCCTTCCTGAAGATCCTGGTTAACTTCTCGTAAGGAGTGTCCTTCCAACTCTCATAATTATTCTTGAAGAAATCTACGTAGAGATAGCGTCAATGGCTGAATAAAATTATCGCACATTGATCACTTACTGATTTGTTCGACTGTGGATCTGTAGTGCTTAGCGTTCTCGACAGCCCAGAGTCTGTACCATGCAGTGTCTAGAATGATGGTCAGATCAATCAATTGGAGCCTCGTGCACTGCTGGAAAACATTACTGACCTTGGTACGCAGAATTCTGTTTGAGGTCACTAGCGATCGCGTAGTACGACTAATAACGGTTGAGTCAGCGACTGGTATAAATCAACCTCATGCAAAATTTTCTTTTACGAACCTGAATGCCGGCAACTTGAGCGAGCAAAGAGACGACCCAGTTCTCATCCTCCGCAATGTCAGAGATGAACTTTGTGTACCTTTCAGTCGCCTCTTCACGCTTTGCAGCGAAGACGACAGTGTCTGGGATGTTCAGCTTATCGGGATCGGTGCAACTTTGGAGGGCATTAGGAGCCCACTGCGTCAGCGTGTCGTTGAGGGTTCTGGTCAATTTCCCGTATATCGTTGGGTTGGGAGCTTTTGCTGCGCGATCGGCATTGTATGCTATGAGTTGCACGCAGTAGAAAAAGTCTTGCTGCGAATACAGAGTGATGAGCCACGGCTTGAAGCATCAGGTATCAAGTAACTTACGATCATGTACCATTTGAAACCATTGAGAACGGCAGTGTTGTCTGCACTTGCAAAACGCATTTGCTCAACGAAATCGTTATGGAGCAACTGGTTCCAAAGGTCTGAGTTGTCCCGAATGAGACGATTTACGAGGTCACTGTAGACGAGGTGAGTACGGTGAGCCGATATAGAGTGCGAGGACATACTCTTCGGGGATATCATCATTGAGACCTGCGTTAGGTTGGCCATCGTGGCTAAGGTCTTGCGCGGCAACATCATGGTTAGTCGCTGACTCGTTGAGGCGGTGGTTTGCTAGGGCAGGATAATCTGACATGGTGGCACAGTTCTTGAGGGTAGATTGAAAGCGAAAATTTCTGGGCCATTTATACGTGCATGAAGATGGGTAGTTAAGTGGGAGCGAATAACCCATTACTATCCATCAGAGGTTAGGCCACCTCCCTATCAGATGATCTGGATAGAAACGAATTTCATAACTGCTGGATAAGTCGTTCAAACCGAGATCAAAGCTAGCACGAGGTATCTACTTGCCGGGAAGTTTGTCATTCGGGGAACCAATGTGCCTAGTCGGCATCGGGGTATGGGGGGACCGTAAGCCGCGTTAGATCACATTTTACGTCTGTTGACACACAGGGGAGCATATTGCCGTTCAATGAACCGAATATGAGATTGTGATACGCCACGGGCATCTAGGAAGCTCAAGTACTGGTAGCAAATGCGCCTTGTTATCCGAGTATGACGTCCGAGTTACCGGTCATGAACCGAAGGTGGGGTCATATTTCGCAATAGCGAACAAAAAATGTTGCGGTGATGATCACCTCGTGCCCAAGCCAGAAGCAAGGACAACTTTTGATGTAAACCTTATTCAATGGATCTGATTGACTTTTCATGAAGGACGTGACCCGTATGCAAAATCCTGATAGAGACTCACCGATGGAGCAAAGGTCTGGTCCTTCTTCGTGGTCGTGGCTTTGCCTTGTGGAACTACTATGCAGGCCTGGATCTTACCTCCTATCCTCTATTATCTTCTTCCTGTCGTTTTGTAGCTGTAGTATTAGCCATGTATACTTACCACTTTTTAATCGAAAATTTGCATTTAAAAAAACAAAACAAATGGGTGCACAAAGATCAATAAATTGGTGCCCTTGGGCCCAGCATTATCAAATTTTGATATGGCTGATCCGGGTGGCAACATTTGCCAGTTTGTTGATAAATGGCAAGTAATTGCAGGTAGTCTATCATAATTGTGCTTTTGGCAGTTTTCTTCTAACTTATTCGGGATATATAAAGCTTTCTCAAATTAACTGCAATTTTGATGGATATTATACAAATTTTAGACCAGACTTTATCATTTTCGTGTTGGTTACCTGATGCAGGGCATGTGTGCCGAGGAGGAGATTGAATTATTCATGCATCTCCCCTGTCCAGTGTCACGTTCTCAGACTTGTTGTTGATTCTACCACTGTACGGCAACACCTCAGTGCAAGAGAGTGATTGGTTTTATGACATCCCAATAAGGTGCTCTTCATGCTCCAAGTAAAATCTTACGAGTTTCCTTGCAGGATCTTTGGAATCTAGGTGATTTGTATTGGACAAAGACCACAGCGTGCACCATGGCGTGGGATGTACTTTCCTCGGTTGGTCTGGACTCTCTAGTAGTCCTGTAACGATAGGACTATCCACTGATTCACATTCTTCGGCTATTCGTGACTGTTACTCTTGACTCGCTTACGAGGGCGAGATTGAATACTGAGAAGGTATGGAGGACGATCCGAGGTATGAGCGCATTGTGTTCAGTGCTGCTTTACTGAACTCCTTGACCGTGCTGCAGGGCAGAGGACTTGCCAGACGACTTAACACCTTTGATTACTCGAACAACTGTGGACCACATTGCGGGAGGTGCATTTGGTGATGTTTGGAAATGCAATTACAATGCAGATGGTATTTCAGCCACCGTTAGTTAGTGTTGACAACACCATGGAAATGGCTGACATCCATCCATCGCTCAGGTTGCGGTCAAGGCCTTCAGGTTTTCAGAGAGCGATGATTTAGAGACGATCAACAGAGTGAGCGATAGTACTGTGATCAATACATCCGTGCTCACGCTACTTGAATCATCCAGAAAATCAGCCGAGAAATTGGCATTTTGAAGATTCTACGCCATAACAACATTGTACCGCTGTGGGGTACAGCGACAGGATTTGGACGGATGCCAGAGTTGCGCTGCTTGGTGTCTCCGTGGATGCCACACGGCACATTGACTGCCTACCTAACATCTAACCACAACAATCTGACAGTCCTGGACCGTTCGCGTATAGTGAGCGATGTTCTCATTTCCATCTTTTCACCCTTGCAAGACTCAATTAAAAATTGAAAGCTAGAGGATGTCAGTACTGGACTTCATTACTGTGAGTTTCCATCTCTCTTTTTAGGATGTTCGAATACCAGCCTACCTTTGGTGCAGTGCATTCTCAGTCTGTCATGCACGGGGATATAACAGGGGTAAATCCGGCTTTGCTGAGGTAGCTTATTCTTGAGAACTAATGAACTTGCAGGCAAATATACTGATTGACAAGAGAGGTCATGCAAGGCTGATTGATTTTGGTCTTTCTACCATTGTCCATCCCCTTCTCGGCCAGTCGCATTTGGCTATATCATCTATACGCCCGGGTGCAATCCGTTATGCAGCACCAGAACTCGTTCTACTAGACGATGCTCGTGAACTGCCAGTGTCTTTGGAAAAGGCTGATATCTACTCTTTTGGTTGTACGATGCTTCAAGTGAGTTGTTGATTCAATCTCAAGATATTCGTGCGGAGGTTGACTAACCAGATTCTCTCGGGTCGGCGTCCTTGGTTTGAGATCCCGGACGTAGTCATCATTGTCACGATGTTACAAGGCCGTGGATTGCAACGCCCCGATGGTCATCCTTCTATAATAGACCGGGATTGGAAGTTCATCGAAAAATGTCTGCAATTTGGTCCCGAACTTCGACCTTCAGCGGAAGAAGTGCTTAACTTTGTCATGCATAGGTTTGACTCCCCAGGTAATCCTGCATAGTTCGTGGTGCTTTGCCAACCATCCACTCATTCAGCTTCAAGATTCTTCTAGACCACCTGACGACCCCCCCGACGATACTCAAGACAACTTCCCTGGAACTTCCCCGCATGGTATTTCTGATGATTCGGATACAAGAGAACAGCCCCCCGACAGTCCACCGCTTCTCCCTGGTCGTGAACTGAATCCTTCAATCGCGTCAGAACCTCAAGTGCAGCGATCTTAGTATGTCCATTGTCTACGCGTAACATTTGCATGGATGTGTCTACATTGTAATTTTTGCCAGCAGTGATCCACACCCCCGATTAAGGCTCAACAATCAGCTTCAACGACTTTATGGGCCAAGCGCACAACAGCATGTAAGATGGCAAGTTTACTCTGAAGGACCTGCAAACGCTCTTACCTGGTATGCTGAGGTATTCAGTAAGTGGTCAGCAGAATGATTTTCGGTGTTTCTCATCAAAATCGCATAGTCGATGACATGAGATATGGCCATGGCACATCGCGCACTAGAGGCGGAGCCAAAAACAATGCAGCGATGATGGCGGTGTCACACTTGGATGGGGGGCCTATGAATCGGGTACAGGGGTCGGAGCAGACGGAGCACACAGGGTGGACAGAGCGGATGGAGTGGACGAACGTATCAGGCTAACGATGATCTGAAGAAGATTTCGAGGTGTGGACCCCAAATACTAATCGTACATATGCATTGGACTAGTTTACGAGTTCTCAATTGTACTATCTCTGGCCCGGTGTTGCAAAATGGCTGGTAGCAAATGCGCCTTGCTTTCCGAGTATGACGTCCGAATTACCGGTCGCAAACCGAAGGCGGGGTCATATTTCGCAATAGCGAACGAAGGATGTCGCGGTAATGACCACCTCGTGCCCAAGCCAGAAGCAAGGACAACTTTTGATATAAACCTTATTCAATGGATCTGATTGATTTTTCATGAGGGACGTGACCAGTATGCAAAATCCTGATAGAGACTCACCGATGGAGCAAAATTGGGTAGGATAAGTTTTGGGTCCGTGCACGCGCGCCAATTATTGGACTACTGCCTGAAAGTTCACTGCGGCTCCAGAGACGTGTGCATGTATCCAGGTGACCACGTTAATGTGCCATCATCGAGTAAGATCCGAGTCACAGAACCCTGCTGAGCATCGGACAATGATGCTTTCCATGCAGAGGTGGCACATGAAGGCTAGACGACTCGGATCTGAGTACCTTCAAGTTAAGCCACAAACTTGGCACCCGCCGCCCACAACTAAGGCATTATTATTCTTTACGTTACTTAACTATCACCCCGGATAATAATACTATCACCAAGCTGCATATTGGTGACGCTCGCCACAAAACTCAGTAGTTATTGTTCACGCATTCAACAGATTCCCGATTGAAAAGAGTAGATTAAAATAATGTAAATGATACACCTAAAATACAACAGCCCATGCTGTCGAACGAGACAACAGTAGTAGAACAATCAAGGATAAGCCTACTTCGCTGATGAGCTCGAGAACTACAGGAGTAATAGATGAGCAAGAGTTAGACGGTATGATGAAAGATCTGACCTTGGTGACACTCTTGGTGCCTTCTGAGATGGCGTGCTTGGCAAGTTCACCAGGTAGAATGAGTCGTACAGATGTTTGGATCTCCCGAGATGATATTGTCGATTTTTTGGAGTAAGCAGCGAGTTCTGAAGGGAAGAGGTTAGGAATGATCGATTGGATAATCAGAAAGTACATACTGGATGCTTCAGTTGCGATGCGCTCGAAAATGTCGTTGACAAATGAGTTCAGGATGGCCATAGCCTTGTTGGAGATACCAGTATCAGGGTGCACCTGTCTCAACACTACGACTGAAGTTAGACCTGGAACAATAAGAGATGTGATTTATGCATACCCTTGTAGATGTAGCTAGAGTAGGTCTCCTTGCGAACTTTACGACGCTTCTTCTTTTCACCATCAGCGCCCGCAGCAGCAGCGGCAGAAGTCTTTGTAGCCTTCTTAGCCTTGTCGGTAGTCTTTGCAGGTGCCTTTGAGGCAGCGGTGGAAGCAGGAGCCTTTGAGGCGGTTGAGACTGGTTTAGGTGCCATTTGATAAAGTGGATGAGAGAACTTGTTAAGTTGTGTGAATGATTATCAAACTCGTTGGGCGTTTGTATTTATGGTTTGGTGACGCGTGTGGTCTTATTTGGTACTCGATCAACGCGTCCACAATCCTTTGTTGATTGTTGAACCTTATTTAATAAAATCACGTGTCGCCAGTATAAATACAGGCGGTCATTGATCGCGCTTCCCCTATTTCATTCCCGTCCTTCGTCACATCATCGTACTTTGTACATACACCCACTCCTCAATAAATCTATCTATCATGTCTGGCAAAGTCGGTGGAAAAGCCAAGTCTGGTGGCAAAGCCTCTGGTGAATCTTCATCCAAATCTCAATCGCGTTCAGCCAAAGCCGGTCTTCAATTCCCCGTCGGTCGTGTTCACCGTCTCTTGAAGAAGGGCAACTACGCACAGCGTGTTGGTGCTGGAGCACCTGGTAAGTCCATCACTAAATTCAATCCCTCAGGCGTTTGTTTTAACTTGTTTAAAAGTCTACCTTGCTGCGGTACTAGAGTACCTGGCTGCTGAGATCCTCGAGCTTGCCGGTAACGCAGCCCGCGATAACAAGAAGCAGCGTATCGTTCCTAGACATTTGCAACTCGCCATCCGAAATGACGAAGAGTACGCAAATTTTTTTCACTCATTCTGCAGTCTTTAACTCTCTTTTCATAGGCTGAACAAGCTTCTTGGAGACGTTGTCATTTCACAGGGTGGTGTCGTTCCTTTCATCAACCCTGAACTACTGCCCAGTAAAAGTGCAAAGGGCAAGAAGGAGAGCCAGGAAGTATAATCTTATTCGATTTATTTTCGGTGTTCGCTGTAGGATGTATTTGTATTTTTTATAGTACTCGGTCTTCTATATCATTTTTGTCACTCTGGAATAGCATCTCGTCGATCCTGCATTCTCCTAGTGCGTGGGACGTGTACTCAGCCCGAACGCGTCTAATTTTCGTGGCAGTCACGTGCCCGTGTCTCGTACCACTCAAAAGTCTGGGTTTAAAAGGGCCTTTTGCTCCACGTCGTCAGACTCCACCGCAGTTGCTGTCGTTGCAATTGCCAGAACGTTTCTCTCTTTCTGTCCCAAGCCACAAGGAAAGGTCAAAATAACACAGAAACGCGATGGGAAAGACACAACCAGGGAGCACGGACGTAGCTCCACCAAAGCCGCAAAACAACTTCACGAAGTGGATAAGACGTATAGTTACATTGCTGGTTCTCGCCGCAACATTTACCTGGCTTGATGGTATCAAGGTCAGTTACAACTCCAACTCTTCCACCGCATCAAGTGACCTCGATCACAGGATCGGTGGTATGTTCTAGAGCCCAAGTTCCTCCACGAGCTTGCCCAAGAGGCCATCTCCGTCTCACCAAATGACCCCCAAGGCATGATCACCCACATACTCACCAACCTCACCTCTACATACCCGCAACTCGATTCCCCTGCCATCTCCCTTAACCTGAACGCCTCTGAGTGGGTATTCAGCAATGCTGGAGGCGCAATGGGCGCAATGTACATCATCCACGCGTCCATCACTGAGTACCTCATTATTTTCGGTACCCCTCTGGGAACGGAAGGACACACGGGGTTGCACACTGCAGATGACTACTTCCATATCTTAGTCGGCGAGCAGTGGGCATTCAAACCTGGTTCACTGGAAATGGAGAGGTACGGTCCTGGAGACGTGCATTTCCTCCCGAAGGGTACTGCGAAGCAATACAAGATGCACGAGGGGTGCTTTGCGCTTGAGTATGCTCGGGGTACGTGGCATTTCGAGATGGCCTTGTCGTTTTGCCTCAATTTGATTTTTTTTTTCTTTGTCAGGCTGGATCCCATTAATGATGCCTTTCGGTCTTGCGGACACTTTCACGTCTACCCTAGATCTTCCGACGTTATACCACACCGTTCGCATCACGGGCCGGGAGATGGTGAAGAACTTGCTTGTTGGCAAGATATGATTGATTTAAGCTATATGAGACACGTTGGTTTCTGATGACATCATGTTATAATACCACTAGACAGAAATCTTGCGCTGGTCGTTCTACCACGCGGTAATGCCATTTAGCAGGAATTTTGGATATCCCTACTGTTCGCTGGCAGAATTGTACGAGCCTTCGGTTTTCGATGTCAAATCATCCATCATTGGAAGACGCACCTAGGGTATTGAGTAAGCCCCCAATTTCGATCGGTACACATGCCTGCGCGGCTGTTTGACTGTGCCTCTATCTCGACGTTGCTGCACTCAGGGTATTTAGGTGAAGTTGCGTTGAGGTACAGATGTATTTGAAGAATAAATTCAAGGTAATGAGTCGACTAATGACATTGCCAACAACCTGCGTGAGAGGTAGAGCAAGATAATTACACCACAAGTGTATCAGGGTGATATCAACAGCTTCATGTACATAATGAGGGTAGAGAATCCACGATCAATAACTCGTAAACTAAAGCAGACCATAGCAATACAACATAGAACTACACACCAATATGAACGAACACCATCCTCTGCTCAAGCGGCACTTTCGTCTTCACGGCGTTGGTAGCGCGGTTGAGTGCCCAGGCCGCCTTCGTACAGTCCATCATATCACCATCCTCTAAACCCTTTACCATGTTCTTGTAGAAAGCTTCAACAACATGTTTCGCGACAGAATCGTCAACCACCCACAGCGTGCCAATAACGCTCTTGAACCCCGAAAATTGGAGTCCAGCCGCGAGGTGGATCACTTCGTCAGGTGTCTTCTCATCACCGACAGCGGTGTGACATGCTGATAGGAAAGCAAACTCAGCGTGCGGAGTGTCGTTCTCCATGATGTCAAGCAGCGTCAGAGGTTCGTCTTTCATAGCAAAACGTGAATAGTAAGGCTGCTCGCGGTCCTGCTTCCCATGACAAGCGAGGTGCACCCAGGTGTTGTGTTGCAAAGCATCGAGTGCACCTGCTCGCGTGGCGTCATCGCCGGAGAGAGTGGTGGGGTTGGCCGCCGTGGGAACGAGCTTACGAACGAGCTCGAGCTCGCTGCCGATAGTCAAGAGCGCCCTGCCCTGCCCCGCGCCCGGTTCACTTTGGCCGATTACAGCGAAGGACGGAGTCACACTTGTCTTCATCATCTGCCTAGATCTAATCAGAGCTGAAAGTGTCGGCGTGTAAGAACAGATATAGACATCCTCCAGGCATAGTTCCCGCCCATGTCCGTCTGCCTTCTTTCGAAAGGGGTGAGCTGCGTGAAGAGGAATGGAAGTGAAGGCTGCAGTTGGACACAGCCAGATTCGAGAGCCGCTCTTTACTTTGAGATCACGTTGGAGGACGACGACGATGGGTAGTATGATCTCGTCCCATACTATCTGCAAGAGGACTTGCAATTCCTTCCTCGTCTCCTCTGGGCGCATAAAAGATGCAATTCGTATCTCCCTAGCAAAGTCATTCTTGAGCTTCTCCAGATGTGAGAGAGTTATGGTTGGGAAGCGAACGTGGTGGGGCTCTCCTGACGTCGGGACAACGATAGCGCTGCATGAGTATTGACTCGCAATGAGGATGATGACTGGGCCATGACGTGCAGCTGCTTGCAGGTCTTCGTACGAAGGTGGGAGCAGGAACCGCGAGAAACCTCGAAGATTTCGGATTTCAGCTACCACAGCTCCCCACTGCTCCGTAAGTCTCCTATACTGTATCGCTGCTTGATCAGCAAGAGCTCTGTTAGCGCTGCTGGCGCAGGTCTGAGCATCAGACAGGCGCTTGCTAATCTCCGAGAGCTTGTGAGCTAGTTCCGAACTTGCATACTTCAGGTCTTCTAGTGGAGTCCTGAGTCGAGAGGCCAGCGACCACTGCTGGCCACGACCCTGCTCCACGAGTTCGACTGCGTGTCGTAGATTGTCACGGCGGATAGCGCATGATGCTGCATCTACAGGCAGTGATCTGATACCGCTGAAGGCGGCGGCAGCTTCGCGCCGTGAGATCGTTGATGATCGTGTTGTCAGGTGACCATCAAGGAGTTCGAAACATGTGCTGTAGGCCTCTAGTGCAGATGTATGATTGTGCTGCTCTGCTGTGGTGACCCACTCCTGGGCTGTTATGATGCGGTATGGAAATCCCTGCGTAGGGTGTCTTGACGCCAGTCTGAAGTTATCTACAGCGAGTGACAAATCGGCGGGTTTGTGTTGCACCATGTAACGAGACAAATAGGCCGCCCGCAACCACACGTAGCTGAAAAATTTGTCCGGGTGCAGTGAAGCCAAAACCTCTAACGACTCTTGGCACAGATGGATGGCCTCCTCGATATCTTCATTCTTCTGGGTTTTCATGAAACGACAATAGAGCGTCGAGCTCAAATTGTGAAGAGTTGTATGACGTAACGGATGGCCATGCTGCCTTAGCTGAAGTGAATCCCGGAACAGCTTGATAGCCTCGTTGAGATCCTCGCTGGTGTCCAATTTGACATACCTGGCTCGCAGCACACCGGCAAGGTTGTTAAGCGTGGAATCACGATATGGATTCCCAGGTGGGCGCAATGCCAGTGCCTCGCGCCGGAGGCTCATGGATCTGATGACGTCGTTGATGTCACCGCGTTGATGGAAGCGGGCGAGGAGGGCGGATCCCAGGTTGTCCAACGAGAAATCACGAATTTTGTGCCCAACAGGGCACGGGCGCAACGCTTCTTCGTGCAAAGAGATGGCCTCATTGAGGTCATCTGAGTTGCCTTGGTGATCGAAGCGGTGCTTGAGTGACAAGGCCAAGTTATTCAGGTAGGTCTCGCGTTCAGAATGTCCCTCTGAGAACAGAGAAACGGCTTCACGATGACACTGTATGCACTCGTTTAGATCATCAATGCTACCGCGTTGTTGGAAGCGTCGTTCTACTTCCTGTGCAAGCTCGTGGAGGGCTCTGGGACGGTGCTCGTTTCCCAGAGGACAGAGCTCGAGCACAACGCGTCGAAGGCGGATGCCTTCATCGGATGCGTCTATTGGAAGATTGTTGCATTCGCGGATCACATAATCGATGTCATCCGCCCCTGCCGCGATGCTACGAAGGTAAGTGCCTTCTGGACAGAGGGTCAATAGCTTGCAGGACAGTCGCGCGGACTCGCGGATATAGACGGCGGTGCGCTCCTTGCGGTAGCGCCAAATCAGCGCTGAGGTAAGGTGATAGATAGATAATGGATGATCGGGGTGGCCTTGCGGACGCAATGCAAGCGCTTCGCGGAAGAGAGAAGTGATAGAGTCGATGTCTTGAAGATCGTTTTGAATGTAACCTTGAAGGCGGGCCCACGCGAGGTTGTTGAGAGCTGCTACGTAGTCAGGATGGCCGATTGGACACTGGTCCAGAACCAACTGAAAATGCTTTACAGCATTGTCGAGGTAAGAGACCCACTTCAATGTGCATGTCACATATTCGGCAAGTCGTGCGTGGCCTACATCTGTATCCCGAGCAATCTCGCAGTCAACAATGAACTGCAATTAGCGTTCGGTCGGCAAAGCCAGCAACAACAAAGGAAAGGGCTGGCATAGCTCACATTAAACAATACACTGTCGTGATTGTCGTCAGCATGTAATACAGTAGCCTTCAATGTGAGGGAAGGGCGGACGCCGCGAACGTATTGGAAGGACAAAACTGCGAGATGTTGGTAGATGTGCATGAATGGAAAGTAGGTTACTCACCGAAGGGATCATTTCCATGACCAAGTAGCTCATTCCATGACATTTCTAGCTTTCCAATGACCTCCCCATTGCCTAGCATTCTATCGAGCTCGAAGGATGCCCACATGACCAGTGATAATTTGGGTGATGCGTCGAGCATTCTGCAAATAGAAGATCAGTCCTTAAATCGCCTTTGAAAGCTTACATGGGACTTAACAAGGTTACGGTCTCGCCCCACGCCACAGATTCGTCTGATGATAGGACTCCAATTGTTGATTTCCAGGGTCTCCTGGGATCGACACTGAGGGATGTGTAAATACCTGCGGGCATGCGCTTAGAAGGGACTTTGAGATTTTTTGCGCTGATGACTACAAGGAGAGAGAGATGACCACAACAATCACTACGGTGATATGGAGTGACCGACCTTCAAGCCTAACAAATTGGCCTTCCCAGGTGCTAGGCGTAATGTCAGGACAAAACAAACGACGCACGACACGGAGCATTGAAGATCGAATGGTGTGCAGAATGAGTGGGATGTGAGGACTGTGGGTGAAGTTTAGGTGAGAGTGGTCAAAGGTGGGGGCGGGAGTGGGGATGTAGGACTATGATTATTAAAGTTCAGGTCGAGGGTTAACGTTCCGAACGTTCAGGTTGTGTTGCACGTGTATTTCCATGTTGTCGACACGATGCCATAGCAGGCGCTTGCATATTTTCACTGAGCGCTGAGGCAAAAACTTTGAGCTTGTACTGTAGATGTGAGCATGGTCAATCGACAGTGACCAAGGTTGTGAGTCTAGACATACGAGTCTCGCGAACCTTGCTATGCTCATCCGATAAGTTGTACTTGGCTTTTATCGCACAAGGCCAAGGCAAAATGGAGAACCCAGGCCGCCCGCCAGTGTGTTCAATAGCGATAACGACACAGACAGAGAAGCCGATGCCATTCTATACGAGTTGAGTCCATGTACAAAACTTGTGACGAGTGGAAACCGAGAGCATGTGCCATGCAGCAAAACTCTGGGATGCGAAGACGGGATAGCTTCTCAACGCACTCCAACACGATAATGAAGTTCGCAGCTTGGCATGGTCGTCGGACGGAAACAAGCTTTTTTCTGGGTCATACGGCCTAATTAGGATATTCAACACTGCCACCTGGCAGCAGGTCGCCGTCCTTGAAGGCCATACCAACCTTGTCTACGCCATCTCCTTGGCTCGGAACAACCGCCTTTTTGCAAGTGCATCGATTGATTCAACAGGGTATCTATGGAATCTTGATACCAGCCTGCCAGTTGGACCACCCCTCCAGCACGAAGACATTTTGCGCTTCGCAACCCTTTCCGCCGATGGAAAGGTGCTAGTCACTGCTTGCGAAAATAAAAACGCGTACACATGGGACATTCACGCCATCCTCAAAGAAAATGGCCTTGAGGACCTACTCTCCAGTGATATTAATGTTGTGAGTGTCAACATATCGTCCGCTCTTTCGCGCTGACGATGACTGCTATTAGGCACCAAAAGACGAACTCGAACAGAAGGCGTCTCAAGATAATAGCACACACACCGCTCTTCGCTCGGTGACAAGTTGTTTTTGGAAGTAGGTGCCGTGTTTACAATCTTCATAATTCACTATAACAGTAATATTTCAGGCTGATGCTACGCAATGTCCTGACCAGTTTGGTGGTGTCGATGAACTCTCACCAACGTTCTTTCACGGCATGGAAGCCAATGTTGATGTGCGTAACCAATTTATATTATTTTGTCCTTATCTAGACGTACGTGCTTTCAGTCCCCAATGGGTCCTATTCCTCTGTAAATACACTTTTCGCTCGACTTCTCTCGCTCCTCCACCGCCTTCGACCCGACAATGGTGAAACGACCGAACTTCCGCATCCCTCAAGGCCTTCAGCGTTCCATCTACACGCACTCCTCGCTCGCTTATCCTCACTCATTCACCGCTCTTCACTTGAAAATGGTGCACCAGACGAACTTCAGCAACCCTCCATGCATTCGCGGTTAGATCAACATGTGCTTCTAGCTCGCCTTTGCCCCGATTTCGACTCGGCACAGACCAAGAAGCCGAACCCCATCCTACAGCACCCTTGAGTTCACGTCCAGAAGCACTCATCAGCCGGCTGTCCTCACTCTTCCGCTCTCAACCCCACACCAACAAAGAAATGAATTTCCCGCAACGCCCAAGTCGTCCTCGTGTTGTTGAAGTGGCTGCAGTGCAGGACAGGCAGGTATACCTCCCTTTGGTGCCTCTATAATCGCCCTGATTTAATGATATCGGTTCAGGCTTTGGTTGTTGCTCGGCGACCAGAATATAAGAAGGCAAAACGAGCATATCAACAACAAACCCAATCACATAACCAAGCACAGACGTCGTCATCGCACACTCAGCCTGCCGATGCTTCAACACCTCCTGCTCCAGGTGCTAACACTACTACAGTAAGTACAGCACCAGCACAGTTACCACCCATCCCATGGTGGGCTCAGATCGTGTTGTTCTCTGCTGTGCATCTCCGTCACGCGCAAATGGTCATCAGTACAGTTGATTCTGCATTTGTATATCTTTCGTTGTGTCTTTCAGTACACCATTATCCCTCATGCAATGCATTGAATACAACAATGCTAATTGTTGTGGGCAAAGGACGGACGGTGTGCTTCTTGCTTTCCTTTGTCTCTTTTCCCCTACTTCTTCACATAAAGGCCTGGATTTATTAGGAGCCTTATACAATGACCCCAGTCATCATAAAACGGCACCACGACTGTGAAATAATATGTCTGTGTTATACCCGACCTCATGATCGAGGATCTGCTGAGCGCTGTCTCGTAAGTCTGAACAGGTCTTCAGATGCATTCTGAGTGCAAACCCTATTTTTTTTAGCGTTGCGGTCATCACTACATATCTAAGTTGCTAAAACTCTCAAGGTAGCTGGCTTTGACACGTTTCATAATGATCAATGTGTACGACCTGTGGTCATCCCGGGCCTCTACAGATCAGTAACTCACCCAGATGCCAAGTTCATCTGTCCTGAACACGTCTCCCTCCCTCATCCTTTACTCTCTCCCACTGCACGCTTTTCTTTTTTCCTTGGTGAATAGCGGCTTCCCAAATACTCTGGCTGATGACCTTCAAAACGACGACGCCCGACAGTGCCCAAGTATGATGCGACCATCGAAGACCTTTCCTTTCTTAACAATTCTCGATAGACAAGTTGGATATTCTCAAGGGAATTTTACACAAAAGGTGATTGTTTTTTTTGTTTCTCGTGTTTGTATCGGTTTTGACCACAGATAGGCCAGATCGTCGAGGTGCTTGCGGGTAAAAAGATCCGGAAGTGAAGCCTATTGTCACGAACAAGGTGTGTAGGCGTGGTCTTTGATATACGTGCCGGATTGATCATTCACTCAAGGGTGAGATCATCGAATGCATATTATACCAGAACCCTGCAGTCGAGTTGATATTCAGCGCTGGTGACGACAACAGTCTGTTCTGCTGCTGTCACCTTCCGCCTCACACCCTCCAACAGACTGATGAAGATATGTTCCGCGTCCTGCTCCTCTTTCCGCCTTCCTCAATTGGCAAGGCGAGGATGGAGCCTCTGCCTTCGGTAATACTAGTCAATCACACGAAGGAGCACGGCGACATAAAGCTCGCAGTGTCTCCAGACGTTGTTTTCACGACGGCTATTAGATATGGCAGTAATCAGCCATCCGAGTCCATTATTTGACAGATCTATCGCATAGGACAAGTACCGTTAACCCTCCAGACGTTCACCCCCAGGATCTTCCATGGTCGCTTATCCTGTCGTATGCGCTCCAGAAGTTCGAGTTACACAATTGGAGTTAGAACCTGGTCCTCTTGATTTGAAAGACACGATTGTCATCGTTGGCGTAGACTTCTCATCCCACTCTTACCGCAACCTGAACAGAACCAGACTGATTAATCATATCATGCCAACCAATAGTATTCCTTGACTAGCCAAACGCTTTGTTGCTCGGTATGTGAATACTGAGAAAGATGGAACAGTGCTGAAATATTTAGAGGCTTAGTGGATGAATCAGATTAATATCTTGAAGCAGGTCGAGAGGAGTTTGTCGAGGAGTATTGAAATGTGGGGGCACATACACGTTATCTGTCTCATAGGAACGTGCATTTGACGTGGCATGTAAACCACATTTTAGGGTACGGTCGTGTGACGAATGCGAAAAGCTACTGCTTTCGGATGCGGCACAATGAAACTCAGACGCTCGAATGACCAGATACAAGTCAGGTAGATTCAAGAACACCAATCTTTACACGTCACTAAGCACGTCTATCTTATACCAGTAAGCTAACGAGGCTTGTGATTCTTCAGACTTATCAGTAGATAGGGTAAATGTTTCAGATTGCGCAACTGTCAGCCTTCGACTCCGACTCTCCGAAACGTCGAAGTCCGAAGGCAGACGTCACAGGTCGTCATCGGAAGAGAATTTTGATACAATGACAGCCATCTCTCGCATCAATAAAGATAAGTTTTGGTAAAAAGGATCGCAAGAACGTGTCCTTCTAGCATACGAACGGAAGGCCTCTACGTAGAACGTACATATCATGCACCCTTTCCCTCCATCACTGCCTCTACCAGCTCTCCGATCCACCGCTCGAACACCTCCTGTGCCATCACGCCCTTCTCGTCAAAAAATGCAGAATATTCTTTGGCTTCCTGCGTTCGGCCCTTTGCAAGTAGTGATTTCCCCCCTGATGTCGACTGTACGTAATTAATGGAAAGTGAATATGACGGTGAGTTCGTGGGGCTCGGCTTGAGAGACAATTTTGAAGACGGCACTGGGAGCGTACGCGAAGAAATCGTTATCCGTTCTGTTATTATCTGACAGAAATAAGCGGAATAAGCGGAGTGAAAAATGGCTCGGACTGACTCTCTTTGAAAAGGTCTTCCGTCGGCCGACAAAGACGGTATCGCCCTCCACGAAGTAGGAGTATAGTGTCTGAAGGGAGGTGAGGACGAGGTAGCTGTGATGCGAGATATTTTAAATAAAAAAGAGATCGCGATGACTTTAAAGTGAATACTTGCAGTATAAATCCAGCCCAGACGCCTGGCTTCGACTTTTCAAAATCAGTCTTCCACCCATAAAGTCCCGTAGCTGCCGCTGTGAATACGCCCGCCCATCCAAAAGCCAATCGCACATCGGTGTGGAGATGTATTTGTTTAAACAAAACGGGTCTCGATAGGTACTGCGATGGCGAGCGACGTGAGCATTTTTTTCAAAGCCTTGATAAACAAAGCTACGTACTCGTTTAAGGGCATCATCACATGCGTTCTTGAGTTCAGTCGCGCTGTAGTTGTTGACCTTGATCACGTCGCGCTCCTCTGGGGGAATAGAGATACTCAAGGGACCAGGGAGTGGAGATCCAACTGAGCTTGGACGACGCACTAGTGTTGAAGGTGCTGGCGGAAGCTCTTTGGCATTCTTTCGGGGTGCCATGGTGGTACTGGACAAGGAAAAAGGCTTCGAATCAGTTAGTGGAACTACGTAGGACTAGTAAGCGCTGGAGTATGTAGCATATGAAGGACGTGTCATTGTAAACATGTGGGAAAATACTTCCTTACATAATGGTGGTGCGCTCACCGCCTAAGCCTTCCGTTTTCTTCAAAACACTGCAGGACGACGAAGCTACTCTGGTTACCAAGGATTACTGTCCCCGAACATAATAATATTTCTTTTCATCTAGCTTGTCACTCCTGCGCCCATCAACGATCCTCCGCAACGCACTAGTTCTTCCACGTCATCGCTCTCTAGACCCATGCTCATAAGCACACCACCACTCCTCGGCGTCCTTGCAATTTGCTCCACAAACCTAGAAGGTGCTGTGACAAGCGGTGATGTCATCCTCATCGACATTGGTTTAATATGCCGGAATATGGATGGAAAGGATGTCGGCATGGGATAAGCAGGCACGTAAATACTGACCCCATAGAATGAATGAGCTCGCATATCTTACGATTGAGTGGGCCGTTACATACCTAGAGCAGAGAGTCCTATAGTAATGACAAATCACACCATGCCTCGAATACTACCGGGTCTTGACCCAGTGATCATCGAGTTCCACCTCGTAAAACTGTACGCTTGTCCTAAATTACGTTGCTTCGTCATGGTTCATGTGATTGACATGATCCTTACCTTATTTGACAAATTAGTCGAGAAGTTGCGGTACAGATTGGTAAAGGTTGCCTCTGTTGCAGGAAAAGGTAGGGAGACTGCGTCTCAGTTGTCCCAATCGAGAACATTTCCGCCAGTTCAAGTGGTCAACGATCACTGGGATGTCCTCCCGACAGCCTCTAAGTCTGTAGGGAATCAGTTGATAATATGTTTGTTGCTTGTCAAAGAGAATAGCATACCTCAGTAGCAACAAGGCAGTCTGTGCCAGCGACGAGATAACTGTGGACGTATGATATAAGTTATTTTTCTGCGATAATCCGTTAGGAAACCATATGTAGAGTTTTGCAGGAGACGAACATAGGCAAGTTCCTGCGATCGGTTACTTTTCAACGTAGACCATCGGGACGACTTGATATTGGGAAAGTGATATCCGAGAGCTGACGGAGGCTTTGCAAACACAATGAATCCCTTCGTGTCGAGAAACTATTTTCAAATGTTTATATGCCATCTACGTGAAAGCGCATCTACTCACATTATCGACGAGAGCATGATTCGGGTCTATGAGATGTTTAGTGTGGAGGCCTTGGGAAACTCGTCACGGAAGGAAGTCGGGAAAGTATGCGAGAAACCCCCAGAGGTGAGTGTATCGTGCATCATTTGCAATCCCTGAAGTGGGGGCAATTCAGCAGATGGCTGGAAATGGTACGAAAAGGGCATACCTGGAAGTTATCGCGGTTCTCGACGAGTAAACGAAATCCCCCTTCCATGAGCTCTGTATTCTGGAGAAGCATTCAGATACCACAGGTAAAAGAACAAGTATCTGGTTACATTGCTGGAAAAGATCTTGACCGACACTCCACGAAGCCTCAGTACTTTACAGTGCGTCAAGGATGACCTGTATAGATTCTCGATCGAGGAAAACGCGACTATAACCTGTCCATGTCTGTGCGTTCCAAATCGCCTTCAAGATAAGCGTGAAATTCGCTTTGAGGGATCGGATCTCGTATCTAACGAACTACCCTTCCTTGCCTGAAAAATATCAGTTCGTATCAAGCAAAGCATTGTAGCTGTATCAGCTTGGCTCGTTTCTGTGAGTGTCCCGAAGTGCAGCTCAGACAATGGGATATATGCGCAGACGAACTGGCATGCACTTCTGGTCGAATATTAACAGGCGTGGACAAAACATATGGCTAATCTTGGTAAGACGCAATGGCAGTACACATTGACTTAAGGATCTCACTTAGATATGATACACATACCTGAGGACTCCGTTCTTATGGAATGGATAGGGAGCTGGGTACGTAGGCCTGTCTGTTTTGACAGAATGACGGCGCCGCACATTGATCGAGTACTGAGTACTTTCTAGGCAGATGTTAGAACACAGGACCTGGTCCTGAAAATGAAATTGCACAGGTTGAGAAAAGCTCTGAGGATCGATGACGAGGTGCCGATCTTTATGAGTAGCCAAACATAGAATAACTAAACATCGGAGTTCCTCTGACTTGCATTTTATATACTATCCATCACGGCTGAGTCGTCACCCCCACAAGTCGTCAAGTAACGCTTTCGTCACAGTTTGTCACAGCTGCCATTTCTAAGCCCGCTCGGCAATGCCTCAGATGACAGTTAAGTTAGAGCGAAAAAGTATGATTATTATTGACTGATATGGCGTGGAATATAGTACGGAGTGTGACTGTAATTATAATCATTGTATGGGATGTGCTAATGTACATGAGAACGAGAATTATGTGCGGCAAATGGAATTGATGCTGGTGTGGTATAGAATATTCAGAAAATTGCTGGTATAGTGGTATGCTGCTGTAGGTTAAGTGTACAATAGGATTATAAGGTATTTCATGGTGTAAATCAGGAATGTTCGAACTACCCAATTCACTTGAAGATGAGTGAGAGCTGTTAGTGGGTAGCAGAACACGCGTCGAGCCATCTCCGAGTCGTCGGCTCACTGACAAGTCGTCACAGCCAGTCGGTATTGCTTTAGAACTCCGCCACGGCAACGTTCGGCTGGCTGTCACCAGTGTGAGTTCTGCGTGACTTTGGCTGCTTTCAAAGAACTTCACCATTTCTTCATTAAAATCAGTCATTCAACCTCGCAATGAAAGGTACATGTTAGAAACATTGATTGAAGTTGTAAATTATGTGTGGAAGTAAGAATTGAGTGAGATATTTAAGTCGTGACGACTTGTGGGGGTGACGACTCAGCCGTGATGGATAGTAGCGCGACCACACCGCTGTGATATTTTAGTGACACGTGACTACCCTGCCAGTTCCTACATTGTCTATTTGAGGGGAGGTCCAGAGAACAGCCGGGGGCCTGTTGTGCTTGAGATACGAGGATTATGCCACCATCTTCTATCGCTATCCTTGGTGGTGGTCTGACCGGCCTTTCTGCTGCCTTTCACCTTTCACGTCGGTTTCCAGCAGCTCACATCACTCTGCTGAACAAGGATATCCAATTTGGCGGATGGGTACATTCTAGCCGCGCTAAACTCACCCTTAAAGATGGTCGCGAAACCAGTGTGCTTTTGGAGGCTGGCCCGCGCACTCTTAAACCGAATTCAAAGAGTGTTCTCGAATTGGTGGGTAATAAGCTAGTCTAATACAACTTCTGTCTGGACCTTCTCATCCGGCACGTCCCAGACTAGATTAACCTTCTGGACCTATCGCCGTCTCTTTTAACTGTTCCGAAATCATCACCGGCCGCTCGGAATCGCTTCTTGCGTCTGCCTGGCACTCAAGGTCTCCTTTGCATCCCTTCATCTCCACTTAGCCTTCTTACTTCCGGGCTTTCACCTAAGTCTTCTTCTCTGCATTCCCCCCTTGGCCATATACTTCTTTCAGCTGTTGCGCGGGAGCCGTTTCGTCCATGGAACAGGCCCCCTATGATCGAAGACGAGTCGGTCGACGAATTCTTGAGTAGGCGTTTTGGAAGCGAATTTGCAAGGATCTTCGGAAGTGCACTCGTGCACGGTATCTATGCAGCGGACTCTCGACAATTGAGCGTCCGCGCAGCTTTCCCGTCGCTTTGGGAAGCCGAGGGACGTGGTCGTGGCTCTTTGGTAACTGGGTTTCTCCGGCCGTCCAGAGTTTCAGCGACAGCGGAGGTTGATGACCCCCCATATCAGCTAGGGGACGTAGTTGAGCAGATGCGCGGAGTATCTGTATATTCGTTCTCGCAAGGAATTGGCGCGTTAACGAATGCACTCTTGCGAGAGTTGAGGACGCGCCAGAACGTGCGCCTACTTGGCGGGGTATCCGTGACGGGAATCCGGATGAATCCAAGGACTGCGCAATTCGAAGTACGTGTGTATCTTAAATAGATAGACTTCTGCTAATACCTACCTATGCGTAGATAACGACCTCATCTTGCGAGACGCTGCGCGCAACACACGCTGTCTCAGCTGTGCCTCTCCCGAGCTTGAAAGGGCTCCTCTCACACGAGACGTCCATTGCCACACCTAACTGCAAATCCCTATTCGTCGGTGACAGTTGTGAACCTCGTGTTCCTGGCGTCTCCAGGACATACACTCCACCCCGTAGGATTCGGGTACCTTGTTCCCCGAGCATCATCTGAACATGCGGAAAACGCAATACTGGGTTGTGTCTTTGACTCCTCGTCAATGTCAGCACAAGAAGCGTCGTGGAGCGCGGATATTGTGAAAATGACTGCGATGCTCCGCGAGCCTGTGACCTCGATTCCTCGCCTTGTAGAGATGCTTTCTGAGCAGTTGGGTGTGCGTCTTCCTGACCCAGTCATCGTGAGGGTGCATGACAATGCACATTCCATCCCCCTGCTGCGTGTGGGGCACCTTCAGCGGATGCGGGAACTAAGCGACGTGCTTCGGGGAGAGCCGTGGAGCGGTAAGCTAGAGGTGATCGGCGCCGGCGTGGGGGGCGTGAGCGTTGGTGATTGTGTAGAAGCTGGGAGGCGCGCGGGTAGGAATTGGGCATAGGATTTATTCGTCGCTCTCTGAACTGCAACGGATGCTGTATGACTTCTACGTCATGGGAGCTGGACGCCGGATAGCTCTGGATCTGCTATACGCTTCAGAACTACGCATACGTGTCCTTGTCATGCCACGATTATTGCTACTGACATCACTCATTTCGGCCTATAGTTATCATTGAAACAATAAGAGCAATAAGCGCGTGCACAGCGTCGGGCTGTTCTTTTGGACAGGGTTGACCGTGAAAACGTCAAGGTTTGACATGTTTGACACTCATTGCATTGTATCGGATAAGGCCGACATTCAATACGTCCAGCACCTCTATGGCCCTATTTTTGCAGATGCTGTACTTTCTTTCACCAAAGCTTTCTTTCTACAAAGAACTAAGCTGTGAATCTTCGTGAGCGTTATTGCGCGCAGCCCCCAGGACCAGAAATTCCACTCGAACGGATCCTCATACAGGAAGGCTTAAATAGCCAGATATCTGAACAATCACGACACCCATCGCATCATCCCACTTCTTCTTATTTGCCTTACGCTGCGCCTTCTCGAGCTAGCGTTGTGCTCAATCTGTGTTCTTATTTGAACACCGTGACATACACATACCATGGAACATGGTTCATGTATGTAGAACTTATTCCTTTCGTTTTCCGTCAATGTTGGACTGACCATGCCTTACGTCACAGTCGACTCGTCTCCACCCATGCCAGACCCCTCATCCGCGCCTTTCCCGTCATTTCCCATGCCTATGCCTGTCATCAATGTGCAAATGCCTAGTGCTGACGCACCGTACGGACAACCGTATGCCTCAGAGTATCCATACGTCTCAGAGTACCCACTCGCTCCCGAACCCCCATATGCCTCTGAGCATCTCGCCTCTGAACACCCATACACCCCCGAGTACCCATATCAATTCCAACGGCCTCAGCAACCATATTGTGTCCCTGTTCCCGCGTCAGTGCCGCTTAACCACACTGATTTGCCACTTGAGCCGTGGGTCCCAAAGGTGCCGGGGCTGTCGGACGAGGAGGAAGTTGACCCCACAAGTGAACCTATCTACATTCCTTCCCCTGATCATGTGCAAACAGAAGCGTCTGTTTCTCGCAGGCCATCCCGCCTACAGCGTTTGGCTTCCTTCTTGGGGCTAAGGCCTAAGGAATCGACAACTTCACGTCATTCCTGAAATCACAATCCTGGGTCAAGTACTTAAAATTACTGGCATAATTCGTTGTGGTCTTCACAATGTTCAGTGACAGGTTGTCCTAGATGCCTGGAGAGTTCATACACACATATATCACTAGATTAATCTTCAGTTATACTGCTAGGTACTTTGCATATGTATATGTTTCTTTTCGTGAAGTTCAAGCGGAATGAGATACACGCTGTAGCAAGGATGTGGTATGGAGTCGGCCTTGAAGCTTTGAAGCTTTGACTCGGAAGAACCGTAGATAAGCGCCTATATATACCCCATAATTTGGTTTGTGTGCAGAACCAAAAACATGTTCGCCATCAACTTGAATTGCTACTGACCATCTATCTTTGTTGATGTAACGTAATAATACCGATACGCATCAGATTATGGACACCCAAGTACTCGATCGCAAGCAGCCCGACACTATATATCCCAAACCTTGCATCCAGAGGTCGTGGGGTTCACAATTAGTCTGTGCATGACATCGACGAGAAGAAATTCAAATAATGCAATTACTGCACCAATACCACACATCAGTAAATGCTGCATGCTCATAGCTGGAATTAAAAGGGAGTGACAATATCCAGAGCTGCGATACACAAGGGAAGTCCACGAAACCCACTAGAAGCGGCAACAACAGCTATTTCATGTCTTCTGGTATTCTTCCGTGTTGGGGATCGCCACTATGACCTGGTCATTACCTAGTCTTCATCACGTATGTATCCATCATACGTCCAAATCGCGCGGAGCATGCACTGTAGCATTGTGCTGTAAATTCATGCATAAGCCTTCAAGACAGTGGTGAACATCGACCGAGTGCATCACTAGATCCGGTATAAATGGAACGTCGGCGATGCATGGCGGTGCTGAATGAGCGGGACGGTCATGTTAATAGGTGATGTAGGAGGGTTTTGAAGTTGATGGAAAGGGCGGTAGAGAATGGGTTGGCGAATGGTGCCAGTGGAAGAGCTGAACAAGGGACATCACGAAGTTTCTTGAGTAGCCCTCACTGTAGGCTTGGAAAGAAAGTTCGAGGATGTTAGTGAGTTAACCACAAAGACTTGAGGTTCCACTCGAAAAAGCTGTAGAAAGTACGCGAGTGGGCATGAAATTTATTTTTAGCTATATGATATCAACGCACTACTGCCAAGTTCTCATGAGTGGGTTTACATAAGTTCAATAAATGATCGGCGTCTATCTCAAAATGATACTCGAGACTCGCATCATCAACCAATCCACTTTACTATTAATGATTTCCCCATGGGACCTTCGAATTTGCCATTCAGGTGCCTCAAAAATGTCGAATTTCTCTCTATCCAACCTCACCGTGACGTCGCATATTCTCTATAACACTCATGTGGTCAATGCAAAATGATATAGCAAGGTACTCTCGGCGCCCCTTTGATTGATCTCTCAAGATACATGCATGACTCGGATGCATGGAAAAAGAACGAAGAAAAATTCTCGTGTACAAGATGCCCAAGTGCCTTCGCTGTAAACGTATCAATGCGATCATAACTGCGTCCCAACGAATCAAGAATATTCTGCCATCTGTACCAAGCGGAAATTTATCCAAACACCGATGGAGCTCTTCGAATTCATCTTGGTGCTGCTGAGTTCGCCTAATCTGATCAAGACGGTCGTTTCCGAGTCTGGTCCAGGTCCCCGACTCCCACTTTAGTTGGAAGAAGGGTTTTGTCAGATCCAAGCGTTCAGGCACGTATACGTAGTACACGTTTGGCAATTGCGGCTGTCAGCATGTCACCCGTCGCATTGCAAAGTTGATGTCGCATCCGGATCATGGGCCCCTATCTTTTTCTATTCCAACGTGAGTACGAATTTCTGATCGAACTCAACTCTCGGTATGTTTGAAATCTTATGTTCTGCTGAGCGAATAGCAGGTAATTCATCAACTCCGGGTTTGTGTGGGAAACCCGAAGATGTACGAGTAGGACCTGAGCAAGGAGTTGCGCGGTGGCAAGTGTTCATGCTCTATCTTCCATGAAGCGATTGATTACAGGTTAGTGGTGTGTTTTGAAAACTACGGCCAGGTGATTGATATCGTGGAGAACTTCCTCACAGCACGACTTGAATGAACTTCTTCTGCTTTTCCAATAGACGCGTTGTGAACGCCAACGCCATGATTGCATGATCAGACCCATGTAAGCATATCTAGTACTTCAAGTTGCTCGTACATATCCAGACTGGGATTGGCCGACACTTATCCTATCTATCTGCATCCCGTCATCCTTACGTTTCCGTGAAGCGTTACTGCACGACAACCAAAGTCATTGCCTCCAACTTCGATCAGAAACAATGGTGTTCAAGTAATCACAGGTAAACATTGCATCATTGCCCAGATTGATGGGATCCTGTGATGCTACACAAGTACTCGGGACCACCCAGCGCAGGACGTAAGTTGTCAGAAATTTCAATCTTGTTTCCCAGGTACTGTCATTTCGCATCTCCGCTGTCCTGATATTATATTTGGTCAAGGGATATAAAATCTGAACGACTGATGGGGGATCATGCAAACTCACTCTCAAATGACGGATTCGAATGAGCTCAAGGTTGAAGTCCTCTTGGACATTATCAACTCCTCTGCACGCGATGCAATGGAAGAATACAAGAAAAATGGACATGGGGTCCCTGGTGCTGACTCGACTACCTTTCACCCCCTCGATCTGGCGACAGACACCCTTGTCCTTAGGAAGGCAATCAGACTCCTTGAAGGCGCATGCCATCAATTGAGCGCGATACTGGCTCCCCCACAACACACGGTGTTCAATGTAAGTGTTGATTATAGCTCATTTTTGCTTTGGAACTCATTTCCTTAGTTTGTCCATAATTACACTTGGGCATGCACAGACGTTGCCATCAGAACCCGCATTGCGGATGTTTTGGACCAATATCCGGAAGGTCTTAATGTGTATGCGTTGGCGGACACAGTCAATCTCGACAAGACCAAAACTTTAAGGGTATTACGAGCTTTAGCTCTCAAGGGTTGCTTTAAAGAAGGTAATATGTGACATGCTTCCAGTCAGAATTCTCTTTGAAATCGTTGTTGCTACACAGTGGAACATGAAGTCTTTGCAAACACCCGACTCTCGCTCTTACTCAAGTCAACGAGTAACGTTGGGTGCATGGTACGAGTTTATCAAGACTTTCCGAAATACGGTGCAGTTCTCTACGACACTATGACTGACGAAGAATACGCAAGATCATGTGAGATCGAAAAATCACCCCGAATGTTCTCTCTCAGAAAGGAAGGTATCAATAGCGAATTCTGGGAAATGGATGTGAGTTTTTACCATCATACTACCTTTCTCTACCTTAACATATTTTATAGAGTGAGACACGTGATGTGCGTGCGAGGTCACCCACCTATAAGTGACGACTCACAGTCTATGCGCAGATATTTCACAGAGGTCTCTGGGCTATCCTGAGATTGTTGGCTCTTCTGCGGTGTTGCATCGTAAGCTATTACTTTTTCCAGCCATCAGAATGATTGTGAAGCGTCTCATAAGATTACCCTTGGGAGACTGTATCATCTATAGTGGATGTTGGATCTGGAATTGGAGGAATTTCCCTTCATCTGGCGAACATGTTCCCTCACCTCAGGATAACTAATCAGGATCTCCCGAAAACCATGGAGCAGGCTCAAATTGTGAGTTCAGACATCTGATCTATATAATTATTCTAGCGGACAAGTCATTGAAATTTGATTAGACATGGGAAAAGGATGCTCCTGAAGCAGTGCGTGACGGGCGCGTGGAGTTCGTGCCGTTAAATTTCCTCGAAGAGTCACCTGTTGTCGGAAAGGATGTCTACTACGTAGGTGGCTAAGTTTGTTCACATTCAGATTGATAATCTGTTATAGTTGAGGAGCATTCTTCACGACTGGCCCGATGCTGAGGCAACGACAATCCTCCGTAACATCCGCAAAGTAATGGGACCAAATAGCCGAGTGTTAATCCGTAAGTCAGCTGCATTTTTAACCGGTGTTTGCTCCAGGATCAATGTCTTGTGCTAGATGATTGTGTGCTCTTCCACACAGTCGAAGAGCCTGGCGTAGGAACTAACGAGCTTAGCAAGGTAAGTTTTTGAATTTAGCCTGACATTGTATTTCTGTATTCATCAGTATAAGGCACCCGAACCTATGTTATCGAATTTCGGAGCAGGTACTCACACAGCGTACCATCAAGATATGGCTATGTGGCTTGTTTGTAATGCCAAAGAACGGACTTTGAACGAGTTGAAGATCATCGGGCAAGTTCATTCCATATTTAAATACTTGACAATGATTGACTTGTTACTATTCACAGAGCAACTGCTGGTCTAGTAATCACCAAAGTTTATGACCTTGTAGGGACGATGGTCGTGGATTTCAGAATCGCACAGGACTGATCCTGAATACAATTATGTAGAATTTATCCTCTAGTCTTCCCCGATTGATTACGCCATTGAGACGACAACGACAAAGGGAGCTCGGACTAACACCAGTATCTGAGCAAGCGGTTTGCGCAGCAGGCAATGATGGCTCAATAATGCCATCGATCTGCTAGTGTTTTCATGACTCCGGCCTGCCGATTAATGACGAGCAATGCATGACGGCTTGGACCCCAGTGAACGATCTTCTCCTGCTGAGTGAGTACACGTATCCGAGCGTAACAGAATGTCAGTATCCGCGTAGCCGTTAGGCTCGGGATCAGCCTGGCTCATACTACCATGTAAGTCGAGCGGCGTGTGTCGTCAATATTCGCCCCCTCTGAAGGACCTACGTCAATTGGTCGCAAGTATACATACTAATAGCCGTTCCAATGTCATGACTGATGTGACTCGCTGAATTTTATGCACAGATATTCAAAGAAGTGTGATGGGCCATGGTGAAATTCTCATGGTGATGTCAACCTTGTGTGTTTCTTTGGCGTAAAATTGGCAGAGAAACGTGCAATATCACCGTCGTGAACGGTCAAAAGGCCAAGAATGGCGATGAACTTGGGATGTTTCGTTTCCGCGGCTCTACTCATTGCCCCGTTTTGTTTTCGCGGGATGACCTTTCCCGCCGTCGGGACAGAGCAGGATATCACTGTAAACTAAACACCTGTGTACCTCGATTCAGTCCCCGATGCTGCGTAGCCCGTCAAGGAATGGGATAGTTACTAGCTGCACGTCGAAGAATTGTACGTTGGAGTGGCGAATCATGTATTACAACCTGTTTCCTTGTTCATTATGCTTGTAACATTTCGAATTGAGTGTCATGTTGTACTTTTGATTGGGACCACAGCCTGTGTTCCTTCCAACGTCAATCTGATATGCGGAGGCTGTCCGTTGTTCCCTTATGTGTTTTGTCATTTGCTCCAGGAAGCGGTGACGGCGTATATCAAGGATCTCATGGGTAAATGTATGCTGTCTCTCAACAGATTAAACATTGTATCGTGAGAGTTGTTCGAGCGTGTCATTAATATTCTCGGTCCGTACCAGAAGCAGATGGGAGAGATCACCTGGACATCCATATCTTTGACGTTTCCCGCAACCATTGCTAGCTAGAGGTTTAGGAGGACATCCTTTTTTTATAATCGGATAGATTGATCCACCATACGCGTACTGAGTGGAACACGTAGATCCATGTACTGTTTGACTTCTGTCAAATGCATATGCACTAAATCCACGCGACCTCGCATTGTCTGTGAAGGCAACATAACTGCTACCTAGAATGAATACAAGGCTCCAGAAAGAGGGTGGTGCGCATAACCAACAAAACTATGTCACAATAAGACAAGCGATTAATCGGTACTTGCAGACAAATACTCACTAACATATGGAGCGTGATGTTGTATATCGCGGGTCTACTGCGTCTGGTCTGGCTGTCGTAAGGAGACATTTCTTGGGCTTGGGTTTTGCACTATTCTTCTTAGCCGCAACTCTCGCTTTTGCCCTTTGTTCTTTTGCAGATTTCATATCTTTGGGCGCAGTAGTGCGGAGTTGTTTGATATGAGTGGGAATCAAGCATTTCGGAGAATTGGGCTGGACTGGAGGCACAAGCCAAGGTGCGCTGATTACAGGTACAGATTGAAGCATATCGCGAAAAGTTGGTAGATACGGGGCATCTTCCTATTGAGAACGTTAGAAGTAAGGATTCTGACATCTGAAACGCTTACATGAACAGCTATTACGGCCGCTCGTCTCAGACCGAGCGCCTGCGCAAGTGCGGACTCTGAGCCCTTTGGTAGGACGATCAATTTTACGGGCTGTCGAGTTCCTAGAGGGTCCGATCCGGGGCGTGTAGAGTTGCATCCTGCCACAAGGTGAGGGATGTGATTCAATAAGACCGGAGGATTGACATCGGCACGGCATACAAAGACAGCAGCAATGGGAGAAATGTCGGGGAGTGTTGGATTGGCATGAGACGTGGTGGTGAGTGTAACTGAATGTCGGACAGACTTCAACTGTGACTCAAGTCTCCTTGTCACTTCGTTGATACCGATGGTCGTGTGGCCCGACGACAAAACGCCGCATGCTGAAGTTTTTGAACATACCGTCGAGTCTGGGCTCGGGTTTGTCCCCTCCACTGAATCTGCAATTTCTGACTGAGGAATATCTTTCCTAGCGTATGCCTTGAAATATTTTCGACTTCCACTCCTCACCGCGCTTTCCACAGTGGTTACGAGTGTCGCGAGGAACAAATTTTGCGCGTTTGATGAGATTGAGGGCCTAGCTTGAGATGTTAGACGCATTGTAAGTTGGAGGAGATCAAAACCACCATTGTATTCGGAATGGATTTTCAAGGACACTTTTAGAAACGTCTTTTCGTTCTATGGTTGCTCGTGCTTTTGCACGATTTGACATATGGGTGTGGCTCCGAGCTGCTTTATGGGACATTACTATTGGTAGCACTCCAAAGGGATCAACTCAGTTTATGTAACACCGCAGTATTACCATGGAGCAATACGTGACAATATGATTATTTGGCTGAAGTTTGGCCCGCAGTGCATAAACAACTTGCTTATGAGTCATGCCAAATTCAACCATTATAATATAAGTACTACGGCAAACTGATCATCCGCTCTCGCAACAGAACCAGATCTAGGCTTCAAGAGACAGCTCTTACTACGCGCTGGACACGGCTTGATTGAATGGAAACTATTAGTCGTGTCAGAATGAATGGGATCTGTTGTAAGTACCTCCATGATTTTGTATACCTTGAAATTTCTTGGTTTAATTTTTATGCAAGTGAAACTGATCAGTGACGACTCACAAAATCACCAAATTCGGGACAGGCGGAGAGTCTGAGATGAGCCTTGGAAATAACCATACATCCACAAGGTGCACAGGACTGAGATCCACATGCACCCGTGAACTTCAAAGCTATTCAGACTCAGCTCAGAACGGGAGACGTGCCGCTCAAAGCATTAGGAACGTGATTGGTTCATAACGTACCGTTGGTGGTTTCCTGTGGACGATATCCTCTGTTCTGTTTTGACCACGTTAGCACCGCCCCGGAACACAATTCGCATTAGAACATACTGGACTTTTCGGGCGGTATCTTGGCCAGCTTCAAAATCTGACATCCCCCTACCTCTTATATTCCCAAAGAATGCTGCTGAACACTTCACTCATGATTAAGCCACACAGCCATATAAACACTACTGGGTCGGACTCACGGGGGCCCAATGAGGAGAAGCTGCACCGGCACCGTTGCAAGATAAGCTAAATGCCGAAACCGTTCCGTGGCAACGTTTTGTAAAAGATGAAGACGCATTTGTCTTAGCGAGATCTACAAGTACGCTCACAGCAATTGACGTTCCCCGCATCTTTCTCGCAATATTTCTTTGGGTGCGACTACGGGTACTCGAATACAACACGGACTGTAGGTTTATCGTACTTATTCATAGATGTCAATTTTTTCACCAAGGCTAGGCGATCTAGTGTTCGCTTCCTGATCTCGACTTAGCAGTGATACCTACCTTGCATGAATGTAAGGACGTTGGAATACGTGGAGGGCGTTATTAGCACGTGCCAGAGTATTTCACAACTAACCCTGACCGGAATTCTCGGATACAAGCCAACGAATATGCTTTGTCTCATATTTTACAACCGGAACCACGGTAATTTTCCTTCACCGAATGCTGCTATGTCGAGCCATTTTCTACCACTAGGTAAGTACCTTTGGACTTTCTTCTACTGCAGGATGATCATGGGTGAGATTCCATTCTCTGCACAAACTTTTCATCATTATATTTTATATCCCCATATACTTCTACACAGAGATACGTTTTCACGTTTGTTGGCTCTCTTTGCCACCCTGTGCTCTTTCTCTATATCACAACGTTAGGATAAACTCACAACGTAGTCCGACAGGCACAGTTATGAATATAAAGCTCGAGAATCCACTCCTTCATACCCAGTTATCCTTCCAACCTCAGAATCTTTACACAAGATATGCCTGGCTTGATTTCATCTGTTCGGCGTTTTGATCGCACCAACATCCCAGGGGATGTCTGGGACGCTCTACGGGATAGGAACAATGTTGCTCGCGCAAATGTGATCCTTCCGCATGCCGAAAAGGTTTCCAGTCACCAAGAGTTCCTGCCAGATTCCGAGCAGCTTTGGCTGGTCTACTCGGAGCCTACAACTTCTAACATCAGATTTATACTATCCTGCACAGAGGGACCATTGGGCAAATACCCTCTCTTCATTGTTCCCGTAGCCCCCATCAAATTGACCCCCGAACTCCTCCAAGGCCCCATGGAGGCGTTCTGCGAGGCGCTTCTGAACGAGGTTGACTTTAGAAGGCAGAGGGTGTTTTCTGTCTTTTCTGTCGAACCAGTCGCCAAAGCTTTCGCTAACGCATGGGAGAAAATCACAGAGATCAAGTGCATGGATAAACCATACTACGATGCACTTTTTTCGATGTGTACTCCTGAGACGTTGGTCCGCAGTGGCTCTCAATCAACGGATGAGGATATCGAGCTACGTCTTGCTGTGCCACAGGATGCCGACAAGATCTCTAAATTGTGTGAAGAATTTGCCGATACTTCGGTATGTCTGCTGTACTACTCCCTTTTAAGCGGGCATTCATTGACAGTGAAATATGTAGCATCCATTCCTTCTCTCTTACGAACAGGCTTCTGAAGAAGCTAGGCTTTTGATTGATAATGGGCAAATCTGGGTGCACGAGATCAAAGAAGGTGGAGAAACCGATATCGCGAGCATCGTCGCTGCCACGCGGCAGTCAGACACTGTTGCTGCCATCACGAAGGTGTACACGCCAGAGAAGTGGTCGCGTAAAGGACGTGCTGAAAGATTGGTTCGCCGTGTCTGCAGAGAGTACGAACTGTCAACTATGAGATTATACTATGATGCTGACTTCTGCTCAACCAGGCTGTTGAAGACGCACGAGCAAGTTGTGCTATACGTTGGCAGTGACAAAAATTCCGCTCAGAAGTTGTACAACAGAGTGGGCTTCCAGGATCTTTGTAAAAAGACTCCCGAGCGCTGGCTTGAAATTGGTTTTGATAAAGCCGAAGTCGAACTCGGTCACTGGTAGATTTTGGTATATTGCTTGTTCCTAACGTTTATCTGACATCTTAGTAACATCTTGTCTGTAGCATAACCCCTTTATCTGCCTGTCCATGCACTGTATTGTTAATATTGTATTAGTGTACATATACAAATCTTGACAATGCTCGATATAATTGAATTATTACTGTCCCCTTGATTGAGCTACTGGCCAATCAAAGACTCGCAATGAGAAGTCAAAGAAATATTAGTGAGAATTGATTTCAGCGGGATTTGCTGTTTCCAGTAACGCATCCCCAGATTGTGGCTCCAATGACATCATGGCACAAAATTCTGGCAAACATTAATAGTTATAGAGATATCTCGTATACGACATAAACACTTACGGCGCATTAGCAGGTGGGAGCGTCGTGAATGCTGTTCGCTCCTCAAAGTGAAATAAATGCGAGGAGACATCAATTAAGGATCCAGGACCCTAGCAAAGGGTGTCGTGGCTCATCATGATCATAAAGGACATGATTTTGCACGCATGCCTTTCGTGGGTAGGTCAATCGGGACGGCCACTGAAAGAGATTGTCTTGGATAAATTGCAACGAAATATTTGAGTTTCCTTTGATGATTTGTTAGACGGACAGCAGAAAATACTGTCTGGGAAATTGTCTTTGAAATAGCGATCACCCGATACAAGGTATTGGGTTCCTTTTCGTACTGGTGCTCAGATCACAGACCAAGGGCGCGCAGAGACTAGTTCGGGACAACCACTGAAATACGCAAGTGCAACCAACTCAGTCAAACTGCAGGAGGAATCCGACTCGCTCTGCGTTCAAAAAGAAAGAAAAAAAGTTAGAAGGGATAGACAGCAAAGCCTAGAGACTTCACACTGGCAGCAATATATATTTTAACGGAGGATACGGACAAGATGGGGCGCACAATGAACATAGAACACTAGATGCATAAAGAATTGAGTGCATTGAAAGTCGAACACAGCAGATAGAAAACGATACGATATGGTACTTCCCGCAATGCGGCGTTGAATCAGGACAGCGAATAGGTTCTTCTAGCCTGAACCGCCAGCACCGCTGCTCCCTTTACGGGTCCTGACAACCTTATTTCTCAACGCTCGCTCCTTCAGTTCTTTTTCTCGCTTTTCTAGATCATGCTGTTCTAATCCTCCGTCCTAAAGGTTTATCAACGTTGGCTGAGCACAAGAAATCAAGAAGGTAAGCATACGTCATTCCTGTCTGCGTTATCCCACTTATTTCGCCTCGCTTGACCCTTGATTTTCAGCTCACCTCTGGCATTTTGCGGAAGGGGCTCGTCAGTGATTCTCATTCTATCAACATCCATACGCGAGGGTGAAGGACTACGCCTCGCAGGACGCTTTCCCTTTCCGCCATCACCGGCTTCATCACGAGTAATTCGTCGTCTGACAGGCGAGCGAGAGACGCTACCACGCCTACGAGGACTCGGACTCCTACGACGGGCGTACCTTGGCGCAGACCGTGACTGGCTCGAAGTGGGAGAGGGCGAACGCGATAGCTTACGACGCTGAGGCGGAGGACTTCTGCTATTTCTTTCCCGACCAAATCTCCGTGGAGGTGAGCGCGAGTAACTGGGAGACCGTCTACGTCTCCTTGGTGGTGGAGGCGACAAAGATCGAGAGTCAACCGATGGCGAACGTCTGCGGCGTCGAGGAGAAGGAGTCAAGGAGCGACGACGACGAAGGGGAGGTGAGCGCGTCCGAGATCTACGGGGCGGAGGGGAGTTTCGGCGGTACACAGGACTGCGGGATCTGGAACGCCTCGGAGAGCGCGAACGTCTGAGGGAAGGAGGCGGGGATCGGGAACTCCTTGCGTCAAATGGAGAACTTGGGGACGGGGAGCGCCTGCGATGGGGTGGTGGACTGCGAGATATTCTGCGGCCAGGACGCTATACCGTATAAGTCTTAGATGATCTCAAAGAAGCACGAGTTGACTTACACCACCACCACGTCCACCCCAACCGTTATCTCTGCCTCGGCCACCACCTTCAAATCCGCCTCTGCCTCTGCCCCTGCCCCTTCCGCGTCCGCGGCCTGCACGTTCACCTCTTTCCTGGTCTCTTATCTCGTCGAGACGGACCCTCCTGTCTCTCTCACCTATGGCACGCACGTCACCCTCGCGGGCTTTGCGCATTTCCTCTTTCTTCTCCTCCACAAACGTTTGTGGCACGCCTGCAGGATGCTCCTGAGCCTCCAGTAAGAGAGACCAGAGAGCAGTCATGAACGAGGGCGTCGATGCCGTGAGGAAACCTGTCAGGTTTATTTGCATTTTCTTTGGGTCTGGAGTCTAAAGGAAACACAGTGGATTCGGAAAAGTCTTGAGCATGTACCAAAAAGCTTACGGTGTGATTTGGGTCGTCGAGGAGACCCATAGCATACTCGACGACCACTTCATCTTCAAAGCCAACCAGTTCTGTGACCTTTTTGGCGATCCATGGGCGTATGACGTTGAGATTTACTTTTTTGAGGTCCACCTGAGGAACGAGATATAGGAATCAAATTTAGAGCACCGGACTTGGGTGGCGCACCTTTTTATCAAACTCTGGTGGAAATTTCATAGACTTTAACAACTTCAACTCTTTGTCAGAGAAACGACGATCCTGATCTGCAGAAGTGCCTTTGAAGAATCCTGTTATTAGGCATTGAGCAGGATCTCAGTGAAAGGATTCGGTGAAAGGAAACTTACCTGCGTCGGCCATGACTTGACCAGAGCTTGGTTGATAATTGACTTGGGAGCGTTGAGGAGTGAATATTGAATGTTTGTACGAGTTTGGAAAGAACCTCCCACGTAACCCGGTGGGCAAACTCAAGTTGACCGGTCGACAAAGTAGTACTGTTGCCGCGGCGCAGCTGTTGATTTTCTCGGGAACGGTCAAGCTTGCTTGAAATTCTATGTGATGATCACTCTTGTGGCGACTACTGACGACTACTGATGCTACTCGACTTTCATGCAGCAGCCAAATAAGTAGTTGGATCTATTATTCGGGAGTTTGCATTACTAGGCTGATTTGCGTTTTGCACGCGGACCTATAGTAGCTGAGTACGTTCCAGCGATTTGGTAGAGTCTCGACGGTTTTATATTCCTCTGCAGTCTAATTCTAATCATGCTAGAAAACCAGACATCAACAATACAATTCCAAAACAGACCAGTCTAAAATTCTAGATTTTCAATCCATCATTAGGTCTTACAATATCGCAGACTTGTCATGATAAACTGCTCTCAGACTGCAGTATGAAACAAGTGTTCGGTATCGAACTGCTGAATGTCCAATAGTAAACCGTCTCGGAGTTTTGGACGTTCGGTCCACTTTCGAAGGTCTCTGATATGCTGTGGTTTGGACTGGTATGTCGTTGCGTTATGAAACAAGTCACTCATTAGCAGGCCCGGGTATAAAGGAGGCGCAGGCGAGCACTTCCATCTTCATCTTCTCCTTTGTTTTGTGCTCCATCATCGCTCTCATCTTTTCGACGCAGCGCAATCACCTCGCACACTCACTTCAAGCTGCTTCACGCTGTCATTATGATTGACTATACTAAGGCAATCCCTTTCGTCTTCGTTCTTGCACCTATCCAAGACGCACGATGCGCTAGTATGGCTAATTCAGCAGCATGTACTCTTCCAGCTTCCACACAATCCTCTCCCGGTTTCGATACCCCCCACGACCTCCTCGACGATTCATCTAACTCAGACGACGCAACTTCAACGACGAGTCAGATGATACTACGCCACACACCTTCTCACCTTCATTCTCGTGCCGCGTTGTCGAACTTTTCATCATAATTATCGGTCAAATTGGTTTCCTCGTACATCAATTCCTACGAATCTCTGACGTTGTTGATATGCTTTCCTCCTCGGTTTCGACTCTCGAGAAGACCACCGACTTCGAAATCACGAACCTCTGTGCTACAATGGAGCTCATCAAGCAAGATGTGGATTCTGTCAAAGATCGGACTCGCTGTCACGAACGGATAATGGCTAGAGAATTCGCTACCCTCGTCGCAAATCAGCAACGCCAAATTGACGACCTTGGAAAACAACTCCACGAGGAACGCGAACTCTCGAGAGATATCAAGAAGGTTCTCGACGAGCTCACTTCTCGTGTCTCGCGGGACGACATGGAGCGTGACGCTTTCCGCGGGCAACTGCATGATCAACTCGCCTGTCAAGTAAAGGACCAAATTCAAGTGGAACTTGAAGTCATTGACCTTCGCAAGGAACTCGATGCCTTCCACGAACGCCTGCATGACCAACTCATCTCTCAAGTCAACGATCAGATTCGAACGGAGAACGACATCACCAACCTTCGCAAGGATATTCCGAAGACACTTTCTCTATACCACGCGAGGATCTCAGCTCTGGAATTCGCATCGTCTCAAGCCAAACCGTCTCCTTCACCTCAAGACGTTGTTTGTGACTCTAAATCCGTACGAAGTGCTACATTTGTGGATGCTAGCCCCCTTCCGAAACGGATTCTTCCTGGCTTTCAACAACTTCCTACGCCAACGAGCGCTGCACCGAAGAACCAAAGGTCAGGTATCTTAATTCCTCCTAAATCGCTTCGGTTCATTGATCGTGAATCAATCTACATTCGTATGTCTTCTCATTCATCAGTTGCAATGTCTTATTTAACTGACAGATACTCTTGCAGAGCCATCCGCACCAGTTGGATCAAAGGCAGCTAGAATCCCAATGAATTGACCTCCCCGAAGACGCCTCCGGCAGTTGAATTCGTCAGACGTCCTATTACTATCAAGCCTTTGATTTCTAAGGTCGTGCCGAGCTCGAAGATTCCAACTCCTAGCACGAGGGTGTCATCCGTGTCTAAAAGAGTCCTCTTGAAGAATCCCTCATCCAAAGGTAAGGAGTTTCCGCTATTATAGTTCACGATTCTAAAGATGAGACATGCATAGATTCATCTTGTGATAACCGTGCCCCCCGGGAATCCGCGACTCTCAAGAAGAGTGGTGGTGCCACCAAGAGCAAGGCGCAGGAGCTCAGATTTGCTTCTCTCCAAGAAGAGCGGCAGTGCCGTCAAGGGCAACGCGAAGGCGCTTAAACCTCTCAAGAAGAGTAGCGATGCCGCCAAGGGCAAGGCACGGGAACCTAGTCAGTGCTCTTCTTCTTGACCCGCTTCTTTCGTCCTGACCCACCCACTCCTTAGATAACAACCAGGTGTTGCCTCTGTCCTCGTCTTCACTCACTCCCGCCACCACATTACGTGCTCCGGACTTGACGTCCCGGCCCGACGACGCATGGCATGGCATTGCTAGTCAACCCCTGTCGTCGTCGCCATCCTTGGAAGCTCTGGATGTTGCTGTGCAACTCCATTCGTGGGGCGATGTGTATGATCCATTGCCTTCTCTAGATTCGATGTCTTGGCTCGACATTGCATCGGATAATGTTACCAGTGAACCCCTGTCGTCGTCATCATCACTGGAAGGTCTGGATGCTGCCGTGCAGCGTCATTCGCTGGGCGATCTACGTGACTCGTTGCCTTACTTGGACTCGATGTCCTGGCTTGATGAATGCCCTCTTCGCCCGTCATCTTCCACGGATGCTTTGGATGCCGCTGTGCAGCTTTCATCGCTGGAAAATTTATGCGGGACGATGCCCTCACTGGACTCGATGTCCTTCCTTGACCATGACGCTCTTCCTGTCCCTCCTTTTAATAGTATGTATTCTTCCTATTTCGTTGAGATGCCCTGATTCGAATGTTCTCCCCCGCAGATCTTGGCCTGAATAAGACACAAAGAATCAACTATTGTCACCGAGAACCTCTTCGCCCGTCATCTTCCATGAAAGCTTTGGATGCTGCTGTGCAACTTTCATCGCTAGACGACTTGTGCGGGACGATGCTCTCGTTGGACTCGATGACCTTCCTTGATGACGATGCTCTGACGGTCCCTCCCTTCATGTGTACGTGTTTTTACACTTTTCCTTGAGGTGTCTCTGATTCGAACGTTCCATAGCCCTTGTCCGGAGTAAACCTTGAAGCCTGCATGCTTGTTTGACGCTTCC
This sequence comes from Suillus cothurnatus, assembly GCA_016758765.1. NCBI lineage: Eukaryota > Fungi > Basidiomycota > Agaricomycetes > Boletales > Suillaceae > Suillus > Suillus cothurnatus. Next base: position 117,149 of record JABBWL010000015.1, on the reverse strand, counting down.
TGGTATACCCCTCTCATTTCCCTCCGTTCCCGAGTTGCATCCTATCATTATCGGATAACATTTTTTCTCGTATCGTTCTATTTGCTTGCTCTTTCTCTTTCTCTCTCTCTCTCTCTCTCTCTCTCTCTCTCTCTCTCTCTCTCTTTCTCTCTCTTTCTCTCTTTCTCTCTCTCTCTCTCTCTCTTTCTCTCTCTCATTTCCCCTGTGTTGTAGCTGTTTCTTCTCTATTTTTATTTCTCTTTATAGTATCATCTATCTCTATCTCTACATACTCTACAATTTACTTTCTGTTTTATCGTATCAATATTATCCTTGTTTTCTATGTCATCAAAGTCTAATATAAATTGTGACCGTGCATTATGAAAAGTCAGTACTACAGTGTTCACCTCTCACGCGTCAAGCATCAAAGCTTTCAAGGCTAGTATGTTTTCTCGCGGACTTAATGATAACATGAATTCAGATTTATACATCCCTTCCACTGCAATCGGCACCCCACAGAAGTCGGCAGTCACGCAAATGTCACGACATGTCACATAGGCCGATTTCAAAGACCGGCAAGTATGTATTCGCGGTGAATTTAAATTTAGTTTGAACAATACATACATCTAAGTACGAGGGTGACTGTTATTAGTGCTGTTTATAATTGATGTGGATGTGTAGGGAGCCCATGTACTTGTATGGATGCTGCCCCTTTGCAGCAGATAATTAATTTGCTGGCAGCCGGCTCTTGTGGGTGTGCCGACGAGGCTCTTGCACTCACAAGAGTCGATTACTCAGTGTCTCACGTAGTATTGGGTCTGACGAAGCTCGCAGCTTTCCTCGTCTACTGCTGCTAGATTTGCGAATGCAGACAGCCCCCAGCGCTGCCACCCAAAACCAGTCGGCACTTCCAAAGTTGGTGTGTGCACAGTTTGAATACTTACGCTATTGCCATCCTCCGAGTTGTGGCGCCACATGAGCGATTTTTGCATGCCTTGAGCTGCAGAAGCTAAGATTAGAACTTCCACTGGTCTACACTCACAAAGCGGACGTATTGAACGGAAATCAGATAAGTTAGCTAGGTCCAGTACAATTGGCTCAACTTGTAGAAATTTTCAATTGAAAAAGAAGCTCTGCGTGCGTGATGGACGCTGCGCTGAGCTCTACGTGGCAACGCGACTCCATTTAGTACAAGTTAGCGCCGTTGTGATAGTGACTCATAAGGGTATTTCCTCTATCAACGTTCATCACTCCTAGGCCTCAACGTTCAACCTCTGCCACGCGTCCACGCTTTCTTCATTTATGCCGGCGAAGTGTTGGCATGCCTGTCCAAGACCATTGGATGACTCGTTCACATCAGAGAAGCATGGGACATCCAGTGATTCTGGCATATCGAATGGAGGATTCCGAATCCCCGTGGGTTCGCGCAGAGCGGCTTCTTTCTCCTCCACTCATTACGGACCGGACTAAGATGAATGTGCGAGCGTGGGGGACCAGGTGGAGTAGGTGGAGTTTCCTTGTTGGTCATCGTACCTTTCTGATTAGATCGAAAGGTTGAGAACGAGAGATAATTGCTCCGCTATGATAAAGCGCGGTATGTTTTAAACTTGAATATCAGTTCCCTCCTCCGAGTCCTTGCAATACATGCTCCAAGTAGAAGAACATGCCTCGATCACCGCGTTCAAATTCAGTCGGGTCCAAGCAAGAAGGTGGGAACAGCAATAGTGGCTCTGACTTGGTCCTCGCTGGATCGGAAGGTCGTGTCGGATTCAGAGGCCTTTTTGAAAATAAATTCATGTGAGCGATTTGGAGATATAATGTGGATATGAACGATAGGATACTTTGTGACGCAGACTTGGTATATCGCTGTTCTCGACTCTCGGAGGATTCGTGAGTTATTCGTTACAAGATAAATGACTGTCAGTAACACCGTGCCTTGTCAACAGCTCTTCGGTTACGACCAGGTGAGAGTTGGGCAATGTTTTCTTATGGTAGCTATACTAGACACACGTCTGACTGCACATCAGGGAGTCGTGAGCAACGTGCTCGCCATCGAGTCTTTCGGAGCGAAGTTCCCGGAAATCTACACGGATGCAACGCTGAAGGTAAGGGTAATATTCCAAGAGATGTTGTACCTGTCCGAGTCACACTACTTTTAGGGGTGGTTTGTCTCCACACTCTTGCTTGGTACGTCAACGTGGCATACTGCAAGTGTCCGTCAGTTGATCCACATCCGCAGCTGCCTGCTTCGGAGCTAATGTGAACGGCCCCGTCTGTGACAAAGTGAGATCTATCATTTGGTGAGAGGACAAGTTGTGACAGACTACGACTCAGATCGGGAGAAAGGTAGACATAATTTGCAATGTGGTGATCTTTCTTCTCGGTAGTTCACTACAAGCAGGCGCCACATCTCCCGGTAAGTTCTACCCCGTTTACATTTATCAGCTTTGCTGAAGATTTTTTTGCTAGCTTATCTGTTTGCCGGTCGCGCTGTTGCCGGTTTGGCGATTGGTTCTCTGACACACGTCGTCCCGATGTATCTCGCTGAGATATCCAGTGCCAAAATTCGCGGATCTCTAGTTTCTCTGCAGCAACTCGCTATCACATTTGGGGTGAGTGAAATATCCAGTACTGAGGTTATGCATTCAACACCACAAAATGTAGATTCTTGTTAGCTGTGTGTCGCAGTCTACTTTCATGTATTCATATGTGCTCATTACTTGAAGACTGGATTGCATATGGCACATCACATATCGGGGGAACCCGATGCGCCCCCGAAATACCATACACCGGGGCGCTTTTGAACGGCAGACCTACGTTCGATCCTTACACCGACGTCCCTCCTGGTGGCTGCACTGGTCAAACTCAAGCGTCATGGAGAGTTCCGCTTGCGTTCCAAATATTCCCTGCTTTGGTGTGTTGCCTATATCTTCTGCCTCCTGCTCATACCTATGGAAGTGCAGTGTCTTGGAATTGGCATGCTCTTCATGCCATACTCGCCTCGGTGGCTTGTTGAGCAAGGTCGCGAGGAGGAGGCTCTGGAGGAGCTGTCGCGTCTTCGCCGGAAGCCCGCTGATAATCGTTCAGTTCGCATTGAATTCCTGGAGATTATGGCTGAAGTTCGTTTTGCGAGAGAGGTCATGAAGGCGGCATATCCCAATGCGGGGCCAGTCAGGCAGATAATCAATAAATACTTGGCATTGGTCTCTAGTTGGCCAAAGTCCAAGCGTATAATTGTTGGTTGCCTTACTATGATGTTCCAACAATTTATGGTAGGTTTTCAAATCAGTCTTTTATATCATTTGGTGATTTGTGGCTCGCCAGGGGATAAACGTTAGTCGTGGTTCATCCTTCTGGAACCAACATCACTTACATCGCTGAAGGCTATCATTTACTACGCGCCTACGAGCAAGTTTTACTAAAGATGTTAATTGCTGAGTTCAGAGTTGACTCCTGATCCACAGTTTTCGGCCAACTGGGCCTTGACCCAAACACCACGTCCCTGTTTGCCACTGGTGTTTATGGAATTGTTAACGTGAGTTCACCGTATCGACAATGTTACGTATACGCCTCCTAAATATTATTTTTTCAAGATGCTCTCTACTTTACCTGCTATCGTTCTTCTCGACAGTGTGGGCAGGCGGCCTTTGTTAATTTCTGGTGCCGCCGGATGTTTCACTTGTCTGGCAATTGTGGGATCTCTTGTCACCGCTTACGGCAAGGACTGGCAAGTACATGCAGTAGCGGCTCGCGTCGCCATTGGTAGGTGCACTGTAATCACCCACCGAACATGTTAAACTATCCTATAGTTTTCGTGTTTGTCTATGATGTCAATTTCTCTTACTCGTGGGCTCCGATTGGATGGGGTGAGTGGCTCGTTTCACCTTCTGCAAAGATCTAATACACTCGACAGTAATTCCCAGTGAGATCTTCCGTTACACCTCCGGTCCACTGGCATCTCCATTACTACATCGACCACGTGGTTATCAAACTTGTGCGCGGATTTATCACCCTCCTCCGTCTTTTTGGTATTGATATGCTTTAGTGTGGTTGGGCTCGTCACGCCCATAATGCTGAATGTGGGGGGGATGGCGTACTTTATCTTTGCCGGATTTTCTCTTGCTGCGTTACTCTCAGTTTGTATGTCAAATCCCAAAATCGCGTCAAATAATACGCTCAACTCGCTTTATAGTATTCTTCTTTCCAGAGACCAAGGGTCGGGTAAGTTTGTTGCATGCGCATGTCCTGTTGAACATAGCTGATGACGGTTTGCAGACCTTGGAAGAAACGGATGCTGCGTTTGGTGACAATGTTACTGACAGGGAGCGAGAACGCATGGAGAGTATTTGTCGGGAGCTTGGACTGCCCGTTCGGGCGCTTTTGAATGCATAATAACGAAATATGTGGCTGGCCCAGGTCATGTTCCCATCATCCAACATGTAAATTTTGTACTCCTTTTTCCCTTTTCTATTCTCAACATGACCTCCGCATGTTCATTGTTGGTATTTAGAACGCAGCACTAGTACTGTACGCTCTTCTTAGAAACGCCTTTTAAAGACGGGTAGTTTCGTGCCGTCTGGAATTCCTTCTATCAACTCGGAACTGTTTAGTTCATAAGTATCAGTGAAACTATACTACGTGCGTAAGCACTATTTCCATTTCCATCCTCTGTCTATGTACATTTCCAGATCTACCAGATACTGAAGGCATTCTTCGCTATGCAAGATCACCCCTACTCTCACCTAATGCTTTGACCAAATGACGACCTAACGCTCAATTCGATCGTACAGTTGTATCTCGAGCTGTCCCTGACTCCGAGTCATTCAAGCTCAAATTCAGGTAACGGACACCGAATATACCCGAATTGGCTAAGGCAGTAAGTACTGGAGAATCGCTGCTTCCCAACTCTTTGGGACAAGAGTGCAGGGGTGGATCGCGTAATAACACAGTGCGACTGCTACAGTAATTTAGCAATCACCCACTCACCCACAAATTGACACAGATGGAATATATGAGGCGTTTAGTGGCGCATCAAGCCAACAATTAAAATCCAAATCAGTGGCTTTTCAAAATTTCAGTGTTCACCGGCACCTCTCGTACCGTCAAGGCTGACATGTTTTTCCGCAGACACTAATATGCACACCTATGGTGTTACGCTCGTGCAATTATAAGCCGAGGCTTATAAGTTAACCATCGGCTCGCGCCAATCTCGTAGTCAACTCTAAAGGGAGATCCAGCATGATTACAATTGCTTTCCGAGAAGGCGTGTATGACAACCTAGCGTACGTGATCCAACTAGATTGTCAAAGGGAAAAGTGATCAATACATAAATACGCATTTGCTATCGTTTCAATCTTTTTCAAATTCCTACGCCCCTCCTCACTAAGCCATGTACCTAAACATAGGTGCCTATGGGAGTTGTTAGGGTAGTTCCATTCCGAGGCAGACGGTATTCACCTTATCCGCCAATTCGCTTGTATCCACATTGGCACCTGGGTCCGGACGCCCATACTCGCGATCGCGTCTCGCGTTATCGTACTTGTATGATACCCACAGCACTAGCGCGCAAATAGTGGCAAACGCTTCGAGACCGCATGATACAGCGAAGCCGAGGCTGCACAAAGGTAATCAATCAACACATGCAGACAGAGGGAGAGGGGAGAAAGGTGGGACGTACATGTACCTCGGGCCGTCCGTCGAAGGGTATATATGCGAGCCGAGGATACTCCCGCATTGCCCAATCGCCATGAACATCGGGATGCCTGTCGCTTTCTTGGTCTCGGAGCCAAGATTGTGTGCAACTGTTGAAAACGTGAGCTGTTGTGAGGAGAAGTCGTTGAGTGATGAAGAGCGTACACCATGCGATGATCAAGCCAATGGCAGTGTATGTCCCACTCGTGATGCAGAACACGGCAAAGTATCGCACGTGAACATTGTTGGGGACTGTGAGCAAAAGAAGATAACCTAAAATGACACATGAGGGATACTCTGAACATAAACCAAGCTAGGTGCCACATACCAATAGCACCAACAGCACAGGAACCTGCAACCGTCAAGCCACGGTTCTGTATGCGATCGGATGTGTAGGACGTCAGACAGAGGACGATAGCAGCCACTGCATATGGCGGTACCGTGAGTAACTGAGCAAGCGCGTTGGCTAGAACGAACATATCAACAAGGAAAGCCTCCATCAGACCGCAAGGTAATACACACTATACCCAAAAGTCTCGATGATCGTTGGCAAGAACGCCGAAATACTTGCCAAAGCGCAATTCACACCAAAATAAATCATCCCGCCAGTGTATATGCGCCAATCAAGAAGAGCTATTATGATGTGTTCTAGAGTAAGACAAGTCGGTGAGCCCTCGCTACGTAGTGCGATGATAGGGAAATGGCTCGCCTTTGTTGACCACAGCGCCAACATCTGCGCTTGTACCCCTGTTCATGCGTTCCAGTTCGATTTCTTTTTCTCTCGCATTCAAGTATCTCGTGCTTTCTGGGCGGTCAGGGAGCGCGAAGAAAGTCAGAACACCGAGAAGAAGAGCTGGGATTCCCTGAGAAAAACCGAATTGTTAGCCAGTAAGTCTACAAGGGACAAGGCACATCTAAATCACGCCTGAAGCTCCTGATAAATGTTTTATAGCATTCCGGAAAGGTACTCGATAGTACCACTTGCATGCCTGGCTCTCAGGGGAAAAGTGTAATGTGAGAGGGCTAGCACAGCGAATATTGCGCGGTGTAAATAGGATTGGCATACCAATCCTCCTGCACCTCTCAAAGGCTAGGATGGCTCAAAACATCGGCCGGAAATGAGACGCAACAAGATCCCAGAATGTTAAAAAACCGCAGCACTTGGTCAGATAGATGCGAGCGGATTAACATCTTGAATGCCACCCTGTCCCTTCAACAAACGTGGAACACTGGTACTAACCTCAATAAGGAACAGGACTTTCCAATCCCACTCTCCCCCTATGCCAGCGAGATATGGTCCGTACCCCACTTGCTGCACACCGAACGCGATGAGGCCACCGAATGCACCCGCAACCGCCGCGAAACCAAACCAGTATGCCATGCGCAAGCCCATTTCTGTGCGAGTGTAAAAGAACGCTTACATAGTTGTGTTAAGAGGTCCTGTTCCTCCACGGGTCTATTGTATGATGTATGACTTACAAAAATAAAGTGGAATTGCAGGGCCAAAGCCAGCTTCAAATACGCCAAGCCCAATGCGGGCAGCCATGAGACTTCCAAAGTTGAATGTCGTTGCCTGCAGAAGAAATAGCATGCATCATGAGTAACGGTTCAGGTTCGAATATGGCTAATAAAGAAGACAAAGTTGAAAGAGGCTGCAAAATTGTTGAAGGTGAACGAGGCCGGGTAGGTATTGAAATAGTGTAGTCTGTAAGGTCTATTTGATCAGCAGATGAGGCAGGTCAAACATCAAATCATTATCACATGTCAAGGCTTAGCCGAGTTTTACGGCAGGAACTGGCCGTTCTGACGCGCTGGTAACATACTAGTGTTTGATTAATGCTTCACAAGAGGAATTGTTTATGAACAAGACATTCCCAGTAGCCAAGGAATAACTTCAAGGGGAAACGAAATGTATACATATAGAGAGGAGTGGCATTACGACTCACCATTAACGTAGAACATATTCCCCACCCAATAGCCGCGCCCGCTATCCAATAGGATGGTGGAAACAACTTTGAGATTATCGTTGCAGGAATTTGGCAGATAATCTGGGAAGCAATAAGTAAAAACTGGGGCGATGAACTATAGTTGCATTACCCACATAAGAAAAGAAAAATGCCGAGTTGACCCAATTGAACAGTATGCCGGTGGGGTCGCCACCAAGGTTCTCCTCTACAAGTCCCTGGAGGCGTGCATTTCCAAGATTCGTGCGATCAAGATCTGATTTATCATCAGCACAATGTGCTAGCCGGTTCTCATAATAAAACTTCACCCACAAGCAAAGAGATAAAGCAGGCATGTTATGGGCAAAATCCTACGGTCAAGCTTGCGCACGAGCCTCTTCTCTTCATCAGATGTGGCGACGGGTTTATTGCCGCCAGCGTCGCTTGTGGAATTGGTTTCCCTCTCATCGCAAGATGGGCGTTTTTCCTCGTCCAACATAGTGGTCCGAGGTAGAGAGACGAAGTAACTCGAACACGTGAGCGAAGTAGCGAGCTACTACGCGATATTGGAGATGCGGCTGCTCAAGCGCTTGCAGGAGCAAGAGAACAAGAGGTACATGAGATCCGAAGGCTCCAAACATTTATAATGAAACCGCACAAGTCATGTGGACAGTAGCTGCGGTGTCTGTCGGTAATTCGATAACGTTAGCTAGCTATAGCTAGCACGGCATGATGCATGATGCACGACACCTGATAGGAAGAAATCTCACGCGAAATTCGAATAAGTCAAGTAACTTGCCACGGATCAAAGAACTATTCCTGGAGACTGACTAGTCCTAGTGAACCCAACATGATGAGAGTTGAGCAAAATATGATAATCCTGTAATTACATATATGAAATGACATTTCCGATCAAGACGCGTCATCGTTCTCGCATCGTTCTTGTATGTTCTTGCATCGCATCGTTCTCGCATCGTTCTCGTTGTACTTCTTTTGCGTGCGCATTTCCGACTGTGTTGCATCGACATCGTACAAATGCTTCGATTAAGTCTCTAACTGTATCTCTAACCTTTTTCACAGCCTGGTACTGACTCCGCAGGGCAATCTTTGTTGACGGCATGGGCGCGCGGACAATAGCCAACTGAGCTGCTACACTGCCCCTTCGGCTCCTGCGGTATCCAGTTCACGCTGTCAGATATACCCGGTGGTCGAAATTTCAAATTTGAGTGATCTACAAGTTCGAGAAATGCTGATGGGTACTTATTGCGTGAAATTACGACACCCATCCAAGGCGATATAGTGTAGTGGTTATCACTCGGGATTCTGACAAGTGTTGATTTCCCGAAACCCAGGTTCGAGCCCTGGTATCGCCTTTACCTTTTGCTTTTTACTTTGCTAGTGGCTGTGGTTGGTTTGAGATTGTACTCGACAGGGGCAGAGTGAACACCCGACTTGTGTGTGTACCTCTTGCACAACACCCTTTCCCATGGCGCCAGACTCGTATGGCATAGTTCCGAGTCAGTTTTTCTGTGCAAATCGTTTTCAGTGTACTGTGAAATACATTGCATCCTCCATTTTGCCCGAGCCTTGGGCCACCGTGACTATACTGAGTACCATGTCTCGAACAACCTATCACGAGAGTAACATGTTTGGTCTGCATCACAGTACACTTTGAGCCTCGCAGCATGTCTCCCAACTGACATTGGCGTGTCGCTTTCACTTTTAACTGACCTTCACATTCCTCTCTCGTTTAGTCGCCTCAGCGCCTAGTGCAACCACACAAGCGCCCAGATCCCCAACAACATGAAAACACACGCGCAGCATAGCCTAGACATTAACGTTCAACCCTCAACCATTCCTCTCCATCTCACCTAAACTTCATCCAGTCCCCATATCCCCACCACTGTCTTCTCCTACTCTCACATTCTGTCCACCACCCAGCCCATCCTCAATCCTTGTCGTTTTCCTTCATCACACTATCATGTCTAGTAACTCAGAAGACCGATATATCAAACTTGAAGGTGAGTCACTATATCACCTTCGCACTTGTTTGAGGATCCTCACGTTCTTATCTACAGTCATCAGCGGAAAAAATCTCAAAGTCCCTTCTGAGCGCGTTCCAGCAGGCATCTACGTATCCGTCAATCTCGATTCGAACAGGCGCTGGAAATCAGCCATCGGTGTCTTATCATCTGACGAAGCTATAGCATGGGGCGATACTGTGACCTTGTACAGGTTCATCGAGACTTTCTGGCATAACTTGAGCACTGATCTTTTGTTGTAGATCATTAGATGCGTCACCTGCATTATCAGTGGAACTCTGGGCTTCCTTCGAGCTCGGTCGCATGCTGGGCAATGGAGAAGTTGTCGGAAAACTTGAAACATCATGGGATATGCTGTTCGATCACGGAGACGAGCCTTTCGGTGAGTGACCTCCTTCTCACTCATGCGCATATCCTCACATCTCATAGATATCTCCTTCCCGTCCGTTCGTGGTGTTCGCCCTTCCCTCACACTAAAGGCCACAGTTCTACATAACTGCGACAATCAGGACAGCGCAGTGCTTGACGTGAGTGACATCAGCCTCTGTATTGCTGGCTTTTGTTGACAGAACACCTCCTGTAGTCCATCGTCGAATGTGAGATTGTTCAAGACACAGATGCGGGCCATGAACGACTTGCCACATACGTGACAAGCATGACGGTCTCTCACCTGAACGATGCTGTAAATCATTTTCAATTGGTCCTGGACCAATGTCCGGCCGGCCATCCTCACCAGGCAGCGGCTCTCACCAACCTCGCGTGGTCCCGCCTTGAAGGCTACATTCGAAATGATTTTCAAGACATCGACTCTATCACTTCTCTCTTCTGCGAAGCCCTTGCGTTGCGTCCACAGGGCCACCCCGATCATCCATTATCCATCTATTATCTCATCAAAGCGCTGACCTGGCGCTACAGCAAGGAGAAGTTCACCGTTGTCTATATCCAGGAATCCGCAGAACTGTGCTGCAAGCTATTGCCCCTCTGTACAGAGGGCACCTACCTTCGTAGCATCTTGGCAGGGACAGATGGCGTCGATTATGTGATTGGCGAATGCAACAGTCTTCCAACCGATGCATCAGATGAAGGCATCCACCTTTGACGAGTCGTACTCGAGCTCTGTCCTCTGGGCAATGCACACCGTCTGAGAGCACTCAATAAGCTTGCGCAGTGCAGTTCAAGCACGCTTTCAGCAGCGTGGCACCATTGATGATCTGGCAGAGAGCATACAACATCGTCGTGAAGCCCTTTCTCTGTGCCTTGAGGGTCATTCTGAACGCGACACTTACTTGAATAACCTGGCCATGTCACTCACACACCGCTTCCATCACCAAGGCAACTCAGATGACCTCAATGAGGCCATCTCTTTGTATGAAGAAGCGCTGCGCTTGTGTCCTGTTGGGCATAAATATAGTAATTCCTCATTGAACAACCTAGGAAGTGCCCTCTACACCCGTTTCAAGCAACACGGTGATGTAGACGACATCATCAGATCCATCAGCCTCCAGCGTGAGGCACTGACATTGTGCCTGCCTGGGAATCCAAATCGTGACACCACGCTTAACAACCTTGCCCTCGCGCTCCAAACTAGATATAAGGAATTGAATACCAGCGAGGATCTCGACGAAGCTATCAACCTCTACTGGGATTCACTTCAGTTAACGCCGCATGACCATCCACGTCGCCATCCAGGTCTCTTAAATTTGAGCTCGGCGCTCTGTTCTCGTTTCACGCAAACTCGGGAGAATGAAGATATCAAGGAGGCCATTCGACTTTGTCAAGAGTCGTTGGAGGCATTACCTTCACTGCACCCAAATAGATATTTCAGCTACATGCGGTTGAAGAATGCCTATTTGTCTCGTTACCAAGTGGAAGGCAACCCTCGCCGATTTGTTGCTCGCTGTAGAGAACTTTGGACTGGCATCGAGACACCCTACTCAGGGTTTTCCAAGCCGCATTGTCACAGCCCGAAAGTGGGTCGCCGTAGCAGAGCAATATAGCCATACATCTGCATTGGAGGCCTACATCGCGTGTTTCGACCTTCTTGACAGTCATTTGACAACACGATCATCAACCATTTCACGGCGTGAAGCTGCAACCGCTTTTCGCGGTGCACAATCACTGCCAGTCGATGCAGCCTCGTGTGCCATCCGTTGTGATGATCTACGACGAGCAACTGAACTCGTGGAACGGGGTCGTGGCCAACAGTGGTCGCTGGCCTCTCGACTCAGGACTCCGCTGGAAGAGTTGAAGTCTTCAAGTCCGCAACTGGCTCACAGGCTCTCAGAGATTAATAAGTGCCTATCTGATGCTCAGAGTTCTGCCGGCAGCGCCGACCGAGCTGCTGCTGATCGAGTAGCAATACATTACAGGAAACTTCAGGGGCAGTGGAGAGCTGCGGTAGCTGAGATCCGTGATCTTAAAGGTTTCTCGCGATTCTTACTCCCACCTGCATACCAAGAATTGCAAGCAGCAGCGCGCCATGGCCCAGTCATCATCCTCAATGCAAGTCAATTTTTGTGCAGTGCCATCATTGTCCCGACGTCAGGAGAGCCCCGCCACGTTTCCTTCCCGAGGATCACTCTCACACATCTGGAGAAGCTTAAGAGTGACTTTGCCAGAGAGATTCGACACGCATCTTTTATGCGCCCAGAGGAGACGAGGAAAGAATTACAAGTCCTCTTGCGAACAGTATGGGACGAGATCATGCTTCCCATCGTCATCGTTCTCCAACGCGATCTCAGAGTAACGAGCGGCTCTCGGATCTGGCTGTGTCCAACCGCAACCTTCACTTCCATTCCTCTACACGCAGCTCACCCTTTTCGAACGAAGGCAGACGGACGGCATGAATTATGCCTGGAGGACGTCTATATCTGTTCATACACTCCGACACTTTCAGCTCTGATCAGATCTAGGCAGATGATGAAGAAACGTGCGACTCCATCATTCGTTGCAATCGGACAAAGTTCACCGGGTGCGGGGCAAGGCGAGGCGCTCTTGACTGTTGACAGCGAGCTTGAGCTCGTCCGCAAGCTCGTTCCTGCGACAGCCAACCCCACCACTCTCTCCGGTGATGACGCCACGCGAGTAGGCGCACTCGACGCTTTGCAACACAACACCTGGGTGCATCTCGCTTGTCATGGGAAGCAAGACCACGAGCAGCCTTACCATTCACGTTTCGCAATGAAAGACAAACCTATCACGCTGCTCGACATCATGAAGCAAGACATTCCCCAAGCTGAGTTCGCATTCCTGTCGGCGTGTCACACCGCTGTTGGGGATGAGAAGACACCCGACGAAGTCATTCACCTCGCAGCTGGACTCCAATTTTCGGGGTTCAAGAGCGTCATTGGCACGCTGTGGGTTGTCAACGACGCTGTCGCGAAACATGTCGTCGAAGCTTTCTACAAGAATATGGTGAAGGGTTTGAAGGATGGTGATATGATGGACTGTACGAAGGCGGCCTGGGCACTGAACCGTGCTACAAACGCCGTGAAGACGAAAGTTCCGCTTGAGCAGAGGATGGTTTTCATTCATATTGGCGTGTAGTTCTATGTCGCATTGCTTTGATCTAGTCCAGTTCTTAGGTTATTCTCTGTCGTCTATGCTGTACTTAATTTTGTAGATTACCCTCTGTATCGCACTCCCGTTTTCCAGTTATCTTGTTTTCGTTTTCGCTTTCGTAGTTTTCTGCTGATCTGCTCGGGGACGAATTGACTTCCGAATTATCATTAAAGGTCTTTCTAGAATCTAGACTCGCTCTCTTCATGACATGAATACAGATCCCTTCAACTATTCTACATACTCATGCAAGCTCCCAATTTCCGTTAAGTTGCACACAGTGGCTATGTCTGTAGGCGCCCATAGTCCCAAAGAGATCGCATAGATAGAAGTGTTTGGACTCCTCTATCAAAAATTGAAAGATGAGATTTATTCGAGCATGACATAACAAAACACACTACTGCTGTGGCGAGAATGATTCTCTACAACAGATAGGTGGACTAGGGGTCGGCGTTGCCGACACAGACCTTGCGGAGTTTGTTCTTATGTATGAATGTCTGTGCTGTTATCATTTTCCTCAAGAATACACTACTAAGTATCGTAAAAATCAAGATGTAAGCTGATAGTATTCGTAAAAGCTCGCAGAACGGTGATGTCTCATAAATTGAGACCGCGTACTTCAGTTGGGTTGATCTTATGATGTATGTTGATTAATGTATCAAGTAGTCATGTTAATATTTATAAATTTTGTTATCAGTTTGAGTACGATAGCTCAACGTCTATTGTGGCGTGATGCAGTCTTGTTATCTCGTTTTTCTCGTTTCTTTATGCTTTCGGCAGAGTCCTTGTATTTATATTTCCGCGAAGCGACGTGATGTAGTCTTCCTATTTGATTTATCTCAGTTCTGTAGTCTCTTTCAAGGGGGATGTATCTCTGCGGTTGAGGTTGAATGGAAAAAAATGACGTAATTGTTTGGTCTCGCTTGCCATTACACATTTCGCTCAACTCCGATAGACCTTGCTCCGCAAGGTAATGTGGTAATGACGTCATGTCCGATCCCACGTTATATGTTCCTCATTTAATAGCACCAAAGTACTGCAGCAAGATCTTGCATCCGAGTCAACATGACACTGGAGCCTGTCTCTAAAGTTATTTTATTCTATGTACATACAATGGGGATACAGCTGAATGAGAGATTGAAACAACGAAGGCCAAAGCGTGGAAGGCGGGATATCATGTATTATGTAACTGAAGCAAAATCTTCAGGTCTATGTGAGACGTGAATCATGTACTAACGCTAGTCGTAAGAATTTCTCAGTGTGAAGGAAGTAAAACTAATCTCACCTCCAGAAGCCATGTACTAGTAGGCCCATCAGGCTCTACAAGTGCCTTTTGGGAAGCAGCTTGACGACTCGGTCATACTTGACAGCACGTCCATCCTCACCAGCATAGCGGACAGAATTCAAGTACCAGTGAAGTGAGCCAACAATCCAGTTCTGCAGCCCTTCGACGTAGATAGCTACCTGCCTGTCGACCTCGTCTCCCCATGAGGGGAGGATAGCACGGTTAGTCTCAAAACACTGGATGGCATTTTTGCACATCTCGCCGGCATAGTCGACGGCACCTTGCAGGTCTAGTCCCTGATCGTGCATGAGTACAGCAACCAAGTTTTCCCATGGTGCGCTACCGCGAGATTGCTCCTTGTTGTATGAAATAATATCCTGTTGGCAATAACGTCAGCGGCGTCCAAGTTCAATGACAGAACATACTTACGTTGGACCAAGCAGCATGATGGCTGGCCGCGGCCTCCAAGGCCTTAATAACTGGATGCGACACCACTTCGTCGGGAAGATCAATTCGAGCTGCGAATTCGATCAAGGCAATGCAGAGCTTCATCGCGTCCGTATCTTCCCTCAGGGTAATGTAAGATTGCAGATTATACATATTTTTTTTGGCACGGTCGTCCACATGCTTGGCCACAGAAACAAAGAACAATTCGCTTCCACGGATAAAGCGCTCTGTACAGCCGGGGCCAGCAGTGTCCCTAAAGCGGCTGAAAAACCTAACCGCATAACGACTTTTAGAAAGAGCATACACAATGTAAAAAAAAGACCTACGATTTGCATAACTTTGCACCAAGCTGTTCCGTGTCAAAATGGATGGGATCGCGGAGTGCAAGAATACAGGATTCACGCATTTCCTTTGTACCGACGACACCATACTCCATCAAGTCGTCTGTAATGGCTATCCAGTGAAGGAAATCAGCGCAGACTCGGAGATGGAAAGCATCTGCATCGGGATAGCAAAGTGCAGCAAATGCGCCAATGTCCTCATCAAGGTATTCCCTGACAGCGGGCTCCGCAAGTTGCGTTACATCGGTAAACCATTGACCAGATGCGCAGGACACCACATCACGGTGAGGGTTCTGTCGCAAGGGATAGTGGCAATAACTGATGAAGTCAGGTAAAATGAATTGTGAGGGCTCGCAGTCAGGAGTGGTCGTGTGGGTGACAGTAGGAAACATAGTAGGGGTCGTTGGATTCATATTGTGAACCGCGAGAATCTGAGGGATATGTAGTCGCAGGATCGTCAGTCTTTATAGTACCTTTTTATGTAACACGCCTTGGTCACTTTAACAGTGTTCGGGGCATTGTGACAACAATGCATCAGACTAGCTTCAGAAGCTCAGTTTATTAGGTGCGTTTTGTGTCTGATGCTGTTAGATTATTTAGATCTTGGGATATCGGACCCGGAGACCCTGTCCAGCATCCGCGCCAGCCTCTAGGTATGAAGCTCGAGTCCTGATGCAGGTATGATAAAGTGGAGGAAGTCGCATGATGCATGCTTTTTTTTTTTTTACCTCCATTCATACCCAGCCGCATGACCTTGGCTTCTTCTCCTGAGTGACTTCCTGCAGCATTTAGAATCGTAGAAATCGTTTTATGTAAATTTTATTTGTCGGAGATTCGGCTCATTATAGTATATCATCTAGAAGCATATTCTAAACCGCAGGACAAATGTGTCTAGATTCTAAATATATGTTATGAACCGAAACATAGACAACGACGACAAGGATCTACAGCTACTAGATGACATGCTTGAGGTGGTGGAGGATGAGATGGACGGACGAAGATGAATTCCGGAGGCACATGATAGCTGTACTTGGTCATTTTTCCCATGACGCAGCTGTCCCTCGAACATTATGAAGGCCGTTCACTCGACCCTGCAGGGGCTTTGGGCCTTGTCCTTCATTGGCTTAATTCCACAACACGTGAAGTTAGCCTGATGGCAAATTTTTGAGTTGATCCCAATCGCTGTCTCGCGCTACCTGAATTTTTCACTTGCTATACTCCTTCGCATACTCTAACGCATACCTGAAGGCATCATCCTGTGGCAAGAATTGAATTATCTTGTGTCGTCTTAGAGCGTGATTAGAACTGATTTGAATCTAGAAAGGGGGTCTTACCCAATCTAGAATGACGTGCGGACTTGCAAAACTAATATCAATATTGATAGACTTCTGTGTTCGCCGTTCGGTGGCTTCGACAGCCCAAAATGGAGTCACAGATCTCAGATCTCAAGATCTCGCACGGTGGGACTTGACCTTGACATCGAGCACGCCTATGGATGCGTTGATGAGGGTGTCTCTACAGTACCCGGGAGCGAGCATATCGGGTACCAAGCGAAAAAGTTGCGGGAATTAACAATCAAATATCGTGTTCCAGTAATGGCGTCAGCATCAGCGTTCAAAAAGGTTCGGACGTGTTCGGACACATTCAATACTAATGTGTTCAAGGAATATTAAACGTTGAGCTGGACCGTGGTCCGGTTCATGAAAATTCAGTTCGAACCGCGGTTCAGAATCGAACCTCCGCATGTTCCACAACATGCCATACGCCAGCCACAACTACCAGCGGACTTCAGCCGTCTATGATCACTACGAGACGTCGGTCAGGTGCCATACCAAAGGCTCAAACTATCCCGAGTTTGTTTTCACATGTCGTACAGATCCTGCAAACCATAGACCTCGAGCATCATCGGAAATGAATGCAAACAGGTCAAGGTACAAAGAATCTCAACCAAGGTGTTATCGAGTATGCTGCGCGGCGTGGTGTCTCGACATCGGAGGCTAATTCTACAGGCGCGCAGCAGACAATGACTGGAACTGTTTCAAAATATACAGCAGAGGCTCATCGTGCCTTCATAGCATCACGCTGTGCCATCAATAAACGCCCATTTCGCTCAGTCGCAGACCCTCTTTTACATTGAAAAGATCAGACTCTTGCGCGCTGATGTTCAGGTGCCATCTCCACACAGTGTCACGCGATATCAACACCTTTATTACTGGACATGGTGCTTCCTGTTGCTGACACGGCAATCAATTGGACGTTGTGTTATTTGTATCCTAGTAGCGTGTACCATATTAGTGAATATAATAATGCGGTGGATACTCTGACACAAGGACGCACATTGCATAACCGCGAAACCTGCTCGTGACCGACGACTGTAAAATAAAGCGCGCCTTAAGTCGCTGGAGCAGGCCAGGAGCAGTGATGGTTACAGAAGAAAGTGATTTGGTGATGCGTATGCGATAGAACGAGGGAACTTCGGATGAGAGTTAGAAGGAAAGTCACGGCTCTGGACAAGCGAACATTGTCCGTGCATGGAACCACGTCAAACACGAGACTCAACACATCCTATGTGACTGTCTGTCATTCAATCATCAGTGTACGCACTTTTGCGTAGTGTCTCAAAACATCATACTCCTTGAGATCCTGATCACGGAGAAGGGGGTAGAAGTGCTAGCCAAATTCATCCGAGAGTCGGATGTATTCAGGAAGGTCGTTATACCAGAACAAGCAGAGGTTTTTGAAAAAAAGGGTGGAGGAGGAAGAGCGATAGGAGGTGCAAGAGGAAAGGAGAGAAGAGGAAGAGGAAGAGGCGATAGATAGGCAGAGACAAGGAAGGTGCAGACGATGAAAGAGGAAGGGGACAGAGAGAGTGTACCATATCATACCCAACTTGAGCATCGATCACAGCCTCTCCAGCTATCCGTAGTAGTCCTTGAATTATACTTGGGTCAATAACACCAGGACAGCCTGCAGGGAGCCACTCCCTAACAGTTTTAGTTGTTTGTTTCGGTATATAAACAAAGAAAATTCCTCTCTCTAATAAACCCACCCCCGCCAGTCATCTCTTATAGTTGACACTACAGGATAAGACATCAATCACACCGTGGGATTTACAGATGACAAATCTGATAATGGAGGGTACGTGAGGTTAGGGAGGAGCGAAGGGAATAGAGGAGGAGGTGCAGGAGGGGGCATACGAGACGATACCTAAATACTGCCGAGCTTAGGGAGAGGTGTGTGGACTAAAAAATGAACCTGCGTGGGTGGCATATGTCAGTACTAGCGTGTTGCTCAGGCCTCGTTCATCGATCACGAATTCAACCCAAGAAAAAGAGCAAATCGAAGGGAAGAAAATGAAAAAACGATTGCACATTTCCAGGACTCTCCCCACCTACACCGCTCACACTAGGCACTAGAATACATTACAGTCGTTTGAAGTAGCCCTAGACCCAGATGCAGTTCGAGGAATACCGTGACCAAATGCGTGGATTATGTAAGTTGTTTGATTCAAGTATAGATGTACAAGTCCTGGTCTTCCATCAATTTCTACTCGATCTATCGCAGCAGCGAGAACACCCAGCTTGTATACCTTCGAATCAAGGGTTCACCCGCTCACCTCATCTCAAAACCTGTCCTAGCAATGTCATAGCGAGTGTTTCCCAGCTCTTCAATTCGACCACTAATCTTACAAAGTGTTGCCTTTATTGAATATTTCTATAACACCTTCGCGATCATCCATCTTCCTACCTTTGTTTCACAACACCCTCCATAATCCTTCCCCCATGGCGTCAGACCTGTATAGCATGGTTCGACTTTTCTGTGCAAATCGTTTTCAGCGTACTATGAGATACATTGGATCATCCATTTTGCCTTAGCCTTGTGCTGCTATGATGAGTACTACGTCTTGAACACCCTACGATGAGAGTAACATGTCGGTCTGCATCACAGTATACTTTGTCAGAGACTCGCAACATGTCTCCCAATTAACATTGCCGTGTCGCTTTCACTTTTGACATGGCTTTCCTGCTAATACTAGTTTGGCTGCCTCAGCGCCTAGTGCAACCACATAAGCGCCCCACATCGTGCCAAACTGCCCTCAATAACAACGTGCAGTTTGACCTAACCCTCCTCGAGGCCTCAACCCTCAACCCCTCCTTCTCCCTCTCACCTGAACTTCATCCACAGTCCCCATATCCCCATCTCCGTCTTCTTCTACCACTAGCATTCTGTCCACCACCCGGCCCTCCTCTCGCCTCGTCATTATGCGCTATTCCACCATTATGCCTGGTAGCTGGGAAGGCCAGCTTGTTAGACTTGAACGTGGGTCGCATGCCACCTTCGTATTCGTTTCGTGCCTCATCCTCGCCCTACTACAGTCATCAGCGTAAACAATCTTCCAATCCCTTCCAAGCGCATGCCCGCAGGCTTTTATGTGTCCATCAATGTCGATTCGACCAGGCACTGGAAATCAGCCATCCGAGTAGTGTCATCCGACGAATCTGAAATGTTGGGCGATATTGTGATTTTGTAAAGTCCATATCGACTATCACATGCGATTCGTGGATTGACCATCCATTTGTAGATCATTACGCGAGGTACCTGAATTGTCGCTAGAGATCAGGATATCCTATGAGCTCGGCCGAATGCTAGGCAATGGGGAAGTCGTTGGAAAATTCAAAACGTCATGGGATGAGGTACTCAATCGCGGAAATGAGTCTTTCGGTAAGCAACCTCCTTCTCACTCATGTGCATGTACTAACATCTCGTAGAAGTCTCCTTCTCGTCCGTTAACGGTGTTCACTCTTCCCTCACGCTAAAGGCTGCTGTTCTACATCCTTACGACAATCAGGATAGCGCACTGTTTGATGTGAGCGACATCAGTCTCTGTGTTGTTGGCTTTTATAAATGTAACAACTCTTGTAGTCTATCATTGAATGTGAGCGTTCTCGAGACACAGATGTAGGCCATGATCGATTTGCCACATACGTGACAAGCAAGACGGTCTCTCACCTGAATGATGCTGTAAAGCATTTTAAGTCGGTCCTGGACCAATGCCCAGCAGACGATCCTCACCGGGCAGCGGCTCTCACCAACCTCGCGTGGGCCCGCCTCCAAGGCTACATTCGAAACGATTTTCAAGACATCGACTCTATCACTTCTCTTTTCCGCGAAGCCCTTGCATTGCGTCCGCAGGGCCACCCCGATCATCCATTATCCATCCATTACCTCATCTCAGCGCTGACCTGGCGCTTCAAGAAGGAGCGCACTGCCGCACATATCCACGAATCCGCAGAACTGTGCTGCAAGCTATTGCCCCTCTGTCCAGAGGGCACCTTCCTTCGTAGCATTGCGGCAGGGGCAAATGACGTCGATTATGTGATCCGCCAATGCAACGATCTTCCAACCGACGCATCCGATGAAGCCATCCACCTTCGACGAGTCGTACTCGAGCTCTGTCCTCTGGGCAACTCATACCGTCCGAGAGCACTCGACATGCTTGCGCAGGCAGTTGAAGCACGTTTTCATCAGCGCGGCGCCATTGATGATCTAGCAGAGAGCATAGAACATGGTCGTGAAGCCCTTTCTCTGTGCCCCGAGGGACATTTTGAACGCGACATGTACCTGAATAACTTGGCTGCGTCACTCACATACCACTTCAACCATCAAGGCAACTCAGATGACCTCAATGAGGCCATCTCTTTATATGAAGAAGCGCTGCGCTTGTGCCCTGTTGGGCACAATTCTCGCATTTTCTCATTGGACAACCTAGGCGAAGCCCTCCGTACCTGTTTCAACCAACGCGGTGACATTAACGATATCATCAGATCCATCAGCCTCCTGCGCGAGGCACTGACGTTGTGCCCGTCTGGGAATCCAAATCGTGATACCATGCTTAACAACCTTGCCCTCGCGCTCCAAACCAGATATGAGAAATTGGATGCCAGCGAGGATCTCGACGAGGCCATCAACCTCTACCGGGATTCACTTCAGTTAACGCCGCATGGCCATCCACGTTGCCATAAAGCTCTTGTCAATTTGAGCTCGGCGCTCCGTTCTCGTTTCACGCAAACTCGGAAGAGTGAAGATATCGAGGAGGCCATTCGACTCTGCCAAGAGTCATTGGAGGCTTTGCCTTCACTGCACCCAGAAAGACATTTTAGCTACCTGTGGCTGCAGGAAGCCTATTTGTCTCGTTACCGAGTACAACACAAGTCTGCTGACTTGTTACTCGCCGTGGAGAACTTCAGATTGGCATCACGACATCCCACGCAGGGATTTCCAAACCGCATCGGAGAGGCTATAGACTGGGCTCGCCAGGCAGAAGTCTATCAACACGACTCTACCCTTGAGGCATACCAAATATGCTTGGAGCTTTTCGACAACCATGTGATGACGCGATCTACCATTATCTCACGGCGCGAGGCTGCAACCGCTTTTCGCGATGCCAGATCACTACCTGTAGATGCAGCATCATGTTCTATCCGCCGTGACAATCTACGTCACGCAGTCGAGCTCGTGGAGCAGGGTCGTGGCCAGCAGTGGTCGCTCGCCTCTCGACTTAGGACTCCGCTAGAAGACCTGAAGCTGGCCAGTCTGGAACTAGCTCACAAACTCTCTGAAGTCACCCAACGCCTGTCTGATGCTCAGGGTTCCGCAGGCAGCGCTGACCGAGCTGCTGCTGATCGAGCAGCAATACAGTACAGAAGACTTCAGCAGAAGTGGGAAGTGGTGGTAGCTGAGATCCGTAATCTTAAAGGTTTTTCGCGGTTCCTGCTCCCGCCTTCATATGAAGACTTGCAAGCAGCAGCGCGTCATGGTCCAGTAATCATCCTCAATGCAAGTCAATTTTTGTGCAGCGCCATCATTATCCCGACGTCAGGAGAGCCCCGCCACGTTCGCTTCCCGAGCATCACTCTCACACATCTGGAGAAGCTCAAGAGTGACTTTGCCAGAGAAATACGACACGCATCTTTTATGCGTCCAGAGGAGACGAGGAAAGAATTACAAGTCCTCTTGCGAACAGTATGGGACGAGATCATGCTTCCCATCGTCATCGTTCTCCAACGCGATCTCAGAGTAACGAGCGGCTCTCGGATCTGGCTGTGTCCAACCGCAACCTTCACTTCCATTCCTCTCCATGCAGCTCACCCCTTTCGAACGAATGCAGACGGACGGCATGAACTATGCCTGGAGGACGTCTATATCTGTTCTTACACGCCGACACTTTCAGCTCTGATCAGATCTAGGCAGATGATGAAGAAACGTGTGACTCCGTCATTCGTTGCAATTGGACAAAGTTCACCGGGTGCGGGGCAAGGCGAGGCGCTCTTGACTGTTGACAGCGAGCTTGAGCTCGTCCGCAAGCTCGTACCTGCGACGGCCAACCCCACCACTCTATCCGGCGATGACGCCACACGAGCAGGTGCACTCGACGCTTTGCAACACAATACCTGGGTGCACCTTGCTTGTCATGGAAAGCAAGACCGCGAGCAGCCTTATTATTCATGTTTCGCTATGAAGACAAACCTCTGACGCTGCTCGACATCATGGAGCAAGACATTCCTCAAGCTGAGTTCGCATTCTTGTCAGCGTGTCATACCGCTGTTGGGGATGAGAAGACACCCGACGAAGTCATTCACCTCGCAGCTGGACTCCAATTTTCGGGGTTCAAGAGCGTCATTGGCACGCTGTGGGTAGTCAACGACGCTGTCGCGAAACATGTCGTCGAAGCTTTCTACAAGAATATGGTGAAGGGTTTGAAGGATGGTGATATGATGGACTGTACGAAGGCGGCTTGGGCGCTCAACCGTGCTACAAACGCCGTAAAGACGAAAGTTCCGCTCGAGCAGAGGATGGTTTTCATTCATATTGGTGTGTAGTTCTGCTATGTTACATTGCTTTCATCTGGTACAGATTTTCAAGCTGTTCGTTTTCAATTCCATTTCCTCACTGTAACACCTGTCAATTGTACAATTTAGGATTACCCTGTTGATCGTACTGTTTCGCATTGCCTCCCATGATATCGTCTACTCTATAGTCTTTTGCAATTCATTCGATGCTCCCAGTATTAGTAGCAGTATTTACTTATGCATTTACACAGGAGGGAACATGCCAGCTATAGGAAGGATTACCGAACGCGCTATAAAAACTCCTGTATTTGAAGAGGACCCACACATTCGAGCACTCCTTAGCGACCTCCTTTCGACCTGCCTCCAGGAATCAGTCTCATCTATTTTCTAATCTTTTCCCAAAAAGATATCTGGCACCGTTCTGTCTCTCTCGATATCCAGATATCAAGCACAAAAACCCCTGGCCAGTCGAGACTGTCGAGGAGTACTGTCGGTGGCACGCCATTCAAATTACAGTCCATGACCGGCTTTGTTCAGACTGTGGTTAGAGCGGGATAAGAAAAAGTCTACTTCGACAATTATGATCGTGTACCACTCACTTCCTTGTCGAGAAGATCTAGCCCCAACTCCAATTGTCAAACTGAAACCGCTGGAGTACATACAGCATGACCCGGAATTAGGGACGTCTGGAGGTTTGGTAGTATTGACCTATGTCATAGATCTGTTAAATAATGGACTCGGATGGCTGCTTGCAAGTATCTCCTTGTATGCCTGTGGTGGATTTGAGAACTTTGGATATTTCTAGTGCCAACGAGAATAGAGCGTGAATACAACCAAACGAATAAAGAAATTATATGTTGCATGGCCCATCTCATGATGAAACAATGACACAGATGATGACAAACGGCACGGATCAATGACGAGCTGAGAGGAGGGTGCTGATGTAGTGAGGTGGACAGATTGTCGAGCCGCTGAGTGTGAAGACCAGATGTGCAAGGACAGGGATGCAGGGAATGAAATCCAATGAATGAATATTTTGGATGAGCATGCAAGAGACTAGCTACAATTGTGATGATAGTCCTGGACCCAGATGTGATTAATTATATAATTGCCTGGTTGGTTGGAGGACAACGAACCATCATGTTGTTTGTTTGGCCTTTGGTGAAGCGTTTGTGTTCCTCTTTAGGGGGTCCCGTATCACCTTTGCTTTTTGCCTTTTTCAAATATTCTTGGTTTGAAATTTCATCCACTTGATCTACACAAGAACACCCAGCTTGTGCACCTGCGGATCAATTACCTTGAGGATCAACCCACTCACCCTTCCGACTAATCTGACCTCAAGTGTTTCTCAACTTTTCCATTGGACCGCTAGTCTCGCAAGCTACTAGCTGTTGCCTTTGTTAAATGTTTCCACAATACCTTCGCGATCATCCATCCACCCGCCTTTTTTTTACAACACTCTCAATAATCCTTCCCTCATGGCATCAGGCTTGTATATAGCATGGTTCGGCTTTTCTGTGCAAACCGTTCTCGGCGCACTATGAAATACATTGGATCCTGCATTTTGCCCTAGCCTTGTGTTATTAGAATGAGTACTACGTCCCGAACAAGTGACTTGTTCAGTCTTCATCACAGTACACTTTGAGCCTCGCAACATGTCCCCCAACTGACATTAGCATGTTGTTTTCACTTTTCACTGACCTTGGCATGCTCTCCCGCTAACGCTAGTTTAGCCGCCTCAGCGCCTAGTACAACCACACAAGCGCCCAGATCCCTAACAATATGGAAACACACGTGCAACTTGGCGTAGGCTTCACTGTTCATCCCTCAACCTCTCCCTCCCTTACCTAAACTTCATCCACAGTCCCCATATCTTCTCCTACCCCTCATTCTGTCCATCACCCGGCCCATCTTTAATCCTTGACATTTTCCTTCATCACACTATCATGCCCGGTATCTTAGAAGGCCAATATATCAGACTTGAACGTGGGTCCCATATCACCTTCGTATTCGTTTCGTGCCTCATCCTCGCCCTGCTACAGTCATCAGGATAAATAATCTTCCACTTCCTTCTGAGCGCATACCCGCAGGCTTTTGCGTGTCCATCAATGTCGATTCGACTAGGCGCTGGAAATCAGCCATCCGAGTAGTATCATCTGATAAATCTGAGGTGTTGGGCGATGTCGTGATTTTGTAAAGTCCATAATAACTTTCACGTGTAATTAGAGGACTGATCATCCGTTGTAGATCATTACGCGAGGTACCTGATTTGTCAGTGGAAATCAGAGTATGCTATGAGCTCGACCACATGCTGGGCAACGGAGAAGTTGTTGGAAAACTTGAGACATCATGGATGCGCTGCTCGATCAAGGAAATGAGCCCTTCAGTGAGTAACCTTCTTCTCACTCATGCGTATGTACTCACATCTCGTAGACATCTCCTTCCCGTCCGTTGACGGTGATAACTCTTCCCTCACGCTGAAGGCCTGCTGTTCTGCATGATTGTGACAATCAGAACAATGTCCTGCTTGACGTGAGTGACACCAGCCTGTGTTGTTGGCCATTGTTGACGAAACACCTGCTGTAGTCCATTGTTGAATGTCAGATTGCTCAAGACACGGATGTGGGTCATGAACGATTTGCCACATACGTGACAAGCAAAACGGTCACTCACTTGAACGATGCTGTAAAGCATTTTCAATTGGTCCTGGACCAATGTCCGGTCGGCCATCCTCACCGGGCAGTGGCTCTCACTAACCTGGCGTGGGCCCGCCTCAAAGGGTACATTCGAAATGATTTTCAAGATATTGACTCTATCACTTCTCTCTTCTGCGAAGCCCTTGCGTTGCGTCCACAGGGCCACCCCGATCATCCATTATCCATCTATTATCTCATCAAAGCGCTGACCTGGCGCTACAGCAAGGAGAAGTTCACCGTTGTCTATATCCAGGAATCCGCAGAACTGTGCTGCAAGCTATTGCCCCTCTGTCCAGAGGGCACCTACCTTCGTAGCATCGCGGCAGGGACAGATGGCGTCGATTATGTGATCCGCCAATGCAACAGTCTTCCAACCGACGCATCAGATGAAGGCATCCACCTTCGACGAGTCTTACTCGAGCTCTGTCCTCTGGGCAACGCACACCGTCCGAGAGCACTCGACAAGCTTGCATTTGCAGTTCGAGCACGCTTTGAGCAGCGTGGCACCATTGATGATCTGGCAGAGAGCATACAACATCGTCGTGAAGCCCTTTCTCTGTGCCCTGAGGGTCATTCTGAACGCGACACCTACCTGAACAACTTGGCCTACTCACTTGATTGCCGCTTCGATCACCAAGGCAACTCAGATGACCTCAATGAGGCCATCTCTTTGTATGAAGAAGCACTGCGCCTGCGCCCTGTTGGGCACAAATATCGTAGTGACTCATTGGATAACCTAGGCGAAGCCCTCCGTACCTGTTTCAAGCAACGCGGTGATGTTAACGACATCATCAGATCCATCAACCTCCGGCGTGAGGCACTGACGTTGCGCCCGCCTGGGAATCCATATCGTGATGCCACGCTCAACAACCTTGCCCTCGCGCTCCAAACCAGATATGAGAAATTGGATGCCAGCGAGGATTTCGACGAGGCCATCAACCTCTTCCGGGATTCACTTCAGTTAACGTCGCATGGCCATCCACGTCGCCATAGTTGTCTTTTCAATTTGAGCTCAGCGCTCTATTCGCGTTTCACGCAAACTCGGAAGAACGAAGATATCGAGGAGGCCATTCGACTCTGCCAAGAGTCGTTGGAGGCTTTGCCTTCACTGCACCCGGATAGATATTTCAGTTACGGGTGGCTGAAGAATAATTATTTGTCTCGTTACCAAGTGCAACACAACCTCACCGATTTGTCGCTCGCTGTAGATTACTCCAGACTGGCATCGAGACATCCTACTCAGGGATTTCCAAATCGCATTGTAACAGCCCAGGACTGGGTCGCCATAGCAGAGCAGTATAGTCATACATCTGCATTGGAGGCCTACATAACTTGTTTCGACCTTCTTGACGATCATTTGGCAACACGATCGTCGACAATCTCACGGCGTGATGCTGCCGCTGCCTTCAGCAGTGCCAGATCACTTCCTGTAGATGCAGCATCATGTGCCATCCGCTGTGACAATCTACGACAAGCAATCGAACTCGTGGAGCAGGGTCGTGGTCAGCAGTGGTCGCTCGCCTCTCGACTCAGGACTCCGCTGGAGGATCTGAAACATGCAAGTCCAGAACTAGCTCACAGGCTCTCAGATATCAACAAGCGCCTGTCTGATGCTCAGGGTTCTTCCGGCAGTGCTGACCGAGCTGCTGCTGATCGAGCAGCGATACATTACCGGAGACTTCAGGAGCGGTGGGAAGCTACGGTAGCTGAGATCCGCAATCTCAAAAGTTTCTCGCGATTCCTGCTCCCACCTTCGTATGAAGACTTGCAAGCGGCAGCACGCCATGGCCCAGTCGTCATCCTCGTTGCGAGTCAACACTCATGCAGCGCTATCGTTGTCCCGACGTCAGGAGAGCCCCACCACGTTAGCTTCACACGCATCACCCTCACACATCTGGAGAAGCTCAAAGGTGACTTTGCCAGAGAGATACGACACGCATCTTTTATGCGTCCAGAGGAGACGAGGAAGGAACTGCAAGTTCTCTTGCGGACAGTATGGGACGAGATTATGCTGCCCATCGTCATCGTCCTCCAACGCGATCTCAGAGTAACGAGCGGCTCTCGAATCTGGCTGTGTCCAACCTGCAACCTTCACTTCCATTCCTCTCCATGCAGCTACACCCTTTCGAACGAAGGCAGACGGACAGCAGTGAACTATGCCTGGAGGACGTCTATATCTGTTCTTACACTCCGACACTTTCAGCTCTTGTCAGATCTAGGCAGATGATGAAGAAACGTGCGACTCCATCATTCGTTGCAATTGGACAAAGTTCACCGGGTGCGGGACAGGGCGAGGCGCTCTTGACTGTTGACAGCGAGCTTGAGCTTGTCCGCAAGCTCGTTCCTGCGACGGCCAACCCCACCACTCTATCCGGCGATGACGCCACGCGAGCAGGTGCACTCGACGCCTTGCAACACAACACCTGGGTGCATCTCGCTTGTCATGGGAAACAAGATCAGGAGCAGCCTTACTATTCACGTTTCGCAATGAAAGACAAACCTCTGACGCTGCTCGACATCATGGAGCAAGACATTCCCCAAGCTGAGTTTGCATTCCTGTCGGCGTGTCACACCGCTGTTGGTGATGAGGAGACACCCGACGAAGTCATCCATCTTGCAGCTGGACTCCAGTTTTCGGGGTTCAAGAGCGTCATTGGCACGCTATGGGTGGTCAACGACGCTGTCGCGAAACATGTTGTCGAAGCTTTCTACAAGAACATGGTCAAGGGTTTGAAGGATGGTGATATGATGGACTGTACAAAGGCGGCCTGGGCACTCAACCGTGCTACAAACGCCGTAAAGACGAAAGTTCCGCTCGAGCAGAGGATGGTTTTCATTCATATTGGCGTATAGTGTTATGTCGCATTTCTTTGATATGGTACTGTTTTTCAAGTTTTTTTTTTCGTCTATGTTGTGCTTAGAGTTGTAGGAATTACTGGATTACCCTCTGTGTCGCACTCCCGTTCTCCAGCTATCTTGTTTTCGTTTTCGTAGCAATGTTGTCTATTCTAGAGTTTTCAGTAAAGTCATCCGATGTTCGATGTTTTCGAATATTAGTGATATCGTTTTCTGCTGACTCTGCCCGGGGATGGGTTGACCTTCTCATCATCGTTTAAGTCCTTGAGTCCTGGCCCGCTCTCTTCATGACATGGGTGCAATACACTATGGATCCGTTCATACTCCGACACAGAGCCTCAAGTTCCGTTGAATCGTCGCTACCACACAGTGACTGCATGCAGGCCCCTGTAGCCCCCCAAAAATTGCATAGATCGAATATTGGGTGACGTGACGACAAAAACGTGTATTAATTACAAGATCCGTGTGATGAACTGCTGATTGCGAAGAGATACACCAAAACATCGAATAAGTACTGTCCACAGCAAAGCGGTACGACTACCAGTTAGGAAGGCACCAAAGAACATATTTCATACATTTTTCTATCTCCAAACTCAATTTGACGCTCAGCACAGTATCTTCTGGTTTATGAACGAGTGTTGCGATGGTGTGTTTAGGTGATTGGGGCGGGGCAGAATGACATGATCTCTTCGTAGAGAAGCTCTTTGAGCTGTTCGCGGCTGATATCGTCCTTGTGTACTGTCGAATTTGATGAATATGTGTGCGCGCTTGTTAAACCTGAGTACTTACAATCAAATTCGAAGAACTCTGGGTCGAGCGGTGGTGCAACTGGTTCATCATCGGGATCGTGCTGAATCATATATAAGCTCGTGCGCTCGAGGAACAAGAAGTACACATACATATGCTTCAAGGTATGGGTGAGCCAAAGCCTCTTCGACTGTTATGCGTTTCTTAGGATCAAATGTCTAGAAAAGAGGTTTGAGCTACCACTCAAAAAGATGAAAAGATCGTGACTAACGAGAGTCTTAGTCAGGAAGTCTACAGCCAGCGGATTAGCGTTGGGAAAGATTTGTGCAAACGGCCGGCGTTTGCGGAAAGGAAGAGCTCGAATATAATCTCGTGATCTCCGTGTGGTAATGGCGTAAAACTCGTCCAAAGTTGGTGTGCCAAGAACATCCAAGATTAAAGTGAGTTGGTGATGATAGTCCCTGCCGGGAAACAGAGGTTTTCCGGAGAGCATCTCAGCCAAGATGCACCCCACAGACCAGACGTCGATAGCTTTAGTATATTGCTTGAACGTCAGCATGATCTCAGGGGCTCGGTACCATCGTGTAGCGACATATTCTGTCATAAACCCGGTTTCCGTCCCTGATGGTTCGGCGGTCTTTACTGATCGTGCCAGCCCAAAGTCGCAGACTTTGAGATCACAGTTTGCATTAAGAAGGAGATTTGAGGGTTTGAGATCACGGTGGATGACATCAGCAGAATGTAGAGCCTTGAGAGCGCGCAGAGTCTGATAAATGAAATATTGAGCGTGGTCATCTGAGAGGTCTTGCGTTCGGATAACGCGGTGCATATCTGTTTCCATCAACTCCTGGATCACTGTGTGAAAGTTTGAATGACATGTGTGCTGAATGACGTATTCTATACGCACGGTACACTTCTTTGAAAGCGTCTAGAGAGGGAGGCTTGATAATGTCCAAAATTGAAATGATCTTCAAAGTTCTAGTGAGCACGTAAGTAAGATGAATGGGAGATGCACTCACATTCTCGCTTACGCCTGCTTCACTGAGGAATTTGAGGAGTTTTAGTTCTCGTAGTGTCCGTAAGCAGAACATGGAGTGATCGAAGGGTGCGATCTTCTTGATGGCAACCTTGCGGCCACTGGGCCGGTGAACAGCTGAACAGACGATACCATATGCACCCTCGCCTACGACATCGAGAACCTGATACTGAGTGCCTATTGAGAGGCATATTCTGTCAAATTAGACAAATAAAGGGCAAGGAACTGGACATACCGACGTTGAATCTAACTTTCCTCGGTGCGGGCGGAGCTTGGGATGTAGCACCGTGTTTTGATTTTGAGGGTGCTGGAGCCGCAGCTTGAGCCTGCTGAGGGTTTTCAGGCATCTAGAGAGGTAAATGGGAGAAAGAGGGAACGTGGAGGAGTGAGGAACAAGAGAACTATAAGCGAGGCACAAAGTATAATCTTGTGTTGTTGTAGAAGAGGCGTCCAAGTTTAGCGGTGAATAATAAGAAATAACAAATTGTGATTCGTGCAAAATGAATACAATAAGTTCCTGGACATTCCGATTGCCACCAAGACAACCAAGTTCGTTGTCAACTACTTACGACATTCCCTATAGCGATAGCAAGCAACCTCGTGCTCAGCAGTCTTATTCATAGACAATCCTTTGTCGGTCCGACTTTGGCCTCTTTCAAACCTTTTCGTCAAAACGAATTAGAGCTTCTCCGAGCTCGAACTGACGTTCAATTGTTTATCATGCGTGCTGCGGATGCGAGGACACGGAGCGATGTCTTGATAGCCATGGATGCCGCTGCGGACACGATGTCACGCATATCTCTTGATGGTTTCAAGGTCACCTAGGTTTCGAGGCGATTAGACTAAGCTCGTGACTATCCTAAGGTTCTCAAGTGTGCCGTTCAAGTTGTCACTCGAGATTATGCAGGGCCAACTATGGTCTCAAAGTATCGACAGTAAGTGCTCGTTGTCTAGTGTAGATTCAGCATTGACATACTGATCGAGGCCTGGATATTGTCTAGTTCTTCGTCCTTATCATATGTGCTCCCTGTCGAGATCATCCTTTTAATTAACCGGTAGATCGCTAAAGGACGAGATCTCATGGGGCGGCGATGTACAGTATAAATATGTATTCAAGCGTCATGCATATATGACATGTTGACAGTTCATGATGAAATGTAGTCCAGGCTAGTCCACCGGCTAAATCCGACAACTCGAAGTCGATGGCCATGCATCTGCAGTACGTGTCATATGCAGAATCTATTCTACCGTGCACTCAAGCAGCAGCAGCAGCAAGCAGGCCATCCTAGATGATTCAAGCTCTAGTACCACACGTCCCCAACGAGAATATGTCTTCCTTCAAACGTATATTCCACACGGGCTCACTGGCAGGACTTATATAACCACCGTGGGGCGAGTCAAGTGCACTACTTCTAAATCCTTAACCTCTCAAAGACGTACGTCAGACTGGTTGGCACGAGTCTATCGTTCGGTATAGTTTTCTCAAAAGGATACTGGTCATGGCACGCATCCAGTGATGTGACTGGTGTTGACGGTCGACCAATCCCTTCCAGACTCCGCGAGGTCTACCTGTAGGCGACCACTGAACTTCATCTCTACGATGAAATGGGCGCAGGAAAGAGCTTCTTGATGAATTTCATTGCTGAAGAACAACCCGCCAAATCCTATTCTGGTGTACACTCAAGTATCTTGATCCCTAGCTTAATGCACATTTATTTGGTACAGTAAGTTAACACAATGGTCTCCACCAGCCTGGTGTTCTAATTCAAAAATAATCCAGGTAGGCTTGGACTACTCCACTATGAACAACACGGCCTATCTAGATACCGCGAAGCTTAAGATTTCTACACCGTATCAAAAATTTGCCAATACTTCCGTATATATGTCTGCTGCACCACTCTGCTTTAAGCGGGCATTAATTAGTGAGAATTTTTAGTTTGCATTCATCCCCAGTCACGAATAAGCTTCTGAAGAGGCTAGGTTCTTGATTGAACGCGTAAGGGACGTGCTGAAAGGTTAGTTTACTGATGCTCTAGTGAAGACATAAACTCATCGTCTCGCTCAGGAACAAAGTACACAATCATTCGCCAAGTATCTGATCGGATTAACTATCCCGAGCTCAATGCGAATGAAGTCATTAAACTTCGCTGGGCCGCCCTTGTGCTCTATCCCCCGACCATCCTGATCGATTCGTCCCTAAGCGACCTTGGCATTAGCCATCGAGACAGATTCAGATCCAAACAGCTGCGTCTTTTAGCTGACAACCCATTCAGTTCCATTGAGCTGCATTAGTGCTCTGTCCCAGGCCGTTCTTGTCTTTCAACAACCTTGCCGACGGCCTTCGAGTCAGAGTCAAACAGCGTGGCGTCCTAGGTGACCTGGACGAGACAATTGAGCTGCGTTGGCACTTCGTCCTTCATTCTCGTCGTTCCTTACCTCTGAACAACCTTGCCATCACCCTTCGGGTCAGATTTGAGTAGCGGGGCGTTCAAGTTCACCTGGATGATGTCACCGAGCTCCATCGAGGCGCACTGGTTTTGGCCATCTTAATCGATTCCCGTCTCTGCACAGCCTTGCCATCAACCTTCAAACAGCGGGGGATCCACGTTGCCCTGGATAAGGCCATCGAGCCCCAGATAACGAGAATGAAGAGCCTATGCGTCCTGGAGCTGGTGAGCCGGTTCTCGATCGACACATAGTAATAGGTGTACTGGCACGATGAGATATCAGTGAAGAGACGCGTGGATGCAATGGAGCTGGAGAGGCTAAACGAGAACGTGGGCACGGAGGTGGCGGTGTGGCATGGAACGTGGGTGACTCTTGCTGTGGCTGATACTTCCGACTTTATTTTAGAACAATGTAATGCTACGGCTATCGGGAAAAAGCTCTACCAGGCTGAATTTCATAGCTCGAGGGCTATCAATGTGAAATTCGCGGCATACTCTGCCAAGAACAGGTTGAAGCATCACAGAAATCCTATACCTTTCTGGCACCGGGCGAAGCTCGGCCTTCGATCTTCGCGCTGTCTTTGGTCAACACGCACTGGCAGTTGGTAGACCACTTCAGGCTTTGAAGAATACTGTTGGACATAATCATTGAGATTCGTTATTTGGGGGGCAAGAGGAGAATACGAGAAGTGAGTTTTACCCGATTGTCACATCATCTACATGTACATTCCTCGAGGTAGTACGGGCTCGGTGTTCTGTTGTCCCGAGCACCATGCGCGCTCCTGATACTCCTATTGTGTAAGTAACTCAACTCGCAACTTGCCTCCTCGTAATCAGCCATGTGACCACCACTCTGGAACTTTCATCACAAAAGAAGTTGTTCCTCGTTTCCGCCTGCGAAGAATGTTTACCGATGAATCTGCCTCACCCTGGCACTTTTATTATCATTGTCAAAGCAGTTAGGCACCATTCCTCGATTATGTAAGAGCATGTTTCTATTGAATTCTCGGCAGTGACTACATACTATGCCCTGGCACTTCCATGCTCGTTTTCAGAATGTCCTTCAACGGCGTTACAATGAGGATTTTCCTTGATCAGTCGCTTGTCAAGCCTAGTGACATCCCTGGCGGTGAATTGTAAAAGGATTTGCAAACATTCCTCAATTTCGCTCGCGGCGCAGGATCATTACTCGATTTCAGCACTGACTGTACAACGCTTCCATTGCAGAAGAGGTTACGAATCATTCCTCCGAACCTTGCTTGCGAGTAATGTTTACCAGTGGTGGCATCATTTCTCGTATGCAACAGTAAGTAAAATACTGGTGGCAGGCCATCGATTCGAGGGGTGTCCTTGGTTGTATAGTTATGACAATGTGATTCTAGCATCTCGCAAAGACCCGATCCGAAACAAGCACAGCTTGTGCACCCCTTTGTCCGATGCTTTCGGCTCCTCTACCGCCTGTTGACTCTGGCAATATACTTGAGCAAGCAAGGAGACTTCGTCAACAGTGGAAGTATATTTCATGAATATTATGGATGGAGACCGCAGCCTGCAGAACAGGCCACTATGATCAGCACGACAAAAGTAAGTTGGCCGCTCTGGTATTACAAACGGGGTTATCAATCAGTTTTTTCGGCAGTGACTACCACGCTCTAACTACTGACACTTAGCCTACGGAGAGTCGTATAATGGCGTAATAGGACCTTTCGAGAATCAGATCCGAGGATGAGTTGCCCTATTAATCTGATACTATGTACACCCATGGCGAAAAAAAGAGTTACATCTTTTCCTCGTATTAAATGTGTGCACAAACTCCTTCAAGCAACTTTCTCAGATCAAAGGAAGTGATACTAGTCACTGCCAAGAGACCCTGTCCTATAGAAAACATTCCTCGCGAGCGAACACAAGGAGTGATCATTCGGCTCCTTTCGCAATCAGGATTGATCACCAGATCATGACTTGCGTTAACTCTGTATGGTTGGCTACCATTGAATTACTTAACACGATTCAGGGGTGTGTGTGATCCTCGCGACAGCAGAATGCTAAGCCTGCCTGAGGAACACATATAAACGATGTTACGAAGTCGGGACTGAAGCCAACTCACTCTCAACTTTCCTAACTACTTATCTTCTAAACAATGAATCCACCCGTGTCGACAGACGGTCGTCTGATAAACTTCCAGTATCGCTGGCCTTTGAAGGTCAACGGCAATGAGGAGGTCAGTAGGTAGCTAAGGATGAAGTTCCGGCCCTGGCGCTGACAAGTGATATCAATAGTGGATCACGAAGTATAAATGGGACGAACCGAAACAAACGTATCTGGTGGCGATCATGAGCAAGACCACTGGCGCTTACTTGGGATGGGCTGTAAGTTTTTGTGAGAAGTAGTTTTGATGCGAATTTTACCTCTTTGCATAAATTTGCAGGGGGACTTTGTCGTCCTGAGCCTTAGCGAGTACTGGTGGAAACTGTTCAGCACACAAGGCAAAATGGCGTGCGTATCAGGGTGTTAAATAAACCTTTCTACTGATGTAGACATGAGTAATGTA
Organism: Suillus cothurnatus; assembly: GCA_016758765.1. Taxonomy (NCBI): domain Eukaryota; kingdom Fungi; phylum Basidiomycota; class Agaricomycetes; order Boletales; family Suillaceae; genus Suillus; species Suillus cothurnatus. The sequence goes on along the minus strand of JABBWL010000015.1, from coordinate 81,683 downwards.
GATTCCAGGTCCCCGCCGATGAGAACTCTGAGGGTTTCCAGACCTTGCAGATGCAGGATAATTATTCGGTGACATATTTCGTGATTGTTGTACCATGCTGTTGCTGACACTTGTTATGCACTTGCAGGTCACCCTCCATTACCAGGTGGGGGACCCCACTGATGCGCAGCTGTGGATGGCGTCACTAGACAATTGAATGTCGAAGCTGAGAATTTTGCTTAGTTGAGTCGAGTATTTTAGTGGAATGCAACTTTCATTTGTTGCCGAGATTGCCGTTTTGTGCGAGTACATAATGTGAGGTAGTATCTGCCTTGTGGAATGTATATGTCAGTGAGACGAGTGTTATTATAGAGAGTTGAGTCCGAGGTTGATCCATCCCAACCACTGACATGCATCAGGAAAACCCTCCCGGGCTAAATTCGCGTAATTAGGAGAAATTTGTATAATTCTTTCTAATTCTTTCTAATCACTTGTGTTTAGGAAGAACATTGATAATTACATGGCTGCAAGATGAATTATTTCGAAATGGTCAAGTATTAGCGAGTTTTATCTGAATATCGAAAATGTATGTCTATCTATGTATGAGTTCAACCAAAACGTGTTACAGTCCTCTAGAACGGTCTTGCTCTTCCATTCTCGTGGGGCCGTGTCACCAAACTTTGGTATAAGGTGGACACTACGCACAATATCACCCACCGGCACGATACTAGCCACTCTGTTGCTACCATGCATCGATCTTGTCAGTTTATACAGTCCATTGTTTCGGTCAGGAGCAGATGGGAATGGCATGAATCATTTGATGTATGCAAGGTGAGGAGGAACATTAAGTGTTGGTGGAAAGAGTAGCTGTATTGACTTTGATGGTAAGGAAAAGATAGCTCGAACTTGGCTGATGCAGAAACCTAAACAAGCCGGTAAGCAGTGAGTAACAATTAAATGGTACCTATTCATGCACCTTTGAGATCATTTGTAACCGAGTCTTTGTGAAGGCTCACCAAAACTGTATCGGACCGGTGATCAATGAGATGAGAGCCCAACTTCTGTTGTGGTTTCGCATGGGCACTGTCCAAGGTTACATGTCCCTTTGCATGGCCACCAGTATCAATCGAGCACCACTTGATCTTGTGAAAGACGGGCAGACTGGAATGAAAAATGAATGTCGCCTGCCAAATGATCAAGTGCTCAATTTCGGAGAGGAGCAGGATGGTTGCTTTGACCGTGGTGTGCAATGTAGTGTGCAAGGGCCTCACGAAAATGAGTTGCACTGTAATCTTCAACTAGTTTTTGAATACTGACAGCCTTTGCACTAGGATGTTTTGTGTTAAGGTTGTACTCAAATGGGTTTGGATCCGAAGGGCTTCGGCCTCAGCTCATATGCTGTGCCCCTTTCCTGAGTATAGCCCCATATTTCAGAATACTATACTTATCGTATCCGAAGATCCGGATGGCTATCGTAGCGTATCCGAAGGTCCGGACGACTATCGTATGATATCCGGATGTAGGAACAAGTATTGTATTCCTATCCAAAGATAAGGAATAGTATCGTATACTTATCCGAAGGTAAGGAGTAGTATCGTATTCCTATCCGAAGATAAGGAATAGTATCATATACTTATCCGAAGGGTGTCCAGATATCGGACGGAAGTATAAAGGCTAGTCTAGACAAGTCTAAGACTAGAAACTAACAGAGTATAGACTATCTGAAGATAGAGGCGGATGCATTAGACTATCGGATACAATCCTTAAGTCTCGGAGGGTGACAAGAGTTGATAAGACTCGAGTCCGGATAACAGAATGAGGACAATCTAAGATGATATTTGAACTGGGGTGCTATAGGACATATACAAGAGTTTATATACGATAGAACTAAGCGAAAGGCTATGCACAAAGTATTGCAATGTATAAGCAACGCTTATTAGAAGTCAAACATAGGCCAGAAGTTAATCACAGGTGAACGGATCAGTAAACATAGCCGGAAGTAAGCATAACCGATATACTGGAAGGGAAAATATACTAAATGGAGGAAATAAGCAGTGTTTAACGTTATATGAACAGGATATGAATGAAGAAGCTTATCGTAATGGATCTGGTACGGATCTGTGGATTGGATCTGATTGGATCTGGTATCCAGAACTTCGGATGAGAAGCGTGAATGTATGGGATATGACATTTTGTCATGACTAATTCACGACTGAAAGTCATATCAGGTGGATGTGAATGGTAGGGCTCAAACTGGTGGCCACCAGCAAGACACCAACTAACATATTTCTGGTGCCGTAAAATTTTCTCCTTTTGTTCAAGCCAGCGGGTCATCTGAATAAACTTGTCCTTGTGGTTGGTAGTGCAGTAAGCATCCTTTGCCAAATCAATGTGGAGGTGTTCTGTGTATTCAGTGTTGTAGTTATCGGTTGTACCAAACAGCATGATCATGAGATGGTAGTGGCGTGCAGCATGCAACTTTGGTAAGTTAAAATTGTTTCGGATACCAAGCTGAATAAAAATGTCCTTATTTTCATGGAAAAGATCCAACGTCTCGTCTAGTGAGTGAAGTGTCTCTAAGCTATGACAAGGGTATTGCGCGAGATATAGGAAGTCGAGTAGCCCCCACACTGCTTGAAGAAGACGACTTGCATTAAGGTTGTTGGGCAAGCGGATATCGATTATGATGGCGAGGATGAAGCAGCATATCTGTGCGTGTTCAGTACTGCTTACACATGATAAGCAAGTGATGCCCTTGGTGAATAGGCAGATATGATGGTTTGGAGGAAGCCACCGACAACGAGCATCGATTTCTGCAGCTCCACAAGCTTCTGACAACCAACCCAGGAGATGCTTGACCAGACCTTGATATAGCTGGTGCAGCACATCTGGTGTGATAGCACAGAAAATATTTGTGAAAAGGAGATCCTCCCAAAAAGGGTGGATGATAGGTTTGATGCCAGCTGCAGCACATGCGTGAACAAACACTAAATTTCCATGGTCAAATGCAGCAAGTGTGTCCAGTACCTCACTAAGTTTTCGCATGTGAAATGGTGTCATATTACTTCCTGTGTCCTTGGCTTCAACATCACACTTTGGGCACTTGTTAAGGTTGTACTCAAATAGGTTCGGATCCGAAGTGCTTCGGCCTCAGCTCGTACGCTGTGCCCCTTTCCTGAGTATAGCCCCGTATTTCAGAATACTATACTTATTGTATCCAAAGATCCGGTTGGCTATCATAGCGTATCCAAAGGTCCAGACGACTATCGTATGGTATCCGGATGTAGAGACAAGTATTGTATTCCTATCCGAAGATAAGGAATAGTATTGTATACTATCCGGATGGCGTCCGGATATTGGACGGAAGTATATAGGCTAGTCTAGACAAGTCTAAGACTAGAAACTAACAGAGTGTAGACTATCCGAAGATAGAGGCGGATGCATTTAGACTATCGGATACAATCCTTAAGTCTCGGAGGGTGACAAGAGTTGATAAGACTCGAGTCCGGATAACAGAATGAGGACAATCTAAGATGATATTTGAACTGGGGTGCTATAGGACATATACAAGAGTTTATATACAATAGAACTACACAAGAGGCTATGCACAAAGTATCGCAATGTATAAGCAATGCTTATTAGAAGTCAAACATAAGCCGGAAGTTAATCACAAGTGAACGGATCAGTAAAACATAGCCGGAAGTAAGCATAACCGATATACCAGAAGGGAAGAAATACTAAATGGAGGAAATAAGCAGTGTTTAACGTTATATGAACAGGATATGAATGAAGAAGCTTATCGCGACGGATCCAGTATGGATCTGATCGGATCTGACATCTGGAACTTCGGATGAGAAGCGTGAATGTATGGGATATGACAGTATCCCCCCTTTAGGGCCGATCCCTAGAAGGCCAAGAATCATAGATCCGGTCTGTGAGAATCGATGGAGAAGAATGATGGTAGTAGTGCTGAGTTTGGATTTCCACAGATATACCAATGTCAAAGCGTCGCAGATGATTCCTACCCCCCACTTATTAACACACACTAGCTTAACTTGAAAAATGTCTGGCAACAACTCTGGAGCTCAGAAATCTGCTAGGGCTAGGCTTGAGGAGCTCAGGCAACAGATTTTGGACGTGGAAGAAGTGGCCCGGATGGAGGAAGAGGCTTTGAGGGCTCAAGAGGCAGAGCGGAAGTGCTTAGCAGATCTGGAGAAAGTGAGGCAAGCGGAGATCTGGATCCAGCAAGTGGAAGAGAAAAGGCATCAGGAAATAGTTAAGGAAATGGTGCATTTCGGATCCGTTTGCTAGTCTTTCACTAATGTTTTGGATAGACTCAGAAAATGTCTACTAAGGAGGACGGTGTGATGCACAAACTTGGCTAGGTAGTAGGATCACTCCCTAACCAATATGTGGCCAATACCCTGCCTAGCTGCTATGTCCTAGAAGACAGTGTTTGACCCTAAAGGGTTTCTGATCTAAGCTCAAGCTCAGAGGTAGTGAAATATCATCAAACTTCAGACTGGTACTGGTGAAAGGGAAACATGCTTATATAAGCCACAAAGTAATGAATGTAAAGGTAAGTAAGTATAGCTAATATCAGCCCAAAGAAAACTAGATTGTCACAACGGATCCTGCGTGCGCTGCTCCAGAAGGGCATGGATCTGTCAATGGATGGATGCAGCTGCTAATCCTTTGGTGAGTTGTCTGGATAGCTTCGGATCCGCATTTTTTGACATCCGGATAGGTTAAGTCTTGTGACGCTTGCTGGAAGGACAAGGCCACTTGTCCTGGACGGCCCGGAACTGTCAAGGCTTCCAAGGGTAAGAAAAGGCAGCGTGTTGCTGGATCTCCTTCCCCCAGGGGCAAGGGTAAGAAACGTCAGCAGAGTCCCACTCCAGAGGCTCTGGATTACATGGAGTATGATGACCAGGCTTGTGGTTGCTGCTGCTAACAACATAGTAGCGGAGCTGGCTAGGACCAACGCTCTCCTGGAGAAGAGTATTGAAGCGGCCAAGGGAAGTAGGGCTGCCACGGAGCGGATGTGTTCCAGATTGGAGTTGTTCCTCCAGCAACAGAGGGAATTCCAAGCCCTCTTGTTCAAGGAGCTTAGGCTTGACACCCAGATCACTTCGGATAAGGCTTGGATGGGTCCGGATGAGGAAGAGGAAGGTGATGAGGAGATGGAAAATGCATCCGGAAGTGAGGAGGGCGGATCCGGAGGGGATGAGGGGTCTATGGAGATGTAGATATTTTCGGATCTGTTTTCTTAACTTCCGCTACTTGTACTTGTAGTTTCCGTTATGTACAATCTGTATACTTCAGTTTTGAATAGGACCAGGCTTGTCCGGATATGCTGAGTGATAATCCGATACTAGTTCGGACGTGTGTCCGAGTTCTGTAGCTAGTAACCATGAAGTCTCTTCGTCCGTTCCTTCATATCTGGACCATCGGACGAGGTATAAGAGCTGGCATTGTCTTCTTCATCGGTCTAGCTTAGAGTCTAGTATTTCGGATATCTCATACTCTGGTTCTCCGTTAACTTCTACTGGAGGCGGAGGGGGTTGGATACGATTAGGAATGGTGTTCGGTGTTGCAGGTTCTAATTGGGACACATGGAAAACGGGATGGATGGAACGCATGGAATCCGGAAGTCGGACGGTGATGGAATGTGATCCCGGACGAGCTATAATCTCAAATGGACCTAAGTTCTTTTCCGATAGTTTCTTGGACGGACGAGTGGAACAGAAGTATTTAGCTTTCATGAATACTTGTTCTCCAACTTTGAAGTCTGGAGCGGGTATCCGATGCGCGTCCGCAGGTCCTTGATATCTCTTCTGCGCAAGAGACATTTCTTCTTGGAGGAATAGGTGTAGTTCATTAAGGTCTATAGCATAGTCACAGGCGAGGGCGGATGAGAGGTCATGTTCTGGATGGATGGATATGTTCGGATGGTAACCCTTATTGGCAAAGAATGGTGAAACTCCAGTGGTAGCACTCAGAGCGTTGTTATATGCGAATTCTGCCAATGGAAGGAGTTCCGACCAGTTATCCTGCTGATAATTGCAGTAGATGCGGAGGTATTGTTCTAGGGTTTGGTTGGCTCGTTCCATTTGTCCATCTCCTTCCAGATGGTATCCGGATGTGAAGTGGAGGATCATATCGAGTGCCTTTCCTAGAGAACAGAAGAAATGGGATATGAACTCCGTACCTCGGTCTGAAGTAACATGAGAAGGGATTCTGTGCTTAGAGAATACATGAAGCAGGAATAGTCTAGTGAGATCCGGAGAGGTAATGGTATCATGAGTTGGGACGAATATAGCTTGCTTGGATAAATGATCAATGATAATGAGGATGGCTGTATAGCCGGATGAGTCCGGAAGTTGTTCGATGAAATCCATGGATATGGAATTCCAAGGTCTTTCCGGTATGGGGAGTTGTTTCAGTAATCCGAATGGCTTATGTCTTGGAACCTTGGCTCGGGCACAAGTAGTACAGGATTTGATGTAGTCCTTAACATAGGTGCATATACCGGGCCAGGTATATTCGCATCGGATAAGCTCTAGGGTACGGTTCTGACCGAAGTGTCCTGATAACGGATGGTCATGGGTATTCCGAAGGACACGAAGCCTAAGGTCATTGGATTCTGGAACGTATATGCGATTATCACAATGGAGGAAACCACTATCGTCCACGGTCCATCTATCGTCCGGAGGATCGGACATGCACGCGGATCTGATAGGGTCATTAGGGAGTGTGGATAGGATATCCTTATGAAGCTGTTCAACATCCATAAGCACAGCTGCGTGGAGCACTGGAAATGCTAAGGTTGATGCTCGTAGGGACGAAGCTAACTGTTCAGATGTGAATACAGGACGGAAATTATGAGGGTTAACTTGAGCATAGTCCTTATCCCCCTCTTTGGGATAGATGTCCCAGCGTCTAGTAAGGGAATCTGGTTTAGCTCCAAGTTTTCCGGGACAAAAACAGATGATCATATTGAATTGGTGGAGGAATTCCGACCAACAAGCCTGACGGCGAGAGAGGAGTTTGGTAGTCACGAAATACTCAAGGTTCTTATGGTCCATGACAATGTCAACAGGCTCGGATGAGCCTTCTAGATAGTGTCGCCAGGTCCGAAAAGCCTCGTGAATAGCTAAGAGTTCCTTATCATGGGTATCGTAATTGAGTTCCGGAGGGGTAAGGGTTCTGGAATAGAACACTACTGGATGGATTTCAGAATCTGGACATACTATGGACAGTATGCCAGTGATAGCGTAGTCCGAAGTGTCCGTTTCCACAATCAAAGGAACGTTCAGCATCCAATGCGTTAGTATTGGAGCCATAGTGAAAGCTTTCTTGAGCATTTCAAAGGATTTCCAGCACTCATCCGAAAAGTTCCAAGGTGTATCCTTGCGGGTAAGCCGCGTAAGCGGAACTACGATATCCAAGTAGTTATAGATAAATCGACGATAGAAATTTGCAAATCCGAGGAAGGATTGAATATCCTTAACCTTCCGAGGTTCTGGCCAGTCTACAATAGCTTGTACTTTCTCGGTAGACATAGTAAGGCCATCCGGAGATAAGAGATAACCAAGGTACTCCACGGACGTGGAATGGAATTCGCATTTCTTGGGTTTGGCATAGAGCCGATGCTTGTGGAGGTGTTGAAGTACCTCTCGGACGTGATTCTTATGGGATGCGAGGTCTTGGGAATATATAAGGATGTAATCCAGATAGATGATAACACATATGTCTAGCATATCGGCAAAGATGCTATTGACAAACCGCTGGAACGCGGCCGGTGCATTGGTGAGACCTTCAGGCATAACCAACCATTCATAGGAACCATAGTGCGTTCGGAAGGCAGTCTTCCACTCATCTCCGGATGCGATCCGGACGAGATGATAAGCGGAACGGAGGTCAATCTTCGTATAGATTTTGGCGCAGCTAGGGGATTCTAATAGGTTGGATATGAGAGGTAACAGATATCGGTCTTTTTTGGTTATCTGGTTGAGGCCATGGAAGTCCACGCAAAGGCATAAGGAACCATCCTTTTTCTTGACAAAGAGAACGGGTGCTCCGTGAGGAGAGGAGGAGGAACGGAGGAGTCCGGTAGCGATATTTTCATCAAGAAACTTTCTAAGAGCTTCAAGCTCTACTGGGGATAACAGAAAAATAGTTCCAAGGGGTGGGGTGGATCCTTCTTCCAAATTGATCTTGAGATCATACGGACGATGAGGAGGAAGTTGACTAGCCTTTCCCTTATCGAAGACGTCTGCAAACTCGTGATAATCCAAAGGCACTCCGGATAGGTCCGGACCTTCGGATGAGAGCTTAGCAGAACAGAGATCTACTCCGGACGGACGAAGGTAAATGCTGAACTGAGTGGATCCTTCTAATTTACAGGCCCTGCAAAAGGCTACTGCATTGATTAGCAATATATTAGGAACCGGATTATCAGTGGATGGTTCTGGCAAAGTCGGAGGGTGAGGTTCCACTGTAGGAATGGGATCTGGAAGTGGAGGTGACGTCAGAGGGGTCAATGGCATTCTATGAGATGTCGTCCAGAAGTCGATGCTGCCTGTAACCCAATTAATCAACAGATTGTGTAGGGAAAGCCAGCTATATCCAAGGACAATAAGACAAGATGAATCCAAAGGAGTAACGTAAAATGTTTCGGAGGTAACTTTGCCAGAAGAGAAACGAATGGAGAGATCTATAGCTTCAGAAATGGTAGCATTACAAGTACCGTCAAACAAGTGGAGCAGAATAGGAGGAATCGGATATGTACAGAGTTTTTGTTTTCGGATGAGACTAGTTTCTATAAAACAATGAGAGGAACCACAATCTACAAGAGCTGGAAATTCAGAGATACTAGGATAGTCCGGAAGTGAAACGTATGGACAAAGTGAAGTCGGATTCGAAAGCGCGACAGTGTTGAGTCTTAACTCCTTAGCACGGGTTGAGTAAACGCGACCCTCATCCCGTGCGGAGTCAGGAGGGTCGCGGACTATTTTTTTGCTTTGGATGAAGCCTCCTGTTTAGCTTCAGGAGTGACCGTGGCTGCACATCCTTTAGCAGCACGAGAGGTCGACTTAGTGCAGTCCCGAGCAGAGTGCCCAGGTCCGCCACAGAATAGGCAGAGTTTCTTATCTAAACATCTTTGATGTTCCTCAGCCGTAAGATTTCCATCCTTACCCAGCTTGGTATTAAGATCTGGAGCTTTAGGAGTGGACAAGGTAGACGCGGACGCAGGTTTAGCGGATTTGTTCTGTCCGGATCTGTGATTTCCGGATCCAGATGGATGGGAACTAGCGTGGTCGGATGTGGAAGGTTTCAGAGGATTGGATGATAAGGACTTGGTTTCTCTAGAGATCTCACCCTTACGTTCCCAGTAACGGGCATCGATAGTCTGGGCAAGGGTTTTGAACTCTGAGAGGGTAGTGGGTTTACCCATGCGGCTGATTTCGTCCTTAATACAAGCTGGAAATCCGTTATAGAATTGGCAACATAAGGCTCTGTCACCCCATCCGCAGACTTGTGAAGCAAGCCTTTGGAATTCTACAATGTACTTATTAATATGTTGTCCTTTGCGCATATTGAGTTGCTCGAGTTACATCTCAGCATCTCCGGATGGGTCATGGGGTCCGAAATTAGTTTGAAGTTCTAACATGAACTTGGAGTAGTCGTCCATCCAATCTGGACGAGAACTTAACCCATCCGAAAGGAGGTCGGGTTTAAACCATTTGAGGGCCATGCCCTTAAGATAGGACTGGGCGAAGTTAACTTTGGCCCAGTCCGAATGGAAAGTCTTGGGTTTACTTTGGAAATTGAGCTCGCATTGAACAAAGAACGTGCGCAACTTCCTAGGCTCGGATCCGTCAAAGGTATCCGGCTCGCGAACTTTGACTTTGGAGTCATCCGAAAAGGAAGTGTGTTGGTTATTATGCGCAAAGTTATTGATGGCCTCGGATAACCGCATAAAAACGTGGTCCTGAGCATTAAGACCATCGTCTTCATCGTGGTCTGGTTCATCATCTGGATCTCCACCTTCATCATCGGGTGGGTTTCTGCCTGGAGTATCATCATCTTCATCATCAGGATCTTCATCGTCCGGGACTAATCCGGATGGAGTATGCGTAGGGGTTTTTGGGTGCCTACGGTTCATCAACTTGGATATACTCTGAGCTGGTCCGGAAATGCTAGTGCGACGTTGAGAGAAACTGGTGAAGGTATTGACTATGGGTGTGGGGTCTCGTTGCGTGGACACAAGTCCAGCGTTACGGAGGGAGTTCTGTGCAGTTCTAGTAGGTGCCATGGAGAGTGTTGTAAGTATACTCGAAAAGGTGTGAGTTCGAATATACTGTTAAGGTCGTACTCAAATAGGTTCGGATCCAAAGGGCTTCAGCCTCAGCTCATACGCTGTGCCCCTTTCCCGAGTATAGCCCCATATTTCAGAATACTATACTTATCGTATCCAAAGATCCGGTTGGCTATCATAGCGTATCCAAAGGTCCAGACGACTATCGTATGGTATCCGGATGTAGAGACAAGTATTGTATTCCTATCCGAAGATAAGGAATAGTATTGTATACTATCCGGATGGCGTCCGGATATTGGACGGAAGTATATAGGCTAGTCTAGACAAGTCTAAGACTAGAAACTAACAGAGTGTAGACTATCCGAAGATAGAGGCGGATGCATTTAGACTATCGGATACAATCCTTAAGTCTCGGAGGGTGACAAGAGTTGATAAGACTTGAGTCCGGATAACAGAATGAGGACAATCTAAGATGATATTCGAACTGGGGTGCTATAGGACATATACAAGAGTTTATATACTATAGAACTAAGTGAATGGCTATGCACAAAGTATCGCAATGTATAAGCAATGCTTATTAGAAGTCAAACATAAGCCAGAAGTTAATCACAGGTGAACAGATCAGTAAACATAGCCGGAGGTAAACATAACCGATATACCGGAAGGGAGGATATACTAAATGGAGGAAATAAGCAGTGTTTAACGTTATATGAACAGGATATGAATGAAGAAGCTTATCGTGACAGATCCGGTATGGATCTGTGGATTGGATCTGATCAGATCTGTCATCCGGAACTTTGGATGAGAAGCGCGAATGTATGGGATATGACAGCACTCTCTGAACTTGACACCTGTAGCCAGGAGCTGTTCTGGGTAGTCACCAACAAAACTTGCAAACAATGGATGGCAGTGACGATGAGCACCATCACCGCTACACATGGAAATACCCTCTGATCCAGCAGATTTTAGTGGAGCGAGAACACGGCATAAACATGCATGGTACAAGTTTGCAATAGCGCGACAGCGAGATGCTTTGTTGGTAATGTGTTCAAGGTGGGTTGTAGGCAGATAAGCAAGAAGTATATGACTACCAGATGAAGGTTTGCGCCGTATTTCCTTTGGTATGTTGCCAATCGTAAGATATACAGGGTAGGCAGTCTTGTTGCAAAACATCATCACTTGTGTTTTGTCTGAAGAAATAATGATTGGAACTATAGTTCCACCAGGACAACGTTCATCGAGTTTTTTCTAAAGTAACAAAGACATTAAGTAATGAAGTCTGACACTTGTATTGAGCCGTCCATACCTGTGTTTCCCACCACCATTTCCCAGTATGCATGTCATGGAACAAACGAACTGTCTGGTCATCATCAGCATAATGCTGCTCTGGGGCAAATGTGAGATATCTTGCAAAGTCAGGATCACCATATAACGACTTGACACATTCAATAATATTGTGGTAGTAAACATCAAATGCTTCTCCAGTGACGATGACTTGCTCTCATTTAAATTTAGGTCATCCCATTGGAAGCTCGTGGTCAATCAACTTGTTCAGTTCATTTGCGTTTTTGAATGACAGTCCTAAGCATTCACTGACCTAGCAGTATTGATTGTTAATTAGATACTCATGAAACAAAGAAAAATTCTCACTCCATCAATAGAGAGCAAGTTTGAAAATGCAGTATAGCTTGATCCGCTGTAGAGACTCAAGTCTCTATGGGCGCGTACAGACCATATCACAAGACCTTATACTGGACCTGCTGCAGTGTGGCAATTTTCACAATTTTCACAATTTTCATGCATCTCGCATTTCGCATTTTCATGCACTTTGCATTGTCACGCATTTTGCGTTTCGGATACCTCGCATCTTGCATATTTTGCGCATTTTGTGATCCCACACATTTCACATTTTGCGCACTCGCATATCTCGCGCATTTTGTGTTTTCACATATTTCGCATTTCGTTTTTTTGCATTCTTGCGTTTTTCGCGCTTTGACACGCACTACCACGCGCCTCCCTAGGATTCATCGCATTCCATTCGCATACTCGGCTCTGAGCCCTGGGAACTCGCTTAGCATGCTGACACGTCAGCGCATAGTTGGAGGTTTTTACTGGACTTCTCTTCCATCACTTACACATTAGTTAGTAGACTTAGCATTAAAAATCCATTGACTTCCTATCCATCATTGCATTCTGTGAGAGCCTCAGGATATTCTCAAGAATCACATCTATTTCTCCTTCAGCATCTACCCTCGAGTTAGAGAGCCCCACTTTTGTGTTTTCAGAGAGTAATGCACTTCGCAATATTTCGCACTTTTTCCCGTGCTTCGCGACTTACAGCATGTTTTCATGCGCCCTTAGCCAGACCGCACACCACTACTTCCCCTTCCCTCAAGAGCGCTTGAAGAGCCTCCAGACCAAAGCCCAGTTCACGACTCCCCTCTCTTATAGAGGAATCTTTTCTCAGTAGCAATCCCCTTGGGACAAGCTATATCTTGCGTCCAGAGGAGCACTGTAGAGCCCACATCAGGTCTAGCCCCCACCCACTCATCATTCCTCGCCTTCACTGCGGAGCTTGGCCCATCTTGCTACCTCCCATTCAATCTTAAAAGCAAATGGGTAGTACAGATTCTCGTCATTTTCGTCATCAACAAGTTGCACTCCATACATGACATTTGCAGAGTGATCAGGTGAATGTTGCGATATCCTTTGGCCAGCATGTGGGTTGGGATAAGGCACAGCTACAAATCCACGCTGTCCTTGTGCACAAGCCTCAATGTCTTGATGAGTATTGTGAATATCATGATGAGCTTCAGTATCGTTGGTCTCGTAAGCTTTGGTATCATTGGTCTCGTCGGGGGTGTTGCTTAGCAATGGCATTGGTGGCTCCCATTCAGGTTCGAAGAATGAATCATCAATGTCCAATTCTGAGTCGCTATCAGCGTCATTGTCCTCTCCCTGAGAATAAGAGCTTTCAGAACCTTCAGCCTCAAAGTAACCAAAGTAAAAGACTCACAGCACGACAAGCATCATTATCCTCAACCTGAGAATGAGAGCGTTAGGAACCTTCACCTTCAGCCTCAAAGTAACCAAAGTAAAATACTCACAGTGGGACCAGCGTCATTATCCTCTCCCTGAGAATGAGAGTGTTAGGAACCTTCAGCCTCAAAGTAACCAAAGTAAAAGACTCACAGTAGGACCAGCATTGTTACCCTCTCCTCAAGAATGAGAGTGCCCAGAACCTTCAGCCTCAAAGTAACCAAACCTTCAGCCTCAAAGTAACCAAACCTTCAGCCTCAAAGTAACCAAACCTTCAGCCTCAAAGTAACCAAACCTTCAGCCTCAAAGTAACCAAAGTAAGTAATCAAAGACTCACAGGATGTTGAAATGAGTTGCTACCCTCTCCCTGAGAATGAGAGCGGTCAGAACCTTCAGCTTCAAAGTAACCAAAGTAAGACTTGGACTCACAAGATATTGAGAGTTATCCTCTCCCTGAGAGTGAGAGCAGTCAGAACCTTCAGCTTCAAAGTAACCAAAGTAAGACTCAGACTCATGAGATATTGAGAGTTATCCTCTCCCTGAGAGTGAGAGTGGTCAGAACCTTCAGCTTCAAAGTAACCAAAGTAAGACTCACGAGATATTGAGAGCATTCTGAGACTGGATCCGGGTTTGTTTGCAACCGTGACTTCCTGAATCAGTCAATAATTTTCGATAATTTGATGTTTTTAGCTCAGGAGGGTTTTCCTGATGATCAGGAAAAACTCCAAATCATCAGAGTCATAGTGGTAGCTATATAGCACTACATAGGTGGTGTAGTACTATGTAGGCAACCAGGCAACTATATAGTACTACATACCTGGTGTAGTTGAAACAAGGACTATGTAGAGCTACAGGAGCATCACTGAATAGAAGGTAGCTCAATATGACCCAACATCGATTACATAATATCATGTATCAAGGCATGGGTGTACATAGCTCAACATTGCATTGTAAAGCTGAGGGCACTTCCAGTAAATTATGTTTTACATTATAGAACATAAACTCTTAGACTGCACTTCTCTCATTCTATATCTACGACTTACAAGGGCCAAGTCTTTTCATCACAATTGAACCAAGTGTTAGCTGACAACATAAACATTAAGTGATATGACCAGAGCATTGGCTGATCTCAGCAATGGCCAAAAATATTTGGTGAGGATTATGTGTTCCTATCTGGTGAGACATGTATGTGGATAGCTTGACATCACACAAGCAAAATTTTGTCGACATTCTAGAGTACGAACTTTGAGACTGCACACTCTCATTTCATTATCAAGGTATGGAAGAAGAAATTACCATGTCACAGGTGGACCATGCATTCGCAAAAGGTACCAACCAGAGCATTGACCAAGTGAAATATGTCTGTGTCATATCCTGGATTCCAGACCTATTCTATAGTTGGATATATGGACGAATCCTTAGATTAGAAACCTAGACTTCATCCATAACCAATTCCAGTCTCATCCACTATTGCAATTGTCCAACTACCAACTACCGCTCATCCGTCCAATCCGATATGCCTATCTGCTCCGGATCCAATACAATAAGCTTTCTAATTCATTACCTGTCTATATAACGTTAACACAGCCTATTCCTTTATTCAGTATTCTCTACCTTTTGGATAACCAGTTCTATACTTACCCAATATCTTCGCTACTTGTCTATTACCGGTACTCAGTTGTTTACCTATCCGTTATGCTTCCTGATCTGTTATCCTTTGACTGCACTAATGTACATAGCCTCGGACACTGCCTCTGATTATTCCATTAGCTACCTACAGTATATAAACTCTTGTAAATCTCAATAGATCCTCAGTTTGAATATTATTGTCTTGCAACATTCTTGTCCTCGCACATTAGTGTTGTAAGGATCCCATCTCTATCCTTTGGGCCTAGGGATTGATTCCCTAGGCCAGAGCTCTGCTCTTCTGCATTTCCGGACTTCATCCATTTCCGGATCCTACCTTAGGCCTAATGGATTGTATCCTTAGGTCAAAGTCTTGCCTTTCCGATACTCGCACTCTTTCTGATCCTTATCCAACTCCGTCTCTACCTAAGGGTAGTCTATATCTGTCCACATCCACTCTGGAACCCCTATCCGGAACTCCGGACCACTATTCCTGCCTTGGACTGTGTCCTTTGCAGTATATCCACCCTATGTCTTCACTAAGGATTGATATGCGCATTTATCCCACTTCCTATCAAGTGGACGGAACTTCATCTGAGTTTCTGATACTTGTCTGGATGGTTCCCATGCTCATCTGGAAGTCCTTCAGATGCTCCACCAGAATTGTCTGCCTCCAAAGTCCTCCAGACTTTGTTAGGACCTTATTGGGCTTTATCTGAAATTAAGGGCACCGTACTCAGGTGAGGGGCACAGCATACGAGCTGAGGCCAAAGCCCTTCTGAGTTAGTCACTCTCACCCCTCCGAGAGATTGTATGCACCAGTGTGCGATGGTCTTTAACACATGGGTGATATTATTCCTTTGAATCAAATAAGATCCCTTGCTCACATTGTTCCATGGTTTGGAGCTTCAGCAGATCCTCATCTTACATCTCACAATTCTTCACACTATTCTACCACTTTTTATCTCAATAGCTACATTGACAAGGAGTTTTACTATGCCTTGCATTCTTCCAGTATCTAGTACTAGTCATTAGTAGCAGCAGTTATCCTACCAAGTTTGATATTTTCAAACTACAATTTAAATACTAGTACTCAGGGAAGGCTATGCTGTACCACTGTATGGCTGTATGAACTGTATTGACTGTATTTGGCTGTGTGGCTGTGAGCTCTGTGCCAAATCCAGTGATTTGCTGATGAAGGTGAAATTCGTCAGATAAATCTACTTAGGCAAAACCCCCAAACCACCAGTGTGTTGCAACTTGGGAGCTTTGTGGAGCCGATATATTTCGGTACAAACCCACAACTCGGAACCGATAAGGGTCCGAATGATACTTAACAGACACCAGCTCCAAATCTATTTTTCTCCATTAACTCTGTATGGTTAACCAGCATTGAATTACTTAACGGCACGTATGATGCTCGGGACAGCAGAATGCTGAGCCTGACCGAGGAACACATATAAAAATCGTGTTATGATGTCAGGACAGAAGCCCAACTCATTATCGCCTTTTCCTACTACTTATCTTCCAAATAACGAAACCAGCCATGTCGATGTACGCTCGCCTGATAAACTTCAAGTATCAGCAGCCTTTGAAGATCGACGGTAGTGATCAGGTCAGTAGGTAGCTAGGGATGAGATCTGGCTATGGCGCTGACGAATGATCATGATATCAATAGTGGATTGGGAAGTATAAATATGACGAGGTGAAAAAATGGTATCTGGTGACGATTATGAACAAGGACAGTGGCCGTTACTTGGCATGGAAAGTAAGTCTCTGCGTCAGAGAAGCGATTCCGAAATAAATTTGCACTCATTTGCAGGACCTGATGGTCGTCATGAGCGACGATGAGTGCTGGTGGAACCTGTTCACCCAACAAGACCAATTCGCGTACGTATCAGGGCGTTATTCAAACCTATCTACTGACGTAGACATGAAATTGGTAGACTTCGTCCCTGGGGCTCTGGGTCCGAGTCTATGAAAACCACTGAGTTTGGCTACAGCTTGCAAATGGAAGCTGATTATTCGGTGACATAGTTCATTGATTTTTGTATCATACTGTTGCTGACACTTGTCATGCACTTGCAGGTCGACCTCCAGTTCCAGTTGAGGGACCCCGTTGATGCCGCGCTTTGGATGCTGTCAGACAATTGAATGTTGAAGCTGAGGATTTTTCTTGGCTGTATCGAGAATATTGGTGTCTTGTTGATTTGACTGCAACATTCAACTGTTGCCGAGATTCAAGTTGCTGTTTTGTACAAGTAATAATATTGGTTTGTCTGCACGCCAGTACTACTAGTAGTAGTGGAAGGAGACTCAGGCTATGCTACCTTCCCTGCCAAGGCCACATCTTTCTAACGTGCGCTGCTTGCGATGTTGAGGTTGTCACTCGATTGGTCCGAGCTAAGAGTATTGACAATAGGCACTCGCTAATCAGCATATGATCGATGATTCGATCCACTGGTGCCTTGGGCCGCCTTTCTTCACTCGTGCTCACAACAAATTTTATTGAAAAGATATGTGCCCCCCAAAAAATCCTTATTACCTCTTTTCATTCCTAGTCTGTATCCAAGGTAAGGAACGATGTCACTCAGTTTCGTTATATTCTTCAAAAAGAAACTGCTCTCTCTGCTCTGTCGAATGTATGTTGTCTTCTGCTTTCACAGTTTTGAGATTTCCACTGAATTATCATCGTGAGAACCTTGCGATAACGTCAATCAGTCAATCGCAAACCATTGGAACTAACGACAAAAAGACCAGTGCAACAATATTCATGTGTGCACTGTGGGTAAATGAATCTCTCCGTACTTCTCTGCTATATCCCGGTAGTATGCCACTCAGTCAGAACCAAGAACCACATCGTTTGCTGCAGGGTCAATAGCAATGGAAGGAGAGGAGAAATTCGTGGTGCCATCCGAAATAGTAAGTCAATGGGTTCCCTACCAAAATTGAATATTGAATGCTTGACCGTCAATATGAATATTCTGGTGAAGGACAAGATACTAGGTGTTGCGATACCTGGAAGTATCTCCTGCATATTTAATGGCAGATCATGATGAGATATAGTCCAAGCTAGTCCACCCTAAATTCGACAACAAGTCCAGATGTTTGCACACGTGAGTATGGAAAATCTAACCTACCATGAAATAGATGAGCAGCAGGAATAGGCACACTATCCTACTTGCAAACATTTTGAGCTCTACCGCACACCCCCAACGCGAGCCCAGAACATGTCTTCTTTCAAACGTACAATTTCTTTCCACGTACGATCCTCCCATGTCGCATCACCAGCGTAACCTTCCTCGTCAGTAGTAGAAGAGCGCTTCGTACTACTTGTGTCGATAGATTTCCCGTGTGTGCTGGAATCCTCGGACGCACGCCTGACTTGACTAACTTCAGAGGATTGGTCGACAACAGTAGCTTGCGCGGAGTGGGGAGAGACATCTACGGACGCTCGCTTTTCGGGATGTGGATATCCGGTCGTATTCGCATCAGGTAAAGGGTTGGGGGTTTCAGCGATATCATGCTTAGTCGTGGAGGGCTCTACAGCGTCCTCGCCCGCCAATGCTTTCTGTTCATGTGGAGAAGGCGGTTTGTGTTCTTTTTCCTTCTCAGAAGCAGGCGCATCAACTTTTGATGGGACCTCATCTTTGCTAACTTCAGCCGAAGGCATCGGAATTCCTTCTTTGGCTTCGGCCTGGGAAGCAGTGGGAGGTACGGGAACTGCCCTTCGTGCGGGAGCTCGTCTGGGGACGGGTGGAGCACTATTTGGTACAGGCGAAGCGGCCCTGGAGGACGAGAACGGAGAGCCCGTGCGCAGGGGAGCTGGTGAGCCGGCTCTCGATCGACTCAGAGCAATAGGTGTACTGGCGCGATGAGGTATCGGCGAAGAAACACGTGAAGGCAATGGAGCTGGAGAGGCCACACGAGAACGTGGGCGCGGAGGTGGTGACGCAGCACGGAACACAGGTGACGTGGGGGTCTCTGGCAGGGGGATGGTGTGTGGGGAGGGAGGGCGTTCTGGCTGTGAAGCTGGGGCCTGTGGCTGTGTTATTGTTTGCGGAGAAGACAGATCTACGGAAAACGGGCGAGCAAAGGACATTTCATCAACGGGGGTGGTAAACGATTCTTGAGAACCGGACGTCCCAGGTTCAGAACCGGCATTTTTATCAGTATCATTTGAAACTGCAACCGGAGTGTCGATTGAATGGCCACGCCCTTCGCTCCTTGTGGGAAGGGGAGGGGGTGCTTGGGCAGGTAGATGGGGAACAGAAGGATGGGCAGGTGGCGGTGGCGGAAGTTTCCTCGCAAGTTTTTTATCACTTGCCTCGTCCTTTTCCTTGTCTTTTTCTTTTTCCTTGTCCTTATCTTTTTCCTTGTCTTTCTCTTTTTCCTTCGTATTTTCAGCCCAGCTAACAGCCTTCTCCCCAAACGCACTGGCCATCTCCCAAAGTCGCCTGCGCCGAGGAGGCACGGGCGGCTTCTCACCCGCAGAGATCACAGATTCGCTCCCAGCCGGAGAAGAGTTATTCTTATTGGATTCTTGGGTATTTTCTGTCCCATTCGTAGCCGAGATCACGGGCTTCTTATCGGGTATAACAAGTTCCTCCTCCCATATACGCTCGATGATGCATGTGCGGACGAAAGCCCAAAGGGAACACGTACTTCGGAGGCGCAGGAGACAGTAATTGGATGTGCACAACGGGTACGGTTGTTGTGCTTGAGCAGAGTTTGTACGGGTTGCCCCCGTGGGGTTCACTGGTGGCCTGGATACGGGAAACGTCGAAGTGGAAGGCGAAGAGGTGTGCTGTGGTAGAGAGGCAGGCACGATAGCTGGAGCAGGGGTGGCAGGTGCTAGACGGAATACATATACTTGCTCAGGCTGCTCGATATCTGCGTTTTGTCCCACATGATTTGATGAGTTGGAAAGTGGATTCTTGAACCAAAGGTTGCTGCCATTCGTGAGGCGGCCATTGTTGCGGCTGCGCGCAAGGGACACAAGCGGGTGGATTGGGGGTATTTCGTGCGATTGAGCACGCACGATTGCAGCCCCGCAAAGGGCACATGAGATAGAAATGTGTGTGTTCGTTGGAGAATGGGGATACAGCTCCTGTACAAGCGATGAGAATGGCACCGGCTCAACAATGAGCATCCCTGTGTGGATCGCTGCTAGAACGGACCGCCGGGAGATCCAGTTTAATGAGGGGGCTAAGTCTAGCCGGACAGTCGGTTCTCTAAATCATGATGAACAGATGCATCGGAGAACAAGACGCGTGAGTCACTTACGAATCCTCCGTGAGCAACCGCGTGAGGAAGGGTAGACCGAGAAGTGTGGAGATAACAGGCGAAGTAGCCTGCGACATCCTTAGTCCCCGAAGATGCGTCACAAACGCAATGAACTCTGCGTAAGGGACATGCACGGTCACCAAGCGCATTTTCCGTACATCTCCCGGATACTGATGAACCGCGTCCCGCTCGACCCACTTGCCCTTGCTCATACTGAGTCGCGCCTCCTCTGCCTGACGCTCAGCATCCTCTTTATCAGCCTGCAAAGCCTGCATCTGGGCCTGCATTACTTTGACAGCTTCCTCAGCTCCCTTTAGTGCCTCCTCCGCCTCGCGCACCTTGCGTTCGCTGTTGGCCCGCGCGAATCGTGC
The DNA here is from genome assembly GCA_016758765.1 of Suillus cothurnatus. Lineage (NCBI taxonomy): Eukaryota > Fungi > Basidiomycota > Agaricomycetes > Boletales > Suillaceae > Suillus > Suillus cothurnatus. The sequence goes on along the minus strand of JABBWL010000015.1, from coordinate 61,058 downwards.
TTCTGCGACCATCGTGTTCGCCTGGTGAAATAGCGATGCACTAAGATCATCGAGTTCCTTCTCAATATCACTCCTAGCTGTCTCTGCTTGCCCACGCTGCGCAGCTTCTTCCGTCGCACGTTCCATAAGCCTGTTCAACTCAGCAGTGACATGCTCTTTTTCGACAAGCAACCCTGTATCGAGCGCGGCGAGATGGTGGGTGCGCTCAAGCTCGAGCGATGAGACTGCAACAGTCGCATTTCGCAGAGAGCTCTCAGAATCGTGTAACTGATCTTCGAGGTCGGAGACGCGGTCGTAGGACTTGACGAGCTTGCTGTTGAGCTGGGTGACTTGCGAGAAGAGATCGGTGACTTGAGAACGGAGAGATGCGATTATTTGAACTTGGGCATCCGAGGCATCTTGGTCCTTATGGTGCTCTTGGTCGATGGGTTTGGTGCTGATGGCTGATTCATGAGTTGGCTCCGTCGATGCCATTGACGATGTGCTCAAGACGTGGCGGAGATCGTCAAACTTGACCAAACAAGAATTTAGCGTCGCCTAGAAACCTACTACATAGTTAAACATGCTTCCATAGTATGAGCTACTAGCTGGGACTTCACATCAGCGATCAACACAATGAAAACCTCTGAATTCATTAACCAAATCAATACCAAAACATAACAGCAAGCAAAACAAACGAGCACGAGGGTGGTTTTCGCATTATATTACGTCCACCACGCACGTCTACATGGACAAAAGCAAATGAAATAAGCTTAGGACAACAAGTATACCACGCAGATGAGCACCCGTCACCCCTCAACACAACACACCATGCACATCATTCTTACTGTTTGGGGGGCGGAGGGCCGCCGCGACCCCGAGGTCCGCCACGGCCCCGGAAAGGTCCCCTGGACTCGCCGTTAGGCGCGCCTCCCCGTGGCCGACTGATAGGCCGCTCGCCACGCTCCTTCCTGGTCTCAACAATGATCCGAACGCTGCCCTCAGGGCTATCAAAACGCAATCCCCCCTCGCCACCAGAGTTGGTGGGAAGCGAGGCGATGATTGCTTTCTTAGCAGCATCAAGGCTGTTGAACTCGAGGAAGGCACAAGCTTTGCTGCGCACAATCTCGACATCCTTGACGGTACCAAAGCGGGCCAAAAGGGTTATCAGTTGCTGTTGCGACACGACCTCAGTGACACCCTAATGTCTTGGTGAGTGATATACATGGATAGTTAGAGGAGGGGTATACCTTAACGAAGCACTGGGGGGTCGTGAGTGCATTGGCAGAAGCGATAAGCGATTGAGGGTGCGAGTGCAAGTGCTCTCTCCGTGGAGCAGGAGAAGGAGAACTCCTGGCTGGTGGTGCTGGGGATGCTGCAGAAGCGGGGACCTCAGACAGCCCTTTCGACTCAGTAGCTACCTGTGCGCCCCAGCGCTTAGAGTCGGCGGCAGCGAGACTAGCCCACGTTTTTGGTGCTGCAGGTTTTGGTGCAGGGGCTGGTGGCTGAGGGGCGGGAGCCTGTTCAGGAACTGGTGGTGAGGTAACCAGAGCGGGAGGTGCAGGCACTGGTGGCGGCGCAACAAGCGGTGGAGGAGCAGGCGCTTGTGGCGGCGCAATCAGAGCGGGGGGTTCAGGCTCTGGCTCAGCTTCAGGAATAGATGGCTCAGGAGTAGGGCTCCCGTTGAATCTCAGGCTCGTGATGGATACCGTTGACCTCAACTGGAGCACGTTCGTGTTCAGGGGGTGGAGAGATGGGCTCAGGGACTATGGTGGTTGGCTCTTCAACTTGGGGTTCAGGAGCAAGAGCAGGGGGCGGGGGAGTTGGCTCGCGAACTGATTCAGGTGCAGGTTCAGAAGGCGCAGTAGAGGAAGCCTCAGGTTCACTGGCATCATCTTCGACGGTCTCCTCCTTCAGGAAGCGGAAGATGTCATTGAGGACGAAATAACCATTTGGCTGCTCTGCAAGGAAGAAGGTCTGCACAAACTTGCGCCAAGGGTCACCATGATTTGACATTTCACCGATGACCTGAATGATGATACCACCATTGGCACTAGACTGGGCGTCAACTGAGTGGATGTAGACCTTGCAATCATCGAAGCCAAGAGAGGTAATTTTATTATGGATTTCCTACGCGACTTGTAAGATTTTAAAATGAATGAATAGAGAATATTAGTACATACCTGCTGACCAAAACATGCCTTGACATCCTCGCCCTCTGTACCATGAATGAAGGTTGAGGTTTTTGTGTAGAAGCAATGCAAACGATTGGGCTGCTTGTTAACAAAAGTGTAATACTGAGGAACAAATTGCCATCCGACTTCAGAAGGAACGACGTTCTGATGAATCTGAGAAGGAGATGAAGTAGCGGATGAGCTGGTCATTATGAGGGAATGATGCTAAAACTTTTTTTTTAAATAAAAGCACTAGAATTGATTGATTTTATTATAACTGACCTGAAGGGAATCAAAAGTGCGTGATGATGAAGAGTCTAAAGATTACAACGAACAGACGCAAGCCACGTTAAATCACTGGCGGAAGATGCGAGAGACAGCGTAGACAGAAAAACTACAACAGGACAGGTTCAATTTTACACCGGTCTTTGCCGATTGCTGACAAATCACGTGGCGTTCCGTTCCCGCGCATTGTCAGTTTCAGATCATGAACACTCTTGGCAGCCCGACGAAGCTAACATTTGTTAACCACTCTAGATGCTCTTTCAAGATAAATACACCAGCCTAATCAACGGTAAAATTGATGAGCAAGAGGAGGCGGGCCTGAGTCTTGCGATGGGGTAACCAAATATTTCCAAGTACTAGCTACTATGGCTTCAATGGGGAACAGCCTGAAACTTTCACTTGGCCCATGAGAAGAGGCAATTATAAGGGGTAACCGCTCCACGGTCTTCTCCACTTTTATATATAAGTAGCTAGCGCAACCCATATTCAGACCTCAGGTGGTTGAAGTCATTCTTATCAACCACAAGTTAGTACAGCAACGATGCAAGCCAGTATTTCCCCAACGCTTCCTCTTCTGCTGCTCTTTATATTTGCATTCTGTCTGTCAAATAATTTCGTGCACGCCTTCGGGGCAGGCAACATTCCTTCGTAAAGCAACGAGGTTTATTTCCTTTCTTCTTCCCTTGACGATTTGGCAGGTATGCATTTGTCGAAGGCAAGGCATTTAGGCATGGAGATATCGTAGGCGATCTCCAACCTGATGGTGTTCTGGCGTACTGATCACTACGCTGTTTAGGAGGATACACTTGCAGACCTGGTGAAGAAGGGGGTTGGTGGATTCGCGCTCTCCAGTCTCATCGGAAAGGGTCCAAAGTTTGGGGGTCTCGACATTAAGCGCATATACTTTGGGTGCGTATTTGCAGATTGTCACCGCGTATTTCTTCGTGATCTAATCCATCGGCATATAGCAATTGGTTGAGGGATTACAGCCAGGTGATCCAACTCTTCTAATGTTTCAAGGTGCAGCAAGTTTATGACGTTTGATAGGCTGTTGACGTCAGTACACTGAAGAAAGTGAACTTGCAAGTACGTCGTGATAATCCCCCCCGATCGTGATAATATCCGAATTCTACGAATTTCCAGACGATCCTCAATTTAGTTATGGTGCTCGGGTTCATGGTATGTGCGATCGTCACCCCTAAAACTTGATCTCACTCTATGTTAGGCCAACGGATATGCTACTGGAGAGTTTGAAGTCACACCAGAGAGACTCGGTGCCTATTTGCCAGTAAGTACCCCCTGGTGTATTTGCCACGCGACGTATTAACGCGCACCCACACAGATAGAACATATTGATAACCCGAAGGGGTATGCAGAGGGAGAAGACGCAAGGCAATATGATCCCAGACTTCGCGGCCCTGTCCACGTGCATATTATTTTTACCAATCACTTGCACTACTCACCTGTGTCATTCTTGCCAGCCTGATGAACTCGCCATCGATCCCCAGACGGGAATGAAAAACTATATCGCAAATGGTTCGTCTCTTCATCTCGATCTATTTTTGACCTCGAGTGACTTATGGATGTGATAGAAAACGGTCATTGGGATACATCCAAGGCCCTCGTGCGCAGAGTACTTCAGCAGTGCATTTACCTCGGCAGAAAATTCAAGAGTTCTGGAGATAATGCAGATCAATACGAGGCGTTTAGGCTCCTTGGACAAGCTGTAAGTTGAACATCAAACTAAAAATCTACCTGTAATGCATATATGCATCGTATATGTGCGACGGTTGTACGATATACAGTGTGGCACGTAGTTATACTCGTCGCTCGTCATCATTGGTGTCTACCATTTTGATGAACAACTCACGTTGGTTTTATCGCAACACTAATTGATCTCACCGAATAGCTTCACACCCTCGAAGACTTCTCTGCGCACTCTAATTTTTGCGAGCTTGCTCTTGTTTCCATGGGACATACCGATGTATTCGTGCATGTTGGTGACGCTGTACGAGTGCGTGCATACAACGGAAAAATGGTCGCACCAATCGTTACCGGTGAGTCTTTTCACGCTATGGTTTTGTAGAGAAACAACCATGCTCACCGTGCTTTCCATCTAGGGACCTTCGGATCGAGTGATTTTATTTACAGCTTGCTTGGTGGTAAGCACAGATGATCTTTCATTGCAGTAGCAATTGTTGAATCCACGTTCGTGCAGAGGCTAGCGATCACATCGTAAGATGCATAACTTTAGCATATAAATTTACCAAAACTTTTCACCTTCATTCTCTAGAGTGAAGCCTCTGTCACGGAGCTTAATAAAGAATTTGATCGTGCACGCTCCAAGTCTAATTCATCGAGTGATATGCTCCGCGACGCTTTCCTCAAACTTCCTGGTGGAAGTGGCGACAAGATGGGTCGCGACATGGAAAGCATCGAGCGCATGCGCGCTGGGATAGAACGTGGTAATAGGCGCCCCGAGGATATGAGCCCACAAGAGGTGCATAGCGTGTTGTGGCAGGTCTTGAGCTTCAGAGATTCCGGTACGCCCTTGATTTCACGCTCCTCACACAGTGTCTTACACTTCCGAAGTTATGAAAAGTATATCAGGGGTATTAGGTGAATTCTGTTTTTTATGACAAGCAAGCCCGGTACTGATGGACGCTACAGAGAAGATCCCTGGGCTCAACTCGGTTATTGAGAAAATTCAGGATTCAATTTCTGGTTGGTTCATCATCGATTCATTGATGGCTAGGTTGTATTGATGGTTTCTCAACAGTGTTCATTTTCACTACTTTAGAAGTAAGGAATTTACCGAAAATGTGTCCTCCCCGCTGCAGTCGTTGACTACTTGAAACGTAGTCCTTTTTGAAACCAGTCATGGAGACCGCGACAGCCGGACTATTGTCTGCCTCATCAGAGGTAATTAATAAGCATGATCAATATGAGGTGAGTACTTGAGAAATAGTTGGTTTGCGGATGCTTCCGTGTCCCTCCGTGTTTCGATCTCGAGTTGCCTCGTTTTCGGCCTCGACCCTCAGTTTTTGTCGCATTACTCTTAACCATCATTCTATCGCTTATCGATCACTTTCTTCTTCCTGATTTTGATGTCAACATTGACTGACGTCTCTTCCTCTGGTAGGTGTTCAACGACCCGTATGCTGTGAGTTCGAACAACCTTGACACGTGCCGCGATAACCCATTGTCACCCCTTTACCCCACAGAGCGACCCCACACATTCTTTCCTTAGCAAGGATCACTTCGTACGTAAACCCCGTTTCTCCGCATCTCGAGGAGCTGCGCAATATTACTTTGTTCACTAAATGTAATGCTTCCAGAATTTGATCCTAAACGAACCTGCTGGCAATCTCGCAAAAATCATTCTTGTGAGTTACTTTCCCAATATGAAATAGCCGTGTTCAGTATTGTCTGCGGATAGAAAAATACCGTTAATTTAGTTACGAAGGCCTGGGATGACAGTTCACTCAACGTGAATCAGGTCACAGATGAGGCTTTGCAGTGCCTGTATGTCCCTTTCCTTTCATATTCCTGGCACAGATCGATCATATCCGCAGTTTCCATCCCGACTTCCACCAGTCTTCTTCCAGTAATCCAGCGTGATATGTTGGAATATATGAGATCGTGGGTGCAGAGTCTCGGGCGTAATCAGCACGCCATACTTGCGCGTCTTACGAAGGAATCGGTGCGAATGCAGGACAACACTCGGTTAGCCACCGATGGGAGTGCTCCCGCTTCTCATGCGCCGGTGCAGCAGCAGGGTATGCAGGGTCTCGTGCAAGGAATTCCTGGTGCTACACAGATGCAGGGTCTGATGAACATGGTGGGTGGGTCTGCGGGGACGCGACGAGAGGGCGGTCAATCTGGTGGACAGCCGGGTTCCCACTACTCGAGGCCAGAGATGATCGCCTCGTATGGGTATGGGACTGTACAAACCACCAGCTCAAGCTACGCGCCTTCTTCGGCTCCGCCGCCACCGTCAGCGGCCTATGCACCTAGCTCGTATGCGCAGCATTCACAGAGCGGGTCATCATTCCATCCGCCTCTTGCTCAGAGCCAGTACGCACCGTCCTACGTGCAGCCGTCCCTTCCCACATCGTCATTCGCCGGCGCGAGCAGCACGTACATGCAGAACGCGCAGGGTGCGCCTGGTGGGTACCTGAGCGCTAGTCCTACAAGCGGCTATCCGCCGCCAAGCATCCCATCACCAACTTTTCCACCTGCAGGTGATTACTCTACATCACATCGTCCACGCGTGGGCGGTTACTTGCAACCAAGCGGCCCACCTCCGGGTGGGTTCCCTGGCGAACATCATGGCACCCACGGTCACGAGTTCCCCGAAGCGCCGGTGTATGGTGGCCATTATGAACAACATGCGTTCAATGACGATTATCGGCGTGAGGATAGGGACCAACAGGCTTCCTTCCCGTCGCCAAGAGGCTACCCACCGCAAAATGATCGGTATGATAATAGGTGGTGAAATACTCGAAGGGGCCAGCAAATGAATGCATGGTTGAATGGTGTATGTTTCTTGTGTCGTGCAGCACACGGATTTGGTGTCATATTTGAAACGCTGAACATGCCAATTGTGTCACCGAATATTGTAGATGAATGGATTGAATGTGCCACCGTAAACTACTCGAGATAAGCTAAGGGTATGAGAAAGTCGCAGTGTCTTGAGAAAACATGACGAAAGAGCGTGGAAAGGAGATAAATGAGATGAATACAATACCAGGCTGTGATTGAGCTAAAGTACAATGCATATGTGATTATGGTGATCCGGGCTATAGTAACAAAAATGCCTGCAGGAGAAAGGAGCGTAGAGACGATCATGATAGTCAAACGTCACGCTTTTATGGTGACAATTCTTCACGGTCCACAATTGTCATGAGTCCTGATACATTCTGGACTCTGTCCAAGGCAACTGGTTTTTTGGGATCTGGGTGGGACGATCGCGAAGCCGAGGCGTGATAACGGACCTAGACAAAGTGGTATTTAAGATGACTCAAAGGAGACAAAGGACCCACAACGAACCTGAACTTTGAAAGATCCGTGTCGTCTGTCCCTCGGGACGCGTATTGAACACTCCCAGCTGATTCAAAGAATAAGCAACAGAAACGCAGTAGAACTCCACAAGCTCCACACACCTTTCGTCTACCAATACATTTGCACCTATGTTCTCTGCTCTCTCGAACAAGCTTGCTCTCGACCCCCTCAACAGCTTTGGAACATCCACTGCATCCCTACAAAAGAATATGTCGTTCTGCACCAGCGGGATTTTGCGTTTTGACGTAGCACCCTCTCCTTGCAGTAAGGGGTGAGTCTGTGGCCCGCCCGAAGTAGAATCAATGGATTCGGCTTTCGACGTGCTCCGTCGTAGTTTTACGAATGCATTGGTGACGGTAGAGACGGTCATTGTGACTCTGATGGGGGATGGCGGAGACGATAGCATGTCAGGCCACTCGATAACCATCGTACAAAGTTTTAGGTGTGCTATAAGTATACTGCGGGCCACGGCTAGCGTCGGAGTTTATATGTGACTCCAAGGCAACTCATCACCTCAGATAGCCCTGCAGTGCAGCTTGTGTTTCACCCAAACCGAACAAAGATCTATGTGAAACTTCATTCAAGTCAACTATTGAATGTTACGAGACCTTTGCAACAGCTACAGTGTCAGAGAATTGTTCATGACTGGGAAGTTTCTTTCAATTGGTGGGCGGCAATCATCCCTCGTGTTTGGGACTGTGACAAGCGTGGCATGACATCAAACAAAAATGTCAGGCCGAGACCTCGCAGTCTCAAAATCAATCAATGCGCATCGTGCCACCATCATTTAAACCTTGTAGGTTGATGGTTCATCTCTCATGAGAATGAAATCCAAGGCGTCCTTCGACACTCGATTTGATAAGACATAGCATTTTATGCGTAAGCGATATCGAGGTTACTCACGGATACCGCTCATGATAAGGAAACGTGCATCAAGGCATGTATCATGAACCGAAGCCGTTCCATTCCTCTGGTTCTTCATGTACTTTTTTGTGCACTGACTTGTGCTTGGCGACGGCAACTAAGTCGTCTCCGGCTTCCGATTTTTTAAGGCCCAACATGGTTTCATGAACTATAACAGCGCAGTAAGTAAGAATAAGGGGAAGGACTTCCGGATCCCAAGGACTTACCATCTCCCGATATGATGTCATCAGCGATCGGTCGGCTTCCAGAGGTGATGTACCTCGTCGAAACACCTCGACTAAGGAGCGGCTGGCGCATGAGTTCTTTCAATTTGGCTTTCAAAACCGCCATCTTTGTGTCATTATTCTTTTTCTGGTGCTTTGATGGGTTATTTTCATCAGTGGAGTCGCTGGACCGATTTGTCAGCATCATCATTTTTATTTGTGGTAGAATGATCATTCACCTCAAAATATCTGAATCAAGCTCTATCTCCATGGCTTCTGCTGTTTCCTTCAACCAGTTCCGTTCATGATGCTGTTTCTTGATTTTGTGTTGCTGGGAATCAATTTGTCGAGCGAGTAAAATACGGTTCTTGAGCTTATCAAGAAGGGTGAGCTCTACTGATATCTCAGGGATATCTGTATCTTCTAATGGTGCGTGCGTTGAATATACGGCGAGTGAGCAAAAATTCCCGTTACTTACTACGACCCAAGCTTGCCAACAACGCCCTTACCACTCGGCGCTCATCGGGGGCACACATCAACAAGCTAAAGCCTTTTTGCATCGCACGAGCGGTACGCCCATTACGGTGAACGAACGTGTCAGCAGAACGTGGTATCTGATAGTGAACGACATGGTCAACGGCAGGTATGTCAAGACCCCTAGCAGCAATATCCGTGGCCAGAAGAACACCATTTGCGGTTGCCTTGAACCTGCGGCACTTGTGTTAGCACGGATATACTCAATGTCTACGGTGGACATGAAAACTACCGATCAAGGTTTTTAAGGCGCTGGCGTTGTTCCATTTGGGAATGGAGAGGAAAGGCCTTGAGGTTCAGGAGTTCCATCAGCGGACTGAGACGCCTGATGCCATCAATAGATGATAAGAACACGAGGGAACGGCCAGGATACCGTAGCAGGAAGTAGTACAGGTATGCATCCTGTGGCGTATGAGACGTATCCGCGCACGTATGGTTGCGAACGCACCTTGTCTGTGGAAAGACACTCGATTTTACTCTCCTTAAGTGTAGAGACGACGCCTCCCTCGGGGCTGATGTCGATTACAGCGGGATCTGGGTCGCGAAAGTCAAGGCGCAGAAGAAGGTCGTCTGTTGGTTGTTTGGTTTAGCAACGTTTAAAGCGTTCGGAAACGAACACACCCAGTGTGCTAGCCTGTTTGGACAACTTTTTATAGCCCTTCTGGCGATAACTTCGTTTCAGATTCTTCTGGAGATCCTTGCTGAGAGTGGCGGAGAAGACGAAGGTTTGCAATGCATCCACAGGGGTAGCCTCAGTGTTCTCTGCACCTTCATGAGCATTGACAGAATCGCCCGGGGCTTCAGGGGGTTCGATTTCATCTTCTCTGGGGGTACACCATGTCAACATCTCAATGACTACAAGAATATCACACATACTGGGATTTTCGAATCGTGAGCCGCAAGATGTTGTCCATTTCAGCAAAATGTCCCGCTTCGACCATGCGATCGGCTTCATCCAGCACTAAGAATTTCAGCTGGCTGATTTGTCTTGCTAGTGCTTCATCCTGGACGAAAACGTGTTTAATCTGACAAGGTAAATTGGAACGGAAGTCACACACCTCCTCTAGAATGTCCCACAGCCGACCTGGCGTCGCTACTAACACGTCAACACCCCGGTCGAGTATGCGCCGCTGTTTTTGCGCTGACATTCCGCCGACTATGGCAGCGATGCTGACGAGTGGCGGTGTGATATTTTTGTGCTGTTTCTCCTTAGCCTCAGTGTTTCTGAAATCGACGTCTTGTTCGGCCTTTGAATCGATAACTCGTGCGAACACATTGAGGTGATCAGAGACCTGTAAAGCGAGTTCTCGGGTGGGAGCTAATATAAGCGCCTGGAGTTTTCGCTTAGTCCTTGGTAAGCGGGGATGTGATAAGATACGGTGGAGAATGGGAAGCCCGTATGCAAGCGTCTTTCCGGATCCCTGGAAACTATACCGTAAGAGTGGTAAATACAGTGATTAAAATTAAACGAACTGTTTCTGCCACTCCAACGACGTCCCGCCCGTTCAAGGCTATTGGTAGCGACTTGGCTTGAATTGGGGTGGGTGTAACAAACCCTCGCGAATGAAGAACCTGTAAAAGATGAGAATGAATACAAAAAGCATGCCAATTGGGCAGCAAAGACTTGGCTGAAGGGGACCGAAATTTCAGAAAATCAGGAAAGTCATTTGCATAATAGATAACGCACAGTCAAACGACACTAAAGGATTTAGTAGTTCCGAGCTGGCAGAAGATGGCACGTCTGCCTCAGGCTCAGAGGCTTCAGTGACCTTTGTTTTCTTGTTCGATGGTTCAAGGACCTAGAGTAGCGCTGATTAATGTTCATATGATACCCTGCATCCTGCCGCTCACATTGAACTTCATGACTCTCCCTCCTTCCGTATCCTCGTACACCACTTCCACATTTTCCACTTCTTCTAGTTCCAGTATTCCATCGTCACCATCAAGGCCTGTCTCACTGGGTCGACGGACGGACTTCCAAGGTAATCCATCCAAGGACGTAGGCTGCATTTTGAGGCGTTTTCTGGACGCTGAAGGGCCTGCCTTGGCCTTTCGTTTCACAGAAGCAGGTTTTGTTTTCATATCTCCAGGCATCTAGCTGCTTGCATACGTCACGCGTACGCGGCGTATGTTCTGTTCGAAATTTGCTTGAAAACATTGGATCTCGGCAAACTGTCATAGGACGTGCGTTGTTTGGCAAAAGCTTTAGAAACAAACAACCGCTTTCAGCCGGCTAGCCTAATTAGTTAGCATTGTGGGTCCCTTTCCTTTTTAACTCGAAACACTACTGAGTTGCACGGTAGGTATAACGATCATTAGGTTTCACGCATATCTCAAGATATCTGCAGTTAATCTGTAATTCATAAACAAGCCGGCATAACAGTTGGACGTGTGATTGTTGTTACTCGCTTCGTCGTATTGGGTGTGTGGTGTGTGTGCCACGTTTTCACTGCCAAAGTCGAATGTTTACCTCTTACATAGTACATCTATTGGTGAGATGGGCACGCTGCGTAATTTGCCCGTAGAATTATGGCGTCCGATATTAGCATCGCTCGTCCAATCGCCTGGGGTTCTCTCGTCCGACAGACAAGATCCATTCTCGGAAGTTCGGGACATTGTCATATTCTTGAACCGCGACGTGAAAACTCACTTAGCACTCCTTTTGGTTTGCAAAGTATGGCATAACGTTGTCACAGAGCTTACCCATGAGCATCTTCACTTGACGTCGGCAGAACAAGTGGCTGTCATCGCCAACCGCTTTGAAGAAAGTCGCAGGCATTCGATAAAGAGCCCTTTGGGAACGTGCACTCGACGGATTGACTTCCAACTGTCGAACCCGTCCGATCAATGCTTAAACGCAATCGTGCGAATACTGCGTTGTACGCCAAACATCGAAATTCTAATCAATAGCAACTACTACATGGCAATGAACCCAACTTTCACTTTCCATATCACACCACCTCAGGCTCAGACGCGAACAGAAATCATAGATGCCCTCATAGAAACATGCTCTAGGTCACTACGACGAATGGAGTGGACGTCCAACGAATATCCCTCTTGGGGTGACTTGATGCGCGTGCTTCGAACGGCTACCGGCATAACAAGCCTGACACTCGCGAATATATATGGCAACCTCACAGAGAGACCATCGCTTTACCTTACTTTGCCCAACTTAAAAACGCTTGTTCTCGGAGATAGTCCTTCGTTCTCGCACGCGTCGCTGGGCAACGTTCCCTGAATGCCTTCCTTACGATGCTCTCCAAGTCTCCGGAGCAACTTCCGTCCCTGCAAAGGCTGGAGGGGTTTTCCCCCTTTAGTCCAGACTTTTTACGAACACATGGGCCAAAAGTGCGCATTGTTCGTACTGTCGCATTCACGCCATTACTACATGAAATCATCGCAACTTGTCCGAACTTGGATACTTTTGTCACTATCTTTCCTCATCACATTCTAGATCTGCTATCGCATTCTTCGCTGAAGCGGATTGGCATTTTCCCGATCAGTGAGGATCCTGTCGGCGTCCCTCAAGCGATATTCAGCGCGTATATCATGAAGCCGCTCGAAGATCTCTTGTGTCAGATCGATCAGTCCCAACTTCCGAAACTGACGCAGGTCCGGATTCGCAACGTTGGAACTTTAGCAAATATTACGGAACACCCCTTGTTTCTTCAGAGGTGGTGGAAACGTTGGGATTCAAGGGGCGTACGTTTCGACGACAAGGATGGACGACCGTTCAATCTGGTGTCTTCAGGTACAAAATCGTACATTCGATTGTCGCATTACACTCAAAATACATAGGGAACCCACAGCGTACTTGATAACGTGCGTCGACCATGATACATACCCTAATTTGGAGTCTTGGAGTACTTGAACCTACTAGTACTTTCCCGCATTGCTTGGCATACTTCTTCCGTTGGCATGATACCATAATTATTATATCTCCATTTGCTGTACATATATAACTTGATAGTATTCGTCGTAGAGCACGCAATTTTAGAGTACGGATATTATGATGTTTACTCTTGTTCAACATCAGGAGAGATATAGCCCTGCAACCCTGTAGATTCAACCGCCCGTATAATCATCGCAAAACTAAAACCCCCACTCCATCTCCTGTATCAACACCTTGTATCAACCCTACTCCACCCCCTGTACACCACCACATTCGCCTATATGGATTCCAGCACTGGCACACAACAAACAAGTTTCCAAACGCCCGGACACCCTTCAGGCACCCAAGACCACCCGTTCATACATGTTTGCACCACGTAATCCTGTACTAGCCCGCCACGGCGGCCGAGTATGTGTTAAAGACCTCAATACGATAGACCACATACCACGTACATAAAAGTTTCACAAGTCATCTCACTCATCGGACAGCGCGTCTAAAACGGTCGGCGGGAACGGCGGACTGATGGAGGCACGCCTTACATCAGGGCATTCGCGTGTCCAGAGATGCGAATGGGACACTAGGGGTCCCATAGAATAGATTGTAATGTCCTACATAGAGTACTACTCTGCAAAGGACAGAAATTGGAATCAAAATAAAATAAAATCAGGAGACAGGGGAATGAGCGTGTGGCTAGTTGGTAGTAGTTGCCAAGAGAGTCCAGCAATGTCCAAGAATCTAAAGGAATGTGAAACGATAGGTGAGTCCAGAAACTCGAGTGCCAGACTACGATGAGTGTTTCTCGTCCTGAAAAGAGTGTGGGGAGCTGACCAGCTGCGACAGTAGATACTTTGAATGTCCAAGAAAATAATCTAAAGGAATGTGAAGAGACAGGTCCCGAGTACCAAATCTACGGTGTTTTCAGTCTTCAAGAGAGCGTGGGGAGCTGACCAGCTGCGAGAGTGGATACTCAGTGATAAATTAGTGATTAGCTGTGTGCGATGCTTACCAGCAGCGCTGAAACATTTCTTTGAGAATCATTTGCTTCGAGGAAAGAGACTGACAACCCTGGTCCGTTTAACTTCACGACCGGAGTTCTGAAAGTACCGCGTAGTGTCGAACGACCAATGCAAACTTCCGACAATCCAGTCCGCAAGACCGCTGACGTAGATCGCAACGTCCTTGTCAATCTTGGGACCCCAGGAAGGAATAAGCTCGCGATTTTCATTGAAGCGATCGATAGACTGCTTGCAGAGCTCGCCAACGAAGTCGACAGCACACTGGATGTCGAGACACTCTTCGTGCATGACAACAGATATCATATTGTGAGTATCTCCTTTTGACTGTTCCACGTTATAGGAGAAAATGTCCTATATTGAGAGTTAGCGCGAGAAAAGCAATAGACTGAAGTACTTGCATTTGACCAAGTGACTAGGTCGTTGGCGGCCTCGCCGAGACTCTGAAGGATCGGGTGCTCCATGACTTCGTCCGGAATGTCGAGATTGTTAGCGTATTCGATAAGTGCCCAGCAGGGCTTACATCCGCTGGTATCGCGACGCAGGGAGATATAGGACTCGAGGTCAGGAATGATACCCTTAGCCCGGTCGATGGCTTGCACTTGTACAGCTTGGAAGAAGAAGTCCATCGTCTCTATAAAGCGTCTGCTCGTTCCACGAGAGGCGGTAGGAAGCATACGTTTGTATAAGCTGTAGCACACTCGATTAGCCTCGTCGTGGTCAAGAAATGAATTCATACTCCTTGGTCATTCTGTTCAATCGGGCGGGCGAGTAGTAGTCGTACGGATGATGAAGCGAGTTCAACACGACATCTGCAGTGCTTTTGGTGCCAGTCTTGTCCATGTCATCTGAGAGGTTGTCGAGGTGGAAGAGATAGTTCATGAAGTCGCAGCAGACACGAAGCTGAGGGAATCCCGCATCTGGGTAGCACATAGATGTGAGTTGACCAGCCTTGAGCCCATGAATCGCCTTGCGCGACCTCTGGCTGAGATTGTCTCCACGGAAAAGCCACCGCTTCGATTCAGCAGTAGCCTGTTTGTGATGGCGGTTGATGCGTAGCTTGAAATTACAGTGGGAGACGAGGTCAGGGAGGATGAACTTGGTGGGAAGAACGTTGACAATCGACATCTTGAAAAAATGATGGAAAATTTTCTAAGAAAAACAAAAGTTAAAAGAGCGATGAGAATTGTCTGTAAGGGCAAGATCAGGAAGAAGGGGAGTGAGTTGAGGTCCGTGGTAGGTTGCGGGTTTTGATGCTGGTGGGAACCCAGTCAGATTTGAAATCAGACCCGCGGACTGAATGAAACAAGCCTTTTGACCACTGGTTTGAAAATACCAGATTTGTTCTAACATAGATCATAGCGTTGTATCTGGAGTATCATGAAATCAAGATAGTCACACTGCGACATAGTGGGAAGAGAAATGACGCTGAACGTGTAGTGTGATTGCTAATCGAGAACAGTCGCAGGACTTCACATCAGGCGCGTCGCAGCACTGATATGGGTGCCCTACAGGGCTTGAAGTGCTCGAATATGGAAATTGTTACTCTTCCAGTTAGATGATACAAGCCGTGAACTGTTGGAGATCCCTTTACAAGAGGCTAGTCCCAATTCAGGAGAAAGGAATAGGGTAGAAGAACGTGGTATAGTTCATGATGAGATACGTCTTGTCTAGTGTATCATTTGCATTTCTCGTTTCAATAAAAGCGGAGAGAAAATGCGACGACTCACCAAGTTACTCGAGGACCACGGAACGCCGCGTCCGACACAGGACATGGCATGTGCTCAATTCGCAACCGGTGAAGCAGTAAATGAAGCACTGGGCTACATGTAAGGATGAACTGGGTATGAGTTGCACTGTATGAGGGCTACTTCTTTGAGATCTATATTGAAAGAGTAAAAACCATGTATGCGTACGGTCCGAGTGGATAATTTGAGAGAATGTTCCTTGTCACCTGGTTATGGATACGCACAAGTCAACCCAGCGAGTCCTATAAAGTACATACCATGCTGCTCCCGATGTTCCTGCTTTCCTTTAGCCCAGTAGGATCCAGGACAAAGGAACAGAAGCAATAGTTGCAAGCGACATTCAAGATAATTTCAAACGCTGTGAAGAGTGGTTTTTGCCAGTCGATAGCACTCGCCGTTAGCCATCGTGATCATGATGTGATTCAACTTTTGGAAACGACTGGGAGTAAGCAGGCTGGTCCCTGGAACTTCGGAGAGCAGCAGAATTTGCGAGTGGACATTGCGCGGCGCGCGCAGTAAAGCGCTTTCCTTTTTTGTCAAGCCATTACGTTTTGCAAGATTGGCACTTGGACAGAAACTTGTAAGACACACATATATATATTCATCATGACCACCCGTATTCCCCTTCAACCGCCAACCTCCGGTGGCCTACGATCTTTAAACGCACCCCCAAGAAGGTTTTTTGGCATGCGGAATGACACTGAAGAGAACGACGACCCGTCTGGGGTAGAGCACAGCACAAGACGGGCGTCGGGCGGTCAGAACCATCGAAGGCAAAGTTTTGTCTCTCGCTGGAGAACGAGTACGGACGTGGAGAGCGCCATTAAGTCTCCAATTCTTGAAAGACCTCCAATACCCGACGCTCTTCGCCGCAGCGAGTCAGACTCGACTCCGTTACCAGCATTATCTATGATTGTACTGTCCATCGTAAGTTTCTGCATGCACCTTCGTGATATGACTGATCGAGTGCCAAGACAATGCTTGGAGAATTTCTTTCTGCCAACGTTGCAATGCCGTTTCTCCTTTTCATGGTCAAAGGTGCGCAATCATATGCGCCATCGTTACTGTCCGACTAACGAACTCGGATTCAGGGTTTGGCGAGATCAGCGACGAAGCTCAAATTGCCTTTTGGACTGGAATACTTGGTATTCTTTCCAACCATCTTTAGCGGTTAACTTTCTTTAACGGACTATCACAGTGTCTGCGTTCTTCTTGACACAATTCCTGACTTCATTATTATGGGTATGTCGGGTTCCCTTCTTCTGCACTAACGTTATTTAATTGACTCTGATTCGGCACAATAGGCAACCGCAGCAGATAGACATGGTCGTAGATTGGTGCTGACACTGTCCTTGTTGGGGAGTGCAGTGACGGTGTTGCTTTTTGGGACGTGCACATCCCTGCGGCAAGCGATCGCAGTGAGATTGTTGCAAGGCATTTTCGCTGGGGCTGTCGGAGTCGCACGTGGATGCGTCGCTACGGTGACGGACATGACGAACGAGGGGAGAGCGTATGCTATCATGGGGCAAGTACCAATCGCCTGATTGTGATCCTCGTGCTGATATTATGACCAGATTTTGCTGGGGACTTGGTGGTGTGGCGGGCGCCATCATTGGAGGGTCATGTGAGTGCCTTCTGCAAGGGTATACTAGTCTCACTGATGATCAATTAGTTGAGAAGCCTGCAGACAAATGGCCAAACGTGTTTGGCCAAGTACCGTTACTAGTGGAGTACCCATACCTACTCCCATGCGCAGTGGCTGCCAGTATCACACTGACAGGTGCGTTTTTGGAAAGGTAATATCACGCAATCACTCATTTATTCCACAGGGTCATTCCTATCCTTGTTTCTGGGTCGCGACGGCGGACCAAGAGATGGCGCAATTCGGCTACCACCAGAAAAACCTGAAGATCGACACCCGACCATTCAAGAGGAGGAAGATATCACCACCGCCAGCACCCCCGACGATGCTCCACAGTCCGGCTTGGTGCGCTCCATTACGCGGAAAGTGTCCGGTCAACTGTCTGGTTATTTCGGATCTCGAGATTCAGTCGCCGCACAGGAAACGCCGTCATTGCCAGTACCACTAACAACATCCATATCGCAACCAATGGACAGCCCGCACAACTTCTCGAGGATCACCCGCACCAATGGATCTGCGTATGGTTATGGGAGAGGCAACAGGGCAACAAGCACGGTCAGTACGACAACACTTGGTGCGAGACGTGTGAGCACTGCCAGCACTATAAGAAGGAGGCATGGAAGTGCATTCGGGGGACCGGCGTCACTCACGGATACCAGCGACCTTAACTTTGCTCAGAGACTATTAATGGCAAACGAGAACGCGGTAACCAACATTGCTGATCTTTGGGTGGCAGCAGCAATGAATGTGGATAACGGCGAAACATTTGAACCTGAGCAAGACCTAGATATGAACGCCGAGTCTGAGTATCTTGAACATGAAGGTATTCCAAGTTCCATCACATCATCTCCTGTGCATCGAGGGCGTCCCATTGGCCGTAACCTCGTAAGCGCGATCGGCAGTCCCGGCCAACGCTCATCTGTGATAACATTTGGGCAACCTTCACGCATGCACTCAGCAACGATGGCTTCTCCCGCACTGGATGGAGTTCCGTTCGCACTGCGTTCCCCTTCGATCTTCTCTCACCCTGGAGTGCGTACGCCATCCATCGTCCTCGATGCTCAGGCTCGTGCCCAAGAGTCCGCTGGTGACAATTCACTACTACCAATTATGGAACACAGGCAATCTGTCACAGAGTCGGAAGTTCCCACAGAGAAGCCTCCATCTTTGACCTCGCAGCTGCCTCTGGTTGTCATTTTCCAGTACGGTCTGCTAGCGCTTCACAGTACGACACACGATCAAGTGTTCTTATCATATCTTGTTACGTGCGTAGTCAGGGTAATACTGCGTGCATCTTACTGACCTCCAATCAGCGACTACGAGTCGGGGGGTCTGAACCTCAATCCTGGGCATTTCTCCCAGCTTAGTATGGATTGAGTTACTGGACATGAAGGTTATTTGCTGATAGTTTCCTGCAGTTGCTCTCATGTGCCTCGCACAAATTGTATACCAGTTTTATCTCTATCCGTATGGCCGCTCCATCTTTTGATTATCGCTCTGCTGACTTATTGCTTTCAGAAACATTGGGCAAGTCTTTTCTGGTTCTTCTGTGAAATGCCTCCCTGATAGTACTTGTTCATAGACCCCCTCGAGGGCGTTTCTCTCACCTCGCAATGTTTCGTCTCGGGTCCCTGCTGTTCATACCGGCATACCTTACTGTCACTATGTATCGGGGTTTCGCAAGTTCTAATGACGAAGGAAGCTTCGTTCTTATGGCAGGTATGATGTGATTTTTTATTCCACCTGTTCCATGGCTGATTCCTTTGTCAGCGCTGGCTCTGAGCACGTGAGTGACGTCTGGACAGCAGTCCACCTGACCATTGCTGACACGTATGCAGAGCTGTACGTTATTGCGGAAATACATTTGGTTACACCGCCATATCCATCCTCCTCAATTATAGTGCGTTTGTTGAGCTTGTGCGAGAATGAAGTTCCCATTTATGGTATCTACAGTGACACCCCCACATGCTGTCGGTTTTGCAAACGGTGTCGCACAAAGTATCGTCAGTCTCGCACGTTGTTTTGGACCTGTTCTTGGCGGATACGTGAGTGCTAGCTCTGTCAGCGGTACAATGACATCCTCACACATGCATGTAGCTTTGGGCGGCTGGAATTAAAGACGATCCGTCAGGATATCCTCTTGGATTCGTGGCATGTTCGGTCGTATGTGCGCTCGCTGTCGCACACAGTTTTTTCATTCGTTGATTCACCACCGCCGACCTTGTCATCTTGAAATGCCCACAAGATATAGTACACATTAATATCGTACTGTTTGTATCTATATGACAAATACATGTATCATGTTGACGGTGAGGTAGGTATTACAAAATTCACTTTTCAGAGACAAGATACGGTGAACCGTCCACTTTCACAGTGGACAATGCTCGCTCTAACCACAGTTAGAAAATCTAAAATAAGAATTACAAGTCGGAAGTCCCATGTATTTGCGATATGGTTTAAGACTGAGATCTGTTGCCAGTCGAGTGGAATCGGACTGGTATCTGGTTAACATTGCGCGAAAAGACTCTGTTTGTTGATTCCTGTGCCATTACATCAAGTCCGTGACTTCGACTAGCGTCACACTTGTACAGTTGTGTAGTTCAAAGACAAATGTGAATAATGGCAAGTGAACAACAGCAAAAGGGACACGTACTTGATTGAAATTGGCGAAAATGATGGCATTCATGATTCCTGGAATAAGGATCAAAATGGGTGTAAGAACACAGCACCTAGAAGGGTAAATCAGGAAACAAGGCTTATCTAAGATCTGTTCTACATTTTATTTCATCACATCAGCGGGTTTGATTGTGCTTCAGAGTGCTACGGAGTGTTCCGTAGCGCTCTGTAGCAAATTACGTTTCCCTGATGCATTCCAGAGGTTTTCCGCTGGCGTCTGTGCACACTCCTCAACAGAAAGATGTTCGCCATGTCGATAAGACTGTCTGTGATCGGTGACAAAATATGTATGCTAACAAAAGGTTTCAAAGCCAAATTAAGACCCCTAGGCAGCGGTAAAACTTAGAGGAATCGCGTTTTGGGACTGCGAGGACCGCGTGGTAGTTGAGGACTGAAGACCTACAACGACATGTCGTCTACCTTCATCAACCTACACTCATTGCCACATCTACACCTGATTTATCCACTTTGGGCTTTTTGGAAGCATCTAGGACCTTGGTCTTCAGGGAAACCATCATAGCCCGGAAAGCTTCCTCGCCACCGGGGTAAACTTTCTCCAACGAACCACAACAAAGGTCGGACTCCAAAGCGAGGTTCAGCAGTTCAATTAGGTGCCCGTTTATGGGATCAATGCTCAGTGCCTTTGTGACGGACGTTAGGAATAAACCACACCAAAGGCCGCAACATACCTCGTGATATTTGATGATTGCCTTATCGATCTCTCCAAGATGATGATGCACCATGCCCAGATAACCAAGACCCTGAGGATGCTGTGGCTCAATTTCTAACACATGTTGATAGTTTGTCTTGGCCATCTCATAATCCCTGGGACAAGTACGTCAGGTTTGCACGCTCTCCAGTACCCTAAACTCACTTCAACTTTCTGTAGCAAGTTCCGAGATTGAGGTGTGTTGTCGTCCATGACATCTGGGAGCTTTGCGTCACTTGGGCAAGTTCGAGCGAACGTTTGAAAAGATTCGCTGCTCGCTGGTAGCTGCAAATTCAATCAGCATGGGCCTCAGGTAATTGACTCAGCACTGGACTCACTCTCCGTGCGTGAACGCCATAACTCCCAATTCATTGATAAGGAGAGGATCTCCATCACATGCAGCGTAAGCAGCGTTCAATGCTTCATCGGCCAACAAATGATTGGATAGCATAATTTGCTCCATGCCCACAAATAGCAAAGGTAAATGAGAACTGGGCTTCGTCAGCACGTCTATCATGATTCAGTTGATCGAGAGTAACCTCACCCTGTAAACATGCGAGCACAGGTCGAATATGCAGTGACAGCATGGTCATGCTCGCCTTCCATCGCAAACGTGTGGGCGAACGCGATCCACGCAGGCCCAAATCGTGGATCCATCAATGATGTTTTACTGTGAATGCTTGACAGGTATGGAAGAAAGAAGACCTAATGAACTCACCTGAAATACTGTCGGGCTTGTGGCCATTTCCCAGACGCAAGATACCAAACTCCAACTGCATACCAGCTAATGGGGTTCTCAGGTTCCCGTTCCACAAGTTCATGTGCTAGGATAAAGAGTTTTGAGTGAAGATGATTAAGATGGTACATGCAAGCAATATGCAGTGGCATGGCAGAATCATGAACGGAGGCCAGCCCCAATATCCTGTAAAAATATTTGAGATATCTGAGATGGATTTAAACTTGTGTGAAGCATTCTGACCTTGTCGTGATGACATAACAGTCGGCCCAGCGGAATTGAGCATAGAGTGCGTCAGCAAAACCGAATAACACATCAGGATTGTCAGAGAGTCCAAATTCCTCAACAAGACGTTTCCGGGTCAGGGCATGCTCTTCTGTGTGTTTATACTTCCGCAACTGAGAAGTGTATATGAGCTGCACAAAATCGGCATCGTCTTGCGTTTGTTCCCTGTAAGCGAGACCCTGGATAAACTCCCATTCTATGATAGTCAAATACCAGGGAATGAGTAATGTTACTTGTGGCCTAACCTTCGTCCGCAGTCATCATTTCACCACTGACTAGCTGGTCGAATGCATCGTAACATTTGACGTCCAAAGTTAGTGCCTCCATGAAACACAGCTTCGCCTGGTCTCCACGGTTCAGCTTAAGCATAAGTATGCCACGCAAATGGCACATGGAAGCTTCGACCTACGCAAGCAAGCAAGGGTCAAACGTCGTGATCAGGGATACACGTCCGCTTACCTTGATACCACCGTCAACATTCGGCACGGCACGCCCACTCCTTGCTGAATGATCTATTAGTAGATGGTAGTAGCCGTGCATGATTGTTATCAACCTGAATGACGGAATGGATTTGCTTCGCCGAGCATCTCCGTCGCGTCTGTCCAATTCCCTTGCCGCACTTGACACTGCGCAGCAAGATATCTGCATGCTACGCTCATGTCCACAAGTCTTGATACGGAATCCTGTAACTCTTCAGGAATTTGCATCATGCCAGCATCACCCATTGGTAATTGAGGCATTATACTTGTGCCAGGGTGCCCCTCCTTCCCTTTCCCTTTCGTGTCTGCCGTCAGACTACCCATTGTAGTATCGCCTACTACCCCGTGTTTGAGACCATTCACGGGCGCGTCTTGCACTTTTGGTGACATTGCAGGGAAGGGCCTAGTTAAGAGTCTCTCAGCACGTGCGTACTGATGAGTCATGAAGTAAGTCTGAGCTAGCCAAAACGCGTCATTTGGGTCATCTGCACGTCACAGAAGATACAACAATAACAAGGAACAGTCAGCGATGACAATCGTCGAGGCGGCGCGACTTACTGGTCCACGACAGTATCTTGTCTCCCCAGAAGGCAGCAGTTTCATACAAATGCTGCATCAAAGCATCAGTGCCGCCACAGCCTCATGCGGTCAATCATCCCCCACTCGCCATCGTCATTGTCAGACTCCATCTCAGTGTCCTGAAAAACATCCATAGAATCATTTGCAAGGGGATGGCGGCCTGTGCTCTCTTTCGCTCGCCGGTATCGTCGAAGCGAGGATCTGGGCGAGCTCGGAAGCATGGAACGATTTGGATCAAGCGCAAGGGGTCGACTATGCGTTGAGCCACTCATATCCGCCGCAGAGAATGAGGAAATGATCGGTTGCGGGCCAAATGAGAAGGACGATCCTATTGAAACTCGATTACGTGAACTTGCTGTGGATGACAGACGAGGTATTTGCGGGACAACAAAAGCACCAGGTTGGCGGGGGCGTCGAGGTCATATTACAAGTCAATCAATCACTTCGGAGGGCTCTAGTAACCAACAGCATTGGTGGGATTACGTAAGAGCGTTAGGCTACCTAGTAATAGAATTAGGCGAGCGAAAGAGAGGCTGCCATCCCCTTGCAAATGATTCTATGGATGTTTTTCAGGACACTGAGAATGCACACTGGCAAGTCAAGTGCGCTTATAGCGAAGTCAGATACAAGAGTACCGCCAGCTGGCAACGTACGCCGATGCCGATGCGATCAAAGTTGTTTTTTCATTGACCGCCCTATCTCATCAGATCGACAACGGCGATACAATTGAACAGAAGTTTCAAATTGTAGGGTTTCAGCCATGTATAACGGCTTTTCACTGGGGGTCAAGACCATCAAGACCTATGATTGGCGCACTTGGTAACAGTCCGCTACATGATGAGTACTAGGAGTGCTGGCTTGAGGGTGCTGGCATATATTTTAAAACTGACCGATCATGAAGCAGACCAGTCTCGATCAAACATGCATGTCTGTTGAGTTTCCACATCGCTCGAGTCCGTTTCCTTGCAAATTTCTGCAGAAAGCTTTATCCCTAAGTTCAATCAGCATGGCTGTTGATCCTCTCCAGTTCCTTTCCCTTATTGCCTTCCTCTCCGCCCTTGAGGCTCGCGGAGTGTCTCTAGCCACTGGTCTGACCAACACGATCATCTATTTTCCGTTCAACAGACTGTCCAACGGCTCTTCGTGCATACCGTCAAACACCGGCACTTTCGCTTCCGATATGGGCCTCTCCGATCATGCTAGCGAAGGCTTCATACAGGATCTTTCCAATACTAACGGCTATCCTTTGTGTTTT
The DNA here is from genome assembly GCA_016758765.1 of Suillus cothurnatus. NCBI lineage: Eukaryota > Fungi > Basidiomycota > Agaricomycetes > Boletales > Suillaceae > Suillus > Suillus cothurnatus. Next base: position 36,881 of record JABBWL010000015.1, on the reverse strand, counting down.
TCGGACACGACATCTTCCACTGCATCATTTCCTCTGCTCTACCAGTTTCTCTTGATCTTCTCAGGTCATTTGGCTTCTATCTCACAAGACATCTCGTCTCTACGTCGCTCTGTTGCCTCGCTCGAGTCGTCGCTGTCTGCAGTTGAGGATCGGATCGTTTTGCTTATCAACGTTCATGATTCGATTTCAGCACAGTTCAAAGACGAACCATTCCAGACCCATACCAAGGCGTTGTCCGATGGCGAGGAACTGGGTCGACAACTACACCACTTGTCCAGCATCATAACCACCCAGCAAGGTCAAATAAGCGCGTTGTGTGACATGGTCAGTGCACTGCAGGCGTCCACGACTCACGTTAGTCCAGACCATCAACCACTCGCTGAATGTGCACGGAGTCATAAAGATTCTGACGCCCCCAAAAAATGTCTTTGCACTCAATTTACTACTCAGCTTCGTGATCACATTGAATGCAAGAAAGACTACGCTGATTTGCGTCAGGACCTACAAAAACTCTCGGAGTCAGCCTCGATCAATTACACCAAGACCAATGTATCGTTGGATCACCTTCGTAGTCAGATCGTTGATCAGGTCAAAGATCAAAATCGGACCGAGAAAGAAGTTGCACTCTTGCGTGAACAGACGACAAGGAAATTTGGGGCGTTTCAGTCCAGAGTATCTTCTCTTACGTTAGACGCCGTGAAGGTACACCATAGCGTTCAATTATCGGACCAGGCTGCCAAAGAAGCTCGTCGGTCGAAAGCGATGGCGGGGGTGAACCATCGTATCATGCAGCTTCAAGGTATGTGAGCACTGATGAATCCCATTCAAACGCTCACATGCTCACATGACATCTGGAAACCCGTCGCGTGTTCTTGGCTAATGCAGACACCGTCCCACAGAATAACGAAAATGGTGCGGTGGTTCTGTCCCCGTGTTCTTCACCAATTCCGGTTGGGCGTTTCCAGGTGGATTTTTTCAATGCGTCGACTTCACCGTTCATTCATGATTGTTTCCATGTGCTCGTCTCTCAACCAAAAGGACTCTGACGTATTCAAGGCTTCGTCGCCGTGTGTCCAATGGGTTGGGACTACCACTCCTTCCGACACCAAGGCACTGCATTCACTACCCCCATCTCGGCAATACATAAATTGCAAGGGTAGGAATTGATCCACTTCTCAGTTCACGGAGTTGACACAATATCATAGAAAATGTGGATGGTGTCCATTCTCCCTCCACCAGTATTGCTCTCTGTCAAGATGCCGCTGAGGTTGGCATCTTGAAGAGGAAACAGAAAGGGCCCACAATCACTGCCTTCCAACCTAAGGGTGCGTCCTCCCTCCTGTTAAACCTTCAGATTAAACAACAGAATGTGCCTTGTTTCGATGAATCGCAGACGTCAACGGGATGCCGGCGCCTTCGCCATCGTCACTAGCACTCGCTGTGGTTTCCACCACACCAATTTTACCTCGTCCAGGACTCTCAGCAATACAACGTGGTCGTGTTTCTGAGTCACGAATCTTCAAGCGTACGTAGCTAAATTTTGTTGACTATTAAGCAGGATCTGATGCGCACGCAGCTGGTGACTCAGAATACCGCAATAAGAGCCTCTATGCCTCTCCTCTGAATGGTGCCCACATCCGAGGATGGGTATAAGAGCCGATTTGCCATTTGCCCATTCTTCTTTGAAACTTGGTCATAAAAAGTGTTTTTTTTCTGCTATCCTGTGTTGCAATATTGTTTATGGTCGATGACGCATAGGTAATTACTACCTATCAAGCTTATCAAGGACTCGTTTTTGTATGCTGCTGGCACCATTGCAAATGTCTTTGTACAGAACCTCGACGGAACCTCGGCCTGCCACATTCTGCCCGACATGATTTGACATCTGGCAGTGCCCTGCCACGTAGTAGAATGAAAGGGTTCTGCTCAAAACACTAACCTGGTCCTCGAAGCCTCAAAATTCTTTGGATGTAAAGATTTGCTGGCGAACGTAGTAAAGGAGTATACATGGTTACAAAGGTTGCAGCAACACTGAGTAAGGCAGGATATGTCACATAACGAGTGCGAACAAATGCAGGAGCACTTGTGAGATAAAATGAAGGGAAGGAAACCTATTAGCTGTTGCTTGCGTGTAATTTGTAGCCAACTTTCCGGACATATTGTGCCAAAGAAAGAAGACGAAATCGACGCAAGCTTCGCCGACCCGAGGGTTCGGCGGATGCCTTGCCATTGGCATGACCCACTTTACCTCCAATTAATTTAGTTGCCCTTGCAGATCGCTTCTTGAACTGTGGTGGGTAGGTGTCTATCGAAGATCGGATATGCACAGCCAGACGTTTTATAACTCTGTGCGGGTCAATTCCACTCAGAGACGCCTGTTAATAAAATGCTTAAACGCCCATTTCTACAATAGTAACGCTGCGAAGAAGCCATTCAACATCCTGTTCTTCGGTCGCGACGAATTCTCTTGTAACGTCTTCAGGCAATTGCACGACGCCCGAGGTGAGTGTGGCTCGTAACATGGGCAATCCAGGGTCTATGTTGACCAGGATATAGATGTTTGGCAGTCCATCTCAATCGCTACTAACCCAGACGTGAAAACTGGTCGACGGGGTTCTCATTTATCAATTTGTGCGTATGCAAAATTTTTCATAGTGGTAAACTAATACCTATGGTTGCTTCAACAGCTCCACTCAAACTACTTGGAGAATCACTCGAGGTTCCAGTTCACACTATACCACGACGAAAAGTTGACTTTAGGGGTTGGATGGTGCGCGGTACTTTTCTTCTTGCTGAACCGACCTCATGTTCTACTCAGCCTCCCCCACCATTTACGAATACCAACGAAGCTCACGTCTCCGCCCCTGCCAGTGAAACTCATCTTCTTGTTACTGCTTCCTTTGGACGTATTCTCCGCCCTTCGCTCCTACAGCTCTTTCTGCCAAGTCAGCGGCTTAACGTTCATCCGAGCTTGCTGCCTGCATATCGTGGTCCGGCGCCTATTCAAAGAGCTCTTATGCGAGGAGAAAATGTGACGGGTGTTTGCGTCATTGATATGATGGAGAAGAAGGAAGGGATTGATGCTGGAAGCGTGTGGGGCTGCGAGAGCATGGCGAGTAACACGGCGAGCAAATTATCATGCGTAACTCATTGTAATGCAGGTTGTTCCAGAAAGCGCCACATTTTCTTCGATGTCCGTGGAGCTGGCCCGGACTGGAGGAGATTTACTTGTCACAGTGCTTCGGGATATGTTACTAGGAAGGGTGAGTCTTCGGAAACTTGGCTGATTCTAAATGTTTACGCTTCGATCAGGCTCGTAGCATCCCACAACCTCCAGTCTCATTTACCACTCCTCATGCTTCTGCAATATCCGCTTCCGATGCACAGGTTGACTTTAGATCCCAAACTGCATTGGACATAGTCCGACTTTCTCGCGCTATTTCACACCAGCGTCCTATCACGACTACAATGTCCGATGGACGCACTCTTCAGCTGCACCATCTAAGCGTCTCCAGGAGCCATGATGATTTGGGTCCTGTTGAGCCTGGCTGGGCAGTGTATTCGCCGCATACACGCACAGTACTTATAAATTGTGCTGACAGAGAGTGGCTGAGTGTTTTAAAGTTAAAGACCCAAGATCGTGCGCTTCTGGCTGCGAAGGAATGGTGGAATGGGGTCAAGGGGCTAGGCTTGCTACACGAGGGTATGCTGAAACTTTTCTAGACGGTTCTTTCATATCGGTGTATCACCTAATCTCAAAGAAGTTCTTCTCGAGCGCTTGATACGGGGCCCGACTCGATTCATATCCAGGGAAGCACGCTGCGCAGTCCGGGAAAGGTCCGCCACAGTCCCGGGTCTGTGGCTAATGGTTGTCCCTGAAGTGCCTCGTGGGATGCATCATGCATGTGGTTCAGGATTGTATCGGCCCTACAACCCTTGAAGAAGTGTGCAGCAGGCTTGTCCAATGGGTCTAATCATGTATTGAAAGCCCTATGACCCTCGAAGAAGTGTGTAGTAGGTTTATCCAATAAGTGTTAGCTTGGTCCGATCCGATAGTACGCAAAATTACATGTAATGCAGAGTAGCCGCCACCCTGGTTTGTGATATCTAGGAGCTGCAGATAAGCTCGCCCATAAACACCTGATAACGATCCCGACACTATGCCAGAGTAGTACTTCATTCAAAATAACCCAACAGCGGCAAATTGAGTTGAGGATGCAAACCGACGTGACCACTTGCAACTTGAACGAAGTAGGCTATGTCCCTAGATCTGTCAAAGGATACAGACAATGTGTAACCAGCGCGGAAGGGAGGCTTGATGATCTATGACTCGTCTTGACGACGACGACATAGTAGTTGTCGCGGTCATGAGATGTGGCGTCGTCAAGTTTCGTTTGACGCGACGCGTCTCTTTGTCCTTGTTTGTTCATAATGGTCCTGGTCTACAGCAGTCCAAGGTAGTCCAGAGTCCAGACAAAGAGCTCGTCTGCCCACTTAAATTCCTAATACTCTGCACCTCATCCGTCATCTGGTAGGGCTTTCTGAGCCATATATATTCAATCATGGGAATATCTGGGCTTTTACCGTTGCTGAAATCAATTCAGCTTCACAGACACCTCTCAGACTTTGCTGGTCAAACACTTGCAGTGGATGCTTATGTCTGGCTTCACCGAGGAGTATACGCCTGTGCCACTGAGGTAGCCACAGGAAAACCCACTACAAAGTTAGTGCTTCTTTACCTGTCAAGGGGCGGTTCGCGGTTGTCAGTATACTCACCTTCTCACCTAGGTATGTTGATTATGCTATGCAGCGCGTTCGCTTACTGCGTCATCACAAAATTCGCCCGTATATTGTGTTCGACGGTGGGCCACTTCCGGCCAAGATGGGTACTGAGACTGAGCGCAAGCAGCGGAGGGAAGAGAACCTCGCAAAGGCAAAGACGTTGGCATCCCAGGGAAGATACAAAGAAGCCCGGGAATACTTTGTCAAATGTGTCGACGTAACCCCTCAAATGGCGTACCAACTCATAAAAGTCTGCTGTCAATTCCTGGGCTAAACATTCGTCTGATATATTCTTTACTTTAGGCCCTGCGCGCAGAAAATGTGTCATACGTGGTCGCACCGTATGAGGCCGATGCTCAAATGGCGTATTTGGAACGCATTGGTCTTGTGGATGGCATCATCACCGAAGATTCAGATCTACTTGTCTTCGGATGTCGAAAGGTGCTATTCAAACTGGACTCTATTTCAAGTACTATTGTCTCGATCTCGAGGGACGACTTTGGATCCGTGACTGCTGCTGAAGGGGGCATATCACTTCTTGGATGGTCAGACGCTCAGTTCAGGGCTATGGCCATCCTTAGCGGATGTGATTATCTGCCGAGCATTCCAGGAGTCGGGCTGAAGACTGCGTGGTCATTGCTACGAAAGTATAGGAGCGTAGAGCAGGTTGTGCGGGCTATAAGGCTTGAAGGGAAGAAGTCTGTGCCAAAAGGGTATCTAGAAGCATATAGTCTGGCGGAGAAGGTGTTTTTGCATCAGCGCGTTTATTGTCCTCTAGATGAGAGGCTGGTCTACTTGACGGATATCCCACCAGGAGTTGTGTGGGGCGATAAAGAGGAATCGTATATCGGAGGGTCAGTCCCTGAACGATTGATAGAGACCAGTTCTGATTTATTTCTCCCACAGTGACATAGAGCCTGCCTTAGCAAGAAAGCTGGCTCAAGGGAACGTTGACCCAGTGACACTTCTACCGATGATTGATATCAATCCGAGCTTCGCACCTCGCACAGTGAAACCCCTCCCCCTTCAGGCCAATAGTGTTAATCGGCCTAGCTCAGTCAAAGGAAAGGGCAAAGCAAAAGCTGAGCCTGAGAGTGGTGGATTGCTTACCTTCTTCGGTATTTCCTCAGTGTCGATGCTATCCGCATGTTTGACAGCATTCCCACAGCTCCAAAGCCAAAGGCTAGCCTAAGTCGTAGTAACTCCGCGCCAACGAGGAGAACGACAGTATCTGGTAAAGGCAGCGGAAAGAGAACACTTGTCGATATACTTGACGAAGACCTCGCTGCAAAACGCATAAAACTAAATCCGGCTTCGTCTTCTACAAACCTTTCTCTTCTCACACATTCAAGGTTCTTTCCCTCTCCATTGACGTCAAAACAGCAGGTGGAACAAGCCGTAGACGATCTGATGCCCAGTTCACGTATCCCATATCCCCTATCTGACAAAGAAAACCTCCCCGATCACGCCGATAACGTCATTATAGTCGAAGAATTGGACGAAATTCTTGACCAGCCCCCAGATCCCGTCACACAAGAGGATGGGTACCTGTCACCTTCCCCATCCTACTTCCGATCAGCCACACCTGATCTCTCTTCACCTGTACGGCCGTATAACCCCGCACAATGTGATCATGGCGACGGAGACGATTTCGGTGCGGATATCATCCCTAGCCCCACAGCAGTTAGAACAGTCACGCGACATGCCTTGCATCGAAGTTTACTACCCAAGAAAGAGAAAGTTAATATCCTCGTTCGGGAAACGCCGCCACCAATGGATGGCATGGGTGCCGATGAAATCGAAGGACCTGACTTGCGTGATGTTTTCGACATTGAAGCGCCCGGGGATATCGATGCGATCGATGATGACATAATTACTCCAGCATCATCATCTTCCATCTCTGGTCCTATTACTCCAGAAGACAACGGTATGAATGACGAATTTGACATAGATAGATTAACTGAAAAACATACAGTGACCGAGGCAAGTGCACACGCCAAACGCACGGAGATAGTCGCCAACGGGTGGTGGAATAAGTGGGCCCTGAACAAAGACTTACGCCCTTTGGTTCGTATCAAAATTTCCGTGACGATTGTTATCGTATTTGACATTTCTAATCGCCACAGAAGACTACCGTGCTCAGAAGGCGCGAGACCACGATCACTCCAGATGGCCGGCAGCCTGGCTACCGCGCTCGTCTAGGATCTGCACCGCCTAAGGTCAGGTTTTCATTGTCAACTGAAGTAGTATCCAGGGCTGGAAGAACCCCGAAGGCTGTGGGAGGTACAGGGATCCGTAATAGTCCACAATTTGTGATCGGTAAGTCTGGTCTCGGCCAAGAAGAGCGGCAAGAGACGATAGTAGAAAATCGGAATGAGCAATTTTAAAAGGTGTGTTCATGTGCTACTATGGTAAGGTTCATTAATTTTCTTACTAAATCAGCCATTCACTCAAGAGGTGTAAAGCACCTTAAGGTTGAATCCGCTGCATTCTACATTCAAGCTTGTTATTTCCGATATCTACTTCACGTTCATCACTGTATATAATTGTTAGCCGGAATGAGGAAGGTCCGAAATATCGGATTAGAAATACATGAGGTCGGCGAGCATCCAGTTAAGTACTAGTTTGCCTTCTGGTTTAATTTGTTTTAGTATTTAATCTGTTTATGTTTATTCATGCTGTACATGCAGGCATCCCGTTCCGTCTGTAGCGTATGTAGTACCTTCAGATTAATCCGTTAATTAAAGCGGAATCTTATCATTGTAACAACTTTTTTCATCAGTAACCGTCAAGTCAGTATTACGGAATTCTGTTCTAACTAGTGTAATCGGAATACCGTTTGTCGGGTTATTTGCGTTTGACAATCTCGACTGATGCTAATCAGTATCTTCACAGGTCTTCGAGAAGCAAGAGCGAGACTTTTGAATCGTCGAGACTCACAGCGAACACCGTGCCTCTGCCACGCAAGTGTCGCGGAGTGTAAATTTCTAGTCACTACATCGAGGACAATGAGTCGCTCAGACTTGAATCGGGCAAAAGTCCGCGTAGCCGTCCCCCCGGGTTACAGAATTATGAGGGTATAATTACCCACCAATAATTTTGCTTCTGGAACTTTACGACGCTGATTTTTTTTGCAGCCGTTGGAAGATGTTATGCAATGTTATTGCCTCGTTAAAATTTGGTCAAACGGTGTCAATGATTGCTGCAGTTGATTGCAATTGGTATCCAGGGTAGTTTCCGGAACGGTGGATATGATTTGAATCTTGTCAAGATTTTCTGTTTGGGTTGAGTCAGGTTCCGTTCATAACTAATAAAGGACATGAAGCATCAAATAGGGTTAGTTCTCAAAACGAAGGGGGGGTGAACTTTTTCTGATTCTGAGTACCCAAAGGGTGCAAGCCACGTCTCTCAATTCGTTCATATCACCCCGCAAGATCCAGGCGCGAGCCCTCATGTTTACTGATGGACACGCACGCAGAGCACACGCCTTTCGGCTTTTATCTGGCTACAGGCGAAACAAAAAGCGGCACTCTTCCTCACATAGATTCCAACAACTTCTCTGAACGCTCAGAGTTAGAAGAGCTTATTTCTCTGAATTGATCTTTCGCACTTCCCTCCCACGGTACAAAAAGGTACTCGTCTACTCTTAGAGTTCGTACTTTTGTTCATCCTTGTTCCACTTCGATGCTCATGTCATCAACTACTTAGTTCTATGGGAGGCCAAGGGCTTTCGCCCCAGCTTCTTGGTCCGATTTCAGGCCTAGTCATGCCATTCGACGGCACCGAAGAACATTTGGTACCGGACATCCAGTCATCCCATACTCGCACCTCCAGGCAATACTCCTACCTTAGTGACGGCGACATTTCCCCCCAAGGCCTCAGTGTACACTTTATGGCTTCCTGTACCACCAACGAGCCTGAAGTCAATGATAACCAACAGCAATTGTCGCCCTCATCATCACAGTCCGTTGGATATCCAGAGTCCTCCCAGAGGACAACCTCTGCATTCCCTTCCTCCGCGCAGTACGACCCTCGAAACTTCGATTATTTCACTCCTCCTAGGTTTCTATCGTCTTCGGTCTCTCGTACTAGCCATCGTACTTCACACATCCCCCCTGGTTGCAGAGGATGGGTCAGTGGCCAGGATGACGAGCAAATAAACTCAATAGCTCATCTTGACATTCAGCCACTGGACTATCCAGGCAGCCAAAGTCCCACCGGGCAGGAGCAAGTGTCACCAGACAGCGCATCCGTGGAATACGCATATCCTGACGACTCTGACATGGAGACGGGTCTCGTCATGTCCCATATGATGGCCCATTTCCAGATCCATACGCCTCCCCCGAATGTGCCCGCAACCGACCAGGAGCTACCCATACCATCTGTTATGACCTTTCAGTTGGGTCGTCAGTCTCTTAGGCCAGTCGCAGACCCGGACAACGCAAGGATTTTGGAAAGCTTTGACGATCTTGAAGAGGACGCATCGGGGGAATCGTGCGAATCTTCGTCGCCACCTTCACCTCCCCATTTGTCTCCCAGTTCTTTTTATGATGGACTAGCAGCAGGGAGCTGCGGAAACGTTATAGAGAGGAACACAGTAATTGGGGGTGCTTCTCCCAAGGAAGGGTGTTCATCATATCTTCCCGATGCGATCCCTCCTTTCGGGGGTCCTGACGGAAACGTCGACTCCCTCGCTCCACTAAATACAACCCCGAGAAGAAGAGGGTCGTCTAAAAGGTCCAAAATGCACCAATGTTCCATCTGCCTGAAGATATTCCCGCGCCCCAGCGGCCTGAACACGCATATGAACTCTCATTCCGGAGCCAAACGTGCGTCGTAGTCCAACAAATTACCCTTTATTTTTGACTTTGCAATGTCCAGCCTACAAGTGTCCGGTACCATCGTGCGATAGACACTTTGCAGTGCGATCTAATGCCAAGCGTCATCTGAAGACTCATGGCATTAACCCCTCTTTGATGGAAAGCCCATCTCAGGGCACCAACTTTATGGTTGGGTTTGAGGAGCCTCTCGTAAATCACCATGTTCACGATGCCGGCCGGCCACCGACAAGGCTTAGGTGGATTCCGCACAGCCTCGCCACGAGGGCGCAACCGGTCACTGGGTGGATCGGCTCCCAATCCTCGGGCGGAGAAGAATCGAAAAGAACATGCCCTGTCCTCTCAATCCCGTTGCCGGCAGGGGCGCCCTCGTTGTCATTAGAGCAGGCACCAGCTTATCGTTGCGACGATAGTAATGATTATGCTGAGGCGGGTTCTCGTCACTACCACCCCAGTCAGGTCCGTCTTCGCCCCGTTCGGGGGTTAAATCGCGCTGACTTCTAGTGGGGTAGAACGACTTCCGGTGCGACCCACTAAATCGTTCCACAAAATAACCGCTCCCTTCGATCCACACATGACATGTACTTATTTACAGGAGGCTCGATGCCCTACCTACTAATGCAAAGACTGACCACACATTGTTTAGTTTTGATTAAATATTAGACACTCAATGCACGGGTTACGATCCAACGCGTCATTAGCTAGCACTTGTATTCTAGAATTCGCCGCATGGTTGAATTACGGGGTTTTAGGGGATGTTTGAACTTTGTTGGCCTTGCTTGAATTTCACCTGACGGCCTGTTTTCATTTGGCGAGCGGTGCGGTCCATACACCACACGATTGACGATTCCAATTGGAATGTCGTACAGCTCAGGGATGGTATCCGGATCCGTGGGTTCGAAATGCTGATTTGCGTCTAGCGCAAGGCAGGTGTGCTTTGGTATCTACCTGATGTTAAAACTCCTAGCCATATATTATTTGCGGAAATTGCTCACCAATGAACGTGCTGGAGTCAGAGAAGGCTGGAGTACGTGCGATGGTGATGGCAAAATAGACAAAGTACGTCAAAAGTACGACGACGATGGAGTATGCCGGGAGAAGCAGAGTCCATTCCCTCGATATGATGCGCAGTAAGGGCAATTTTCTGATTGGCAAGAAGCCGCGTGACTCACCTACTAGGATACCATTCCACGCCCAGCCAGACGATATATTCATCTGGGAGCAGAGCCCATGACACATAGAAGACAAACGCGATAGACGTAGAAGTCCAGGCTACAAAACCGTAAAATTCTGGTGCGCGACTGCGATGCTCATCAGGTGGTTCTGGAGGAAATGGAACTATTGAAGACGTGGTTTCCATGGGCGCGCAACGCAAGTTGTCAGTGAAAGTGCTGTCAGAGGCCGGGAATAATATTAATAACCTAGAGTCGGAGAATAGACGCCCATTGGGTCTTTGTCAACGATCATCATCGTTGACCGAGCATTACTCGCGGATCTACAATTGCGTTGCTTAACCGAGCCAAATTATTGGACCCACTCCAAACATTGATCTTCGCTCATATTTTGGGTCAGGCAGAACCCATGTCGATCGTTCACAGCACTAATAAGAGAGTACTCCGCAAAGCGATCACCACGACCCTTCGGGAATTATCCCAGTCTGATACCCAGTCGCAATGTGACTCTCAAATACTAAATGCTGAGCTACTGACGACTAACATGCTCTGCGGCGTTGGAAGCACAGGCCATTACCGAAAAAGTTCTGTCGCTGCCCGCATTCCAGCAATGCAAGACGGTCAGCTGTTATCTTAGTATGCCGACAGCCGAAGTTCAGACGACTTCTTTGATCTTGAACATTCTTGGAGATCTAGGTGCGTTTTCCTTGCCCCAGTCTGATAGCAAGTGTTCATACAATTTATCAGGGAAGACTTTGTTCGTTCCTAGCATCACATCCAACAGTGGCTCCATGGACTTTGTACGAGTATACACCGAAGAGGACTATCGCAGCTTTCCATCTGGTTTATGGGGCATTCCGGAACCGACACCTGAGTGGGCTAGTAAGAAACGCCAAAGTAGTGCGTCAAATATATGTGCAAAATCATCATGCAAGCTCATTTTTGCTCAAGTTTTCGATGTAGACTGCAACAATCTGGATCTAATCCTCGTGCCAGGTGGGTATGCACGAACCAACACGATTCGTGGATATCACCCTCTTTCAATACAGGTGTTGCCTTTGACCGATCACTCTCGAGGCTCGGGCATGGAAAGGGCTACTACGATCGATTTATAACATCATATTCTTCCTCTACTGGGCGATCGAAGCCATTACTAGGTTGGTACATCATGGGCAGCGCAGAACTACAATCTGACTGGTAATCTCAAGTCGCTTTAGCTTTAGAGCAGCAACTTTTGGAACATGGACAAGTACCGATGTTCGACCATGATTGGAAGATGGACATGATTATCACACCCAACAAAGTTATCACTGCACCTCAAGCTCAAGATGGATACCAAGATCCGTGAAGAACAGTGGAGAATGCTTCATGCTCCATGTTGTGCTGGCGACACACCTGTCATCAATTATCGATGTGGCATGCACGGGCTGCACTTACACAGATCATATTGGTGCCGGGCCTGTCCTGAAGGGTGCGTAGGAGATGAAAGAAGCTGTACTACTCTGTCACAGAAAGTTAGCACTGGATACCATCTAAGTAAACCTTGTATTGTCTTGCCCTGTTGTTCGTGATTCTGGCACAATTACCAATCGGTAGGATCGACCGTTTGGTAGATAGGAAGAACCTGTGCATATGAGTGAGCAATGTGTGACGTCGTTGTTTCAGCGCGCTTACCTAGTTGTGGTGTCATCACAGCCTTTGCTCCTGTTTCAAAGTTTCCAGGAGAGCCATCAGCATTGAGCAATTTCGTTGACATTTGGGAAGTTGTGATAATCTGTGATTGGAATGAGGCGACTGATCATGGTGGGGCGCTCTTTGCTCTCACTGTCAAATTATTCAATGCACTTGCTTGCAAAAATACCTGATGGATCTTCTCCAGCAGCGCTGTCCGTTTAGAGGACTGAACATCTGGATGAGATAGGAACGGAAATGAAATTGAATTGAGAACGAGAAGCCCCGTCTATCTGACTATTCATGTCTGTTTTGACGTTATCGATTGGTTGCGTACCTTTGTGTGAATTTCAGATCGTAGGTTATGTATGAATATCATTAGATCCGGAAGGGTATGAAGGTGCGTATAACGAATGAGGTCCTGGTAATCAGCAGCCGCAGAGGAATCTATCATTATTTAATTATTATTCCTGCTGTTCACGCCGGCGGAGATGTGTGACGTGTTGCGTACTGTAGAAAGTTTTCTTGATCGTGGCAAGGCTTGTCATATTCTGGGTATCTACAACCTATTTCTCAGAAAGGTAGACTGACACGTCAAACGCAAAATACATTACCAATAAATATAACCTCCTCGTTTGCCTCGACGAATATTCGAGCATAATCTAGTGCAAGAGTTTCTTTGAAGCTGCCTGGGGGTCCAGATATTTCTAGTATGTGTCCCCTCGGAAGACCGCCACCGAGTGCCGTGTTCACAGCTGCATAGCTGCACGCAAAAATCTGTGATCTAGATATCAAGGAAGCCAAGGATTGACTCAGAGGTGGTCCTGGAGGCCGCTGTGATGCGGTGATTATGGATTGCGAGTCGGAGATATCAATCCCCAGTTCTGCGGGGTTATATTTTCTTCCAATCAGATCTGCGGAAATGAACATACTACGCACTCTTAGAAAGAGCTTCCACGGAAGTGTTGGAGAGATCGTCGAGCGTTTCATAACCTGCGCGTCTTAGCGCTAGTTGGGTTGAGGACGGTAGGGTTGGGTGGAGGAGGACATTTCTAGACATGATTGGAACCTGGGATTCAACTCAATGGTATAGGTTCGATAGCTGTCCGCGGCAGCTCTTGTCGCTTGTTACTCAGATGACCGATGACCCCTCAGCGCTCAGCTGCAAGGTCTTCTTTGTGGCCTAGACGGTAACTAGACCCACAAATGTTAAATTCACGTGAGCAGTCGCGTACATAAATACAACCAAACCACTTGCGGATTTTGCCGTTCTTTCTTGTCTTTTCCGTCATCACTGCAGGTTTCGTATCACTTACGACGACAGCTTTAAACAGCTAGACATCGCACTCTTTCATTTTTTGTCGAGCACAATCGTTTGTTTTTATCACAGTATTAGTTTCATCCCCCATGACTCGCGATACATTTGCCATCAAGGTTGAGAATATCCCTGAAAATGGTTGGTCTCGATAAGCGGTGAAATTTAAAACCTGGTCTAATTGTATGCGCAGTCAACTTGAAGGACGTCGAATCTATTTTCAGTAGCGCTGTTGGTTCGTACTCTGTCACCTTCCTGTTTGCATCAGATCGCATTATGCATCCATCCCACATAGGTCCCGTCCAACGTACGGAGATTCATCGTGATGGAACGACCACGCTGCACTGCGTGCTATGTTTTTTCACACACGATGCCTTTAAGCAAGACTCGTACACTCTCACCTGACTGTACCGACTGACCACATGACAGGAAAGCTCTGCGTATGTCTGGTTACAACATCGGTGGTTCCTCTATGTGAGTGCTCTCAGTTATGGGGCAACTGAACAGCGCATATATGCACCATTTAAAGCATCGTGACACCCGCCAATAACAAAACGTCATCTCCAAGCACTGGCAAGAATACAGATGCGCGTCGAAATCTTTACGTCCTCGGTCTACCCTTTGATCTCACCAAGTGTGCATGTTTTTAGTTCCCACACCTTTCTTGCTCACGAATCGCTAGACCTGAATTTTCCGCCCTGTTTTCACGTTTTGGCACTGTCATGCACGCCGTGATTCTCGCTACTGTTGATAACGCATCTCGCCGTCGCGGGTTCGTGGTAATGTCATCTCATGAGGAAGCCAAACGTGCGATGAATGCGCTCTCACGAACGCAAATAAAGTATTAGAGCCTTTACTCCGAGAGCTCAAGCTTAACTTATTGACACACTGCAGAGGACACACCCTTGATGTATCTTGGGCCGTCGTACAACGTTCTCAAGGTGCGAGCTGAATCCAGTCGTATATATGATCTACTTATCCTTTATGACAGGCTTCTTAGATGGCGCAGACAGGACGATGATGCTGGCATCCTCGAACCCTTCGTCACTTCCGGAAATGGAATTCGATCACCAACCTGCATCTCTAACTGTCAGTTCGCCCAAAAACGTCACCAAACAATGGAATATCTCATTAGCACCTTCCTCGAAGTTGCTGGTGTCGAACTTGCCGACCCTTCTCTTTGCTCAGGCCAGCGACTTACAACCTCTGTTCTATCCTTTTGGTCCCATTAAGGAGGTGAAACTCATGGATTCTCCTACGCTTGGCAATGGAACTACGAGCGCTCTAGTCGAATACGTGAATATCTTCAATGCCCAGGAAGCTAAAGACGCGCTTCAACGACAGTTCTATGGGACCTCACGTCTGGAAGTTCGATTCATCCAAGATCCGGTTGACTCTGCTGCTGCGTATGCCCAATCTCCCACACTACCAAAAATATCTGATGCCGGACTGAATCCCTGTGCTGCTCCTTTTGTCTTTGGATCTCGCCACTTACCACCCTTGGTTTCTGGTCTTAGCTGCATTGCGCACGATGCGTTTGTAAACGACTTCTACTCCCCACCCGGTCTTTCCAGCGATACCTTTCAAGTTGCCTCATTCGCGCCCCACCCTGTTACATATCACCTTAAGGCCCATGTTGCCGATACAATTTCCAGATCCAGCTCTGCAACGAGTTCGAGGTAGAATTTTTATTTTCAAACAGACAAAGCTAATTCCTTTGATGCAGCTGGAGTAACGATATTCGCCCATACAGACCTTCTCGTGCACCGTTTTCTTCTTTCACACGCGCGAACACACCCGCACAATTCACATCACTCTTCTATGCTTAATCGATTCACTCTTCTTCTGGATGGATTCACTATATTGCCCATTCGTGCTCTTCGTAATTTTAATGCTTCACTACCTTCAAGAAATAGACTCGGACTCCTAGGCAATAATAGCACCCTGCACTAGTCTCTATGCTATCGATTATTGTTTTAAGTAAGTCATCCATGTTTTAGTCGTCTATTTGCTAAACACTTTTCAGTCTCGAAATTCTGTTTGTGTCGAGAAGACGTCTTGTTGATAATAATTAGTAATAATGTCTGTCTTAGCTGTCTCCCTGTAGTCGCTGTTATGTTCGTCCTGTGGGGGCTTGTAATCATGGGATTTGTCCAGTGTATTATTGTTAAGGGAGATGACCTCGAGATAATATAAGCGATAGTGTTGTGACCTATCTTCAAATTCGATTAGAAGACCGCCTACATCATGATACATACTTCAAGTTAGCCTCTAACAGCCACCTTTATTACGAGTTCCTCCCGCAGCACTCCCCCGCTCACACAAGTATCCAGTGGTTCAGGCGGCTTACCACACTATAAGCGTAGGACTTCAAAGGTGAAAAACATCCTTCCGAATGTCAGCAAACCAGGGCTTGCATTCGCGTCCGAGTCGTCCAACTGGCTCAAGACTATTACAGAGACGCCTACTTTCTTCCGATTTACAGAAGGGGTTTTTAGTGACTTCCCGATCCTCATCAAGCACAAGTCAGCAGCCCGATTCATCACCCAACACTGTCACGGAAGACATTGCCAACTCGCAGGAAGTTCATGCTCGTCTTCCATCCCGAACTTCGACCTTGCAATCTACCAGTACTGAGAAGGGCACCGTCAGTGATCCGTTCTTAGATCAATATGACTTAAATTCGGAAAGTTGGACGGGAGAACCTCCAGTTGAATCTCCAAGGTCATACACGGTCGAAGAGCAAAGCCCGGTGCGGTCGGCGGCAGGTGGCATTTCCAGCCCTCCTTTGAAAAAGAAATTCTCCCCTGCATTTTCCCATGCTTTCAAGGCATCAAGCTCGTCTTTCAATACTCAGCCACCTGTCAACGAGCGATCTGACTCAGGGAACCCTCCTGCTCGAACACCTTCGAAGGTCCGCTGGGAACAGCTGCGGCAACATGTTTTGGCAGCACCTCGTCCGGCATCACCTCCTCCCTCTGCGCAGATATCTCAAAGCCCTTCTCGACCACAGACGCCCAAGCTATCTCGTTTTCCGCGGCTTGGTTTCCGACAAGTTGTAGAGTATGCGCGTGAGGCTGCAATGGACGAGTCACGTCGATTTGCAGAAGAGCTGCTCCAAATTTGCTGGTCCTTTCGTGTCCCGGATCCGTCACGTCAGAGCAAAAGTGAGCGAGATGGACCATTGGGCACACTTGGCTCTTCGTTGCACCTCCCCTTCGTGTCAAACACGACTTTGACCTCTTTTGCGACTGGGAGTACTATGGTGCAAACTCAGGCAACAGCTCAAAAAAGACTTTCTATGAAAAGGCCTCCCTCCACAGTGTCAGGAGGACAGAACTCGCTTGTCATGACGCTGCACGAGACCATCCTTCGTTATGCGTCGAAGAAGTCGAATTATCTTCCTCACGAAACACTCGTTCTTTCCGCTCTATTGTCTCCGTTTTTATCGAGCGAGAGCAGTCAGAATGTGAACGACGAGCAGTGGGCTGCAATCGAAACTTTCGAGGCTGCTGTTCAGACTTGGCAAGCGACTTCGGATGATGTATGTGGCACGACTGTGCGTCTTGCCTGTTCAGGCTGCTTACGATTTTGTAGCTTGCTATCGAGAGATGTATTTGGTGTTGCAACGCTGCGTCCATACCATCCTTCCTTCGGACTCGCGTTCTCAGCGTTCTCACATCGCTCCTGTTTCCCCGCACTGGCCCCATTGAGCTCCCGAGTACCCATGCGTTCCTTTCTCTAGTCCAGGCGCTAGCTATAACGTTACTCGAGATACAGGAGGACCAAGAAGCGGCTATTTTAAGGGACATCATCTCAAAACTTCGTGGCGGGACGTGTGGGAGCGTGGCGGGCTTTCTCGCTGCAGCAGAGATCGATGGCTCCCCGGTGATGTTGGTCGGTGTGAGCCAGTTGGAAGTCAGGGAAGCCTTGGTCAATGAAGCCTTGGTCCGGTGTCTTGATCATGGACCTCTAACCTTGAAGCGCAAGGTCTTGCATGAACTCCTCCAGGTATAGCTTCCCTCATTAGCGTGCTGGGCAATAGCTGAGCAACCAATTATACGTAGGAATTTTGGACACCTTTACCCGTCTCAGGATCCTTTTCCCCTATGATTTTAGCCATCCGTTCTCGAGTTGTCATAACATTCGCTCATGCTGCAACTCTCCTTTGTGTGTCCGTAAAGTCGGAGCATCTGGACACGCAGAGCGTCTTGCATCTCCTGAAATCGTGTGTCGTTCCTGAGATGAGGTGTCTAACCGGAAAAGGGGTATCGGATGCCCGTTCCAGTGTGTCTAGGCTTCTGATCGAGTTGCTCTGCCTTGAGAGGATCACTCGTGAAATGTTTGGCGTCATTTGCAGCCTTGCCGTGCAGTTACTAGAAACGTCTGAGTGGAAGATGTCGTTGGAAAAGATGATGCAACACTTTGTATGTACCTCTTAGTGTCACTCTAAAGGGAGATAGCTCACGCTTCCTCCTTGAACGGATTGCTGAGGATGAATGGCCCACGATAATCAGAATTTTGACCGCACTCTTTCAATTACCAGATGAACTTCGTGGCCAGCTATTCACGTTGTCCATACCGTGTTTGCAAGAGGTGGGTATCTCGATTCGCTACCGATAGCAAGGTGTACATTTAATAAAATATCAGAGAATAGTCGCAGATCCACCACCTCTGCACTATCCAGAACTCACAGGCGTCCTAGACAAAGCATCACGCACATATCCTCAAGTGTTCTTTAAACCGCTTTTCACCTGTGCAGCATCTTCCAAGGCGCTTACGATCGGCCATCAACTTGAAGTTATTGCTGCTGTCTCGGTATTCCTTCCCGACTTCTGGACAAGAGATACAGAGATGATATTGGTAGCGTTGATGAACGGACCCACTGCCATCTTGCAATCTGGGTCCAAGAGGAAGTGGGAGCAAGCAAGGCTCGGGCAGGCAATCATACTAGTTGAGCTAATTGCGCGTGTTAAGGCGGTACCGCGAATTAGCCAAGACTTTTCGGTGAGTCAATCCTAAGTTGACAAATTTAGACAGTACCAAATCCAATTGACAGCACCCTAATAACTTGGCCATTGCGCCAACCCAGTTTTTCCGTATGCTGGAAGCCCGTTTAGGTGTGTTATTAGAAGCAAAGGTAAGCAGGAAACACTTCGTTTTCGACGGATGGCCCATGGTCTAATTTACATTGTACAGGAACGAACTACTCTGCTACCACTCTCCATGCGCTTGCTCTATTTGATCTTGTTTACAGAAATCAGACTACTTACACGATCCGTGAAACGGTATGCACTCTCTTTTCTCTCGGTTATAACTGAAGATTGAAAATTAGGAAGTCCGACTTGGCTGCAATCAGCAATTGGTTGGCTGCTACAGTCGCATATTGGAGCTGCGGTGGACGAAGATGTATCTTTGACTGTAGACGATGGCGTCTTCAGTGATATCTCGCAAACGCTGGATAAAGTCAAAGATATTTACACCTCAACACAAGATAGCCTTCAAGTATCTTACCAGGTAGAGTCTGCATTTCGCTTTGGTTTGCTTAATGCTGAAAACACACAGCGCCGAGGCACCATGCTCCTGTTTTCCAGAGCCAACGATGTTTCTGGGGACAATACTGAGCGCAGGACTATCCTCATGGACGTATTACATGAGAGAATACTCTTGTTGTCGTCCCTTCCACGATCCATCACCCGCCGAGCCCTCAATTTGTTGGTAGTGATTTCCGCCTGCCTTACATCAGAAGATTACTTGTTGATGGGACCTTCCTTATGGGCACGATATTTTGACCGGGCAGAACCTCAGGCAGTGCTTTCGGTGCGTGTGCCCTACCTAGAATTACAAGCGATGTTTCTCACAAGAGTATTCTAGGCTTCTTTTCTAATCATGCAGTGTGCAGAGAAGGCCCCACACAGCATACTTGAACTCATCAGGAGTGACTTGCGGAAGTGAGTGAGAACCTTACTTGGTAACACATGGTCTTTACATTGGACTTTACAGTGAAGACAGTGCTGTGAAGGTCACTGCAATCCAACGTTTGGACATATTGGTGAATATGCGCTTCCAGATTCTGTCTCAGCCTTTTTTATCAGATACGAATCGTCGTCGACCATTCAAGTTAGCCCGCGATCCATTACCATTTGTTCCAACCGACATTGGTTCAAGTCTATTTGTTCCAGAGCAGGAGGATGATAGTAATGAAGATATGCCCAAAGAACTGCGCAAACGCTTAGCCGAAGTAGGATGGTTAGATGAAAAACAACCAATGGACCAGAAACGCGAATGGGTGAGGACACCATTGTCACTATTGCCCAGTAATCTTCAAGATCGAAACGTCGGTGCCACGGAGCGCCTTCAGTCTTCACCTATATCATCCCCGACATCTACGCCAACCAAACCTCGTTCTAATAGTGACGTTTCTGATGGTCACCTCAGTAGACGATCGTCAGATCCTACAAGCCGTGGTGTCAAGCGCCGTGCGGTCTTTGTTCCTGCACTCGGGACTCTATTCCTTCAACTGGTCTCTCTGACTCTCGATTCTTGCATTGACGTTTCATGCGCGGCTCGTGACAGTGTTGTGGATTTACTACGGCATGACCCTGCTCTTCTTATTCGACCCATCCTCGATTTGCTAGTCAGTGATAATGAAGAAGCAGCCACGACAGCTGTCCGAGGGTTATTGCATCTAAATCAGCACCTCCCTCCTGCCATGGCTCATTATACATTCAACCATCTTGCTGGATACCTTAAATTCGTTGCTCGTGAAGTCACTTCGACAGATGCACTTCAGAAATTCGCTCTTGCTGCTGCTCTGTTGTCCAATCTAGTCACGCAAGTCAGCCAGATGTCCATTAGAGAGATTCGACGAGCGAAGATGGATATGTTCCTTGTTCCATCCGGGTCCTTGTGGTTTACCGCATCGTCTCCATCTGGCCCCATGTTTCCGAAAGCTCTGTCTCTCGGTGAAAATTCATTCGAGATTCCCCCATCCTTGATATCAATCTCAATGATCCGCGTGACTCAGAATCGGTTGTTTCTATCCATGTTAAAGCGAAATCCTCAGGACGTCCAAGTTATTCGGAAGACTATGGAGCACATCGTTCTGCCTTCGACAGACGCCTTGGCACCAGCACACTTTCTGGATTTACCAGATTTTGTACCACGACAGTTGTCTGCACAACGGAATGGACCAGAGTCGATCTTGACCACACTTTCCTTGATGCTTTCGCGGAGTCATCTTCTGCTCATAGCCCAGATTTTCAGAACCATGTCCAGACATCTCAGCGATCGTAACGAGCTGATCATCTTCATAGATGGTCTGAATCGGATCTTGCTCAGACACGGAAATGATATTGGGATCGTAAGCCAGTCGCTGATCGGTAAGTCGATATTCTTTCCTTATGGTCATGTCTGACCATAGGTCTGCAGCATTAATGGTGGCGAGTACCCGCTTCAGGCGTCTCTTTACGTCTGGTGGAGGCTATTCCCTCTTTATGCTATCTATCATGAAAGTGTATACGGAGCAAGAGCACCATCGGGGAATCCGGCAGGCTATCGAGTATGCCATCAGTCGGTTCTACGCTGTTCATCCGCACGCATTCGTCTTCCAGACACTTGACGTGGTGGTACACGCCCTCTCGGAACCAACTTGCAATAGCTCTTGGCTGGCGAAGAGCGTCTTTCGGATGCTGTCTTCACTGAATCGTAATAATGCGATGGCAGATCCGGATGCTTCTGGCATTCGACATATGAACAGACTGCAGGAGAAGGAAGCATTGATGGTCACCACCGCTGATGAGAAACCTCAAACATTCATGGCTGCCATCCGAAGGGTTGGTAGCCAGGATTCACAACAGTTGATCATCGACCTTCCTGAGGAGTACGAGACGAGATCACTTGATATGGACAATCTCGTACGGTTGTTGTTAACTGTCATTGGTCATGATCCTTCCATCGCCAGAGCCCAGAATTTCCTATCGCTCCTGAGGTTGTTGACACCTTCACTATACAATGCTTCCAGATCGGCCAGGAGTGTGCTTCGCGACGGTATTGATGCAGTTGGGACGATCATCCTTCGTGCAGCCGCGAGGGCCAAGCTTCCTGAATCATCAACGATGCAGTTGGCGGGTAGTATCACTACGGATGTATTGCAGGATGAGGCTGTTCTGGTGGACAAGCTCCACAAGAAAGCGAAGGCCCCAAGTGATCTCACCACTATGCGGATAGAATATCTCGGATTGGCGCTCGCTTTCGTTGAAGCCGGCGGCCAGCTGCCCAACACTGCAATAGAGAAGATTTTCGATATCGCTAGAATTCTTCTGCGAGAAGCGTCGCACGCGGAAGAGAAGGTCGTTGATTTCCTATGCCAGTATTCAAAGGCCAGTCTTGTCGAACGCACACCTAGTTCCAAGGAAGCAATTGCACTTCTCGAGCACCTTGCTCCTATCATGAACGCCTATGCGTCGACAATCAATTTTGCTGGTATTTACGAGGCCATAATTCATCTCACCTCTGACAACCAACTCACCAACGACATCATATTCTCCGATTTGGTGGTAACGCGAATCTGCAAGAGTGGGTTGGAGTCTCGAACAGTTTGGAGCTCTGAGCACAAGGAATCTTCTATGGTCTCGCTCCTTGCCACAGCCATATCTTTTCGAAAGACGGATGTGATTGCTGAGATCGAGAAACAGCCACCATCATATAGATTCTTGTCCGGCGTCGTTTTCCAGCTCGTTCTTTCACTTGAAACGTGTGCTTCAGCGTCGCCGGTGAGAGACCACGACACATGGCTGCGTGCCGCCCGCACCAGTGCATGGTTGCGGCTTCTTTCCTACGCGATGGTGGTTTGTGAAAAACCAGGCCGGTCCCGACAATCAACCTCGCTGGAGCGAAGGAAATCTGACGATAAGCATCGTTCTGGATCATCAAATAAAGAACAGGTCTTGACGCTGGTAGCTGCAATTCAAGTCATCAAGATGATTATCGTGAGAGCAGGAGATGACCTCTCTGCATCCTTGCCCTCAATATGGACCCGTCTTGCTGTTGTCTTTAGATCCCTGGTTTCTGATGGAGATGCACGATTTGCCCTTGAATCCTGTGAACAATCTGCACCACCTTCCCCCATCCATTCTCCTCACTCGAGTTTTAGCATGGCTTCAGTTGATCCTTTCAATGCTCGGGAGTCCTTCCTCACACCGTCAGTATTCTCTAACGCCGGTCGCCCGTCTCCTCCCCCGGGTAAACCACGAGTCATCGACTACGCGCTTTGGTCTCTCTTGGAGCTCCTTTCTCGCTACCGTACACCTCTTGTACTCCAATTGAAGTTGCTCGCACAAGAGAAAACCGCTATTCTCGACGAGCAGCTCCGCTACTTCCAGAATGGTTCACATTACTCTTCTGCACACAGGCCTTCGTCTGTCTTCTCTAAACCGAGGAAGAGATTATCAAGTATGCAGTCCGCTGTGTCGCCTTTCATCAGCAGTTCGCCATCAGCTTCTTTTAACACAGGCCATATGTCGCTACGCCCTCCCATGCTAGAATCCACACCACGCAAGGCAGGGTTTGAGCGCAGCCCAAGCGCATCACCAGTCAGTGCACAGCCGCCCATCGTTCACCTCGGACCTACAACACCAGACTTGCGTCGCTCGGCATCGTCCAGCGAGGATGTGCGTATGCTGATGATGTCAACGGTAGTGAAGACTACGTCTCTCGTGCATGCTACATACCGCCGAATAAGATATGTGCAAGCATGTATGGGGTATGATTTGTTGTTACCACTGCCCGCAGCATTCGAAAGGCACATGCCAGCCACATCTGAGAGTACTGGCACGATAGATGATATGATTGGGCTTGGAGGGCGTTTAGAAGGAGAAAGGAAGTGGACGATCAAGCAGGCAGTTGATGCCCTTGTGAATGAGATACATGATCTGGAGCTTGAATTTTGTGAACGGGAAGCATGGAGGGAGGTATTGGACGAGAGCTTGGTAGTCTTGGAGCCTGATGTAAACGATAGTAGCGTATTTTGAGACAGACCGTTTATGACAAACTGACTGTAACGATATCTATGTATTTGATAGCGCGCGTTACAAGAGTTTGCGTACTTCTTCAACTATATATGTTCGGGTATCCTGAAATATTACATAGCCATACAGGAAAGCACCTACAAAAACATCACCGACAGCACCACCTGATGTCAGCTTACAATACCAAGCCACCAAGGGCGAGCGCCACCGAAACGCCGAGCCACATGCTCATTGCACTGGAGCTCACGCTAATCAAAGCAGGCGCGCCGTTAATCGTACTTGCATTCGAGAACGCGACGCTGGGCGTGTCCTGCGAAGAGTTGGTACCGTACACGTAAGACGTATCGGAGGCACTGGGTGTGGTGGGATCGTTGCACTGCACTGAGACAGACTGGAAGAGCGCGTAGAAGTGGCCTGCAAAAGAGTTTCAGGGTTGTAGGAAGGCGAGGCTCAAAAAAGACATACCAGCGGAGACATAGTCGGGGTCGTTCCAATTGATCATGCCTCCGGCCCATTGAACCGTGCCTTGAGGCTCGGTGGAGATACCGCCCGGCCAGATACTGCAAAGGGAGGTGTCAGCAATGTATTCCCGTAATTGTGAACCATGAACCGTGCAATACAGGAGAAAGTTGTAACATTTGGACCACACCAACGTGATACCTGTACCCGATACCCCAAAAGCAAGAAGCGTAGAACGAATGGACACCTACCTCAATTGGATGCGACTGGGTGTGGTGGGGAACTGAACCACACCTGTCACATTGTTTGTGGCCTGAACAGCTGTAATCGTGCGCGTCGCGTTTCCGTCAACCAAGAAGGTCAACGAATCGGGTTGCCAGTCGATCTATTGGCGAGACGAAGTTAGTATGTTCTTTGAGATAAGAGACTGAAAAAGGCAGCAAGGTAATTAAACTAAAGAGGCAGATAATAATTGAATATCGTTCACTGGGCAATATTTTGAGGAGAGTACACACAACCCAAGATACCAAAGATGGAGCGAAAAGATGACAAGAAGTAGAGTGTTCGACTGAAAACGCGTGCGCTTTCGTTGCTCATGAACCGAGCTGTTAAAGCGTACGAACCATGTTCGCCGAAATGGGAAATCATACATGAAACTGATAAGTTGGACAAAACTGAAGACTTACTGTGAAATCATGCCAGTTGGCATAAGTATCCGTGAGACCAGTTTCAACCACGCCGGCGGTTTGTGCAGCTTTTGATAGCAATGAAACCGGGTGTGGGCGGAGTATCGATTGCGCATGGAACACATCAGCATATTCCGCAGGATTGACACAACTGTAAGAAACTTACGAATGACTCCCTGCCAGAAATAATTGGTCTGTCCGGTGGTCGTCTGATTGCCAGGGAATTCCCAATCGATCTCATCTTTAATGCTAGACATTGTGATGAATGCGGTAACGACGCCTGCCCAGCGGCCAGTTTTTACTAGGTAAAAAAACGATGTTAGCGCATTTTAAGGGACCCGAGGAGATTGAACGAGAGTTGAATAAGAGATTAAACTATACAGCCCGTTGAAAAAACGAGCACTCACATCTAGCTGTGATTTGACCGTAATGAACGTATCTGGTTGAAGACAGAAGAGTACCACCACCAGTTTCAGTGAGGAGGACGGCAATTGCAGCCTCGCCGTTAGATGTAGTATTGATAATCGACCCCTGTTCCACAACCCAGTCTGAAAGTAACAAACAAGAAGCGCACATGAGTGAAACCATTAAAAAATGATTCATCTTAATGCTGACCATATTGGGAGGCATTCCCGTTGAAGTAGGTATAGTTGCTGAGGATGCGAGAGGTATCTGAAAGCGTGTACTAGGTAAAATATTAAGTTGGCGTTAGACTTGCGCGAAAGGAGAGCGGATGAACAGACGTTGGCATTCTCACACATAGGGCTGGGATTGCATGAGTCGAGAGTGTTAGACGCAAGGGGGTTGCACCCTCCGAGACAGTACTACAGATTGGCAAGATTGAACGGCATGTTGAGACGAATAAAATAGGACGTACATATCCATCACCGCAGAACCCGTATTCACCTTGAGGGAGTTTAACAAATTAGCATATAGATTTCATGTGAAAAAAGATGTTGATTATGCGACGCACTGCAACAAGGATACTGGGATGAACATGGGTTGGTTGAGTTGCTACACAATGTGATTTTTTGGCCAAGTCAATCTTGCGCAATGAAATTTGTAAGTGGGAACCAACCAAGTAGCACCCTGTTGTGCGGCCTGTACCAAGATAGCGGAAGTAAGAAAA
Organism: Suillus cothurnatus; assembly: GCA_016758765.1. NCBI lineage: Eukaryota > Fungi > Basidiomycota > Agaricomycetes > Boletales > Suillaceae > Suillus > Suillus cothurnatus. Next base: position 10,801 of record JABBWL010000015.1, on the reverse strand, counting down.
GTAAGTGCAGAACTAAACAGGCAAATTTGTTTCATTATTGCGATATTGCCCAAGAGAGCGTGGTGGTGAACGAATGGAGAGGAGGAGCAATAATCCGCCTGAAACAGAACTTGAACTTGAAGAAAATGTTTCAAACAATAAGTTGCATGCCCAAAATAAGTACTACATTATGTTATAGCGTGCCGTGATGCCGAGTACTGTAAAACGTTGTACCTATGTTACGCTGGTATTTTTAGATGAGGCCCGACTCTCACATTAGTGGGGGAGGCTCACTCGGGGATTTTGTCAGTTCCTCCTTCCCCACGCGCTGTATATATAGTTCTCGGATAATGCCGTTTGCCCTCTAGCTCTCACCTTCGCTTGCTTAACTTCTTGCCAACTCACAAACCTGTTTTAACACTTACCTTTCCTCGCTCCCTGCTGGTCCCCTGCCTCGCATCAATAATACTTCCGATACAATCATCCCAACAGCCAAGACTCTCGTTGATTTGGCTATAACAATGTCTGCCCTAATTCTGTGATTGCGCACACATCACATCGCCACCTTTATCGCTACTCATTGCAATATAATTCTCAGTAGCGCAAGAACTCCGCATGTGGTGTCAGTCCTACTCCGGGACGGCGTGGAGACAGACTAACATCTCGCAACTCCAAGTGACTCACTGGGTCAGTCAGCTTAGACCAGATCTCTTCGTTTCACCTACAAGGCGAATTAAGGACATGTCCATGGGTGCCCTATGCCGCACTTGAGTACACGTGCCAGTTAATTAGTAAATAGTAATTGAATTTGTGCATAGCAAGACAACAAAGTACCTATGTTACGCTGATGTTTTTCAGATTTCTATTTTCTTTCCTGAAGTTTAGGTACATGACGCGCTGGATATTATGAAATGGACTCGGAGCTTTGAAGCCTGAACATTGAACACCCGTACCCTGTCCATGACGGATTGCCGGAGCCGAACTGAATGAGAACATGGCACTGATCATATGAACATTTCAACTGTGTCATTCCTTTTTCGTGCTGTTTATTTACAAGTTCATAGGTAACCGATCATCTTGCGACGCGTTTGAAGCCCTTGTCATGGGGCAGACGTGTGTGGGGGCGCATTGGGTCATGGTTGAGTAATAGCACTTCTAGTAAACTCTTAATCCTTGATGCACTCACTCTAAACTGATCATCAACGTGGTAAATAAAACATAAGACGCTGATGTGCCTAGTGCTGAACAATTGTGGATGCCACTTAGATGGCTCCAGTGGATCTCTTTGACAGATATCCAACATATAGATATCAGGATGACATTTCATATCAGCTGCACTGTCCCCCATTTGTGCATTTAGTTGAGCGAAGCTTTATTTAACAGCATTTTAATGCTACAATTGACCAGGTCGGTGACGACAAAATCAAACGGAAAGTTTCCATGACTTTTGGATAGCATGGGCAGAGTCATACACGAGATATGTGATGTTGCGATTCTCACTCATCGGTGGTTGACAGAAAGGGAACCAGGACTCAAGGGGGTGGTGAATGGTGAAGCTTCTGAAGCTGCAGACAACAGGTTTCAGTTTGTATCATCTGGCTACATTGATAAAAGAAGTAGCGGCAAATCTATTCGCTCGATGTTTGTGTTGTGCGGGTTATGGGCCAGAAATGACTCTGGCATCAGTCAAGACCCCCTGGTCAAATGTGATACATCTCTGATGCATCAACTCAAACACACCATTTCTTATGCAGTACCTATATGTGTCCCTCATCATCACCTCCGAGTCATTCTTGATTTCATTCCTGTAAAACTCATGCAGCTTAAAAGCTTTAATCAAGTCATACAAGCTGCGCATGGTACATTAGTTAGCGAGTAACTTTTGAGTTTTCCAACCGTTAGATTTTTAATAATATGTTTAAAGCTCACTGAGACGCATTCATAATACTCAGTGAAGTTGCACATCTTTTAGTATGGGCAATAGTAATAGTCATGGCTTGTGTGTTATTTCTGCACTATGTTCGAATGGTATATATTGCAAATACAGGGAACCATATGCATACTGTACATTTACATTACAATTACAGTTGCCCTGTCACTGAAAACCTTCAGGCAATGTTGACATATGGACTTAATCCCGTCAAGTGTGTCAGTGTCTCCACAGATGCATCGGGGAATCGCAGGACAATGCGGCAGGGAAATTTCTCCGGATGACTGAAAAAAGAGAGATCAGCCGACTACTCTCGGGGATAAATGAGATTCTGCAAACACAATGAGACCCGTAGAGAACTTTGGAATGACTAGGATGTCCATGCCATTTTCATCAAGGGCCTTGTGGACTGAGAATATGGTGAGGAAGTTTGTGATTGCGATCCAGAGTGACGCATCGGCGACATGCTGTCCCACACTGACCAGCGGTTTTCAACAGAGAGAGAGCATTGAAACTGCATGGATGTATGCTTACCAAGCCCGGCGACCCCAACCAAAGCCTAAAGGCATCCTGTCGCTGGTGAGCGACCCATCTTCATGAAGAAATCTTTCCGGTTTGAATTCATCAAGACTGGGGTACTTCTTTTCATCGTGTGTCATGGCCCTAAAGGTTTGGTCATTTCAAGACATTCAGTATCAAGGAAGTGAGGGCTTTCCATGTGTTTGCAAAAATAATAACCCCTGACAAACTGGGTCATTAGCAGCCATTGGTTAATCAGCATAGTACATCTACAAACCTTTTGGGATGAAGAAGCCTTTGTAGACGTCACTGGTTGTTGTTGTGCGCAGGACACCTAAGTACATTATCAGAGGAAGGTAAAAAGAGTGATAGTAAAACGGACCAAACGGAACTACAGGGTGCCACCTGAGTGTTTCATGCAAAATGGCATCAACATAAGGCAACGATGACCTATCATTGAAATCGGGGAGTCGATCTTTGCCAACAATTTGATCAATCTCTGCTTGTGCTTTGGCTTGTACCTCTGGATTGAGCACCATAACAAGAATGAACACAAGTAACGTGGAAGTAGTCTGGGCCAAGGGCAAGATGATCACCACGGCAAACACAGATCAGGGCAATACATACTGTTTCTAATGCCGCTGAAGACAGAAACAACAATAAGCATCAAGGGGGCAAAGTTCTGTAGCTTGCATACCTGCGTATGTTATACAAGCATCAGGAAATCAACCCGAAGTTGATATGACCGGATATAATTGGTAATCAATAATCATTATTACATGTCATGCTTTAACCTTAGATATCATTATCGTGGTACCACACATATATGACTTAAGATATGACTATGTCAGATATGTCACCTTGATGTGTCTTGGCAATCACAAAATTAGCACAAACTTGTTCTTCCTAGATTTAGTTGGTAAAATTAAATCAAAAATCCACTGAATTATATAAGGTTATATACAAAGATAAAGCTTGATAATAAGTATGACAAATTGATATTAAATGAACAAGGATTGCAAAAAAAGCAACATTCTGATGTAGATATATCATGTCTTATAATTGTATCAACAAAATTTTACCAATTGGTCTTTACTACCACTGCTTGTATGACATGACACTACAGTAGCCATGTCACATGATGCTTATGTAAGTTGTGGTTCACATTTTTCGACACTTGTCTTCTCTCATCTCATCCACACTCTAACTGTGTACCTCTTCTAGCCCTTCAAGCCAACATCCTCCTTTCCCCACCATTCATGGTTCCTTCCTGGCCCTCCTTCCTGGCCCTCCTTCCTGGTTCTCCTTCCTGGTTCTCCTTCCTGGTTCTCCTTCCTGGCTGGCCCTCCCTCCTGGTCCTCCCTGGCCCTCCTCCCTGGCCCTCCCTCCTGGTCCTCCCTGGCCCTCTTCCTCCCTGGTTCTCCCCCTGGTTCTTTCTGGCCCTCTGTTTCCCTGGTTCTCTCCCTGGCCCTTTATGGCTCCTCCTTGGCCTTACCTGGACCCTCTCTGGCCCTTCCCTGGCCTTCCTCCCTGGCCCTCCTCCCTGGTCCTCCTCCCTGGTCATCCTCCCTGGTCATCCTCCCTGGTCCTCCTCCCTGGCCCTCCTCCCTGGCCCTCCTCCCTAGTCCTCCCTAGCCTTTCCTAGTGGTTCTTCTGTTCTCTCTTGTGGCAAGTAATTGACATGTTTCTATCTCTCTACCTTCTGTTCTACTATGTCTCTCTTCTTTCCTGTATTAATACCACATATGTACACCCCAACCCCAATTAAAATTTGATTTGATATATAAAATGATAAAATGAGTATCAATGTTAAGGCTTTTGGCAATTTCATGGCAGTTTTGTTTGAAGTAGCCTGACATTATATACCTTTGTCAAGGATGGCAGATATTTGCAATGTGTATCATAATTGTATCTTTGGTGGTATTCACCAGTGTAGTCTAACCGTTTAAAGCTTTGTCCAGCTGAGTGTAATTATGATAGAGATTATTAGAAATTATATAGATTTTATGTCAGATGGAGCTTTATAATGCTATGTCATTTTCGGGTCAATTCCCTGATGAGCAGCTTCCTTGACTGCAATTGTAATATCAGCATTGTCCTCTTCAGAAAGCTCCATCCTGTTCAGAGTATCAGCAATGAAGCAAGGCATCATTTCACCAGCAGACTATGTGCGGTATGTCAGTTCATCACACCTCTATGGATAGGACACTTCACCATTTTCTCTTTGACCATTTGAAAGGGTATCTCCTTTATATCATGCGTTGCTTTGAGACACTCCAGTGATGCTCGCTTGAATGTGGCACCAGGGAACCAACTGGGTAGCTTCAAAACTAAAACAACTGTTGAGAGGTAATGACAACCCATCATTGCACGTGCGGACATACGGAAAGGGAATGTTTCGAGTATCACAGTAACACCTGGTGTCAAATTTGCGTTTACCTGATCCAAGTACCTTTCCATGATGTGGACAAGGGGGTCGTCCTTGACTTTCAGTTCGTAGCCATATACTATAGACAGTATAAAGGAACTGTTAAACCTGATGAAAATCAGCCTCAGCAGGAACCAGGACAAATCATTGCAACCAACATCTCAATATGTCTTGAATAGTCACTAGGGTCTTGTAGAATATCGAACATCATTTTGTGGGCACAACGCAGCTGCAAAGCATGGTAAGTGGGTATTGCAGCTTGACGAAATGCCTGATGAAAAATTTGTCAGTGAAGGCGCCACCTGCTGGAATTCAAACACTGATCAACATGACAGAGAACAACCTATCACCTGTCTCCATATGGCATGAGCGCTGGGTTGAAGTCTGAACCGAAGCTGATAACATCTTCATCATTGATGTGTAGCAATACTCCAACACACTGACTCACTGTTCGTAAACAATGGAATGGGGTTTATCTGAGTATATGGTGGATCGCCCTTCAAGGAGGTCCTTCGCAACCTCCTCAGAATTAACCACAACCACAGGCTTGTTGAGGAGACGAGCATAGATTATATCGCCTGTAGAAAACATGGGTCTATCATGAACAGATCCTCGTCACAATGTATTAACCATATGTGGACCTCCAGGCATTGAAGGTCAGCCAAGGCCGAGTGGCATCAAGACTCAGAACATTCCCCACTATTGGGAGGGGTGCAGGACCAGGAGGGAGTGGGGGACCCGACTGCTGGTCCTGATACTTTTGGTAACAGCTGAAGATAGCCAGCACCAAAGCTGATGTGGCCAAGTAAAGTCTGGGTCCATCATCGAGCATGGTAAGATGTGCTTCTGTGGTTTTCACAGGACAGTGGTTGAATTGTACTAGGATATAGCACTGAGAGTCTGAGAATGGATTATGATCCATAATGGAACAATAGAATCCTGTTATCATCTTGCTCGGTTGCTTTGAACGACTACAAACCCCATGCAAACCTTGTCCAGATATCCTCACAGCATTCAGAAGACACAGACTCTACTTGACATGTTTGCTGGAGCTTAATGTTACGGATATCACTGGGCCCTTGTATCCCAGCAACTCAGAATGGAGAGGCTGGCCATGAGTGCGTTTGGGATCTCATGCCGCACAGCCCTGAGTCTTGAAGTGCCTCCAGGGGTGATGCCAACTGTCACAAGCACCTTGTGCTGCCGGCAGGAAGAAAAGTGATAGCGGCAGCATTCGTGCGCCAAGAGACGACAGTGTAGTTTGGATGACTCGTATCTTTCCGCACTTAGGTGGATGTTATTAGTAGTAAGCATTCGTTACTACCTAGTAAGGAGAACTACTAGAGTTTATGGTATCAGTAGTCAACGTTCTTAGCTCGCTTAAGCACAAGACAAACAAGTACAAACGCGCTCCGACGCGACCTAATAACTGCCATAATTCTAAAAGAACCTGCACACGTCAATCTAGATGGCACCTACGCCTGCAAAGAAAAAGTCCGGCGATAGCATGACACAGAAAAGCCTCATGAATTTTTTCGCCAAACCTGGTTTGTCAAGTTCGGTTGCAGCAACAAAAAACGCGACCGGCGCGACGCCAGCGCGAAAAAGCTCCACTGTACCAGGGAGTCAAACTTCCTCCGGGTCGACAAAGTCTTCCTCGGCTGCTGAAACAAAACAAAAATTTACTCTCAAGACACCAGATTCAAGACCATCTTCTGACATCGACATCGATGTAGAGAGCGGCAAGGACACTCCACCAACCTCAGACCCCATTCCTATAGATGTCGACATGTTATCTGACGACGAGGACGCGTCGGTCAAGAAGAGCGCTAATGTGAGCGTTCTAAAATTACTTCGAAGTCCTGTGCGACTTTTTCTGACAGTTCAACTTCCCTTGCCGTACAGACGCGCATAACAAAGCGTAAGATTGTTCTAGCTGATTCGGATGAAGAGGACAAGGCTCCTTCAGGGAAGAGCACGACACAAGCTACATACCGCACCTCATCCCCTGAATACTATGACAAATCCTCTCCTTCACGCGGACGCGCGAAGAAACAGCGTATTGCGCATACATCATCGGTTCCCACTTCCGATGAGGAAGACGACGAGGATGCAGATATGCGCTCGCAATTCTCATCCCGCTTAAGCAAGTTCCGCAAGTTGCCTGCCAAACGTAAGTAACTGCATGTTCAACCCCAGATTTACCTGAACATGAACAGCACCCAAGAAGAAATCGAGAGGTTCCGATGACGATGACTTTATTGTTCCTGACTCTGATTCAGAGCACGAGCGTTCATCATCACGCGCATCCTCGCGTTCAAAGTCGTCCAAATCTGTTGCCTCGGATGACCAGTCTGGTGAGGAATCATGTATCCCAACGAAGAACTCTACGAAGCCAAAGCGTCCGTCCACGAAGAAGTCTGTGGCAGCTGGCGGTGAAACGGGAAGCGGGAGTGGACTGGGAGGAAACACTATGTTCTTGACAAAGGCAGAGCGGCGCACACAAGAAAAGAAGACCGAGAAAAAGGCCTCCGAAGATCCATTTCTCTTTTTGGTTGATGTGCGGGATGTAAGTGATCCTAATAACTTCGTTCCAAGGAGATGCTTTTGTTCAACGCATACATGCATACGGAAAACTCATCCGTGCTATATTCTCCTTCGATCGAATGGATATATATCGCATAGTCTTCATCTTTTCTTCCCGAGTACCATCAAGTAGCTTCGTATTGCTAATACGGTCCACAGAAAGACGGCGTTCGCCCCGGCGAGCCCGGATACGACCCACGCACGCTGTTCATCCCGAAGAAATCATGGGCAGACTTTACGCCTTTTGAAACACAGGTGCGGCTGTTCTTTTCTTTTCTTTTGACGCTTTTGCGATGTTTTTACAGTTTTGGGAGGTACGTCGGGATATAATGCTTTATAAGGCGTCCTTAACGCTCGTTATTTCTACAGATCAAGCAGGATCACTTCGACACGGTACGTGTCAATCCAGTTTCATTTTGAACTGTGCTAACGTGTGTAATTCCTACTAGATTTTGTTTTTCCAGAAAGGGTGTGTTATCCGTCCGTTCCCTTCATGCTGCATATGCTTATGGCCATTCCGCCTATAGAAAATTCCTAGAGGTGAGCTAGAGGCATTTCTCGGAAATTATATGTCTGTACTCACCCGCACCTAGCTCTACGAAGATGATGCGAGAATCGGGCACCGGGAGTTTGACTTGAAACTCACGCAGCGCGTGAAGATGTCCATGGTCGGTTTCGTTGCCCCGTTTTCTTTTAGACCACTGATGCACGACTTGTTAGGTCGGCGTACCTGAGACAAGCTTCAACTTTTGGGCAGCGTGAGTCCTTCCTCACAATTATAATTGACTGCTTATTAAGCCCAACACCCTAGCAAATTCCTCGGCAAGGGTACGTATATGTTGATGTTTTTCATACGAGCAAGTTGAGCTCAGAATTTGGATACAGGGTATAAAGTCGGCCGTGTGGATCAAGCAGAGACGGCGCTTGGTGCTGAGATGCGCCTTGCAAAAGACAAGGGTAAGAAGGGTGCTGGCGGAAAAGACAAAGAGAAGATTGTCCGTAGGGAGCTCAACAAAGTATACACAAACGGCACGCTTGTGGACGAAGACCTCCTCACAGATGAGCAAGCGGGGCATTGCATTTCCCTGCGCGAGTCTGCTGATGGGAAGGATGGCATCAGCAGTTTCGGTGTCTGCGTCCTCGATAGCGCCACGAGCCAGTTCAGCTTAAGTGCATTTGAGGATGATGTATGTACGACGAAGTTGGAGACGATGATGAGACAGCTGCGGCCAAAGGAAGTCATCTTCACCAAGGTCGGTCTGATGGTTTTTATATTACTCAACTGCCTAGAATGCTCATCTGTTGTAATAGGGGAATCTTTCAGTGCAAACGACGCGCCTACTGAAGTCTATCCTTCCGGGGTCTTGTTTGTGGACCAGCCTCCGGGACGTCGAAGGGTTTACTTACCCGCAGACGATTAATGAACTGAACAGTATGTTTTCTGAGGCTAATGCTGGCGGGGAGGATGCAATGGATGAGGACGCCGAGTTATCGAGTGCTGTCCCACAGTGTATTCGGGACATGGCGAGTTACCGTGCCGCGATGGAGGCCCTGGGCGCGCTGATGTGGTGAGTATCCCGGACGTCTCAAGATAATGCAGGACATGAACGCTACCTCTAAAAATAGGTACCTCCGTCAGCTGAACATCGACAAAGACCTTCTTACGATGCGGAACTTTGATGTCTATGATCCAATGAAGAGAGGAACTAGCGTTGTGCTAGATGGGCAGACACTTGCCCACGTTGAGGTGGGTGTCATTTTGTCATTCATTTGTCTTCCCGGCAGGCAGTGATTGATGTGGTGGCGCAGGTTCTGCTCAATAATGAAGGTACAGAAGATGGATCGTTGCATAAACTTCTTGGGAGATGCATCACGCCGTTTGGTGGGCTTTGCGTTTCCATTTCTTCTTGGAGGTATTGAAGCACCGCAGGTAAACGACTTTTTAGGATTTGGCTGTGTGTTCCTTTGCGGGAAGTCAAAGATATCAATGCACGGTACGTCATTCCTTAAGGTCAGAGAGATTGTGACAGTGTTGATACACTCTTCCGCAGCTTGGATGCTGTGGAGGACCTCATCTCACACGCAACTTTCGAGCAAGAATTTACTGAACTCGCAAAAGGACTCCCCGATCTGGAGCGGATCGTTTCCAGGATTCACGCAAATAACTGCAAGGTTAAAGATTTTGTCAAGGTGCTTGCGGTACGTATCTTCTCGTGCAAAATGAATTTGTATTGTCGGCGCATCAGATCCGTGGATCAAGATGTGGCCTACGTTTGATGCGTGGGTATCTGGCCTTCCGAACCGCCCCGCTTGATATACCATTCCCAAGATCTGTGCAATCTCTGATGCTAACTCCCTTTCGTCTCCAAGGCCTTCAAGAAGCTTAGCCGCGGCCTTGCGAAGCTCGCCGATAGCTCTGAGTCATTCGATTCGAAGACGATCCTCGGACTTTTGAGATCAGCACCGGATCTGACTCCCAATCTGAAGAACGTAGAATCGCGGTTTACTGTGGATAAGGGTATGTATTATTGCTTTTCATGGATCACTCGGATTGTGTCCCTTATTGTTCGTTCCTTGTTACTGATGATAATATTTTAGAAACAGATGAGCTGCTCCCTGTTGCAGGCAAGGATGAGGTGTATGATGAAGTTATGTGTGAAATTGAAGAGCTTGAGAAGGAGCTAGACGGGCAACTCAAGAATTTTGAGAAAAAGCTTAGGTAGGTCTTTGCTTCTCGAGAAAGCGGTTTGCGCTGATAAGTTTGATACAGGCGCAATCTTACGTGGTGGCATAGCGCTCAGGGGAACAAAGTCAGGATTCGCTTTTTCGTAATGACTAATATTCATAGTTATACCTTTTGATAGGAGATCTATCTGGTCCAAACCAAGGCGAACGAGAAAGAAGTCCCCAATGACTGGGTCAAAAGCAGCGGTACCAAGGTGGGTAAATCAGGATGCGCCATGAGAACATAGCTAACCGTTTTACGACAGGCAGCTACCCGTTGGATCGTGCCTTCCCTTCAACCTACAATCCGAAGCCTTAAAGAAGCACGCGAGAACCGCTCAGCGGCGGTTAAGTCCTTCAGAGGACGTCTCTATGCCGAATTCGATACCGACCGGGGCACGTGGCTCCGCGCCGTGCGCGTTCTTGCCGAACTTGACTGCCTCTTCAGCCTCGCGAAGGCATCCATCGTGATGGGCGAGCCAAGCTGTCGGCCTGAGTTCGTGGAAGGCGATGCTGCCTTTATCGAATTTGAAGAGCTGAGACATCCAACACTAGCGAGCTTGCGGGATGGCTTCGTTGCGAATGATGTCAAATTGGGCGGTGATCTTGGCAGAATTGCGCTGTTGACAGGTCCG